>OY747718.1:20248888-21448888 GCA_963556495.2 Valencia hispanica | reverse complement strand
AGAGCCTCTTAACCTGGTATGAACAGTGCAGGCAATGTATCCCCATTCCTTTAACAAGCAGATCTTATTCCCAGTGCGCATTGAACCCTACCAGTACTGCTTTATGTCCTCGGTGTTAGAACCTCTTCACTGTGTCCCAGTCACCATGTGATCCTCATTTCCGTTGTGTACTTAAGCCGTTCAACTCCACTCACTCCCTGTCGGTTTATACTGTTTCTCTCCAGCTTGTCTCACTTCAGTCTGGTGTCCTGTCTTCGTCTCTCCTCTCCAGCCTTCATCATCCTCATCATCAATGAAGAATCTTTGCACCTTACCTACAATTGTGTTTGGGTCCATACAGCAACCTGGACACCTGACACTGGGTCCCATTTCTTGTTCATGTACAGGATCTCAAATATAGTCATGGAGAGATGGTTGTCAGGTTTGGAAATGTCAAGATCTCATCTCTGCTTTATGCAGGTGACATGCTTCTGTTGACATCTTCAGGCCATCAGAATGCACCAGAGCAGTTCACAACTGAGTGCAAAGTAGTCAGGATGAGAGTCCGTTTCTCTAAGTCTAAGCCTGTGGTTCTCAACCAAAAGTGTTCTAAAGAGATAGGTATTTTAATGGTGCATTCCAAGAACTCAGAGCTGGGTTTGACGTCACGCCCGAATAAACAGCGTTCCAGTTTATGTAGTCAGATAAGTCAGGATTCCAAAAAGGTGAGGCCCAGGTAGCCATTGTTGGTAGTACTTCTTATAAACATCAATACAAGCTGTACTGTTGATTTGCAAATGGCAGTTTTATTTTGTTAAGTTTAGAGTTGCAGGCTCATCATGTAATATTGATTTTAGACGCACTCTTCCAAGTGTGTCCTGTAAAATAAATATGTTTCCACCACAGCTACTATTGTTGATGTGTGAAGTGGCCACTGGCCATATTGAAAGTCAAACTCTGTACTTTCTGTATGATTTGTGCTTGGAGGCTTGGTCTTGGTGCTCTGCGGTGGGCGGGATTGAGTTTCGGGAGCTGGTTGAGCTCAGGGTCCGGGTGCTGGCTGTGGGGTCCCGTCCATCCACTGGGGCTATTGGTGTGGCGCCCCGACATGTGAGGCTCGTTGTTGTGGTTTAGATCTTACCTGACTGGCAGAACTTTCTGAGTGTCTTCTAATAACTCGTCTAAATCTGCGGACTCACAGTGGGGTGTACCCCAAGGCTCGGTTCTTGGGCCTCTTTTGTTTTTGATCCATTTCCTCCCTTTGGGCGAGCTGATCCAGCAGTTCAGTGATGTCTCATATCATTTGTATGCAGACGATATCTAGCTGTACTGCTCTTTTAAGCCCTCCGAACCCCAGAGACTGGTTTCTCTAACTAACTGTCTGGCCAAAATTAAGATATGGCTAACTGATAATAGCCTCCAGCTGAACTCTGGTAAAACGGAAACTCTAGTTATAGCCCCGGACAGTGTTGTGCCTCTTATTACCCAGCACCTTGGCGACCTCAGCAGCTCCGTTAAAAAGAAGTCTGAGGAACCTTGGAGTAACTTTTGATGAAGGGATGTCCCTTGAACGACACACCAAACAGCTGATCAAAAATTGTAACTTGCATTTGCGCAACATCTCTAAGTTCAGACATATGGTCTCAACTCACGAGCTAGAGATGGTTGTCCATGCTTTTGTTTCCTCGCGACTGGACTATTGTAACAGTCTGCTTACATGTCTCAGTAAAAAAGATTTGGCTCGTTTGGAAGTAGTCCAAAATTCTGCTGCGAGGCTTTTGACCCACACTCATAGGAGAGCCCATATTACTCCAATCTTGAAATCCTTACACTGGCTCCCTGTCACACATAGAATTAATTTAAAAATTCTGGTGCTGACTTTAAGGGCTCTTCATGGCCGGGCCCCTGAATACATTAAGGCCCTGAGCCTGCCATATGTCTCAGACATGAGCCTGAGGTCCTCCACTCAGAACCTGTTGATGGTCCCCCGCACTTGTTTTGAAACCAGAAGAGACAGATCATTCCACGCTGCTGCTCCTCGTCTTTACAATGAGCTTCCCCAGTCTCTGCAAATGTCAGTCATTGGACAGTTTCAAGTCCCAACTGAAAACTCAATTTTTTAGGCTGGCGTTCTCGCCTCACCCCACATAGCCCCTTGGTGTATTACATTAATGATGCTTTCTTTTGTACTTGTTTCTGGAACTGACTTGTATGTGTACTGTTCTCTGTGTATGTTTTTAATTGTGAAGCGCTTTGTGACCCTGGTCTGTGAAGGGCGCTATATAAATAAACTTTACTAACTTACTTATTTACTTACATGGGAGGGGGGCATTGGGCTGTCAGCTGTGAGGATTGACCCGGGGTGGCAGCGGCAGGAGGCCCAATGGTTGGTCCCTACTGGGGGATGGGGCAGGCTCAGGTCTCCAGGCCCATGGTGGATCCACCCTGACGTAGCCAGTTGCTGGCGGGGCCCGTTGTGGGCTTCTCGCTGCGACCCTCCTGGCCCCTGCAATGCAACTGCTGGATGTTCCCCCCGGGGCTCTCCTCTGCTACTCTCTTGGGGGGTGCAGTCAGCTCTGCGTTGGTCTGCCTGGGGCTTCTGTGCTCTGAGGGTCCTTTGGATGTCTGCGTAGATTCCTGGGAGGCGCCAACCGTCATCTATGGTGAAGAGACAAGGATCATGACCGAATGAATAATATCCCAGACACAAGCGGCTTAAATGGGCTTCATCACTAAGGTCACTAAACTCAGTCTTAGAAACAGAGTGAGGAGCTCTGTCATCTGGATGTTCATCTGGATAGAGCTGCTACTCCTCTACATCAAAAGGAGTCGGCTGAGGGAATGGGTTGTTTCATTAATTCTATACTCAATTGCTGCATTAGATTTCATGGTTAGATGGACAAGGCAACCTGTCACTAACATTTCCTTTAGGAGGTAAGTCATAGATGTTGAATCCCCTACATCCAACTTCTACAGGAAAATCTTTAACTTCTAGATCACTTGCATGTTCAGTTTGGAGTACTCCTTTTTTCTCTAAACTTGGTTCTTCGGGATCGTCTCATAATTGGAGCTGTTATCTTCACAACAGCAATGAGCTTGGCTGTATTTGACAGCAGTGGAACGTCTTACCCACAATGTCAGGAGAAAACACAGCAATCTGTTGTTATTTTATGGTGCTTCAGGAGTTGAATGATCTAACTAACTAACTAACTGATCGATCAATCAATCAATCAGCCAAACTTAATTTATAGTACACTTCTCATAAAGGCAGATGTAACACAAAGAGCTTTCAAGAGGTTAAAACAGAAGGACAAATACTGAACCACAAGAGACACACAAAGTTGTTTAAATAATAAAATCAGTTAAAGAGACATAAAAATAAGCATTATACTGGTTATAAACAATGAATACTTTAAAGTTGGGGAAAATCAGTGAATTATAGAGGATGAGGAACTATGGAAACACAGTTGTGTAGATTATCAAGGAAAAATTAGATGTATTTAGATATAGAGAACATGCACTAACATATAAAGCTAACAATAAAATCTTGAATAGTGAGTAACAATGTTCTTAAAACATTTCACAGATTCAGTATTACCATTATTAGTAACAACTTAAACAGCAATAAAATAATACATGTAAATAAATGATATTCAAGTTGTTAAAAAGAAACAAGAAGAGCTAGCTCTATAGTTAGTTACGTTTATTAGAAGCTTATAAGCTTCTAATAAACGTCAGACAGAGCAGATTCTTCTTTAGGCTATGTGCACACGTAGCCGGGTTGTTTTAAAAACGAATATTTTCACCACCTCGTTTTAAAAAAAATCTCCGTCCACACCTAACCGCATAAGTGTGTTGTTACGCACATTCATAGACATGCCAAACCTGTAGGGGGCAGTAGTTCCCCCAATACCTATCCACTCACAGTAACTTTCAATGTTCTAACTTCGTTTTTTTTTTTTTTACAACAAAATAAAACATGTACATACATAAACCTTGCAGAGGGAAATAGTTTGACTACAACAACAAGTACAGTCTATAATACAACAAAAGAAAGAAGAAGAAAAAAAAACACTAGGGGGATTAGAAGGAAAACATATATATACACACACACATATACATACATGTATATGTACATGTCTACATACAAGTATAAACATTGATTGCAAAA
Source organism: Valencia hispanica (assembly GCA_963556495.2). Lineage (NCBI taxonomy): Eukaryota > Metazoa > Chordata > Actinopteri > Cyprinodontiformes > Valenciidae > Valencia > Valencia hispanica. Next base: position 21,444,738 of record OY747718.1, on the reverse strand, counting down.
GGCAAAAATAAATATTTGTGAATGTAGACAAGAGTATATGAGTAAAGCAAATTTTAAAAAAATGAAGTCAGTAACAATTACAACAACAACAAAAAAAGCAAGGAGGACTAGAATAACAAAAAAATTGAAAGGTCTGAACAAATATTTTTTGCGAAAGCATTTGAGCTCAATTTTTTTAGTGAAGAGTAGTACAACTTGAACTCATTTATAAAACAGGAAAAAGAAGGCTTATTACCTCTCCATTTGCTGCAATGTAAATGATACTTTCCCAAAAGTGATATAATATTTATCATGTCAGAGACAGATCCATTCAGATTTTCCATATAAAAAAAGAATATGACAGGTATCAAACGATGGAATAACTGGTATTTTTAGTAACAGCCAGTTTCTTATGTCAGTCCAAAAGGTTTGGGTAACTGGACACGAGAAAAACAAATGAACTAAAGTTTCGTCAGCTTCATTACAAAAAGAACAGGGTTCTGCTTCGAATTTAAATCTTCTCTTCAGAAAGACTGCAGTAGGATAAATATTATTAATAACCTTAAAATTAGTTTCTTTAACTTTTGGAGAAAAATTTGGAACAAGCTTTTTCCAATGTAATTCGGGTCATTAACTCCGGAAAATCAATAACCTTTCCTCTATGATAATCATAAAAGAGTTTAGATTTAAAAACACTGTTAATAAACTTTGGTAATACCGGCTTTGGTAATACTGGCTTAGTGTTTACATACATTATATGATTTTTAATGAGCTGAATTAAAGGGAGAGGAATTGCTCTGCAGATTTTGTTAAATTCTCGAAGACCAGAGGTAATATTATAAGTGTTGAGGAAAGTGGAATGGTCTATTATGTCAGTTATCGTCTAATAAATCAGAAACAAACAAAATGCCTCGTTCAAACCAGTCACTCTTAAAAAAGGATTTCCTGTTGGATAGGATCACTCTGTTGTTCCATAAGGTTGAACCATGAGGGGAAAAATTATGGGAAAATATCATTTTTTCAGAAATGTCGAGTCTGTCTGTGAAAATTTGACAGATTGATGGGAACTTAATTTACCTCGTAATCACATTTTAGAAGAAAGTCCAATCCTCCTATTTTGTTAAATAAGGACCTTGGGATGTCAAACCACATCAGGTTGCGACAAACAGGCTTTTATCCAATTGATCCTGCAGGTTCCAACCAATGATTCAAAGACCAAAGCTTTAACACCACCCATATCATACTCTTTAACAAGTTGAGACCTTTTGATGTAATGGGTTTTATTTTTCCATAAAAACTGAAAGATAACGGAATTGGCTTGTTTGAAACTATTAGAGGAGACATATAGGGAGTGACAGGGGTAGATTAATTTAGAAATGCCTTCTGCTTCAGATAAGATAACTCTACCAAAAATGGTAAGATCTCTGGCTAGCCATCGATTGAGGGATTTTTTCATATCAATTATACGGTTAGATATATTCACGTCTTCTGAAGCATTAGAAAGAAATTAGATCAAGTCGAGGGATTTTTTAACCATTGAGTTGTTACTTAAAAAAACAGATGTATCGTCCGCAAACTGACTTATTTTAAATTCTTTGTTCAAAAATGTAATGCCTACTAAATCTGAAGAGTGTTTAATAAAGAGTCAACAAGTGAGTTGCCAAAATGAATAACTTTGGAGAGATGGGGCACCCTTGTCGGATGCCTCGTAGGACTTTGAAACTGGGGGAAGGACCAGAATTCAAAGACACACAGCTGCTGATATCAGTGTAGAGTGTTTTAACAAATATTACAAAATGTTTCCCCAAATCCCAAGGAGCATAGTGCTTCCAACAGGAAAGGGTGTTCAATGCTATCAAAAGCTTTGTAGAAATCTAAAAATAAAATATAACTTTCTGTGTTTATAAATTCATGATAATCTAACATGTCTAATACCAGCCTGGTATGATTATGTATATTTCTTCCTTTAATAAAAGCAGACTGACATTCAATTACTTCTGTTAATCCTTTATCTAATCTGTTAGAATAAACCTGTGCCAATAATTTATAATCATTACATAATAACGCTTTTTGGTCTCCAGTTGTCCAGTAAAATACTTTTTTTTTATTAGGTTTGGGTATTAAGGTGATCAGACCTCTTTTCATTGTAGGAGACAGATGACCCAAATGTAAACATTCAGTTAGGGCATTAAAAAGCAACTCTCTAATGTCGGTCCAGAAAAAGGTGAAGAACTCAACCGTTAATCCATCAAGTCCCGGTGACTTCCCTTTAGGCATCCTTTTTATTGCAATAAAAAGTTTGTCATCCATTAATTTTTTTAAGTTATCTATTTTGTGACTCAAGTCTCTAATTTTATCAAAGAACAGGGAATTATCCTCCTCAGAAAATCTAGACTTAAAAAGATTGCTGTAAAAAACATTTATTTCCTCATCCACTTTGCCTTGGTCTTCAGTTATACCGTCATTAATAAGTAATTTTTGTATTTTCTTTGTTTTTTCTAGACTAAAAAAAGTAAGAGGTTTTTTTTCACCTTCCTCCAGCCACCGAGCTCTAGAGCGTACAAATGCCCCTTTTGCTTTCTCTAGAGATGATCTAATTCCATTTGAAGATTATTTAAAAGTATTTGTTCATCCATAGATAAGTCTACTCTATGACATAATTTGTTAATTTCTCTGATTATTTTCAAGTGTTTTTCTTTTTTTAATTGAATTACTCGTTTACTTATAATTGCAGACTCTTTGCTTTTAAATTTAAACCATTCCCATCCACTTGAGGGCGACATTTCCATTTCTGAAATTTATTTGGCCAGATCTCTGACTGATTTGCAGTAATCAGTTTTCCAAAAGAGTGTAATTGAATTTCCATACTGAGTTAATGTAACATTTATTGATATTAGATTGAAGAGACAAAGTAATAACACAGCGATCTGTTAAGGGAGATGCTAAAATTTCACATTTTAGAACATTATAAGGTTATCAGATATTAACCAATAGTCTAACCTTGAGCACTGACCATTATTAGCAGGATTAAACCAGGTGTACTGCTTACTGCGGAGGTTTTGTGATCTCCAAATATCACACATATTCAGATCAGAAATCAATTTAGTAATAACTTCCTCAAAATTGTGAAAATGCCCCTTAGATGGAAGTCGGTCTAACCAAAGATCAGGGACCAAATTATAGTCACCTCCCATTATAATTTTATCAGTCATAAAAGCCACTTTCCAATTTTTTAATTGCCTTTTAAGAGATAGCAAGAGTTTTGTTCTGAGTTTTCTGGTTATAACCATACACACACACAATAGGATATAGATTACATTAATAAATTCAATCGCCAGCATTAACCAGTGTCCGTTTGTGTCACTTGTGTGGTTAATTATTTTACCTGGAAACCTGTTCAGAAGAATCATCACCCCAGCCGGATGTGAAGTTCCACGACTGAAGAAGACAGAGTCTCCCCATTGCTGTTTCCAGAATTTAACATCCGATTCTACTGAATGAGTCTCTTGTAAAAACTAAAATTCACTTTTTGCTCCTTGCAGAAAAGAAAGGTTGCCTTACGTTTCACAATATTTTTCAACCCCCTAGTGTTTAAAGAAATAAAGGACAACATTAGTAAACAAAGCTTTTGTTTGTAAAGAATGAACGTATAAGATGTGCAGGAATGAGAAACTTGTCCTAAAAAAAAAAAGATAAAAGTAAAAATGCTAACTTTTGTGCAACGACGTTAATTGAACACATGAACTATGAAAAAAGGCCCTAAGTGGCCAGCATAGCCATTAGAAAAAGTTATTATTCAGGATCCACTCGCTTGTTGTGGATGAGCGCGTGCCCTTCTTTCAAAAACGCACGTTTTCCTTTTTCTTCTGGCGTCCTGCACCAGCGGCCACAGCTTTGGTACGAGCCTCTCGGTCTTCTCTTGAGAAATCCTCTTTGAATCCGATGTGCATCTCACTGCACACTCTCGCATCCTTCGACTTTTTCCAGACGTCGTCCCGAACCGGTCCGAGTCCAAACTGGACGATGATGGCCCGCGGTGTGTTGTTGGATGTAGCAGGGTGGCGATGGGCCGTCTCCACCGTATCTCGCAGCCGCTCCACAGACAGAGGCACCACTCTGGTGAGAATCCCGATCACAGTCTCCCGAGTGTTTTCCGACTCTTTTTCAGGCAGACCAGTGAGCCTCAAGTTCCACCTCCGTTTGTAGCGAGCCTGCTCTTCAGACGCCATTTTGAGGGATTTGTTTTCTTTTTTTAAAGCGTCCACTTCTTTCTGCAGTTCAACGATTTCCTCTTTGTTGTCTTTAATTGCCTTGGTATTGGTTGCAATTTGTTTTTCAAAAGTTCTTTAGCAAACTGGTCTGTTCATCCATTTTTTTGTTAGCTCCTGCACTGCATGGAGGATCGCAGCGGTGGTATTCACTTCCTCCCTCGCGGTGTTCCCTCTTTTTTTTTCGGGTCGGGACTTTTTTATAGGCGTATGTTCTAAATTTCGTCTATTTCCTTTTGGATTTTGATCCATCTCTATGTCTTCGATATCACTCTCGTCACACGCCACTTGGAGAGCTTTGCGGTCGTAATCGTGGTCCGCCATAGTTCACCTTGCTTCAATCAATTGTCGGGACAAAGAAAAAAAAAACTTTCGACGTTAATAATCGCGAATAATAAAAGAAAAAACTTTTAGAAACAAAACAAACTGTTTTTATGTCGCACAAAAGTCTTTTAAATCACGGACAAATCGTAATTTTACAGAGCCTGCAAAAAGGTCGCCACTCACCCCGCCATCTTGAAGTCCTCTAAGTTCTAACTTCTACATAGAGCAGTAACTGAGTTTGTAAAAACAAGCAAGCAAAAAGCGCTTGGACAATCGATGACGCCAACACATCTCTGCGGGCATAAATGCGGTTTCTGAGTGTAAACACAAGTCGCACATGTGATGTCGGAGCATTTTTGTCGCGGAAAGTGACGTTGCGGAGCACAACAGAAGCAAATCTGATTTTAAAAAACATTAAGATTTTTTAAATAGCAGAAAGAGCACCTTTAAAATCAGTTCTATAATGGACAGGTAGCTAATTCAATTACTTTAAAATTGGTGTGAGCTCTCTTTATGGTTCTCATCAGCATTCTTGCAGCTGAGTTCTGAAGTAGCTGTAGTAGAGCTATACCTGTATTAGAGATACAAGAAAGCAGATCACATCAATGATCTAGTCTACAAGTTATAAAACCATAAACTAAAGTCTCTGCATTGGACTGGGAGAAAGACAGTTGCACTCTGGCAATGTTCTTCAAATGATAATACTTTTTTGTTTGTGAAACTTAAGACTGAATCAAATTTAACGCGAAGATTTTTGATCTGAAGGATTTGTTGCCAGTGTTTGGAGTTGGGCTGGGAGTTTCTCTCTATATCTTTAAAATGTAGATTAAAAAAAAGAGAATAGACAAGTCTGCAGTTATGAGGAGACACAATAGAGAGCTGTGTTTCAGCAGCATAGCTGCTATGCCTACTGATGACAACACCAGGGGGCAGCAAAAAAGATTTTAAAAAGTAGAACCTAAAATTGAGCCTTGAAGAGGGAAAATATCCATCTGACCCGACTAGTTTACAAGACTAAGAACAGTATTTTGAAAAAAAAATAATAATAAGGTGAATAGTTGGTCTAAAAGACATTTAATTGATAAATAGCTCTGCTTAGCATTTCTGCATCGATCAAGATAAACCTTTCCTCTGTAACAAATGAGGACCCTGAGGTCATATTTCTGTGAAGGTAATTCATATTTTCGATGTTAACCCTGAAGTGGACTGAAAGTTAATTCCCACTGAGTTTTGCCAACATTTGTAGTCTTTCACCTCTGTTTTAGGACTAAACCCTGGTGTCTATGTTCCTGGTCATGCCCCTAATGTAGTTCTTTGGGAGACCCCAGTTCTGATAAAATATCCAATAACAATAAAGATATTTGGCATACAGGGCAAATGGAGTCTTCTCCAAACTCTTGCTTTAGATTCCGGGGTGTGGTTAGAAGTTTATTTGTAGCTCTTAAGTTAAAACTCTGACAGGATCTCTCCATCTCCAATCTTTCCTCTATCTCTATCTTTATTGCCTTACATTGAAGAGCATTTGCTATGAGCACGAAGCATGCTGGACTTGATCAACTCATATCCTTGAAGTGAAATGGATCCGTGGCACCCCTAGACAGCTCAGGTGGAAGGAAATGAAAGTAGAACACCTTTCGGAATGCAAAGCATCAGGTTTTTACACAGCGGCATTGAGAAGAAAAACTTCCTGCAGTGAAAGATGATGGAAGCTGTATCATGGTATTGGGGCTCTTGGCTGAAACAAAGAAATGAGGAAATAAGTGAATTACCACAGTAATGCAGAAGGAAATGAGTTATTCAGTAACACAATAAGGTAATGTTTGGAATTAAAATCTTAAATATTGTGGAAGAACAGAAACTCAAACAGTGGTTGATTGTTTTTGTTGATACGCGTACAGCTATTCTGATGGTTGCTGCCTGATCTTTTTATGTGAACACAGTAGGCTATTAACAACCATGTAAAGTTCTTTTGGTAGGTTTTGCGTAATTATCAGAAGTTTGAGGCTTTTTCAATTGTTACAGCTGATAAAATATTAATTTCTTGCACCTTTGAGGCTCATTACTAATTCCCTTTTGAGCTATGTTCACTCCCTTTCGATTTAGAGATGTGTGTTATTTGCTTTAAGAGTTGAATTGGATCAGGGGATACGATCACATCCAGCCTCACCATGTTTCAGTTGCAAGTTGGAAAATCAGAATAATTTGCTATTTATATTGCTAAACTAACAGCTACTAATGATAGCAATAGAATGTGAGGATTGTGTGGGTGTGTGTGCTTGCCTCACCTGTTTTCCATCCAAGGGTGCAGGTTGGTGATCGTGCTCTTGCAGCTGGTGCCACTCAGCCTGATTGAGGAGGAGCACTCAAAAGGAGGGTGCCAACCTGGAGCAGATGCCAGATGGTTAAACCGCGTCGTGTGGTAACAAGCCACTTCCTCTGCCTTTCCACCGTCCGCAACTTACTCCACGTAAGATCCTTACCTCCTTGCCTTTTTCCCTCCAGTCACTCTGCGGTCCCGGACCTGCTGGTCGGCCTGCAGCCTGGGCGTCTGCTCCTTCCCGGCATCCTGGGCTTCCTCCTCAAGGTATCTGGCTGAGCTCAGGGTCCCCACTGCCTGTCCACCCTCGCTCTGCTTCCTGGAGACAAACACCCCAAGGTCGGTCCCTCTTCCACGCACCTAGGACCACATCCTCCCCAAGCCCTCCTCAGTGGAATCTGCACCAACGGCAAAGTAAGAACCCACAAACTTCTGTTTTTTCCCTCCTGCCAAGCAACATTGAAAGATCACTCACCTCCATCTCTTGTCTCCAGTGGTTGTCCTCCAAGTTCCCCGTGGTTCTGAGTTCCTGTGTTCCTGGACCCTTCGAGCAATAGGGGAAAATAAATTACTTTTGCAAACTTTACCTCCAGTCTCACTGAGTCGTTTGTGTGTCTGCACTAGAGTCCGAAAGCTAAAATCATGACAGAACCATCTGGCCAGCCGGACTCTGCGACACACCTACGCTCAGCTGTTTCGGAGCAGGGCATACTGCTGGGCCGCCATGAGGCAGCCCTCCAAAATATAACGCAGCAGCAGACCTCCCTCCTTCAAGGTCTAAGTCAATTAACTAAGTTATTCCATGATCTTGCCTCTAAGGTCCCCTCCCAGACGCCTCGTCCCGCGGCCGCCGCCTCATCCTTCACAGAGGCTCCTGCGACCCAAGCCTTCCGCGAGGTCGCCTCCCCACCTCCAGAGCCGTTCACAGGCGACTTATCCAAGAGCGGTGGATTTCTCCTGCAGTGCACACTTGCCTTTGAGCGTTCGCCCCAAACCTTCCGGGAAGATGCAAATAAGATTTCGTACATGATCGCACTCTTCAGAGGTAAGGCCCTGCAGTGGGCGCAAGCTCTGTTTGATTTGGAGTCCCTAGATGATTGCACCTTCACTTAGTTCATAGAGAATTTTAAACAAACCTTCTGCGTAAAGCGTGGTAAGGAACAGTCCGCTAAGCTTCTCTGGAGCCTAAAGCAGGGTAATTGTGCCGTTGCTGAACTCGCTATTGAGTTCCGCACGCTAGCAGCCGAATCTGGCTGGAACAGCCCGGCACTTAAAGCAGCTTTCCTACATTCGTTAAATGAGAAGATCAAAGACGAACTCGCTTACCGAGACGAACCTGATTCCCTGGATGAGCTAATAGACCTGGCTATTAAGATTGACAACAGGCTCCGGGAGAGGTCAAGAGCCAGGTTAACTGCTTCCCCATTCCCTCGAACATTCGCCACAGCTGGTCCCGCTTTGTCTACTTCCGCCTCTTCCCCGCGTCCGCCCTCTCCGGAGCCGATGCAGATCGGCAGGGCTCGGCTTTCTCCGGCCGAGCGTCAGCGCCGTATGGAAGGCGGTTGCTGCCTGTATTGCGGCGCTCCTGGGCATTTTATTTCTTCCTGTCCAGTCCGTCCAAAAGATCTGGCCCGTCAGTAAATCTGGGGGTACTGTGGGGCGCTACCTCCCTTAATCAACCCCGGTTAACATTACCAGCAGTAATTTTAAACCAAAGAGAGCACACTTCCAAACTCCATGCACTGATTGACTCAGGGTCAGAGCAAAACTTAATTAGCCCTGACATAGTTAAGAAATGTAACCTTCCGGTGGAAGCGCTTTTAGTTCCTTTAGAAGTTTCAGCCCTTGATGGTAGCCCTCTGGCTGTTATAACACAGCGAACCCTACCCCTGAACTTGGTGCTTTCAGGCAATCATCAGGAACGGTCCCAGTTTTATGTTTTTCCCACCCGGGACGCTCCTCTAGTGCTGGGATATCCATGGTTGGCCACACACAGTCCCATTATTAACTGGACTGAAACCAGAATTGAGGCCTGGAGCAGCTACTGCCATCAACGTTGCCTCCGATCAGCTGTTCCTCCTGTCTCAGTCACCACCCCCTCATGTCCTGACCACCCAGACATGTCAAAAGTCCCTACAGAGTACCACGACCTTTACAAGGTTTTTAGCAAGACCCAGGCTCTCTCTCTCCCTCCTCATAGGCCCTACGATTGTGCCATCGACCTTCTCCCAGGTGCTCCGCTGCCCTCGGGCCGCCTCTTCAACCTGTCAGCCAAGGAGAGGGCAGCTATGGAGACATATATCAACGACTCCCTCGCAGCTGGCATAATTCGCCCATCTACTTCCCCAGTGGGTGCAGGTTTCTTCTTCGTGGAGAAGAAGGACAAGACGTTACGCCCATGTATAGACTACAGGGGCCTTAACGCCATTACCGTCAAGAACAAATACTCCCTTCCACTTATCACCTCAGCTTTTGAAGCCGTGCAGAGTGCCACGGTCTTCACCAAGCTGGATTTGCGCAACGCTTACCACCTCGTCAGGATGCGCAAAGGAGATGAATGGAAGACCGCTTTTAAGACTCATATTGGCCATTTTGAGTACCTGGTTATGCCCTTTGGCCTGTGCAATGCCCCTGCCGTCTTCCAGCATCTAGTGAACGATGTTCTCCGAGACTTTCTTAACATCTTTGTCTTCGTTTACCTAGATGACATCCTAATCTTCTCGAAGGACCGTCCCCAACACTGCCAGCACGTCCGTAAAGTTCTCCAGCGTCTCCTAGAGAACTCACTCTTCGTTAAGGGGGAGAAGTGTGAGTTCCACCTAAACTCTGTTTCCTTTCTTGGATACGTCTTCGAGGGTGGACAGGTGAAGACGGATCCAAATAAAATCAGAGCAGTCCAGGAATGGCCCAATCCCACCTCCAGGAAGCAGGTGAAGACGGATCCAAATAAAATCAGAGCAGTCCAGGAATGGCCCAATCCCACCTCCAGGAAGCAGCTGCAACGTTTCCTGGGTTTCGCAAATTTCTATAGGAGGTTCATCCGAGGATTCAGTACCATTGCTGCTCCCCTGACCGCCCTCACTTCCACAAAGCGGACCTTCGTCTGGGATCAGATGGCCGACCAGGCCTTCAACGAGTTGAAGAAAAGGTTCGTAGAAGCCCCCATCCTGATTTACCCAGATGTTGACTCCCAGTTTATCTTGGAGGTGGATGCCTCCGACACGGGGGTCGGAGCGGTTCTTTCCCAGCGCTCCCCCGCCGACCAAAAGCTCCACCCTTGTGCTTTCTTTTCCAGACGCTTTACCCCAGCTGAGCGAAACTATAACATCGGTGACCGGGAGCTCCTAGCCATTAAACTGGCCCTGGAGGAGTGGCGACACTGGCTGGAGGGCACGGAGCTCCCAGTCATAGTTTGGACCGATCATAAGAACCTTCTGTACCTCCAGACGGCAAGACGACTGAATCCCCGCCAATATCGCTGGTCCCTTTTCTTTTCCCATTTCAATCTGAACATTACATACAAACCTGGCTCCAAAAACACCAAACCCGATGCCTTGTCCCGTCAGTACTCCCCAGACATCTTGCCGGAGGTTCCCGACACTATACTCCCTCCGTCATGCACCATAGGGGTACTCACCTGGGAACTAGAAGCACAGATCAAGAAGGCACAAGTCGACGAACCCGATCCTGGCAACGGTCCACCCAATCGCCTTTATGTCCCCTCCACCATTCGCTCCCGGGCCATCCAGTGGGGCCACGCATCCAAGTTCTCGTGCCACCCTGGCATAAGTCGAACCATCGCCCTCCTTCGCCGCCATCTCTGGTGGCCGGGCCTGAACAAGGATGTCAGGGACTACGTGCTGGCCTGTCCGATGTGTAATAAGAATAAGAGCACTCACCGACCCTCATCCGGCCTTCTCCAACCCCTCCCAGTCCCGGCACGGCCCTGGTCCCATATAGCGGTCGATTTCATTACCGGACTCCCCATCTCCCGAGGCAAGTCAGTTATCCTGTCAGTCATTGATCGCTTCTCCAAGGCATGCCACCTCATCGCCCTCTCAAAGCTGCCCACCGCAGCCCAGACCGCCAAACTCCTCATCCTCCATGTTTTCAGGCTCCATGGGATCCCCAGTGAGATCCTTTCCGACAGGGGGCCTCAATTCATATCCCAAGTCTGGAAGAACTTCTGTTCATCTCTCGGCGCCCAAGTCCAGTTAACGTCCGGTTTTCACCCCCAAACTAACGGACAATGTGAGCGACTCAACCAGGAGCTTGAGGAGGCGCTCCGCTGTGTCTGTGCTACCAACCCCTCCACCTGGAGCGTACATCTCCCGTGGGTTGAGTACGCTCACAACTCCCATGTCTCAGCAGCCACAGGGATCTCACCCTTCGAAGCCTCCCTCGGCTACCAGCCATCACTTCTTCCCAATTCAGTTCCGGATACAGTACTCCCCTCGGTCCAGTCACACATCAAAGCCTGTAAAAGGGTCTGGGAACAGACCAGAGCCGCCCTCCAACGTTCCTCGGCGCTAAATAAGCGCTACGCCGACCGGCGACGTCTCCCGACACCCCAGTACACACCCGGTCAGTTGGTCTGGTTATCCGCCAAGGAATTTCCCCTCAAAGGTGTCCCCAGGAAATTGGCTCCCCGGTTCCTCGGTCCATATCCTGTTGAAAGGGTCATCAGTCCCTCGGCCCTTCGCCTGAAACTTCCAGCCCATATCCGTGTACATCCCACGTTCCACGTTTCCCAAGTTAGACCGGTTTCCGACAGTCCCCTGTGCCCTCCTTCCGAGCCCCCTCCACCCGCCCGAGTGATTGATGGGCATCCTGCCTACACTGTACGCCGCATCGTAGACGTGCGTCCTCGGGGCCGCGGCCGGCAATACCTGGTCGATTGGGAGGGGTATGGTCCCGAGGAGCGCCGTTGGGTTCCCCGCTCTTTTATTTTGGATCCCTCCCTCATCACAGACTATGAGAGGTCTTCTGCCTCCAACTCTGGTCGGCCGCCAGGAGGCGTCCATTGAGGGAGGGGTACTGTGAGGATTGTGTGGGTGTGTGTGCTTGCCTCACCTGTTTTCCATCCAAGGGTGCAGGTTGGTGATCGTGCTCTTGCAGCTGGTGCCACTCAGCCTGATTGAGGAGGAGCACTCAAAAGGAGGGTGCCAACCTGGAGCAGACGCCAGATGGTTAAACCGCGTCGTGTGGTAACAAGCCACTTCCTCTGCCTTTCCACCGTCCGCAACTTACTCCACGTAAGATCCTTACCTCCTTGCCTTTTTCCCTCCAGTCACTCTGCGGTCCCGGACCTGCTGGTCGGCCTGCAGCCTGGGCGTCTGCTCCTTCCCGGCATCCTGGGCTTCCTCCTCAAGGTATCTGGCTGAGCTCAGGGTCCCCACTGCCTGTCCACCCTCGCTCTGCTTCCTGGAGACAAACACCCCAAGGTCGGTCCCTCTTCCACGCACCTAGGACCACATCCTCCCCAAGCCCTCCTCAGTGGAATCTGCACCAACGGCAAAGTAAGAACCCACAAACTTCTGTTTTTTCCCTCCTGCCAAGCAACATTGAAAGATCACTCACCTCCATCTCTTGTCTCCAGTGGTTGTCCTCCAAGTTCCCCGTGGTTCTGAGTTCCTGTGTTCCTGGACCCTTCGAGCAATAGGGGAAAATAAATTACTTTTGCAAACTTTACCTCCAGTCTCACTGAGTCGTTTGTGTGTCTGCACTAGAGTCCGAAAGCTAAAATCATGACAGAACCATCTGGCCAGCCGGACTCTGCGACACACCTACGCTCAGCTGTTTCGGAGCAGGGCATACTGCTGGGCCGCCATGAGGCAGCCCTCCAAAATATAACGCAGCAGCAGACCTCCCTCCTTCAAGGTCTAAGTCAATTAACTAAGTTATTCCATGATCTTGCCTCTAAGGTCCCCTCCCAGACGCCTCGTCCCGCGGCCGCCGCCTCATCCTTCACAGAGGCTCCTGCGACCCAAGCCTTCCGCGAGGTCGCCTCCCCACCTCCAGAGCCGTTCACAGGCGACTTATCCAAGAGCGGTGGATTTCTCCTGCAGTGCACACTTGCCTTTGAGCGTTCGCCCCAAACCTTCCGGGAAGATGCAAATAAGATTTCGTACATGATCGCACTCTTCAGAGGTAAGGCCCTGCAGTGGGCGCAAGCTCTGTTTGATTTGGAGTCCCTAGATGATTGCACCTTCACTTAGTTCATAGAGAATTTTAAACAAACCTTCTGCGTAAAGCGTGGTAAGGAACAGTCCGCTAAGCTTCTCTGGAGCCTAAAGCAGGGTAATTGTGCCGTTGCTGAACTCGCTATTGAGTTCCGCACGCTAGCAGCCGAATCTGGCTGGAACAGCCCGGCACTTAAAGCAGCTTTCCTACATTCGTTAAATGAGAAGATCAAAGACGAACTCGCTTACCGAGACGAACCTGATTCCCTGGATGAGCTAATAGACCTGGCTATTAAGATTGACAACAGGCTCCGGGAGAGGTCAAGAGCCAGGTTAACTGCTTCCCCATTCCCTCGAACATTCGCCACAGCTGGTCCCGCTTTGTCTACTTCCGCCTCTTCCCCGCGTCCGCCCTCTCCGGAGCCGATGCAGATCGGCAGGGCTCGGCTTTCTCCGGCCGAGCGTCAGCGCCGTATGGAAGGCGGTTGCTGCCTGTATTGCGGCGCTCCTGGGCATTTTATTTCTTCCTGTCCAGTCCGTCCAAAAGATCTGGCCCGTCAGTAAATCTGGGGGTACTGTGGGGCGCTACCTCCCTTAATCAACCCCGGTTAACATTACCAGCAGTAATTTTAAACCAAAGAGAGCACACTTCCAAACTCCATGCACTGATTGACTCAGGGTCAGAGCAAAACTTAATTAGCCCTGACATAGTTAAGAAATGTAACCTTCCGGTGGAAGCGCTTTTAGTTCCTTTAGAAGTTTCAGCCCTTGATGGTAGCCCTCTGGCTGTTATAACACAGCGAACCCTACCCCTGAACTTGGTGCTTTCAGGCAATCATCAGGAACGGTCCCAGTTTTATGTTTTTCCCACCCGGGACGCTCCTCTAGTGCTGGGATATCCATGGTTGGCCACACACAGTCCCATTATTAACTGGACTGAAACCAGAATTGAGGCCTGGAGCAGCTACTGCCATCAACGTTGCCTCCGATCAGCTGTTCCTCCTGTCTCAGTCACCACCCCCTCATGTCCTGACCACCCAGACATGTCAAAAGTCCCTACAGAGTACCACGACCTTTACAAGGTTTTTAGCAAGACCCAGGCTCTCTCTCTCCCTCCTCATAGGCCCTACGATTGTGCCATCGACCTTCTCCCAGGTGCTCCGCTGCCCTCGGGCCGCCTCTTCAACCTGTCAGCCAAGGAGAGGGCAGCTATGGAGACATATATCAACGACTCCCTCGCAGCTGGCATAATTCGCCCATCTACTTCCCCAGTGGGTGCAGGTTTCTTCTTCGTGGAGAAGAAGGACAAGACGTTACGCCCATGTATAGACTACAGGGGCCTTAACGCCATTACCGTCAAGAACAAATACTCCCTTCCACTTATCACCTCAGCTTTTGAAGCCGTGCAGAGTGCCACGGTCTTCACCAAGCTGGATTTGCGCAACGCTTACCACCTCGTCAGGATGCGCAAAGGAGATGAATGGAAGACCGCTTTTAAGACTCATATTGGCCATTTTGAGTACCTGGTTATGCCCTTTGGCCTGTGCAATGCCCCTGCCGTCTTCCAGCATCTAGTGAACGATGTTCTCCGAGACTTTCTTAACATCTTTGTCTTCGTTTACCTAGATGACATCCTAATCTTCTCGAAGGACCGTCCCCAACACTGCCAGCACGTCCGTAAAGTTCTCCAGCGTCTCCTAGAGAACTCACTCTTCGTTAAGGGGGAGAAGTGTGAGTTCCACCTAAACTCTGTTTCCTTTCTTGGATACGTCTTCGAGGGTGGACAGGTGAAGACGGATCCAAATAAAATCAGAGCAGTCCAGGAATGGCCCAATCCCACCTCCAGGAAGCAGGTGAAGACGGATCCAAATAAAATCAGAGCAGTCCAGGAATGGCCCAATCCCACCTCCAGGAAGCAGCTGCAACGTTTCCTGGGTTTCGCAAATTTCTATAGGAGGTTCATCCGAGGATTCAGTACCATTGCTGCTCCCCTGACCGCCCTCACTTCCACAAAGCGGACCTTCGTCTGGGATCAGATGGCCGACCAGGCCTTCAACGAGTTGAAGAAAAGGTTCGTAGAAGCCCCCATCCTGATTTACCCAGATGTTGACTCCCAGTTTATCTTGGAGGTGGATGCCTCCGACACGGGGGTCGGAGCGGTTCTTTCCCAGCGCTCCCCCGCCGACCAAAAGCTCCACCCTTGTGCTTTCTTTTCCAGACGCTTTACCCCAGCTGAGCGAAACTATAACATCGGTGACCGGGAGCTCCTAGCCATTAAACTGGCCCTGGAGGAGTGGCGACACTGGCTGGAGGGCACGGAGCTCCCAGTCATAGTTTGGACCGATCATAAGAACCTTCTGTACCTCCAGACGGCAAGACGACTGAATCCCCGCCAATATCGCTGGTCCCTTTTCTTTTCCCATTTCAATCTGAACATTACATACAAACCTGGCTCCAAAAACACCAAACCCGATGCCTTGTCCCGTCAGTACTCCCCAGACATCTTGCCGGAGGTTCCCGACACTATACTCCCTCCGTCATGCACCATAGGGGTACTCACCTGGGAACTAGAAGCACAGATCAAGAAGGCACAAGTCGACGAACCCGATCCTGGCAACGGTCCACCCAATCGCCTTTATGTCCCCTCCACCATTCGCTCCCGGGCCATCCAGTGGGGCCACGCATCCAAGTTCTCGTGCCACCCTGGCATAAGTCGAACCATCGCCCTCCTTCGCCGCCATCTCTGGTGGCCGGGCCTGAACAAGGATGTCAGGGACTACGTGCTGGCCTGTCCGATGTGTAATAAGAATAAGAGCACTCACCGACCCTCATCCGGCCTTCTCCAACCCCTCCCAGTCCCGGCACGGCCCTGGTCCCATATAGCGGTCGATTTCATTACCGGACTCCCCATCTCCCGAGGCAAGTCAGTTATCCTGTCAGTCATTGATCGCTTCTCCAAGGCATGCCACCTCATCGCCCTCTCAAAGCTGCCCACCGCAGCCCAGACCGCCAAACTCCTCATCCTCCATGTTTTCAGGCTCCATGGGATCCCCAGTGAGATCCTTTCCGACAGGGGGCCTCAATTCATATCCCAAGTCTGGAAGAACTTCTGTTCATCTCTCGGCGCCCAAGTCCAGTTAACGTCCGGTTTTCACCCCCAAACTAACGGACAATGTGAGCGACTCAACCAGGAGCTTGAGGAGGCGCTCCGCTGTGTCTGTGCTACCAACCCCTCCACCTGGAGCGTACATCTCCCGTGGGTTGAGTACGCTCACAACTCCCATGTCTCAGCAGCCACAGGGATCTCACCCTTCGAAGCCTCCCTCGGCTACCAGCCATCACTTCTTCCCAATTCAGTTCCGGATACAGTACTCCCCTCGGTCCAGTCACACATCAAAGCCTGTAAAAGGGTCTGGGAACAGACCAGAGCCGCCCTCCAACGTTCCTCGGCGCTAAATAAGCGCTACGCCGACCGGCGACGTCTCCCGACACCCCAGTACACACCCGGTCAGTTGGTCTGGTTATCCGCCAAGGAATTTCCCCTCAAAGGTGTCCCCAGGAAATTGGCTCCCCGGTTCCTCGGTCCATATCCTGTTGAAAGGGTCATCAGTCCCTCGGCCCTTCGCCTGAAACTTCCAGCCCATATCCGTGTACATCCCACGTTCCACGTTTCCCAAGTTAGACCGGTTTCCGACAGTCCCCTGTGCCCTCCTTCCGAGCCCCCTCCACCCGCCCGAGTGATTGATGGGCATCCTGCCTACACTGTACGCCGCATCGTAGACGTGCGTCCTCGGGGCCGCGGCCGGCAATACCTGGTCGATTGGGAGGGGTATGGTCCCGAGGAGCGCCGTTGGGTTCCCCGCTCTTTTATTTTGGATCCCTCCCTCATCACAGACTATGAGAGGTCTTCTGCCTCCAACTCTGGTCGGCCGCCAGGAGGCGTCCATTGAGGGAGGGGTACTGTGAGGATTGTGTGGGTGTGTGTGCTTGCCTCACCTGTTTTCCATCCAAGGGTGCAGGTTGGTGATCGTGCTCTTGCAGCTGGTGCCACTCAGCCTGATTGAGGAGGAGCACTCAAAAGGAGGGTGCCAACCTGGAGCAGACGCCAGATGGTTAAACCGCGTCGTGTGGTAACAAGCCACTTCCTCTGCCTTTCCACCGTCCGCAACTTACTCCACGTAAGATCCTTACCTCCTTGCCTTTTTCCCTCCAGTCACTCTGCGGTCCCGGACCTGCTGGTCGGCCTGCAGCCTGGGCGTCTGCTCCTTCCCGGCATCCTGGGCTTCCTCCTCAAGGTATCTGGCTGAGCTCAGGGTCCCCACTGCCTGTCCACCCTCGCTCTGCTTCCTGGAGACAAACACCCCAAGGTCGGTCCCTCTTCCACGCACCTAGGACCACATCCTCCCCAAGCCCTCCTCAGTGGAATCTGCACCAACGGCAAAGTAAGAACCCACAAACTTCTGTTTTTTCCCTCCTGCCAAGCAACATTGAAAGATCACTCACCTCCATCTCTTGTCTCCAGTGGTTGTCCTCCAAGTTCCCCGTGGTTCTGAGTTCCTGTGTTCCTGGACCCTTCGAGCAATAGGGGAAAATAAATTACTTTTGCAAACTTTACCTCCAGTCTCACTGAGTCGTTTGTGTGTCTGCACTAGAGTCCGAAAGCTAAAATCATGACATAGAACTGGATGACAATATTTTCACATTTTATGGATTCAATCACTAAAGCAGCATGGTCACACTCTGCATATGACAGTTTTAATTAAATACGATCAACTAAAAATGAAAAGTTTATTTCTGCATCTCTCCTTATGTTTCATTCACAAAGCAGCAACATTGGAGCTCAGAGTTACTCTGGGACCTTGGACCTTTACAGTTGCACATTTAAATTCGGGAGGATTTCCAGTTTATATTTTGAGTTGTGAAACTAGCTTATAACTTCCAAATACAAAGGAACCATGCTGGATATGTGCTAAAGATCTGGTCTAAATAATTATTTATATATATATATATATATTTATATATATATATATATATGTGTGTGTGTGTGTGTGTGTGTCTGTTCGTGTGTATATATGTATATATATATATGTGTGTATATATATGTGCATGTGTGTGTGTGTACACATATATATATATATATATATATGTGTGTATATATATATATATATGTATGTGTGTATATATGTATATATATATATATATATATATGTATGTGTATATATATATATAAGTAATGTGTATATATATACTAATACTGTCCCAGAGATTGTTTGGTTTATGTTTGTTTTGATTATTTGAGGTTTGAGAAACGAAAAGAAAGAAGTAATTAGAAGTAACTTTTTGCTTTCATTTAGTTTGATATTGTTTATGAAGCACCATGGAGACTTTATTAAAAGTTTCTGTATAAATAATAATAATCTTGTCAAGTTGTCACCACCCCTGGTTTAATTTAAAAAAAAGAAGGTGTTTAATCCACAGAAATCGTTCACATGCATCTCTTAAATGTTCCAAGAACTTTCTTTACAGCAGGCATTCGGTGTAGGGTTTTAAAGTTCCTCTTTTGTTTTGTTTGTTTTTGTTTTGTTTAAGTTGCATGAAACGAAACACTGGTAGATCTCTTTATATATATATAGATATATATATATATATCTATATATATATAGATATATATATTTACTTTTTCATTTCAGATGTATTTTTATTTTCTTTCGTCATAAAAACACCTGGGGCATTTTATTTGAGTGTGACAGCAACAGACTGTAGAGCTGCAGTAGCAGCAGCAGTCTCCCTTCTGGACCGTCGCCCTGCCCCGCTGCTCCGTTTTGGGGACGGCTCGCTCAGCCCCCATGGTCTTCTCATTGGCTCAGCTGTTGGAGCCGCTCCTTCGCTTCTTCTTACAGTTGAGTCGAGTTTGTTCCAGCTCACCAGAGTACCCTCAAATTTCTAAAACTGCCTGGTGGAAAGTTGCCCAAGTCAGTAAATCATATGTGTTTCCCTGATAAAGCCTGAAACCCATTAAAGAGAGGACTTCAAGAAGCCTTGTGAGAAGAAAAGCAGAGAAATCAACACCAGCAGCAGAAACTCTACTCCTTTGGGGGACCGTGCGCTCACATGGTATGTCCACAACACACCGTTGTTTTGCCTTCACTCGGTACGAACGCGTCTCTAGTGTCCTACCTCCTTCTGCGCAGCCTCCTAATCCCAGTTTTCCTTGGTAAATGGTTACTGTTGATTATTTTACTTACAGTTAACTGACTTATTTTTTTTATCAGTTAACCCATGGGAGTTACTTCAGATAATCGTTTCTGTGAATTTCAGGCAAACATCCCTACTGCTGAATATGTTGTGCAGCATGTTTAAAAACGCAGCTGCAGCCAAGTCAAATACAGGATGTCATGACTAAGTTTATGTTAAAGCCCTCTCTGTTCACAGCCTGTTTTGCAGCAAAATAAGCCTGTCTATCTATATACTGCCCTATCTGCCCATCGTTTCTCTACTAAGGTTGATGCGTGTAATCAAATCAATTGAAATTACTTCCTGATATGTAAACACTTTGCGATTTAGGGTGACATCTGTTACTTAAACTTTATCTTTATTATTCTTAATCAGACCTAGACATCCAACTTTACTTTTAGACATGTAAAAAAAATGAAGGAGATTAATTAAACTCTTTTTTTAAATTAAGATTTATGGTAGGATTTGTTGAAGGTGAAGGTGTTTTTCCACGAGCAGCAGTCTCAACTGTAGGTGCGATATACTGTGTGTGGGTGCCTACATGATTGACAGCTGCATTATGCAATGCTCAGGGAGAGAGGATCATATATATATACAGTATGCATATACAGCCCATGGTGTATCTGCCATTTCTTTAAATTTATTACATCAGGGACTTTTTCAGGGAATGGCTGAACGAATTGTGTCTTATGCTTAACACCTCACTAATAATATATTGTTTACAATAAAAATTCTATTTCGAACTTTAAAAAAAATAGGTATCTCAGTAATTTACTGCTTTCAGCATTGTGCATAAGTTTGTGTGCTAGAATGATTTAATATACAGGGAAAAGTTTTTTTTTTTTTTCTTGCTTCATTCTTGCTGACATTGCAGATTTGCCAGTTGATCTCATAGCGGCTGACTTGAAAGTAAGCTTAGTGTATACATTATGGTCTCTTAGCTGATGTTCTGATTAGTGGGACTGTTTAGTTTACTTTTGACCCAAGTTCTCAAATATGCACAGGGAAAAAGAATCAGTCATCATGACTTTAGTCATGACATGGACATACAGAATTGCTTGCAGTAGCTGGCAAAAGTAATCGTACTGCAGATGCTTTTTTTCAGCTTGGTATGTTAAAACCACAAACTTCAAAGTATTTTATTTGGATTTTAGGTTATAGACCAACACAAAGTACTTTAAAGTTGTAATGTGCAAATAAAAGAATACATAATTTCTAGCAAGTAGCAATTTTTAGAAGTAAAATTCTGAATAGTGTGGTGTGCATTTGTATTCAGCCAGCTCAGATACCCCAGTGCAACTAACTGCCTTCAAAAGTTTCCTGGTTAGTAAATAGAGTGTGGAATTTAATCTTATTATATAAAAAGATGTTCTATGAAAGCCTAAATGGTTTGCTAGAAAACATTAGTGAACAAACAGCATTATGAAGGAACATAGCAAGCAGGTAACAGAGAACGTTGTGTGGAAGTTTTAAGCAGAGCTAGGTCATATTAATATGCCCCAAGCTTTTGAACTACAAACTACCAACACATGCCACTCCTGTATGGGCCCATACATCAGGAACAGACAGACCAGGTCAACATATTAAACATCTCATGGAGTACAATACAGAATTCATTCCATTATCTGAAAATGGAAACAGTATATCACAACATCAAACCTACGAAGGCATGGTTGTTCATCTAAACTAAGAGGGCGGTCAGGAAGAGGATTAATCAGAAATATTGTCAAGAACTCTATGGTCACTTTGGAGGAGATGCAGAGATCTACAGCTGAGACTGAAGAATCCGTCGATAGGACTGCTATTAGTTTTGTACTCTAAAAACCCAGAATTTATGTAAGGGTGACAAGAAGAAAGTGACTGTTAAGAAAAACGCATAAGAAGTCTTGTTTGCAGTTTGACTCACGTCAAGTGAAGATCACATCATGACATGTGGAAGAATGTTCTCTGCTCAGAAGAGGCAATCATCAAACTTTTCAACTTTGTGTATATATATATATATATATATATATATATATAAGCTGTACAATGTATCCTAAGTTTATCATTAAAATAATATTAGTATGATGAACAAAATCACATCATTACAACAGTTATGAACATTATTGTATATTCCAGGTTTTTCCTAATATATTGCCTCCCTAGTCAGAATGGTCTATTCAAACATCTAGTCCTGCATTTATTTAAAAATCTGTGGTAAGACTTGATGATCTAAGATGTTCTTCATCCAATTTGACTAAGCCAGAGGTATTCTGCAAAAGACAATGGGCATACATTTTAGTCTCTAGATGTGTAGAGCTGGTCGAGACATTTCCCTTAAAGATAAGCTGTAATTGCAGTAAAAAGTGGTTCTTCAAAGCACTGAGTATATGGCCCTTAATTCAAATAGAAACTACACTTTTAAGATTTCTTTTGGTAAAAAAACAACAAAAAAATAACAGATGTACCATCTTCTTTTAACTTTGCAAGTCCAAGAGTTAAGAAGTGTCTTGCAAGGCACTGCATATAAAAAGCTTTTATCCTGAGTGTATTCTGACAAAAAATAAAAAATAAAATCGGAGTCAAGAGTTTATATTTCGGAAAAAAAAATCTTAATCTGACATAAACCTCAAGTTGCACAACCCTGAGCCCTTAAGTCAGATGTTTTCAATGGAAAGGACATATGTGAATTAGTTCCCCTGGGAGACTTTGTTCTTTGTAAAGTAACTTTGTTTACTGTGTGCATTTAAGGAAGTACGGGGAATCAGGACAGAGATCTAATGTACATAAAGCTGCTTTTCTTGTCAGTGATGTCCAGATGCTTGTGAGAATCATCGGAAAAACAATCCAGTGCCTACCGATAGAAAGGTTTTTACAACTTTAGGTCTGCAGGTTGGATTAGGTACAGGATTGTGGTTACCTGTTTTCCATCTACACCCTCATAAAGCTCCTACTTGACCAAAAACGAAAATATACCAGCTCTCTTTGTAAAAAAAGAAAAACAACTTGTCATTCTGTGGGTGTGTGATGTGTGTGTTGGGGGAAACAGACCCTTGGGGAACATTTTAATTTAGGGTTAGCCAAGTATAGAAAAGAGAAAGGATATATATATATATATATATATATATACTGCAGTTGTTTTACATTTCTGTCTGTGTCCGAATTTAGAATTGCAGGTTTTGAGCTCCGTTGAGCTCAAACTGAACATTTATCTTTGAAACAGCAAAATATACAGAAAATTAAAAGCTTTCAAAAAGTAGATAACACAGATAGAATTATTACAGTACTTAAAATAAAACAATGGGCAAAGGTAAAGATTTTGGTTCTTAGAGAAACCGTTTCCTTTTTCCGGGAAAAAGCTTTACACAGGCCTTGCTGTGTTGTTATGAAAAATTGGGAGCTTAAAGTGGCTTGGGGTTCGATGGGGCCCTTAAACCCACCAGTCCCTACATTGACACTAAGATCTCACTGAAATTGGGCATGGTTTGTAATTTTACATTATACAATTAATACATCATATTCTGTAGCAAACTAATCATGATTTATTTTACTTTATTTTTTGCATTTTTGTTGTTAGACAGAAAAAAAGTCCCTTAAAAAACCTTTAGAGTAACAAAATTTGATTTTTAAAAGGAAAGGGTTTTATTTGACAATCTGAACAGTAGTTTTTATTTATTCTTTATCAATAACAGCTGGGATAAAGTGTTTGAAAATGAAAGTTAATAATTAGGCGACAAATTTTTATTTTTTTATCATCACGTATTTGTTGGGTCTGGTTTCAGTATCAATTTTAGTAGAGGCAGGACTGAGTGGCCCATTTTGGCTGGTAGTTTTTAACAGTAAACTTTAAAATGTACATGTTTGTTGTTTTTTTTTTTGTTGTTGTTTTTTTCAAGCAGTAAACACACAGTTTAACTACATAAAGCAAGTATGACTAAACTTGTAGCATTAAATTATAACAGGTAAAATAAATTTCAAATTACAATTATTCTTAAGATTTTGCTTTATCTATTTATAACTACATTTGTAAAGTTAGAAATTTCCATTTTAATTTAAATTTGGAAATGTGGGCTCATAGTTGATAGAAAAAAATGAAATTAGAGATACATATTAGGCTACATGTGAGTTGGAGGCCCAAAGCAGGGACTCAGTTTCCTTTTGCCTTCAACTGCTTCAGACTAGAAGTGGAAAGAAATAAAACATGGTTTATATAAAACAACATCAGTACTGAACCAGGTAATTTTAATAAACCATCATGAACTTCAAGATCAATACCTCACTCAAAATACCAAATTCAATCTTTCAATCATCAATCAGTCTGAATTATTTTTGCCATGAAAATCAAATATTTGTATCTTTCAACATCTAGATGAAAACCTAAGCACTGCAAAAACACAAGTACTTGTTCAAATAAAATCTCATCTGAAACCATGGATGGTGTCACAGAAAGCTTTCTCAATGTTCAGCTTAGTCCATTATATGTTTTATTACCTCCGCCAGGAGATAATGTTTTCCTGTCTGTCTGTCTGTCTGTCTGTCTGTCTGTTTAGCAACATAACTCAGAATTATGGATGGATTACAATGACTTTTTCAGGAAATGTCCACAATAGGACCAGAAACAACTGATTAAATTTTGGGGTTGATCTGGCATGAAGCGCATATCTACCTACCAAGCAGCGGTGCTACCGTGGACTCCTCTCCCGTCTCAGAGAGCTCACAGACGGCTGACCTCGCGCCGCAGCCCCTCTACAGTTGGATACACAGCAAATTAATAGCGCATGCGTGAATCTCCCCTCTCTGCTGGAAGAGCCCAGCGACAGCACGAACACAGCCATGCATCACATTAGCAGACATCTTATTGGAAAAGTATTGCAAATTAGAATTGGATAACAACAACATGGGGGGGGGTGAGTGGCACTGGTGGAGGTCTGCGCTCTCTGCGTGCTTTTCTAGTTTTACCTGTAAAACATGGAAATAATTAGGGAAACTATAAAGACACACCTTGTTGTTCTTTACTGAACTGATATCTGTAGAGTTTGAACCTACGTTCCTCAGATCCCAGCATTATGAGTTTTAGGTTTTGTCATTATTTAATCAACCACAGTTTTTCTCCTGCATTTCTCCCAGCTTTCCTCCTGCATGGCCTCCTCGTGCAACTCAGCCCCACCCACAGTACCAACCAATGCAAAGCCAACACCTCCCAACAGACTTTCTCCTCCTGCTCCCACTCAGTGAATGGCTGCTCTTAGTCTAGCCTCCCCTCCTCTCTACTTGTATATGCATATTTTTGTCACAGTCTCACTCCCCTCTGCCTGTGTGTATTTATTTCTGAACACACCTGCCCTATCTGGCTGTGTGTCTTCAACAGATTTTCTGGGTCATCTGGGCTCTTGTAATTTTCCATTCTGACTCGTTGATACTGAGAAAGGGCTCTTATATCATCTGGCTCCGAAATCCAGTAGCCGGCTCCAGTCGTGTTAATCCATTTTGGACTCAGTCGGCTCAGCTGAGCTGACTAGAGCTACGGACGTTCAGCAGTGAGTTTCAGCTGCTCATAAGGGAGTTGCTGCATGTGATTTTCTTTCAAATGTATTAAACATTAAAGCTGACTTTGAAGTTTAAAGACCTACTCCAATCATCTTTTTGAGCTCTTTTAAAGTGTTCTCAGCGGTCTTTATGCTATGATTATGCCGTTTTTAGCCCAAATCACTAAAACCTGTGCCGTTTTCTAGGACATAGCTTCATAAGAGCAACAGTAGCTCAATAGCAATTCGCCTCTGTGTTGTGGGCGGAACCGTTGGCGCGTAGGACCCCTCCTTCTCCCCCCGTAGTAATGGCTTCTGTGTGTGCATCTGACCCTGCTTTTGTATAACATTAAACAAAAATGATGAAAAAAAGACCCAGTAAAACTCATTACTTTATGTTATAATCTACATCGCCTTAACACAGCAGCATGCAGCACTGGCTGTTGACCTATAAATAGCTGACGTAAGGCTAGCAAACAAGCGGATGGTTGAATTAGCTCCCAACAGAAAAAAATGAACTAACCCGTAAAGGTACAGGTTGTCCACTTAAAGGTGTCTTGATGGAAGGCACTGCACACTGCTTCAAAAGTAGTTCACTAGCGAAGCCCATGTTTTTCCCCTGCCAGTTGGTGAAACAGTTTTCTCTGAAATGTTGACTACAAACCGCTGTGCGTTTTTTTTCTTTTCTTGCTTTGACCAAGAAACCTAATCCATTTCTCTCTCACTGCAGATGGTTTTGGTAAAGTATGAAAGCTAATAATATGAATTCTTTTTGGCATCGCAACCCACTTCAGCACGCAGGTGTTGATCCACCATCATCTTCTCTACTCCTCAGAACCTGGGCGGGCGGGGCAGAGCGGAGCAGGAGCTTGTAGCCTGCCCAGTGCTGTTGCTACGTCACATACACAGTTTGTTTTAGACGGCCTTTTAGCGTCTGCTACTGATTCACAGCGATTCGAAAGCAGAAATAATCAGAAATGCAATTTTGAGCTTAATTGTTTTAAGATATGTCCTCTGCCATCAGAAAAATGCCACAAGAACATGGTAACAACATGAAAAACACAATTTTCATTGGAGTGGGTCTTTAAGCTTTAAATCCAGTAAATTTCAGGTAATATTTTTTTTTCTCAACTTTTTTAAAGTCTTGAAGAAATTTTAGTGGTATGGTTTGATAAAAATGTAAAGCATGGTGACAGATTCAGGTTCAGTCAGTATTTTGTAGATTTACTGGTGTTTTGTGTCATCGTTTTTTTTTGGGTTTTTTTTACGTGTTTTGTGTCATTGTTGTTTTGCACCGTCAAATTATGTTTCAATTTTAACGCTACAACGGCCACTATACTGTAACTACCAGAACGACCACAGGTGGTCATTTTGACTGTTGTATTTAAAGCCTAATTTAATTACCTTGCAAGTTTACTACTGAGATAATACAAAAAATAATTTGCTAAACCATGTTTTAAAAACCACAATAAGGCAAAAATGACCATTTTTCATTGCGAGAAGCTGCAGCAGATGCTGCAAAGCTGTGTGCAAGAGTTGCGCAAGGCAAAGAGATGTGATTTGCGCTTCCTTTGTGCTGTAAATAATTTTATTAGCCTCATTGTAAATAGTGTAAATAGTTAAAATAATATAGATATTCTTGCATTTATGAGCTATAAATTTTTTTACTGAGTTTTGACATCCAGCTTGTTCTGTTGCTTCTATTTCATACTTACACTTTCACCGTTACCCTTCAGTAGGCTACATATATTTTGATAATATAAAATTGGTTTCTATTTTTTTTTCTGTGATAAAGGAAACTAATATTGTTGTCAATTTAATAGTAATGTGTATTTGTTACATTTTTCAAAGGAGTTGATTGAAAAAAATGCTCTTCTATGTATGTTACACTAATAGTTTGAGGCTGACGTTCGATTCAGGTAAAACCTTGCATAATTAAACTTTGTCTATCAAATTAAAAATTTTCATTTTTGTCTTATTTTGGTTTTAAAAAACATAGTTTAGCTAATTAACTTTCGTATTTTCTCAGTAGTAAACTTGGGGGTAATTAAATTAGGTTTAAATACAATAGTCAAAATGACTGCCTGTGGCCGAAATGGGTAGAAATGATTGTATTTCATTGATCCATTGAACACTAAATATTAAATGTATTTTTTATGAAAGTTTACAGAGTTTTAGGAAAAGTCATGAAACAACAAGGCTTTATGTTATTTTTTCATAAAGTAATTAAACATACAAATTGAAAAACAGTCAAAATGACTGCCATGGCCGTTCTAGTGTTAATTCCTTACAGATAGTCTCATGTTTTTCCTAAAAAATCCTTCTAAAACACAATCAAATTCATGGTGGATTCCATGATGATGAGTTGTCCAGGTCCCACTGCAGCAAAGCATCCCAAGACCATGACACTTACAGCTCGATGCTTCAACATTGTTGGAGGCTCTTTGTCTGGAATGCTGTGTTTAGTTCATGCCCAACATGTAGACTTATCCATCCAAAAAAACATTAGTGCAGGGTCCAGGTCTTTTTTTTTTCTGGCAAACTTAAGAATGGTCTCAATGTTTTTCTTAGAAAGCAAATTATTCCTCCTCGCACACCTCATATGAAAGTTAAACTTGTGTGGTCTGTTTCTGATGGTCTCGCATATAAACACTAGCAAGAGTCTTGTTTAGGTCCCATGGATAACATTTTTGGGGTTTTGGAGACTTCTTTTTCCATTTTGCAGTCTGGTAACAGAGTGAACTTGCTTAGATGGTCAGGCCTTATGTTGGCAGGTGTTTTTTCATACAATTATAAACCGCTTTTTGAATAATTGAATAAGATATCAAATTATCTTGAGACCTCTTTAAATTCTTTAACCATACTCATAAGCTACTACAATCTTCTTTCTACAAACTTCAGTCAGCTGTTTCGAAATGCCTAACGTTAAAGCAGGACAAAACTCTCTTAAAATATAGAGTAATGATTTTATCCTGATATGCTTCTGATGTTATACTGCTTTGGGAAGTTTAAGGCATTTTATTGAGGGAATAAATTTGTTGGTTTCCTAATTAATTCCTCACCAAAAATATTATTTATTTGCTACATTATACATAGTTTTTTTTCTTAGTTTTTATCATTTATTTAGAAGAGTTTTTCTCTAATGAATTATTTTCTTCATCAATTCACCAGAGAGATCAGAGGTGACTGCATAAACAATAAATCTATAATGCAGGATTCCATCCATCCATCCATTATCTGTACCCGTCCATCCTCTGCAGGGTTGCAGGGGGCTGGTCCCTATCTCCAGCATTCATTGGGCGAGAGGCGGGGTCCACCCTGGACAGGTCACCAGCTAAAT
Source organism: Valencia hispanica (assembly GCA_963556495.2). Classification (NCBI taxonomy): domain Eukaryota; kingdom Metazoa; phylum Chordata; class Actinopteri; order Cyprinodontiformes; family Valenciidae; genus Valencia; species Valencia hispanica. The sequence continues at coordinate 21,416,590 of OY747718.1, read as the reverse complement.
TAAAACAGATAATAAAAAAATAAGCCATGCTACCTTTTTGACAAGATGAAGGTAATAGAAAAACAAGAAAATATTCATCCTCTGAAATAGTTAGGATTTCTCAGAAAAATCAATCAATCAAACTTTATTTATAAAGCACTTTTCATACAAAGATTGCAATTCAAAGTGCTTTACAGATTGAAAAATGTCCCCACATAAACCACATTCCCATCCCTCTCCCAGAGATATAAAACACCTGATCACATTTATACCCTCCATCAGCGCCATCAAAGGAACCATCTGCACCAGCAGCAGCCAAGGCACTGACACAAGGGCGCCCAGAGGAGGCAAAGCCGAGACCATCACCTCCACCCAAGCTCTACCTGGAGAGCAGCCACAGCCGACCACAGAGGAAACACTGGAAGGAAGATTAAACTAACAGGTTAAAATATAAAAATAAACAATGGATAAATATGATAAGACTATGTAGGAACACACTGATCAAATTTAAACAACACATGCAGAGCAATTAAACAGACTATGATAAATAATAATCACTTAAAAGCTAGGCTAAAAAGGTAAGTCTTGAGCCTGCTCTTAAAAACATGAATGTTCTCTGAGGTTCTCCGGCAGCCTGTTCCAAAGGTGAGGGCCATAGTAATGGAAAGACGCCTCACCGTGAGTAAAAACAGTTCTGAAAGATACGAAGGCCCAAGTCCATTAAAGGAACATGGGGCAGGATTTGCAAAGAAAAACATCCATGTCCAGTTTCTTAATGCTGTTGGGTGATGAAGCGTTATAAATCAAAAAGAATGAGCCCACCCTCGTATCGTTCCATTTTCTTAAACTGGCTGTGTGCTGAAAAATGTGCTGCAGTTCGGGGCCCGAATTTCCCGTGCTGTCCTACCGGTGTGACGTCTATTGACACTGCGTGTGCGTTCTCGACAGCTTTAAAAGAGGAAGAAGAATGGTCGCAGACCTCCATTGATTCAGTTGTGAGAATGGATTCTTCTCTTCTGCAATTGGGAAACGACCAAGGACACCTCACAGCCCACTAAAAAGTGGCACTAAGAAAAAGAAGTATGTCACTGTGAAGAAGTATGGTTTTTTTTTAAGTGAAGCATTTGTGCGTGCTCCCGTGCGGGTGGCTGCAGTTACTTGCAGCGCCGGCTGCGTCACCCACAAGTTTTGTTTCTTCATTCTGCCCCATGCTCCTTTAAGACACTTAAAAACCATTAAAATAACCTTAAAATCGATCCTACCACATACGGGTAGCCAATTCAATGAATTAAAAACAGGTGTAATGTGCTCCTGCCTCCTGGTCTTCGTCAGGACATGTGCTGCTGAATTTTGTAGAAGTTGTAAGCCTGCGATACTCTTTGTGAAGACCAGAAAGCAGGGCATTACAGCAATCAATTCTGCTGGTGATAAAAGCATGCGTTAATGTCTCCATACTGGCCCAAGAGAGAATGGGGCGGACTCTGGCAATGTTCTTTAGATGATAAAAACCTATTTTAGTCATGTTTTTAATATGAGGGATAAAAGTCAGGTCAGAATCAAAAATCATGCCCAGGTTCTTAACTTGTGAAGAAGAATTAAAAGAGAGTGATTGTAGTTTTGGTAAATGTTTCTCTCAGAGCCTCAGGCCCGATGACTAAAGGGAAAATGGGTCTAGACTTGGTCAGCTGAAGGAAATTGGTTGCAATAATCCTTGCACCCAAATTGACCCAGATTTTGATTGAGAGCCAAAAGGCTCTGGAAGAAAGTACACTAAAGGGACCACATATAGTATATGTCTTGACAGTTCAAAATATCACATAGTCAGCAGAATCTGCTTGCTATGATCAAATTGTACATATTTTAGATTCCTTGATTATGAAAACATACTTTTAGCAACCAGATTCACAATAATATAATTATTAGTTAATTACCGGTAGTTATTCACGAATATTCACTTTTCTGGTAATGGAGGTTTTCTGTTAACCCGAAATTCTAATCATTTGTTCCTGGTCCCATTGCAGACATTTCTTAAAAATGTCATGAAAATCCACTTATAACATTTTGCTTTATGTTGCTAACAAAAAAATCCTGGTGAAAACATAACCTCCTTGGCAGAGGTAATGATAAATTCCGTTTTTTCTTTTTTTAAGAAAGTTAATTAGCAAAAGCATTTTAATTTTGCATGCTTCAAGATAAGCTATGATGTTTTTACCCTACAGAAGTTTTGCTCTACTCCTACCCCTAGCAGCTGTACCTTCAACTTAGCTATCCAGGAACACAGAGTTTCAGAAAGTTCTTTTTAATAGATTCACTGACAGACTCCAATATTGTTTTTGGAGGGTTCAAACTTTTTCCTGGCACGTTCCCCAAGGAAGTCAAACATGAGCTCTATGTTTGGGGTCGTGGACTTTGACACTAACAGCCATCAGCTTTATCTTGTGCTAAATTTACCAGGTTGATCAGGTTTGGACTAGTTGGCACATCTGCTGATGATGTATATCTTTACAGTGGAAGGATTTGATTCATTCCAGCATAATTTTTGAAACTTTACTAAACATTATGAAGATTTCAGAACATCAACATTATTTGAAGGAGGACGGTTGATAGAAAATGTCAGAGGTTGAAGGTACCCGTTTGTCACAACAAATTAATAAATGCCTCCTTAAAATGTAACATGTGGTGTAAAGCCATGTTATTAAAAATGCAATAATGGTCAGCTTACAGTGCCTTGACTTTTTTAGTATTTTGGTGCCTCACAACCTGGAATTAACATGGATTGTTTGATGATTTGCATCATTTAATTTACAGAACATGCCCCCAATTTTGAAGATGTTTTTTTATTTTTTATTTTTTTTTATTGTGAAGCAAACAACAAATAGGAAAAAATAACAGAAAATGTCAATGTGCATAACTATTCAACCCTGTAAAGTCAATACTTTGTAGAGCCACCTTTTCCGGCAATCACAGCTCCAAGTCGCTTTGGATACGTCTCTATGAGCTTCCCATCTTACCACTGGGATTTTTGCCCTTTCCTTCTTGCAAAACTGCTCCAGCTCCTTTAAAATTGGATGGTTTGCGCTTGTTAAGAGCAATCTTTAAGTCTGACCAAAGATTTTCTATTGGATTGAGTTCTGGCCTTTGACTAGGCCAGTCCAACACATTTAAACATGTCTCCTTAAACCACTCAAGTGTTGCTTTAGCAGTGTGTTTGGGGTCATTGTCCTGCTGGAAAGTGAACCCCCATCCTAGCCTCAAATGACGCACAGAATGGTAGAAGTTTTGCCCAGGAATATCCCTGTATTTAGCACCATTCATCTTTCATTCAATTCTGACCAGTTTACCGGTCCCGGCTGCTGATAGACATCCCCACAGCATGATGTTGCCACCACGTTTTACTGTGGGGATGGTGTTCTTTGGGTGATGTGAGGTATTGGGTTTGCGCCAGACATAGCGTTTTCTTTGATGGCCGAACAGTTCAATTTTAGTCTCATCAGACCAGAGCACCTTCCTCCATACCTTTTGGGAGTTCTCCAAATGCCTTTTTGCAAACTCACAACGTGCCTTCTTGTTTTCAGTTGATAGTAATGGCTTTCTTCTGGCATACTCTGCCATAAAGCCCAGCTCCATGGAGTGTAAGGCTTATTGTCGTCCTATGTTCAGATACTTCAGTCTCTGCTGTGGATCTCCGCAGCTTCTCCAGGGTTATTTTAGGTCTCTGTGCTGCCTCTCTTATTAGTGCCCTCCTTGCCAGGTCCATGAGTTTTGATTTTGGCAGATTTGCTGTTGTGCCATGTTCTTTTCATTTGGTTATGATGGTGCACCTGGGGATCATCAAAGATTTGGATTTTTTTTTTTAAACTAACCCTAACTTGTACTTCTCAACAACATTGTCCCTTGTTTGTAGAGTTCCTTGGTCTTCATGGCAGTGCTTGGTTAGTGATGCCTCTTGCTTAGGTGTTGCAGTCTCTGGGGCCTTTCAGAAACGATGTGTATATGTAATGATAGATAATGTAACATTTAGATTGCACATAGGTGGACATCATTTCACTAATTATGTGACTTCTGAAGGTAATTGGTTGCAACAGAGCTTTTTATGGGCTTCCTAACAAAGGGGGGTGAATACATACGCACATGCCACTTTTTGGTTTTCTATTTCTAAACAATAGTTTTATTTATTTTTTTCTCATTTCACTTCACCTACTTAAACTATGTGTTCTGATCCATTACATAAAATTCAGATTAACAAAACATTGAACTTAAGGCTGTAATGTACCAAAATCTGGAAAAAAAGTCAAGGGGATGAATTATTTTGCAAGGCGTTGTATGTTTAACTTGTCCCTGTTTATCCTGAGTTCTTCTGTTACTGGTGTACAATAATCTCAATGAAAATGTTCAAACAATCAAACCTTTAGTTGAGTAGAAGTTTCTATGTGTTCTTCCCACCCCACAGGTTTCCTATAAGATAACGGTCTCTGTACTGAGATGGGCAAGGAAGAAGGTTAATTTTGTGTTTGGAGACCCATTTATCCTGTTATGTTTTGGATCATTACAAGCTATTTTCTGTAGCTATTTCTTGACTTATGAAATCAATGTATGCCCATCAATGTCCTACTTGAATGGTTACAATTATTTCATCGTACTGATTAGGGGTGCACTGGTGACCGCTGTTAAAAACATTTTTAACTCTAGACTTTTCCTTAATTAATAAATGTTCTCAATTTAAAGCATGGAGTCCTCTAAATTGTTCAATGTGAGATGATGCTACTGCAACAAAGAGTAAATTAATTAAAGACTTTTTTGACATCTTCATTCTAACACATGTGGAGAATGGTATCCTTTAGATTTATCACTCTGCTTCCTTTGTTTTGGATTAGATGGAGAAGCCTGCTCTGGATTCCAGTGAGGAGAGAGCCTGGCTGGGAGAGGGCCAGTCTGAAGTGCAGCTTGCAGCCAGTCCTGATTCAACAGAGCCAAATGATGAGGATCGGCCGGCCTGGGATTCTAAAATCCAGTATGTGTTGGCTCAAGTTGGCTTCAGCGTGGGCTTAGGAAATGTCTGGAGGTTTCCATACCTTTGCCACCAAAATGGAGGAGGTAAGGACCTTTAAGTAAAGAGTTTAATCTTGTGCGTTAAACATAGCAAACCTGAGACATTTCAGCTTTTAACAAACTTGTTAAATGAAAAGGAAAAAGTAATTTTTACTTATGTTTTCACAAATGTGTTGTTTTTTTTATTCTTTCAGGGGCCTTCATGCTGTTGTATGTTTTTCTTTTACTGATTGTGGGAGTCCCCTTGTTTTTTATGGAGCTGGCAGCTGGCCAAAGTATTCGACAGGGAAGCATTGGTGTATGGAAGCATATCTCTCCAAAGCTGGTGGGGATCGGCTACTCCAGCTGTGTGGTGAGAGTTTCTCTTTTAAGTTGAGGCATGTAAAAGCCATATGGAAGTCGGAAAATCCAGTTTACTGTACTTATTGTTTGCACAAGTGTTAGTTAAAGCATTACAGGTTGATGATCATAATATTAAAAGGAAGGACGGAGATTGTTCTGTTTAGGGAATCCACAGATCCTGTGTCTTCGGCTGATTAGCCTGTGGGGTTTCTTGTATCCCACGTTCTGTAAACAAACTTTCTTTTGATAACTCGAAGCAGCGTGTGTATACTTAGAGATGGTGTTGACTTCATTTCATGCTGTAACTTGAGAGGAGACCAGTTTGCTTTAGCTCTTTAATGTCAGTCTGTTGAGTAACACTTTTCTAAACAGACAAGACAAGGCAATCTCACTTATCATAGAGAATACATAGTAGTATGTTATAATAGAAATAGGCTTAAAATAAATCTTACAAATAGTATTTATATTACTGTAATAATAGCTCTTATTTAAACACCAGTAGGAGTAATTGTTGCTCTTCCATTTTAGATAGAAGTGATCGCATGATCCACTTTTGTTTTAAATGTTTGTAAATACCATCATTAGGGTCACATGATTCCCTGCAATTCAGTTTATTTATCAGGTGCTTACAAAAAATATTGTGTCAAGACATGTTACAAAACAAACGGATCCAAATGATTTACAGAAATGTCTTGTACGTTCAGTCTAATTTTATTGACAGATTCAAAGTAAATCAGATAGATTCCAATATGATCGTATTTGTACAATGCAGTCAAGTTCCGTTTGAATGTCCATGCCTATGCCACCAGAAAGACACTGCACTAGTTGAATTTCTGCAGGGGGGTTTTCTATGGGATCAGAACAGTATCACCTTGAAATGAAACTGAAAATAAAAATTGGCATTGAAAAATATTATTTGTAACTGAAAATATTAATTTTGAATCTAAAATAAATCTAGTGAAAATTGTTGTATTGAAAGTGAAAAAAAAAATTTAAGTGAAATTTTTTTCTATGAAATTCATGTATATGCATTGAAACAAATAACTCACTTACAATCAAGTTTTCAAACTTTGATATTCTTTTTACAACGCCAATCTTTTTTTTTCAATGCCATCATTTTTTCAGCTTCATTCAGGTGATACTGTTTTGACGCTTGTGTGTGCACGCGCATGAGGGGCGGGGCTTCAGCCCCCCATATGTTTGCATGAACGAGACAGGAGGGAAACTCCGACTGTCCGAGACGAGACACGAGAAACAACAGGACATTTACATTGCTAATAATGTGGTTTGTGGAAGAAAAAAAAGACATAAACAGTTTCTTCTCAGTTTCTTCTACTGACCAGTAGACTAGGAGTCTTTGTGATAAAGTTTTATGCTTGTGTAGCCTGTCTTTGTTGGAGGCTCTCCTCATTACAGACAGTGTGGTATGAAGGGATGTAAATACACACTATAAATAGCATATAAAATAACTGTATTTATTTCAGATCCACAATACATATTTACAATACATGTCAATAACGTTAACAAATCAATTAAGACTGGTGTAAGCAAAGCTAACAACACTGACAACTCGTTTTTTATTAGATTGCAAAAACGTAATTGTGACACACACTCTAAACCAGAAGGTGGCGCTAATGCACGCCAACTACCATGGCAAACTGAGAAGAAACCGTTCATATCTTATTTTTTAATTATTCTTATTCCACAAACCACATTATGCTTTCTGTACACCTAGAGACTTTGAAACGATTTAGAAAAGATTCTTAAAGATTATCAGCTCACATCTAAAGACTTGGGTTAACAGTTTTTTAGTCTCAGACTAAAGATTTTATAAACACTGAATCTTGTTGGGACACTATTTAAAAGACTACACCTAGGCTATTTTAGCTTCCCGCAAAATTCCTCCCATTATGCTCAGCATTATAGTTTCTTTATGTGCGAATGTTGTAGCATTCTTTGCCAAGATTAATGTTATGTCAAATAAAGACTTGCATTCAAAGTGGGTACTGTATCATCAAGTAACTGGTTAACTCATATCTTTTTAATACAAGGTGTTTATGCTGTACCACTTGCTCCATGCAGATGCACAGATAGCGTTGGTTTGTGCCTGTATTCCAGTGGGCAAGGTTGGCATACACTTTTTAATTTATGGCCCATTTATCAGCCATGCAACACAAATATTGTATTTGTTGTGTATAGACCCTGCCAGGCTCCATAGGTGGCTACAAAACTGTTATTTAGAAATATGACACCTATGTTTATAGCCTACTTTCCCGCAGGAACCAAAAAAAATTGATATGTGGCAAGGTGCAAGACGATATCATAAACGGGACTCGAACCCAACCTTCATCGTGGATGTAATCCTGCTTATTTACCATTGTGCCATAGCAGTAAAGTACAACCCTGAACAGCCAGGGTACACTGTGAAGCGGACAGGACCCACACACAGTCACATAGTTCAATGAACGGAGGGAACAGATTTACGACTCCATGTGCACGGTTTAATAAACCGAGGGTACAGATTCTTAACCCTCAAAAATTATTTCTGCACCTGACCCCTGGCGGGCTCTGTAGCTTCGTGCTACGGCTTGTGTGAGAACAGCTTTATTGGTTGTTGATTGATTTACATCACAACGACTACAGGATAATATCAAACATGTTTGATTCAAAAGACCACAGAAAGACTGTCATAAATCGGGTCCCCAACTGCAGATTATCACCTTCCACAAACCACATTAGTAGCAAAGAAAATGTTGATCCCGCTGTCTCGCCTCTGACAGTCGGAGTTTCCCTCCTGCCTCGTTCATGCAAACATATGGGGGGCTGAAGCCCCGCCCCTCATGCGCGTGCACACACAAGCGTCAAATCAGTATCACCTGAATGAAGCTGAAAAAAATGATGGCATTGAAAAAACGATTGGTATTGAAAAAAAAATTTGCATTGTAAAAAAGGATTGGCATTGTTGAGTAAATTCAGTTAACGAACATATAAGTCACAGAAGAATGCTTTCTTAGGACTTTGTACATTTTTAAGAAAGATTATTTCATTGCACCTACTTAACAAAAATGTGGAATAGAGTTGAAGTTGTATTTTTTAACACAGCGATACACAGATTATCTTTTACTTTTTTAAACAACTTTATTTGAGTTGCTTTTTTGAAAAAAAAAATAATAAAGATCCTAAATAGAATCTTAAAGAAAATCAATAAAACAAAAACCCACTAAAGACTGAGATTAGAAATGGCCTGTTCTAGCTATTCGATAAATATATATTTGAAATGTTGCCATTATTTCTGCAGGAACCACATTGTTTTGAATGCATTCAAATGAAACAGCTACTTCTCTGTACCATTAAGCTTAACACCACAGCCAGTCATTATTTCAGTTCATAGACTTGTAAACAGACTTTTAAAACGTTAACGTAAAACGTTCATACTTGCCCGCTTCTTTTTTCATGCCGTCATCCTTTTCTAACATTACTCCAGGAGAGTCTGGCTCCAAGGAGAATCACCATTATGGACATGTGACCCCCACCCTGTGCTGGAAACATACTGTAATTCACTTTCTTCCACCAAGGAGGACAGAATCTCACTGGCGAAATGTTTAGTGAACTCTGTTTCTTGCCGAAAAACCACTGGAGATAGAAACATGCCAAGATATATATATTTTATTTTTTTTACTAAAGGGGGTAACACAGCATATCAAGGGGTAGAGTGTCCTAGCTTATTGTCCAGCTAGAATTTTTTTTTTTTTTTTTTGTCATGTTATGTTTTGATTTCAGAATAAGATTAGGTACATTTTTTGCTAAGTGTCACTCAATCTGTTTAATTTTTGGAGATAAAAACAAATGAGATTACACATTAATATGTGGAATTTTCTTTTTAAACAACTGAATATATAATGGGGGGGGGTTCTAATTTTTCTTTTGACTGTATGACTGAACAATTTAGTAAAATTAAGAATAGCATTTTTCAATATGTGACTTTGCATGTACATCTAAAGTCCAGAAAACCTGTTTTGAAAGGTCCTGATGACAATGTTTACATGTGTAGCAGTTCAATGAAGTACTTGGCTAATGCATATTTAATCTATTTTCTAAACAGATTTGTTTAAATTTGGGCTCATACATCTTTCAGTCTAGTTTCAGTTCAGTTTACATGGCCAAAATCAGCTTTTCTTGCCTGCTTAGTGTTAAATGTCATAGAATAAAATTACTAATCTCTCAGCAGCTCTCTTTTCTACATCGACTGCTGTCTGGGATATCACAGGTCAAGATTCAGAGCAGAGATGGGAAGTTGCAGCAGCCAAGACACTCTTTCTTTAACAGTAGAAGTCATAAAGAGTGAAAACATTTACAGGCAAGGCAAGTTTATTTGTATAGCACAATTCATGTTACAAGACAATTCAAAGTGCTTTACATAAAACATCAAAAGCATTATAGCAGGGTGCAGAAAAAGCAAAAGTACAGGAATAAAAACCATGATTTAAAATAACCCAAAATAACCCCCCAAAAAATTCTATCTTAAAAGAAGCCGTGCAGATTTAAAACTTAGAATAAAAACCTAATCAAAAGCAGCTGAAAACAGGTGGGTCTTTAACCTGGATTTAAATAAACTGAGTGTTTCAGCTGATCTGAGGGTTTCTGGGAGTTTGTTCCAGACATATATATACTGTAAGATAAACAGAAGCACATCTCACTGACTAGTAAGGCAACGAAAAATCTTACCTTAAATCACTTTAAAACACACAAGAAAGCATTCCTAATCGAATTGTCACATAGTGAATGTTGAATTACTGAAACAACCGCCTTGGTCTAAAGAAAAACTTTAAATGAACCTTATTTCAAAAAAACTTTAAAAAACGTTTAAGACCACTTTATTCCTAACACTCTGGCAACTTGAAGGAAAATATAAGACTTTTCCACACAGTATCAATCATTTTCAAGTTCACAGTAAAATAGTCGATTGAAGCCATTTTTTTCCCTCCTTAGGTTTGTTTTTATGTCGCTCTTTACTACAACGTCATCATTGCATGGAGTCTTTTCTACTTGGGAAATTCCTTCCAGTATCCTTTGCCGTGGGAACAGTGTCCGATTGATGCAGGCGCCAATGAAACAGGTACTGGCATAACAGAGGAGTTTAATGAAACATGTCATCTAAGCACTTGACCAAGGTCTACACTGTTGTCTGTCTTCAATGAACAGTAAAAGAATGTGCGAGTAGCTCCCCAACACAATATTTCTGGTTCAGGAAAGCGCTGAACATCACCAATTCCATAGAGGAATCTGGAGAGTTTAACCCCATCATGACGGGCTGCTTACTGGCTGCTTGGGCGATTGTGTCGCTGGCAATGATTAAGGGCATCAAGTCCTCTGCAAGGGTAAGGAAATCCCAATCTCAGTGATGCTTGTGACTAAATCTCTAAAAGGACTGTAAAACTATGAGGCCCATATTTAATTCGGTAACACTGATGATCAGCTGGTGAAATCTTGCTTTGAAAGAAAAGGAATTTTCTTGGAAGTAAATGATTCTTTATTTCTTCTCATCTTAGGTGATGTACTTTTCTTCAGTTTTTCCCTATGTGGTGCTCTTCATTTTCCTCATCAGAGGGATGTTATTGGATGGAGCCATGGATGGAATCAGATATATGTTTTATCCCAAAGTAAGAAAACCATAGATGTTTTTTTCCTAAATTGCATTTTAATTACTCCTAAAAGAAAACCACTATTTTAAAAAAGCTTAGAGGGCAGTTTCTTCCTAAATCAACAACCCAGTGAGATCTTCTCTTGTTTTATTTTAGCTGGAAATTTGGGGCAACGTACAGGTGTGGCGACAGGCAGCTACACAGGTGTTTTTTGCACTGGGTCTTGGCTACGGCTCGGTTATCGCGTATTCCTCCTACAATCCAGTCCACAACAACTGCCACAGGGATGCCCTGATGGTCTCCTGTATCAACTTTATGACATCTGTGCTGGCCTCACTGGTGGTTTTTGTGGTGCTGGGTTTCCGGGCCAAGACCATTGCTCTACGCTGCCTTGCTGAGTATGTATAGATATGTATCACATTTTACACACATTATTTCTTCCCATAAAAATTGCCGCTCTAAATGTTTTTTTTTTGTTTGTTCTTTTTCTCATCTTCCTCCAGAAATCTTGGTGTTTTAAATCTTGTGTCTTCTAATGGATCCAGCCTGTACTGGTGGCCTTCGTTCAATGTTACAGATTTGAGCTCTGTGTCTCTACCGGAATACAGACAGTGGTACGATGAGTTCGGCTCCATGCTGGGGCCGCAGGTCACTGACTGCAATTTGGAGGAAGAAATGAACAAGGTAACATTTACAAATAACAATACTGCTTTTTTTTAAAAAGAGTCCATATTAGGTTTGATGATCACCTATAAATCACTTTTTATTATTCAAAAATATAAGTCTCAATTATTGCCTGTGTACTTTAATCTGATAGGCCGCTGCACTCATGATATATCAGTCCAGGAGACTTCTACTTTATTGATTATGGTTTTATTGTTTGTGTGAGTGAATTGAGGCCCTATTTAACAATAACACATTTCTCCTATTTGTTTGAGATTTTCTGTGAGTGCTGCGTCATCTCTGTTTTCTAATAAACTCAATCCTAGAGCAGCTGCTGCTGTATGAGAGAAATCATGATTTATGCTGAACAACTGAACCACAGTTTCCCTTTTGTGAAAGTAAAATTGTTTATTTAAAGTAAGTAAAATTAGTTATGTGAATTGCCATAAAAACAGCCATAAAATACTTGATAGGTCAATTTACACAACTTTCACCTCACTTTTCCTGTTAGTGCTCCATACGGTGTCATAGTCTTGGCTGGATGTAAATCAGATGTGATAAAAGTAACAGATAAAGTGATTAAGGTGTAGTGAGGTAAACCATGGCAATACTGAGAAGCAGCAAAGATAAAAAATAACGTTTTATTCCAGCTTTGAGTGAGAAATAGGAGCTATAAGAACATGCTGCTTGCAGGAGGCTTGTGTTACCAAAGCAAATATTATAGAAAATGCTTTCTTAGGTAGAAGAAACTGTAAAAACTAAGGAGGTGCAACAAGTCATGTTATCTCACAGGCTTTATGTTGTGTAAAAATCTCTACAGTCTCTCTCAGACCTCCTCTCTGTGTCTGTGCAGGGTGTCGAGGGGACGGGCCTGGCATTCATAGCGTTCACTGAAGTGATGGCCCTCTTCCCGGCCAGCCCCTTCTGGTCCACACTGTTTTTCCTGATGCTCCTCAACCTGGGCCTTAGCACCATGTTTGGGACCATGCAGGGAATCCTCACACCTCTCATGGACAACTTTAAACTCCTGGGGCGCCATCGGACCCTCCTCACAGGTACTACAACACATCTTTAAACACTCAACGTACATATTGAGCCTGTCTGTTCCTTTGCAGAATTCATCGTTGCTGTCAGTCAGATTTTAGGTGAAACAGGTTTCTGTGGTGATGATGAATTACTTGGATCAGCACATAGTGTTCACTTTGTTGGCATTTATCTGTCAGTTTGATCATTTTCTTAGTGAACCCATAAAGAGGTGGACAGAAAGGCTGGGGCAGCACATCATGGAGGACAGAGTCAAAATTAGGGATGCACCGATCAAAACATTTGATATTATTGCTCTTATGGCCAATAACTATTATTTACAATGTTATAAATATTACATTAATCTCTTACAAAGATTGAAATAAATAGTGATTTTTAATAATGGCTCAGTTTTACTTATTGGACCAATACAATATGTTAAAAAATGACTAACATTGGCAGATACCGATGTTGGTGTCAATACATTGTCCATTCCTAGACAAGAGCCCTGTTCTCATGGTTTTACTTATGAACAACAGGAGAGGAGGAGGAAAGAGACAGTAGAGTAGGATGGAGAAACAGGAGTTTAGAGCTGCAGATACAGGTTTATTAAACACAATATTATGTAAAAGGAAAATCATTTGTTTTGAGTTTGCATTCATTTTCCATTTATGATCAAATGCTTTGAAGTATGAGTCAAGTTTACTTTAACTGATTCCACTATTTTTTATCAATAAAAGAGAAAGGAAAAATAGGGGGAAGACAGACAGAGACACAGAAGAGCAGCATTGGAGAGTTGAGAAGCAAAAGAACTGAAGGAGCGCTTTGAGAGAGGAGAGGAGAGACAGGAAAGAAAAATTAACGAGTATGAGTGAGTTTTTGTGATGAAGTTATGGAACAATCTGAATTGTAGTCCTGGCCTGGTGGAGGTGAGATCAAGCAGGACGTGTTTACATAGACAAGGGAGTTACACCACTGTGTTGTCTTGATATTGTTGCCCTCAGATGAGCAATGTAGTTTTACAAGACTGTGGTGAAAATCCTATTTAAATTATGTTATTTTTTTGGCGGCGAGGGGGCCCTTTGAAGATTTTGTGCCCAGGGGCCCCTGCTAACATAATCCGGCCCTGGGTATGAAGTGTTTAGAATACAGCTGTATGGACGAACATTGTTCAGGAGTATGGAGTTCGTCTTGTTACCGGAGGGTTGCTGGTTTGAACCTCCACTCTGTCCATCTCAGTCATTGTGTCCTTGGATGTAATGTCTTGGGTAAGACACTACACCTGCCTTGATTACTGGTGGTGATCAGAGGGCCGGGTGGTGCCAGTGTAGGGCAGCCTCCCTTCTGTCAGTCTGCCCCAGGGCAGCTGTGGCTACAATGTAGCTTACTGTGTGTATGGGCGAAAAATTGAGTGTAGTGCGAAGCGCTTTTGGGTTCTCAGGACTTGATAAAGCGCTATACAAGTACAGGCCATTTACCATTTTCCATCACACATTGCAGTTTGCTTGTGAGCAATAATAATTCATTTTGGTCTTTTTGGACAAGAATATCTGCTTCCATCTGTTTGCTGTGTTTCTACAAAGCTTTTCACAAACTCTAAACTGGAGTTCTTATAGCTTTTTTTGCTATCTTAGGTAAAACACCGACTTGTGAAGTGTGCATGAAATACTGTAACGGTAAATGGACTGAACTTACATGGCGCTTTTCTTGTCATACTGACCACTCAAAGCGCTTTACATTAGTATACACATTCATACGCCAATATAGACTTCAGTAGACAACTTGTGCTTAACTGCCTTGGGGCAGGCACATGTCAACATGTGACAGGAGGAAGCTGGAATTAAACCTACAACCCTCCAATTGCAAGACAACTACTCTTTCTACTGAGCCACAGTCGCCCAACTGTAGTTGTCCAGTCAGGAGGTACTTCTACCTGAGCTATGGGTCTTAATTACCAAATTGATGTTTCTCTTTTCTGGCTTATCATCTTAGATGGAGAGCCAGGTCTTGTTTGGTTTGTTATGGCTTGTTATATTGTTTATAACCTAACCCTTCTATAACCTTCTCCACAACTTTCTACCTGACCTCTCTGCTGGGTTCCCTGGTCTTCATGATGCAGTTTGTTCACTGATGTTCTCAAATAAACCTCTGAGGGCTTCACAGGGCAACCATGTTTCCTACTGAGACTAAATTACACCTAAATTGTCTGTACTTACCAATCACACATCTTTTTAAGGCTGTTGAATGGGTCATTGTTTGGGCTTATGGTATTATGGTATTATTTGGGCAAAATGGTAAATGACCTATAGGCTTTATCGACTCCTGAGGACCCAAAAGCGCTTCACGCTACATTCATTGATTCATCCATTCACACACACACATTTACATGGTAACCTACATTGTAGCCACAGCTGACACACTGACAGAAGTGTGGCTGCCATACCCTGGCACTACCGGGCCACCACCAGTGGGCAAGGCGGGTGAAGTGTCTTTTCCAAGACATATGAGAATAAAAGAAGTTGAAAAAAATGCATGCCAAACATTTCAGATTTTTATATGTAGAAAACTTTAAAAACCCATATATAACTACCACTTTACATTTCTGCTTTTTGTGTTGGTCTGTTAAATCAATTCTTAATAATGCAATAATTCTTAATGCTGGACATATAGTAGTATTTTAAAGGGCAGTACATATAAAACTTGAGTTAATTACGAGAAACATAAAATGCCAGACATAAAAAAATATAAATGAGGGATGACTATTGTATGGAAAAGTTGAAGTTTTTTTTTGCTCAGGACTAGTTTAATTATATAAATCTCACTGTGGTCCTATCTGTTTTTCAGTGTTCAGCTGTGCTTTAGGGTTCATAATCGGATTATTGTTCACCCAGCGATCTGGCAATTATTTTGTGACGATGTTTGATGACTACTCTGCAACCCTGCCACTAGTCATTGTTGTGATTTTTGAAACAATAAGTGTGGCATGGGTTTATGGCACAGATCGGTAAGAGACAGTATTTGATTACCAAAATGTTTGCATAAAATCTTTGTCTAACCTGTTTCATGATCATCATGTCTTATTTGAACAAAAATGCCGCCTTTGTGAAATATTTCCCATCTCTGCAGTTTCCTGGATGATATTGAACTCATGCTCAAGTGGCGCCCTCCAGTGGTGTACAAATATCTCTGGAAATACGTGTGTCTGCTGGCAATGGGTGGTCTTCTTGCTGCCAGTTTATTGCGAATGGTTTTCAAGCGACCCACATACACCGCCTGGAATCAAACAGCAGTAAGACTTACTTTTTCAACCCGTCATATAAGAAGATATTTAAAGCTAAAACTAATATATTTATGTTTTAACAACTGTAATTCAAACAGCCATTCACGTTCTGTTCAAAATGTAAAGAAATTAGAAATGTGTTAGTATTAAAGGAATGTTATTAAAAGCTTTCTCTGCAAGCACCTTTGGCCTTAGCTCATGTTGAGGTTGTGACCTTTGACCTGACCCATGTAAAAGTGAAATTCAGCTCAGTTAGATTTAGACCTGGGGACTGATGTTACCCCTGACTATTTGTATCGTCTTTTCATGGAAAATGTGTTTTAGGTCCTTTAATTGCATACAAATGTATCTGAATGAAAAATATGATCTTGGCAAAAAATATAATACTATAACAAACTTCTATATTATCTTGATTTAGAACACACATAATGATGTAGTTCATTGGTTTTATTTTTGTTATATTTCTATTATAACTCCAGATTCAGTTTCTTAGAAAACTAGAATATTACAGAAGACTAATGTAAAAGAGTCAGACTCCAGAAATGTTGATCTGCTGAAAAGTATATCGAATTACTTTACCGTTTTTTCAGTCAATAATTGGATGGGCCTTCTTTTACATGAACCACTGTGTCAATGCAGCGGCACTGAAGGCAATTAGCCTGTGACTCTGATGAGGTGTGACGGAAGTCCACATTGCTTTAAAAGCAGCCATCAGCTTGTCTGCATTGTTGAATCTCTCCTAAATCTTCCAAACTTTTTCCTTCTCCACAACGTTCCATTAATATTTTAGCCCACTGTGAACAGCCAGCTTCTTTTGAGACTCACCCTCGTTTTGGAGGTTTTCAGTAACTTTCCTCTCAACAACTGTGAACTCAACGGACTTCCTCATTAATGTGTATAACTTCAGTGCTTAGTGTTCAGTGATTAACTTGGTATTTAGCTTCAGCATCTTCTTCACCCTCTTGTCTCCTGTTTGTCTTTTCAGGCTTCTGAGATGACTCTTGAGTACCCAGGCTGGTCCCTGGCTATGATCGTCATACTCATAGTGTTCGCTAGCCTTCCTGTGCCCATCGGCTACATCCATTTCATAATGAAAAACCACTCTGCCCTTGACATTCCTCCCGAGGAGGGTCCCGGCCCCGAGGTGCACCGCGAGCTTTATACCAAGTGCAACTCCGATCAGCTGGATTCCAACTCTCCTCCAGCCCCCTGTGAGGATGACGGGGTTTGTCCCAGGACTTCCTTCCTGCCGGTGGGCAACGAGCAGTACCGACTCCTGCCCCAGCAGGAGGAGGAGGAGGAAGAGGAAGAAGAGGAGCAAGACACAGGTGTCTAAGGGTGATATTCGGGCTGATAAAAGTTTGGACTGTGATGAGAAAAAGCAAGACGAGGGAGAAAACAGTACAGACTAAAGTGAAAACAGTCAGTTACAGTGGGGTTTTTTTCATCAGAACAATTACCCCTGTTTTATATATTTATATTCAAACACAAGTGTTAATAGGCCAAAATCGTTTTAAGTATTTTTATTGAATCCAACTCCTCCGTTTGGCTCCCTACCTCCACCTTCTGAACCATGCATAAGCTGACTGAAGTTCAAAAAGCTAACTAGCAAACTAGTTTTGACCAACTGAAATTCATACAGGAGTCATAACTGAGCGGCCGGGGATGCATCAAGCCACTACTAGGCTATGAGGAGTATGTTTTTAGATAAATAAGATTTCATTTACAAAAAAAAAAATCTATTTTGAAAAACTGTGATGTGTTTGCGTATCTGCGTATGGCAGCGGTGTAAATGTACATGTGTACCCGAGTGAAACTGGACAGGGATTTTATCGTTTTTGTGATCCGTGTTTAAAGATTGGAGGGGTTGAAAGGATGGAGCTCCACATTCTAATGTCTTAACAAGACAACATATCAGGTTCCATCCCAGCCTCAGAGCAAACTTTATTTTGATATTTTGGGGTTTGCTCACTACTTGCTTTAGGAAAGGTCATGTCTCCTGCTTTTTCACACATTGGCTGCTTGGTTCTACAGTACACTACACTGTTCTATTTATATATTTGTGACTGCTGAGTCCAGTTACCTGAGCGTTGCACCCCCAAAACGTTGTGCAACAAACAAACCACACATACAAACCATTTCAAAAGATGTAGAATAACTACAGTCAGTTGTTTTACTTTGTTGTAGAAAGATAGTCACAGATATGAAACAAAACTATTTTATTTAATAGGCTCAAATTCTAACTTTTGTACAACATATCTAAAAACTGTCATTCTTGATAAAGTAAAGTAAAATTAGAGGGAATGATATAGAATTACTCAATAGTGAAGAAGGAAACCAACTTAAACTAATAAACATCAGAATAAAGACTGTATCTTGTTGCACCTCTTTTGGCTTTTTTTCTTAAATTCTTTGAAGCTAAGACTTCACTAATAAAAAACAAAATGTTATATCAATCTCTTTCTGTCTCTAACAAGGTCACTGTGTTGTAACCTGGATCGAAATATCAAGGTTTTATAGTATCAAAGTATTTTAACCACAAATGTTATACTAAAATGATAACATCATTTATTTAAAACAGAAAAGCAACAATTATTACTACTACTGCTAAAATAATAAAAGTAGTATTATAACTAGGTTGGCTGTAGTCCAGTGGTAGAGTTGTCAGAGTGCGATCCAGAAATCAGGTTCGATTCCTGCTTCTGCCTGCTACACGTCGTTGTGTCCTTGGGCGAGACTCTTCACCTACCTGCCTACTGGTGTTGACCGGAGGGACCGATGGCGCGATATGGGATCCTCGCTTCTGTCAGTCTGCCCCGGGGCAGCTGTGGCTTCCACCAATGAATGTGAGAGTGAATGAATAATAGTTGTAAAGGGCTTTGAGGGTCTCAAAAAGCGCTATACAAATGTCAAATATACAAACAATTTTTATTTTTATTTATATAAAATAATCTAAATAATCTTGACTATTGCAGTTGTTGTAATGTTATGTGTAATATGTATTTATTTTTATTTTCATCAAAAGAACAGAGACTTAGTACATATACATGATTACCAGCTTCAGCAGTAGTGTTCAAGTATATATGCTCATTCTACCTTTTACCATTTTTGTTGTTTATAAGAGTCACATTGGAAGAACATAAATCTGACATTTGCTGTTTGATTGGTCGAGCTATCTGTCCCAATAATTGTGCTGCAGTTGGCTGCAGACAGGCAGTTGATAGCTTGTCAACTGTGGTTATAAATCATCCTTCCATTCTCTAAACCATCTTATATATCTTTAATATGCAGCGGGGGGGGGAAGCAAGAGTACCTGGAGAGAACACATGCATTCACAAGGAGAACATGCAAACTCCATGCAGAAGGGCCTTGGCTGGGATTCAAACGTGAACCTTTTTGCTGCAAACCATCAGTGCTTACAACAGCTGTATGTGAAGTTGAACTACCTTGATAACGGACAGTTAAATCTCTTAGCTCAGCGGACAGATATAGAACATCCAGAAAACATATTTACCATCAAACTGCTTATCTCTGCTTCAAACTGATGAAATAAGGAAACTGTCTAAAATGTACCTGTCCAGTTGTTCCTGTCTGCAGAGGAAAATACTCAAATCTTCCCTCCTCTTTTGCCTGATATGGAGACCAATAGCTGTGAGAATGTGCTTGTTTATTTTCATGTTGTATTTATGTGTTTCATTGGGATGGTACAAAGTAAAGATTATTGTCCAATTGCGATAATTGAACATAACTTTCATTCAGCCATCCAAAGCTTCTCTTTAACCCACTGGAACCTTGTTTTTTTCTGTTTGGCTTTTCTCTAAAAAAACCTAGTTTTCTTCAAACAATGTGTTAGAGTTTAGTCAGCATTGACCCCTCTTTCTACCGGTTTGTCTTTCATTTCTTTGGTAGGTTTTTTCTGTTTTCAAGGCATGTTGCTTTGATATCTTCCATGGTCAACCTGAATGTTTCCCTTATACACCCTTCCTAAAGTGTTTATCCAATCAAATTATGGAAACAAAACGTATTTTATATCTCTGTTTTCATTATCTCACTCTCAGCAATATAAATCAATATAAATATAAATCTTTTTTTTGCTTCAGTGATGAGTGATTCAATATTTTTTTTATTTGTCTTGTTCTGAAAATTAGTGTGACATTAATAAACTAGCAATGTCATCATTTTACAAGGGATTGTGCTGCTCAAATATAGTTCTTTGAAAAAATAACCAGTGTATTTGAGCATTAACAGTTAGTTTCTTATTTAATCTGTTTTGAGTTTTTCTGTGAGATCAGGATGGTTTGAGTGCATATTTTCTGAATCGGTTTGGTTTTGAAATAAAAATAATATGAGAATAAGACAGAAACTTTATTTTGTTTTGAATTGACCTGAAAATACCACACTACAGGTTTACAAATGTATAACATTGTTGTGCTGTGCAAGATGGCAACTAAACTATGCCTCTCAAATTCATTAGTGTGACCCTGGCTGTTATTAATCACAGTCTTAAATTTCCTTTTGCGTCTTATCTTCAACATGCAATATTAAATAAACCCTGAGTAGCTTCTAATTTCCTAAACAACCTTTTACGATGATGCATCCTGCGGTCCTAAAAAAGATGTTAATCTGTTTTGGAAAGGTCCAATTATTGGCATGTATCAAGCAAATAAAGCATCTAAGGAGCGGGGGACTTCTGTTCGGAGAATGATCACAAAAGCCGATTACTGCATAAAAAAACTGCAGAACTCACTTAAAAAACACCTACCAGCGGGGATAATCTGGGGGGAAAAGATTTATTTATTTATTTTGCTAGGGAGCATAAAGATTGAACGTTGAAACAATGCAAGAAGGTCTTGTGGACTGATAAGGGTAGATTTACCTGTTAGAGTGATGGTCACATCAGAAGAGAAGAGAAGTTCACAAAGTGATGCGCCCATAATGCCTTGTGCCTTAAGTGCAAGCCTGTGGTCATTTGGTCAGGTCTAGGTTCAGCAACATTATGTGTCCAACGATATTCCACAGCAAGAAGGTCAGGATTCATTGGGCACAAATAGTGCAGGAGTGGTTCAAGAAGCATGAGACATCATTTTCACATGTGGATTGGTCACCACAGAGTCTAGACCTTAACCCAATTACAAATCTTTTGGATGTGCTAGAGAAGAATTTGCTCAGCAATCTGATTCTCCTATCATCTCTACAAGATCTGGGCAAAAAAATGAATTCAGTTTTGGACAGAAATAAAGATTTTCATATACTGAAAAATTGTATGGAATAATTCTACAGTGAATGGTTGACGCAATGAAAGCTGAAGGCTGTCCAATAAAATGTAAATTGTCTTAGTTTTTTTCTCTTTTGGCCGTGCAGTGTACTACTGGTGGTAGTTTCTTGTAAGTTTCATGTCAATTCAGAAGAACACAGCAGAAAATTACAAAATATGAACAGAATATTCTCAAGATACCAAAATTCATAGCCTGGGTAACAGATGTGGCATTAAGATACAGCCCTATGATGAAGAAAGATTTTGCTTTTAGTGAATTTCAATTCAATTCATTTGAATTAAAAATACTTTTTTCAGGGGAAATTAAATGTCGCCATATCTGGTATAATGCAAGTATCTTCAAGGGTCATTGGGAAATGATGATGATGCTGTGGGCAGGAAGGAGCTCCAGTAGCAGTCAGTCTTGCAACAAATCTGAAGAAGCGTCTGACTGAAAACTTACTGTAGTACAGTCTCATGACTGTTTATCTAGGGAATCTGGAAATTTGGGCCTCCTCAAGTCTTCATTTTAGGCCCCATTGTTTTTTGTTTTTTTATCTTAAGGAGATAGCCTTTAACTGTATGACTCCACACAGTTCTTGCTAAACTGCCAGAGTACTGAAAAATGTTATGTTATCAAACTCTGTCCCTATTGCGTTCAATCTCTCAGAAGCATTGGTGTGGGTTTTAACAGTGCCCTTAAGTTTGTTAAACAGATTAAAAAGATTGACAAGGCAAGTTGTTGTTCCAATTGCTTCTTTGAGAGGTCAACATCTACATTCAATTGCATGAATTTGAGTCTGTAATTAAGGCTCTTATTTGTTCTTGCTTACTATGGACATTTTTTTTGTACGCTGGTTATAATCTTTGCTTGTGTGCTGGCAGACTGTTCAAAATGCACCAGCCCTTCTTGTTAAAAGAACAAAAACTATTCTCTTACATCTGGTTTAGCCTAACTTCAGACTTCCTGCCTGTTTCTTGATTAGGTTTAATTTACAGCTTGTTTTATAACATAGCACGCCTACTTAAATCTTTATGGAGTCCTGAGGTATTGATATCAGCTACTTTGGACACTCCCAGAGCCAGGCTCAAATTGAAAATTTTCCATTTATCCAGAAAAAAACTGGTTTTGATTTAATTCATCATAATTTTAAATTCTTCCAATCTACAAAACCCCCACCTCATTCACAGTTTTATAAACATATAGATAAGGGGAAATGATACATCTTGTCTGTTTTTTAGGTCTCAGCACTCTAAGCAGTGATGACGAAGGTTTGGACATTAATATTTAAAATCCTATGCTTCTGCACGGTCCACTCCATCACATTGACGGATTTCTCAAATGCTGTCTGAATGCGCAAGGAAATCTAAAGGCTTCCACCTGTCGCGGCCCATCAGTAGTGTTGGTGTGGTTGGGGAGGGATGAGAGGGGGAGAGTGATTGTGACTGTGTGAAAGAGGAGAATAGCGCGCGTTCAGGCGGGACAGCAGGGCGCGCAGGACATCAGCACACCGGCCGGGTCAAGGAGCTGCAAGGATGGAGATCCGACCGGACAGGTTTAAGGCGGTGGCGGGTAAAACCTTGGGGAAAATTCACAGGTATGTAATCTAAATCCATTTGAAATATTTTCAGGCTGCACCTCTGAGTTGTGCCAGTGTTTTTACGCATGCTTTCTGTTGGACGCAGCAATACGCGCCATGTGTTTGACCATTTAATTATTTTTTTTAAGTTTAGAAAGTTTCTTAAATATAACTAAGGGGAAAAAAATAGTTTTGTTTTTTTCGTTTTTTACGCCACGAAAGTGTAGTTTTGTGCGCCGCGTGTGAAGTGCAGTACAGAAGAGGCAAAAAATGGGTCACCTGATGGAGAGAAACTGTAAAACGTTGTTGTTGGTGGGGTTTTTTCTGCATTTGCAAAGTTTTTCCCAAATGCATATTTGTTCTTATGAGATGTGACCCTCAAAGTGGTGTTTCAGACCAGAAGAAAGTCTGGTTATATAATCTATCTATCTATCTATCTATCTATCTATCTATCTATCTATCTATCTATCTATCTATCTATCTATCTATCTATCTATCTATCTATCTATCTATCTATCTATCTATCTATCTATCTATCTATCTATCTATCTATCTATCTATCTATCTATCTATCTATCTATCTAGTTTTTATTCAAATGTAAATTTTAAATTATTAGCCCAAATTCCTTCTTTTATTAAATTTAAAAGCACCCAATTTTGTAGCCTTAGCAAAAAAAAAAAAAAAACGGGAAAAAAACCACATCATTAATTTTTAGGATATTACTCCAAAGTGAAAAGGTTTGTAAAATGAGAGACAGAAACAAGAAATAATTGAAGAATGCCCTAAAAATCTAAGATTTGTAAAAAAAAAATAAAAAAAAATACAAATCTTAAGATTAAGGTGGTGCGTGTTTTTATTTTTTATTTTTTATTTTTTTACCATGACTACACTGTGAATGTACATTCATTTATTAAAAGAACCTACCTGGGAGATTACGGTTTTGAGTCTTTCAGAGAGTTAATTTATAACATAGAAAAAAAGAGTTGATAACGAATTAGTTGTTGGGGATTTGCCTGAACAAAACGTCCAGTCTTCAGGATCTTATGATGGATATTTTGAACTTACTTTTTTGCCATTTTAATGTCTAAATAATGTTGCTTTTGCAACCAAGAAAAAAAGTAAGTTACCTCTTAATAAAAAAATGATGTAAAATACAAGACCTCATTTGCAACTTCTAAATGATTCATTCAGGTGTCTCTACAGTTTATAAAGATTTTTAGCCATTTTTAACTATTGAACTTCAAATATTTAAATAAGAATGCATGTATTATGAAACTGTATATGCAAATAGTAATTGAAGTGGTGCAAATAATTTTGGACATTTCACATCAAGTCAAGAGTTGCATCAGGAACTGGTTTGCTGACAATATTTCAGGGGGGGAATGGAGATTAAAGACACTGATAGAACGTCATGCAATAGCCACCGCTTTAAGCTTCTGCTCTCTCAGGATTTGAGGTAGCAACCAAACGTACAAATCCCGTCCTGAAATAGCCTGTTTTTCAGTCCAGCTGTCGACCCATGCAAATCCCTGAACTCTCCCCTCCCACTTGCTCCATCCTGGCTTCATGTCACTTCCTTCTACCGCTGTCTCCTCCTCCTCATCATCATCACGCAACCATTGAACCAGCCGAGGCAACTCTTCATCCTGCTGAGGGTCACCCGGTTTAATAACCTTAAAGATCTCCTGTTCAGTTTCAGATTAGTTTTAGTGAAGGTGTTTGCGACCTTTACTACCATGTCACTTCAAGAGTTCAGATTCAGTGTTTCATTTTACAATAATGAATCAGTGGGCATATAAAGCTGCAAAATGCATTCAAACACAGGGCGTCCCTGCTTTGTGGTACTAGTTGGATCCAATCTCTCCTCTACACAGACAAAAGCGTGATCCCCCCCCGATGAAAGCAGCCAGAAGTGCATCTATTATTTAAACATTTTCTCCCTCAGAATGCATCTCCTGTTTCTATATTAAACAGCACTAGGTAAGCACAAACTTCAACAGCGTTAGGTCAAGTGAGTTCTACGTTTCTGCAGGAGCTAAATCCTAAAAAATGATCTACTTGCCTTGTGCCAGGGAGACAAAATATAGTAATACTGAATCATTGTTATCCAATGAAAACAGTGTTGAAATGTAACAGCACGTTTTAATAAAATAAAGACTTCTTAAAGAAACCTTTAAAAAATGTCAGCTGAATGCATCTGTAGGATTGCTTGAGAGCTTATGGTTTAATAAATACCAGGCAATACAGAAAATAACAGGTAATCCATATTTAATCCACTTGACTTGGAGCAGAGTGCCTTTATCTGTTACTACCTTTTATTGTTCATTGTAGAAGTGGCCGTGATGAAATATTCAATCAAGGACAAAATGAGTGCAAATCATTTCATTTACTCCTGTTTGGACATCAGTGATAGTTATTAAGATATACTGCATGTGACTTCTCTTAGTCATTTCGGCATAGTTAACTGGGTCCGTCTTGCATTTAATGATTTGTGTGGAAGTGTTAAAGTAAAAAGGATTTCACAAATGACGCATGCAACATATATGAGCAGTTTGGAGAGTCAGCTGCATCCACCCAGCATGCTTCATTCTTTTGGCTGCAGTGTTGTTATGCTTGCATGAAGTCAATCCAGCTCCACTGTTTTGTTTAGCACACTGTTCTGGTTTTGATTTAACCAACTGATAGTTTATTTAAGGTACCTTTTAAAAAACTAAGTCTATGAAGGTCACACGTGTGGGTATTTGAACTCTGGGCGTGTTTGAGTGCATGTGTGAGTCTACAGGAGAGTGGGGGGAAAGAAAGTGCTGTGACAGGATGGGGAGGAGTGTGTCTCCCTGGGTGACACAGTCCCACCGAGACCCAATCTGTTCACTTCAGGGAGAGTGAGCCTCTCAAAAAGGGAAGGGGGTGGACACCATTTTCAGAATCACTAACAAAACACATTCCTTTTAAAAATATTTGCTCCAAATATTCAAAATGTTGAAATCAGGAAATAAATGGGATCAATTTCTTAAGATGAATGTGAACAGAAGCTGACCAGAGCATGTGCCGTTATATAATACTTTCACCCCCCTCACTGGCTTTCACTCTATCTCTGTCATCCTCATAAGAGAGGATTATGCAGAACGCAGAGTGAATTGGTGAATTCGACGCACAAAGACAAGACCTAGGTCACTGGGCAGTCATGCCCAATCATTGTTATCAAATTATTGCAAACTCAAAAATTTAAATCAGTTTCAATCACTAATTTTAGCTCTAAACACCAAACTAAACTACTGGTAAATCTGGTAAATTTTTACATTGTAACCTAATATTCAGGAATTTATAATTAGCACTTTTAATTTATGTGCTCCTACAGGGGCAACGTTTAAATAATTAAATAAGCAGATACAATGACGTGCTAAAGTATTCACACCCTCACTTCATTGTATTTACTGGGTTTTTTTTACAAAGTAGTGCAACATTGTCAAGTGGAAAGTAAAGGATGCAGAGTCGTCCTTATTTTGTACAAATAAAAAAACTCAAAAGTGTGGCTCGCAATCGCACTCAGCTCCCTGGAGTCTGTACTTTGTTGAGCCATCTTTAATTACAACTGCAAATTTTCCATGGGCCATGTCTCTAGCAGCTTTGGACTGACATTAAAACTCCAAACACTATTTCTTTTGTGAGATTCTAATTTCCCACTGGGGCCTTTTTAAAGAATGTGAGTTGCCTTGAAGTCAAGATACCTGAAGGATTAAAGGGTAGTTACGTGACAGAACAACAAGGATCCAGCAGCTGCAAAGTCCTGAAGTTTCTCACCTTCAGGACTTTTTATGGCTTTCTTTCAACATTGGTGTTCTACTCGCTACTTATCCGAAAAAGCCAGATCATATCTGTCTGGTATTCTGATGTTTATATTGCCAAACCTCTGTTGTGTCCCCAGAGAACAGTAGAATGTATGCGGATTTAAACACACTTGTGGACTGATTTCTGCGGGCAGTTGATTTCTCTAGATCTTATTTAGTGGTTTTAGTGTAAAGGGTCCCCAAGACAAATTCAAATATATGATTTTAAACATTTTTATTAAGAATTAAAGTTTGTCATCCTAAGGTTTAGTGATTAAATCAGCATACATACATATTGCTCCATATAAGCCCAGTTCTGATTCTTATAGTCCATCTTCTGATCAACTGGAGATATGAGCTTTTACTGAGCTCATTCCTGCTCTAATTATGATATTTCAGGGAGCCTGAGGTCACGGGGCTTCTGCCTGCTCATGCTCTCCTGCTCATTAATTGTTGCCAGCTGAGACCAGTCAGGTTCTTGCTATGCTATGTTGACGGGAGAAGCTGAATGGAAGTTCAGCTGATGGAAGTTCCAACTCTATTGTAATAGTGAACCTCAAATAAAGGCAAAATGGCCCAGAAGACCTGCTTTCCTTGAATCTCTAACCTTTCATTTTCACAAACCTGCACAGGTGCAGAAAGGTTCCATGCCTATAGGACTCTGATCTGCTTTGATATGTTGGGACACTTAAACACTCACAGGGCAGAGTGAGAGTGGCCTTTGGTGGGAGACACATGTAATTAACAACAATTTTTCCTGTGGGCTGCCCTCGTTAGCGAGCAGCATATGCGTTGATGTCAAGCTGCAATCTGTTTTTGATATTTAATGAGGTTCCTCCTGCAGCTTTCACTAACTCTGAAGTAAAATTCAGCTTGGGCTCCACTCAGGGGGGGCGAGTCAGCACATTTGTTTAGCACACTAAGGACGCCGGTGTGAGAGCAGCCAACTGGCTCAACCTAAAATATGTAAACAACTTAGCAGAGTGACCTCAGTTTGCAGGGGTTTAAATAATAAAAACTATATCTACAGTTTGAAAAGTGAAGAATTTAAGTATTTTCTAGGTCTGAATGAGCACGGAAAAAAGAAAATAAAGTGAAAAACTTACTTCCATCCATCTCTCATTTGTCCATACTTCCTTTACCTGCACATTCTTCCATTCTTCTTTTATCCATCAACCCTTTCTTCATCCTTCTAGCCTTCTTTCATTCCTGTCTCTGTGCTATTTTCAGGCTTCTTATTTTACGTCTGATCAATCTAGAAATATCTCTTCTGACCAAATGTTGAAGAATTTGAGTCTGGAGACAAACATTTTAACATATCAGTTTTTATTGTACTGTTACTCGCATGTCCTGTGGTTGGTTCAAACAAACTACCTGCTTTTAGCTCCTGTCATCATAACTACAAACAATAAATGGACACTTAATTTTCCACTGTTAGAATAGCAAAATCTGGCATATTTACTCAACGTCCCATTTAAAAAATAAAAAAAAGTTTAATTAGAGATGGTTTAAAAACATTTATCTTTACAGAATGTCATAAATAGAAGAATCACGTGTCAGGATCACCAAGTTTGTCGTGCTGAAGGTAGAACATACCGAAGCATGCCCACTGCCTGCCTGACCCTCTATATTCATTTCCGGAAGTAAATCATTTTTGTAATCCTAATCTGAATGTGGTGACAGATTAAGAGGGGGGCAGAGAGAGAGAAAGGGAGAGAGGCTACAGGCTCACTAATCTTGTCTAGATTTTAAAAACATGTTGCTTTGCTAAATATTTCTTTTACATTTTCCTCTTTTTTATTTAAAAACAAAGATTTTTAGTTGCATTCCTCACTCTACTGAAGTGAGTTGTGTTTATCTTGTTTTTCTTTTTTTCTAAATGCTTTGTTCACATACTTACAGATTTGCATGGATGGGCAAAAAGATTACAGAGTCTGCTGTATGAAAAGAGAGAAGTAGGGGGTGGAGGGGAATCTGGAAGTATAAGAAATACAAACAAATCATGGATGAAACCAACTGTACATACAAAGAACCACAAACCAGCTGATAGATAGATTGTGGCAGATTATGATGTAAAAAAAACCCATATAAAGTAAAATATTTATGGAACTCAAAAACATGTTAATAATTAACCAACCCCAGAGTCAGTCTTTCCCTCTGTTGGAGTTTGTGTAGAGGTTTTCCTGGAGTTTTAGCAGGCTGAAGAAGTATTTTATTACAGCCCAGGCACTAATTTTCTTTTTTTTTTTTACACGACCAGGGTTCACACTTCAGCTCCAATCCTTCTGATTATCATGTCTGTTGGACTGAATGATTCTCTAGCTCAGTGACTAACTGGATTAGCACAATGCAAAGTGGACGTCTGACATGTGAGCGTGTGTTTCTGTGAAGTGGAACATGATTTCAAAAAACATACTCTCAAAATAAAATAGTAAACATAGAGGAATTCAGCTGTGTTTGATTTCAGGTGGTTCAGAGGTCTACCTGCTTTGTGCTTGTCTGTTAGTGGGGCGGAGAAATTTCAAGCGAGGTTGTTGTACACAGATGGCCACTCCTCTGACTTCTCTGTTTGACTCCTGTGGAAAAAAGTGACTCTAGAACATGCGGTTTGATAAAAATTGACATATATTTACTAGTAAGAGTTTGGAGTTTTTCTTCTCCTGACACGAAGACATCACATCCAGAAACAGACTAAAATATGTTTATATGAAGGTTTGAAGAAAAATATAAATTAAACTTTTATAACCTATGCCTTTTACAGACGTTTCCTTAACAACCTCATGTTTCATAACACAAATTATTTTGATTTGAGGATTTGCAGTCAAAAGATCCTTATACTGTAGACGTTTTTACAAGAGATGCACTAATCAACTGGCAAGAACAAGTTTTTCTTGATCTGTTCAGATAATCTGCACATCAGAAGCTGAAAAAACATTTCCTGTCCATTAAATGCATCAAAACTTTTGTTTTTAATAGAATATAGTCTATAAAAGCATCAACCATAAATATGGGCAATATTTCCCTTTTGCAGATTTCTTATGTCCTTACCTTTTTGTTACACCTAAATGTTTCAGATCATTAAACAAATTTGAACCTCGGGGGGGGACTGAGAAACCAGCTTTTATGTAATTATTTAATTTAATAATAAAGAAAAACTATCCGAACCAACTTGAACCAATGCAAAAAAACGTATCATCCCAATCGCTAAATGTCCTTACCTTAACCTAATTTTCTTAAAAGCTAATTTAAATTTGATTGGCCACACAGAGGCCTGAGTACAGCCAGGCCTGTAGAATCAAGAAATTATGAAACAGAACCTGCCTGAAAAATACTCCAAGAGGGCATCGACAACTAATCCATCATTATACAGAAGTCAGTCCAAATGCCATGGAGGTTATTATTTCGCCAGTTTTTTTGTTTGTCTGTCTCTTAAATAGTAACATAATTCAAAAAGTTATTGGTGGATTTTGATGAAATTTTCAGAAAATGTCTGCAATAGGATCAGGAACAAGTGATTAGAATTTGGGGGCGCTGCAGATCCCGTCTATGGGGGGGTCTGAACTGGGTTGGCGGAGGTCTGCGATCTCCGAGAGCTTTTCTAGTTTTTGTAACATTTAGAAGTTTAGGTGAGTTAACCTAACAGTTGTATGCCTGATTAAAAAACTGCATCTAAAGGACAAAACAAAATTCTTGTTACTTATGTATGAGGAAGAAGGTCTAAGAGAATATGCAAATGACTTAAAATGGATTACAAATATCCAAGTATTTGATTCAATGTAGTTTATCTGGATCCAAATCACAATACATGTCATCTGAAGGCACAGTAGAGAAGGATTACTAGTTCACTAGCAAGGACCACGCATCAAAGATCTGAATTTGAACGTTTATTGTGAGGAAGGGATAAATGGTCTGGGGAGAAGTGCCGATGGAGGCTGGGAAGAAGACTCAGTGTGGGGGTGCAGTCTTGAGGAATTCGTCTTTCCCGAGCCTGCTCAGGACCCCCCCAGACGGAACCTGAAAGAAAGAGGTGTTAGAAGAAGCAAGGACTACAAGTAAACCGGTGCATGAAAGGATGTAAGGGAGAGGGATGAGGGGGATGTGTAAGGGAGAAGGATGAGGGGATGTAAGGGAGAGGGATGAGGGGGATGTAAGGGAGAGGGATGAGGGCGATGTAAGGGAGAGGGATGAGGTGGATGTAAGGGAGAGGGATGAGGGGGATGTAAGGGAGAGGGATGAGGTGGATGTAAGGGAGAGGGATGAGGGGATGTAAGGGAGAGGGATGAGGGGGATGTAAGGGAGAGGGATGAGGGGGATGTAAGGGAGAGGGATGAGGTGGATGTAAGGGAGAGGGATGAGGGGATGTAAGGGAGAGGGATGAGGGGGATGTAAGGGAGAGGGATGAGGGGGATGTAAGGGAGAGGGATGAGGGGGATGTAAGGGAGAGGGATGAGGGGATGTAAGGGAGAGGGATGAGGGGGATGTAAGGGAGAGGGATGAGGGGAGGATAAGGGGAGATTAGATGGATTGAGAAGGTACCATGAGTGGGTTGGGTTGGGAGGGATGCGAATCGAACGAGACAGACGCAGGGCGCTAGGCAGGCTGAGTTTATATAGACCGCTGGATAATTAAGGGATTGTCAGGCCAGGGGAGACGGGTTTGTGTAGATTGCTGAAGGGAAAGTGGCACTGGGGCGTGGTCCTGCTCCTGAACTTAAGCCAACATTTACCTCCATTAGTCAAGTATGTTTATAGACAAAACAAAAGCATATGAGTAAAATATCCTGACTCATGTCATGCTTCTTTGATTTTAATCAAGACTCATACTTTAAATATCTTTTTTCACTTTTTTAGTTAATATTTGTTCACCCAGGAGAAAACACTCACTGCGAGTACCATTCTCTTTTACTAGAGTCCTCTAAGCCAATAGTGCGTGTGCTGAAAATGATGGACAACTTTTATCAAAGATTAAAAGAACAAAGTCCAAAAAGTAGACGTAGATCTAAAATAGAGACAAAAGAAAACATAAAAGAAACTCCCAAAAGGAGAAGAAGCATATTCTAGGTGATCCACACTCTATGCTCTATGCTTGACTCAGTGGTGTTTTTTTCCTAATTTCTTTTTCTCGGCCCCCTTTAGGCTCATTGAGAAACGACAGGCCAATGGAGAAACCATAGAGTTATCAGCTGAAGGCCGCCCAGAGCTGGTAGAGGAGAAGGAACTGCCTGTGGTGGACTGTACCTGCTTCGGCCTCCCCAGGCGGTACATCATTGCCATCCTGTCTGGTCTGGGCTTCTGCATCTCCTTTGGTATTCGATGCAACCTGGGTGTTGCTATTGTTAGCATGGTCAATGACCATACGGTCTACAAAGGCAATAAGGAGGTGCTTGTGGTAAGTAGTGAAAAATACTTTAAATGACATGTTTTGCTAAAATATGATTCGGGAGGCTAATTTCTGAAGATTGCTTTGAAGATTGTTCCTGTCTTGTTTTCTAATGCTGATTTCAGGCCAGTTCTACAGTCTATCTATGGCCTTGGTAGAGATGACACCTGTCATTTAGGTTTAAATATACAACATTGAGCTGCCTGATGGTGTCTTGTTCTAATATTTTGTCATTACTGTGGTTGCAAATAAACATATTTACATCTTGTGTCATAATTAGAAAACCTTGAGCAATATTTAATATAGGGTTTGCACCTTTCTTGGCAAAAAAAAATATTTATTTATGTAAGTTTTATCGATGGCAAATGTAAACTAAAAATTGTTTAATTTTTCAAACACCAGCGCTGTTTGTGCAACATTGTTAGCATGACATTTTTTCTGTTCATTGTAATGTCAACATAGTAGAAAAGACAAAGGAGTACCAGTCCCCCTGCTTTAATAAAGCCTTTATAAAAATTAAAAATGGTGATCAAATTCTGGTTCTAGCTTTTTAATATTAAGACTGTACATTTTAGAATAATAGAGCATTTCCATTGCGAGTGCTTCACAAACAGTGGTTATTGCGAACATAAATTATTGTTTATGTAATACTGTTCACACTGGTTGATTTGGATAGATTTATTCATTGTATGAAACTAAACTTTTTGATTTTTAAAACAGAAGAAATCTGTTAGAGGGAAAATAAGCACAACACTGTGCATAAAAACTTTATTTATAGGTTTAACCCTTGAACCGTCTTGTTTAGAGGCAACATACTGCCTCTCCATACCTTTTTAGATTTGTTTCTTTCTTGATAGAGGGAGACTTTAAAAAAAATGTACATACAGATTTGAGAATGTTTCGGCACTTCTACAGCAAGTACCTAGACGTCAGTGCAAATAAACCGTTTTGCTCTTTCTCTCCTCAGTTGTGTTCATAGAGGAAGGGTGTTTTTTGGCCTTAAAGCAAAAATAACTGCAATTTGACACAAAAAGAGTAAACTGATCCCACCTACTCATCGTGATTGCCGTTACAGACAAATCATTATTGCTTTTTGCTTTGTAAGTTTGACACTGAGACAGAGCAGTTAGTAGGCAGAAATGTAGGGCAATATTTAAAGCTAATTGCTAGGTAGTGGTAGTAAATGAGGCCCTGAAAGTAGTTCAATGAAAAGAAATGTATTTGTTAGTTTAGTAACTAATGAAGTGTAATTCCACCTTTTTAGGCTGCACAGTTTACCTGGGACCCAGAGACGGTGGGGATGATCCACGGCTCCTTCTTCTGGGGCTACATAGTTACACAGATCCCGGGTGGCTTTATATGTCAAAAATTTGCAGCCAGCAGGTTAATATTCCCACATATAGCTATTCTGTAATCTACACATATACTTCTGCTAGTGCTCATGTTTTTCTTTTGATACTGTTTTTGCTGTTGACTACTTGTCTTTTGTGTGTTTTAAGAGTGTTTGGCTTTGCCATAGTGGCCACGTCTGTCCTCAACATGTTGATCCCATCTGCAGCTCGCTGCCATTACAGCTGCGTCATACTTGTGAGGATATGTCAAGGCCTTGTCGAGGTACAGTACGAGTCAGTGTGCAGATCTCCACGTTGGACTTCATGCACAAGCATTTGCTGACTGTGCTTTGTCCTTCAGGGTGTATCGTACCCAGCCTGCCACGGGATCTGGGCCAAGTGGGCGCCTCCTCTTGAGAGAAGTCGATTAGCCACAACAGCCTTTTGTGGTAAAAGTTTTTTAGTGTCTTCCTGTTGAATTTCCTTTTAGTGTCTGGAAATCAATTGAACATAAGATGAAGCAGATATATAAATGTCTCTGGATTTTAAGAGAGCCTGTGGACTTAATGTTAATTATGAACTTTTAGAGGAGCTAAAATATCTGCTAAAGTTATGGGGGAGAGAAAAAAATTATGTTTCTTTTTCTTTGGATTTCCTTCCTTTTTTAGGATCCTATGCCGGGGCAGTAGTGGCCATGCCTTTAGCTGGGATACTGGTGCAATACATTGGGTGGCCTTCTGTATTTTATGTCTATGGTTAGTATCCTTATACACCTTATACAGTGTTTTGCAAAAGTATTCCTATCTGTTAAACTTTTCTGCATGTTGTCGCATTACAAGCACTAACTTTAAATATATTTAGGTGTTATTGAAGATTTTTACAGTAACAGACAAACAAAGAGAAGAACATGACTGTGAAATTGAAGGAAAATGATTCTTCTTGGCAAAATAGTACAAGCACAGTCAGATTAAATTAAGACTATGTGTGCACATACATTTTCAAGTGTTGCCACAGATTCTAAGTTGGAGTTTAGTCTGGACTTTGACTAGGCCCTTCTAACACATGAACATGCTTTGATCAAACCAATTCGATCAAAGCAATAGCTATATTTGTATGTTTAGGTCATTGTCTTGCTGGAAGTTAAAGAGCAACTCACGCCCCTACCAGAGTCTTACTCCACCTCCATTTTTTGTTTGAAAAATGCAGCAAAAAGAGGCGTTGCCTGGGGGACCAAGGGATGTGTGGGGGGGAGAGGTCTGGGCAGCGTCAACACTTCCTTGCTATTCCAACGCCAACTCGCTGCAGAGCCATGGCTGAGACCCGGCTTGTTGTATACCTGACAGCGGCAAGATGGCTGTCATCAGCCATCACCACAGAGCGACTAGCATTGCCCTATTCAAATTCAAGTGTAGTGTAGAGTTTTAACCGGAACAGGGCGCCACACTGACGGTTTTTGTTGGAAGATATATGTTTTTACTAAAATGTACTAAAATACCAAAAATAATGACCAGACATGGAGACAATTGATTTGGGGGTTAGTCTCTTTAACCTCCTCTCCAAACTCATGTTTTGCAGTCGCTAGTAGTTTTTGTTTCTGGACTGCCTTGTTTTAGCTTCATCCAACTTCCCATTAACTGACCACCCTCCTTGTCCCTGCTGAAGAAAAGCATCCCCACAACATAATGCAGTCACCACTGTGTTTCTTTGTGGTGATGGTTTGTTCAGGGCGAGGTGCTATTGTTGTTTTCTACCACACAAATTCAATTATTGTCCCATTTGACTGGAGCATCTTCTACCATCGTTTCCTTTGCCTTCTACATGGTTTATGGCAAAGTCAAAATAAGACGTTGGCTTTTTTCTTGCCAACCTTCTCTAAAGGTCAGATTTATGGACTATATAAATGAACGACAAATAGTTGTTCTGTCAAAGGATTCTCCCACCTGAGCTGTGGATGTCTACAGCTCTTCTAGGCTGCTTCTCTGATAAAGGCTTTCTTTGCCTGGCCTGTCTATTTAGGTAGATGGCCATCTCGGGTAGGTTTGGAGAGGTACCAAACTAATTTTATTTTAAGTTCACGAAGTGAACCATGCTTTGTGAGATGTTAAAAGCTTGGGGTTTCATTTTAAAACATAACCCTGCTTTAAACTTCTACAATTTCTCCCAGACCTGTCTGCTGTGTTGTTCTTCATGATGTTTGTTCGCTAATGTTTTTCTAGCAAACCTCTGAGCCCTTCACAAAACAGCTAAATTTATACTGAGATTAAATTAGACACAGCTGGATACTCATTAGGTGATTTATGAAGTGGTTGGTGGCACTGGATTTTATTTTGGGGTATCAGAGGGAAGGTGGTTAAAAACAAGATCAGACTTTTATTTCTAAAAACTATTACAAACAATCAATTTTCTTCCACTTCATAATTATGCTCTTCCTTGTGTAGAGGTACTTAGAGGTGGTTTTGGTGACTGTTCTGAAATTTTTCATCTTTCAAGTACTTTTTTCTCTTTCTTCTGTTCCCAATGTCTTCATCCCTTCCTCTCCCAGGCAGTTTTGGGGTATTCTGGTATTTATTCTGGGTTCTTGTGTCATATGAGAGCCCAGCAGTCCATCCTACTATCACTCCAGAGGAGAGAAAATACATTGAAGATGCAATTGGGGAATCTGCAGCTTTTCTCAACCCTCTTCATGTATGCCGCTATATGACATTCAGATATTCATAGATTTATAAATAATAGAGATTAAAACAATGCACACATGTGAATGTTTGTAGAACTGTGAATTATTTCACTCCCCTTTTCCTTTTGATGGCAGAAATTTAAAACCCCATGGAGACATTTCTTCACCTCCATGCCAGTCTATGCCATTATTGTGGCCAATTTCTGCAGGAGTTGGACCTTCTATCTGCTGCTCATCAGCCAGCCTGCTTATTTTGAAGAAGTTTTTGGCTTCGAGATCAGCAAGGTGAGTTCAGGAATGCTTCGCAATTCTCTGGTGGTTGTACTCAAACAAGATTTATTTTGCTTAATTGCATGTCCAATCAATGGGGAGCAGAACCTCCTCCCCTCTGTGTTTTTGCACAAGCACTGATCTGCAGCCTCCAAGTTAGGATATTTGACTGTCATGGCTAGTTTAGGTTTTAAGATGTTTTAACAAAAAAATTTATGATCCTTTGGTTCCTACCTGATTTTATAATTAATAGTATTTAACTAGACTAATGACATATCTAACATTCTCCCACATCTAAGGAAGTAAAAAGACTATTTTAACCCAACTGTCTTCTTTTAGGTGTTTTGAATGATTTTTAGTAGTTTAAAAACTTTTGGAAAACTTTCATTTTGCAAATTTCTTGCAAAATGTTTGTAGATTTTCTTGGATGTCCATCTGTTTAAAACCCACCATGATGTTCCTTACATCCTCTGGTTATACACTGCTCAAAAAGATAAAGGGAACACTAAATAACACATCCTGTATCTGAATGAATGAAACATTCTTATTAAATAGTTTGTTCTTTACATAGTTGAATGAGCTGACAACAAAATCACACAAAAATGATCAATGGAAATCAAATTTATCAACCCATGGAGGTTTGGATTTGGAGTCACACTCAAAATTAAATAAAATCAAATCAAACTTTATTTATAAAGCGCTTTTCATACAATAAGTTGCATCACAAAGTGCTTTACAGATTAAAATGACCCCACATAAAACCACATTCCCTTCCCTCCCCCATAGATTTAAAAGCATGATCACAGTTATACCCCCCTCCCCCCAACCCAACTCCCATGCACACACACAGTTAAAAGCAACAGTAAAAAAGGACATTGGGCCGAGTGCAGATGAGCCATGCAAGGAAACTCCATCAGAGGAGCCATCTGCCCCGGCAGCGGTAGATCAACAGCAGCAGCCGAGGCGCCGACACCGGGCGCCCAGTGGAGGCAAGGCCAAGACCCCCACCTCCACCCAAGCTCCACCTGGAGAGCACCCAGGGAGCCACAGCCGACCACCGCTCCCAGGGCAGAGGGCTCCCACAGAGGGAACACTGGAACGGGGATTTAGAAACTGATTAGTCAATCACTTCATCTGGATGGCATTAAATTGGCCCCCAGTAATAACGTAAAGAACCTCGGCGTTATTTTTGACCAAGACTTGACATTTAAATCCCATATTAAACAGGTTTCTAGGATTTCTTTCTTTCACCTCCGGAATATTGCTAAAATTAGAAACATCCTGTCCAGGAGTGATGCCGAGAAACTAGTCCATGCATTTGTTACCTCAAGGCTGGACTACTGTAATTCTTTACTATCAGGAAGTCCACAAAATGCCATTAAAAGCCTTCAGTTGATCCAAAATGCGGCAGCAAGAGTTCTGATGAATATTAAAAAGAGAGATCACATTTCTCCTGTTTTAGCTTCCCTTCATTGGCTCCCTGTTAAATCCAGAATAGAATTTAAGATCCTTCTTCTTACATACAAAGCCCTTAATAATCAAGCTCCATCATACATCAGAGATCTAATTGTTCCATATGTTCCTAAAAGAGCACTTCGCTCTCAGACTGCAGGTTTACTTGTAGTTCCTAGGATCTCTAAAAGTAGAATGGGAGGCAGATCTTTTAGTTATCAGGCACCTCTCCTGTGGAACCAGCTCCCAGCTTTAGTCTGTGAGGCAGACACTCTGTTTACTTTTAAGGCCAGGCTTAAAACTTTCCTTTTTGATAAAGCTTATAGTTAGAGTGGCTTAGGTCATCCTGAGCTATCTCTGTAGTTATGCTGCTATAGGCTTAGACTGCTGGAGGACAGACTAACCAATTTTCTTCACTCTGCTACTTCCTTTTCTCCTACGACTCTCCAGTTGTATTACAGTACATTCTGTTATTTCGACTGTTAACTTTGTTTTCTCTCAGTGTTTTTCTCCATAGAAGATATACCTGGTCTGGTATCCTGCTTGGCTGCAATGCCCTGTTGGACGGGGGGCATCGACTGGGATGATCCTCTCAGTAACTGAACATCCCCTGTGTCCTGTTATCAACTTTTTACTTTCTGTAACATAGTAATACCAGATCTTCTGTTCCTTCTGTGTTCTGCTCTGTCTTCTCAAACCCCCAGACGGTCGTGGCAGATGGCCGCTCCTACTGAGCCTGGTTCTGTTGGAGGTTTCTTCCTGTTAAAGGGGAGTTTTTCCTCTCCACCGTCGCTACATGCTTCCTCAGTATGAGGGATTGCTGAAGGATTGCTGTGGTTGGAAATCTGCCCAACCTCACGCCAATGACTGACGCAATCTGCTGGGTTTCTCTAAATAGGAAACTTTTTAACTGATTGGAATGTTTGTATAAATGTATTGAATTGACTTCTTGTTAAGTGCCTTGAGATGACATCTGTTGTGAATTGGCGCTATATAAATAAACTGAATTGAAACTGAATTGAATTGAAGATAAATTCAAGTCTAAAAATAAACAGTCAATTAATGTGCTAAGATTAAATAGTAAAACACTGATAAAAATATAGTCATATAAAACATGCAGAGCAATTAAACAAACAGTAATAAAGAATAATCAGTTAAAAGCTAAGCTAAAAATGTGATTCTTGAGCCTGCTCTTAAAAACATGAACATTCTCCACGGCCCTGAGGTCCTCTGGCAGCCTGTTCCAGAGGTGAGGGCCATAAAACTGGAAAGACGCCTCGCCATGCGTGTGTCCTGACTTTTGGGGTGACAAGGAGACGGCTGCCAGAGGAGCGCAGAGACCGTGAAGGTTTATATGGTAAAAGCAGTTCAGAGAGATAAGAAGGCCCAAGACCATTAAGACAATTAAAAACCATTAAATGAACCTTAAAATCGATCCTGAAATGTACGGGGAGCCAATGCAATGATTTTAAAACAGGTGTAATGTGCTCCTACCTCCTGGTCTTCGTCAGGACACGTGCAGCTGAATTTTGTAGTAGTTGTAAACTTGATATACTCTTTTTGGGAGAACCAGAAAGCAGGGCATTACAGTAATCAATTCTACTGGAGATAAAAGCATGCATCAGTGTCTCCGTATTGGCCCGAGAGAGAATGGGGCGGACTCTGGCGATGTTCTTTAGTTGATAAAAACCTATTTTAGTCATATTTTTAATGTGAGGGATAAAAGTCAGCTCAGAGTCAAAAATCACGCCCAGGTTCTTCAATTGTAAAGAAGGATTAAAAGACAGTGATTGTAGTTTTGGTAAAGTTTCTCTCTCTGAGCCTC
This sequence comes from Valencia hispanica, assembly GCA_963556495.2. Taxonomy (NCBI): domain Eukaryota; kingdom Metazoa; phylum Chordata; class Actinopteri; order Cyprinodontiformes; family Valenciidae; genus Valencia; species Valencia hispanica. The sequence continues at coordinate 21,377,019 of OY747718.1, read as the reverse complement.
AGGACCGATGACTAAAACTTCAGTTTTGTCCTGGTTGAGCTGGAGAAAGTTTTCTGCCATCCAGGATTTGATGTCTAAAATGCAATTAAAAAGTGCATCCATTGGCCGTGTGTCATCGGGAGACATGGAGATGTATAACTGTGTATCATCAGCATAACTGTGAAAGTTCACTCCGTGTCTTCTGATGACACTGCCAAGAGGGAGCAAAGTGGAAATACACACTACAGACTGATCCAGTTTTAATGTAATGTCCTTAAAACAAGTCAAAATGAGACTCAGTAGTGTGAGGGGCCTCCACGTGCCTACATGACCTCCCTACAACGCCTGGGCATGCTCCTGATAAGGTGGCGGATGGTTTCCTGAGGGATCTCCTCCCAGACCTGGACTAAAGCATCCGCCAACTCCTGGACAGTCTGTGTTGCAATGTGGCATTGGTGGAATGAGCGAGACATGATCTCCCAGATCATGTGCTCAATTGGATTCAGGTCTGGGGAACGTGCGGGCCAGTCCGTAGCATCAATGTCTTCCTCTGGCAGGAACTGCTGACACACTCCAGCCACATGAGGTTTAGGATTGTCTTGCATTAGAAGGAACCCAGGGCCAACCGCACCAGCATATGGTCTCACAAGGATTCTGCTTGGTACCTAATGGCAGTCAGGCTACCTCTGGCGAGCACATGGAGGGCTGTGCAGCCCCCCAAAGAAATGCCACCCCACACCATTACTGACCCACTGCCAAACCAGTCATGCTGGAGGATGCTACAGGCAGCGGAACGTCCTCCTTGGCATCTCCAGACTCTGTCACGTCTTTCACATGTGCTCAGTATGAACCTGTTTTCATCTGTGAAGAGCACAGGGCGCCAGTGGTGAATTTGCCAATCTTGTTGTTCTCTGACAAATGCCAAACGTCCTGCACAGTGTTGGGCTGTAAGCACAACCCCACCTGTGGATGTCGGGCCCTCATACCACCCTCATGGAGTCTGTTTCTGACCGTTTGAGCAGACACATGCACGTTTGTGGCCTGCTGGAGGTCATTTTGCAGGGCTCTGGCAGTGCTCCTCCTGTTCCTCCTTGCACAAAGGCAGAGGTAGCGATCCTGCTGCTGGGTTGTTGCCCTTCTACAGCCTCCTCCACGTCTCCTGATGTACTGGCCTGTCTCCTGGTAGCGCCTCCATGCTCTGGACACTATGCTGACAGACACAGCAAACCTTCTCGCCACAGCTCGCATTGATGTGCCATCCTGGATGAGCTGCACTACCTGAGCCACTTGTGTGGGTTATAGACTCCGTCTCATGCTACCACTAGAGTGAAAGCACCGCCAGCATTCAAAAGTGACCAAAACATCAGCCAGAAGGCATAGGGACTGAGAAGTGGTCTGTGGTCACCACCTGCAGAACCACTACTTTATTGGGGGTGTCTTGCTTATTGCCTATAATTTCCACCTGTTGTCTATTCCATTTTAACAACAGCATGTGCAATTGATTGTCAATCAGTGTTGCTTCTTAAGTGGACAGTTTGATTCCACAGAAGTGTTTATTGACATTGAGTTACATTGTGTTGTTTAAGTGTTCCCTTTGTTTTTTTTTAAAGTATTTGCTTTTCCCATAAAAAAGTGTTGTACTCATTAATATCTCCAATTCAGATAAAAGTGCTGCCTTTTTAACATAAATAAAGTTTCCTTTGCATGAAGAGCTGCAAATAATCTAAGTTTGGATACAGGTGTTTTTGTCTACACTTTTTATTATTCTTTGTGTAGGATGTGTTGTTCCTTGCTTGTGGTGCAAAATTTAAATATCTGAATATCTCATGTATCGGTACCAAACTCATAAGACTCCGGGGTCAGGCTGAATGACATCATGCTAATGTTTTGACCCGCTGACCTTCATCAGAGCATGAATAAGCAGGGAGGTCAATTAATTTATAAACAGGAACTGCTTGGTGATTTTGTTACCAATGGTTACATTACATTTAACTTTCTTGGGTTCTTAGTAAATTGTCTAGCTGGTGAATCCTGTGAATCATGTTTTTATCTCCTTGGCTTTATGCTAAAATTAATCCACTTTTGGATGGCTTCTGCTTAGTGGAATTATGAAATAATCACATTTCAGGAGAAAGACATAAACCACTCCCAGTTACACCACATGCCGCAGTATAAATGCATGTCCTTACCAGAATGTTAAATCCTCACACCTTCTTCCCCTTACACCCCATTCAATCTTTTTTTCTCTTTTTTTAGCTTCTAGGGTGGGTCCAATTCTTTTCCAGCTTATAAAAAGAGCTGCCTTGAACTCCAGTTAAAAATCATCAGTTACTTTTTTTTCTCTATTATTTGCCATAGTCTATAAGTGGGAAATTTTTGCTTTTGACGTTTTATTTTTTTAGTGTTTGGGGCTATTGCTGTTGAATTGAGGATGTTATCATCACAAGGGTTGCCAATTAGTGTGGAGGGAAATCATTTCATTGTTAATCACTCTTAAAGTAAACAGTAACTACTTACTATAGCCAGCATTCAAAATATTCATAAGATTCATAATTGGATGGACTACACTAGACAGGAACATCACCTATAAATATGCAATTGGGGGATGTTTCTGTGGTGTTTTTAAGATGTTTTTATAGGTTTTGTTTAAAGTCTGAATTTTTGTCTCATCAAGACTCTAACAAACCTTTAAACTATCCAAACAAAAAAAGAATGGAGGAGAGATGATCATTTTATATTTTGCTTTTGAAGATAATCTAAATCAGTACAGGATCAGTAGTACAAACCTTCCAGCTTTGCCTTGCTTTTAACTCTCTGGCTCACTCTTATTACCCACCGTCTCTCCATATTTTTCCATGTCAGGTGGGCGTCGTGTCAGCTTTGCCCCATCTGGTGATGACAATCATCGTGCCTATCGGAGGCCAACTGGCCGACTACCTGAGGACCCACAACCTGATGTCAACCACCAACGTCAGAAAGCTCATGAACTGTGGAGGTGAGAGAGCATCAGACATGAAAGGACAATCTGTGGAGAAGCATGGCGAACAGTGAATATGAGGAAACAAATAGAGAGTGTCATCAATGAAAGCCACTACTGTTCAAGCTGGTTTGTGGTGCTGAAGAGAGAGAATTTGAATATTTCCAAATAAAAAAACATAGAGTTTGAAAATGTAAATATTATCCATATTTGATTTAAAAAACTATTTCTTATTCCAGAAAAACGATCCCTAAATACATGAAAAGAAAACGTAATTAAGAGGTTTACAAAACCTTAAAACCAATGTGATCAGAAAAACACTTCCAATTGGATGTGGTGATCTGAATGTGCAATACTGTTAAATAACATAAAAGATTAACTACATCATAAACATCAGTGACTAATTTATCAACACCAGCTCCTCTCAGCATCCATTAGAAGTCCTTAAAGTCCAACAGTATGCAGAAGTAGAATCATATTAATATTTCAGCACAGCTGAAAGGTCATATCACCATGTGTTAAAAAACACGTTTGGCATTTCTGACTTATTTATGATGCACTGCTTGGTAATTAAGAGCTGTGCTACAGCAAGAGACTGTTTTTAGGTTTGTTAGCTGTGGATTTGTTTCTCTGTTTCAGGTTTCGGGATGGAGGCCACCCTTCTTCTGGTGGTCGGATTTTCTCACACGAAAGCTATTGCCATTACTTTTCTGGTTCTCGCTGTAGGGTTCAGTGGCTTTGCAATCTCAGGTAGGGGACATGTTTTTAATGTGTTTATGTCTAATTTATAATGATGTCACCTTGTCAAACAGTTCTGAAAAACAATATTGAGTAATGTTGAATACTGTGGCTAAATGATTCAAAAACTACATCTTGAAAAACAATGCACATGTCTTAAACCTTTTTCACATTTTCTTGTGTATAGTCATGACAAGAAAGGTCATAATATACGGTTTTCATAAATATTTGACAAATAAAACCTATAAAAATTGTGATGAACATATGTTCTCAGTCCCATTTGCTGTTGCCCCTAAATGAAATCCATTGTACCTGACTCCCTTTACATGTCCCCAAATTTTTAGTGTGTTTTAAACCTGTGTGTTAGTTGATTTCGGCATAAATGTAGATGTTCGGTGAAGGTCTCAGAGGTTTGTTAGAGAACATTGGAGAACAACCAGCATCATAAAGACCAAGGAACACAGGCAGATCAGGAGAAAGTTGTGGAAAAGTTTTAAACAGAGTTAGGTCATAAAACTATATCCCAAGCTTTGAATAACAAACAAGCAAAAAATCGCCCTTCTCCTAAACTGCCAGGAAAGGAAAAAATATTCACAGAGTAAGCCAACAGTCAGACGGTAACTCTGGAGGAGCTGCAGTGATCTACAGCTCAGTTGGGATTATGTGACAACTATTAGCTAAGCACTCCACAGATCTGGCCTTTATGGATTCACAGGAAGAAAGGAATTGTTGAAAGAGAACTATAAGAAGTCCCATTTGCAGTTGCTACAAGCCATGTAGAGGATACAGCAAAAATAAGGAAGAATGCGCTCTGGTCAGAATAGACTGAAATTGACTTATGTGTAAAATCTTTTTGTGGTGGAAAAATAACACTCCAACACAAAACCTTGAATGCATTTTCCCATCCATAAAACATGGTGGTGGCAGCATCGTGCTTAGGGGGTATTTTTCTTCAGCGGGATAGGGAAGCTGGTCAGGGTGGATGGGGAGGTGGAGCAACAAACAGGGCAATCCTAGCAGAAAACTAAATAAAGGGTAAAATACTTTATATTTAGCAGAACAATGGCCCTAAACAGACAGCCAGAGCTACAAGGGAATGTTTTAGATAAAAGCTGCTTTATGTGTTAGAATGGCCCAGTCAATGTCAATACCTAAAAACAATTTTAAATCTGTTGCATAACTTTTTTTTAAAATATATAGTTTACAGATTCTCATTATTCCTACTGACTGAGTTTAACCTAGCTACTTTGCAAAGAATACGCAAAATTTCAGTCACTAGAAATGCAAAGCTGGTTGGGACCAACCCCCAAAAAGCTTGCAGTTGAAACTGGAGTAAAGGGTTGATAAGTGCTGACTCAAAGCTCTGACTCATGGCACACTTTTCTGAATTGAAATTGGTGCTTGTACCATGACAAAGTTTGAAAGAAAAAATATCAAGGGGTATGAATACTTTAGAAAGTATTCCAGCAATTTCCGCCCAACATTTTTTTTAAACGCATACCCAAAATTAACTTAAAGCTGTTCTTGAACCATTTTGAGTAGAGACATGGCTGGGGTCTCTTTGGAAAGAAAATACTCTAAAATTTATCCCAGAACTGTGTTAATATCTCTGAGTGCTATTGTTACCAAGCAATATGAATTTTAATACACAGAAAAATTATTTTATTTGTGTCCGATTATTTATTTTATATAAATACATGCTGTAAAAATGGCTTTAAAAAGAGGTGGTGACCTAAAACACAGTGTGGGTCTAAAGCCTGAAGTATTACCTTCATCCACACCAAATTTGACAGCAATAAACCAAAAAATGAGTATTCTGCACACATTTTTCTAACTACAGGTCAAAGGTGGTCAAAAGTGTGCCATATGCGCCATCTCCTGGGTAAATGCCGTAGTCCTCACTGAATTAAAAATATCGTCAGAATCATGACTGCATCTTACCATATAAAGCTCCACGGCTTCCTTCTATGTTGTATTTTGATTATAAAGGGTGTTTGGACACGGTGCTGAAACAGTATGTTATTGGTATGCACTGTGCGTAATCTCTTCATGAATAAGACATTTTACGCACGTCATATACAATGGCTGCGAACAAGTCCGCCCGGTCAAGTTATATATCTGCGTTTACAGCGTTACTTTGGCTATTCGATGCGTCAATCATCAGAGTTCTGGACCGCGATTGGTTCGAGTTACTTACCATAACGTGACTTTCCATCCATGCGCCATTGGTTGGAGATGTACCCTACGTAAGGAATAAACCGGATGAATTTTATTTTTTTTCTTCTGGGCATGCTCAGTGACCCTTGTAGGCGGAAGTGGAAGCGAAGGATTCGGAAACAAAGCCGTAAAGAATACAAAAATGGCCATAGACATTTCGGGAGCGCATTTTCACTGTTTGTTTTACATTTTTTCTTGGTTTTGCTGTTGCCCGGGACTAATCACTTTATCGGAGGACTTTAATCGGACCCTTATTGATGTAAAAAGACAATTTTTGTTCGAAATGGATCGGTTTTGTCACGTTTATTGGACTACAAAGTGGTGAGTTCCATATTTTTATACCTCCGGAGAACGTTTGTGTTGGCAAAAGCGCTCGCTGTGTCTTTAGTTATGATTGTATCCTTAAACGCCAGCCATAATTGGAATCACAATACTCTTAGCTTTCCAATTATATAAAATATGTATAGGTTCATAAAAGTTAGAAGTCAGAAAATCGGAGGATTTAAACAAGGAAATGGGCTGGGCCCGCCTGCGGGCCCTCGGAACGTTAAGGGGTCTAAAACTGAGGAAGGCTTTTGGTTGAGAGCTGAAACATGTTTAAAAACAAATAAAGAAAACCCATTTTCTGCTGGGGTACATTCAGTAAATCTGTCTGAAAGCTCTAAACCACACCTACAGAATACTGAGCTCAGACCAGCGCAAAATTGTTAGAAAAACAGATTTGTTCTGAAATAGCATGACTGCAGGAATAATATGAACGGCTACCCACCACAGCAACTTTTGTGAACATTATTATTGTAAGTCATCTAATGCATCAGTCGAGAATAATAAAACATCATACTGCAGATCCAATCACTAAAGAAACATAATTTTGTGCGCAAACCAGCTTATCGCACATGTTGATTTTTCCATCATAAGGTCCAGAAAACATGCGGGCTTCTCTTTAAAGTTTACAGTAGCTCAGTTTTGTTAAGGTCTATACAAAGAACAGTGGCTTTAATTGACTCATATAAATTTATCAATGTTTATTTTTCTTTTTTTATGTAAAAATGGTCCATTAATACAAAAAATCAAATTACCAAATAAGCTTTCACTGGGACACTGAAGAATCAGAATATAAAACAGTAAACAAATCACTATTATAGCAATTGGACCTAAATTATTCCAGATGTTAAATAAGATATGTCTGAATTTACTGTTAAAAAACAAATCTGAAAAGCAAACACGAAATAGATTTAACTTCCTGCTTCTAAGGAAGAATGAGATCAAGATGTAGAGACATGACATGATAATTAGTGCAAATCCAGAGGCCACAGTGAAAAAAAGTTTTTCAAACCTATGGGACTGAAAAAAGTGACCAATTTTATATATATTTTTTGCTTTGAGTTGTGACTTTCTGCATCCAAATTATAAATCTTAAGTAAGGAAATTATTATTTGATTTAGAATATTCTCCCTCTCAGGGTTCGAAAGTATGATCTGTGTGGACAGGATCAATGAAGATTACAAGAATAGTGAACATTGGTAGAATTAATATAATAATACTACTGTGAAGCTTATGGCTTATTTACAGTCTGGACAGATCTGATGAGTCCAAAAAAATCCTAGTGATCAATAAAATAAATTTGCCTGTGGAGAGCTTTAACTTTACTTGAATCCATATGAAAAATATGCAGTTTTAGCAGAAAGAGCAGAAAGTTCATATTTGATGGATCTCCTCTGAGACTCTGTTCAGCTCTTCTTCTGTTTGAGTTTCTCACTGAACAGACTCCAAAAGTCAATGTAAAGGATAATTTATGCCATCCATCCCTGCCCTTAGCCTTCTCAAAGGATTGGCCACTTTGTGTTTTGTTAAGATATGTCAGTCTGTTTCACACTCTTGTTTATCTGTTTCTTTTATTATGTTATTATCCTGAATTTTTGTATTTCCATTTACAACAGTAGTGAACAGAAGCTCATTCTGTTCTTTCTGTTTTGCTTCCAAGGGGCCAGATTTTCCTGTAGGGTTGATTTTGCGTCTGGTGAAACCTTTCTGTGTTGAGTCCCCCAAATATTGTGGATCATTATCCTGTCAAAGCACCCAATGATGAATGATCTTCAGTTGTCTGTTAGCTTTCCATTTAGAATTATCTGGTATATGAGGGATTTCATGAGGCTATGCACACTTACAAGGTTCCCAGGTCCTTCATAAGAAAAACGGGTACACAGCATCATAGCTCGTCTACAGTGGTTACCTGTGGGTGTAAGCTAATTTTTCATATATTCATCCAAGCCCACCAGGAGGGTATCCCTGAATAAATGTAATCAAATTAGAAGGTTGGATTCTCTTAAAATCTGTTATGTCATATCATGCAAAAAGAGATGAATTTACTGTAAGGCTTTTTAAAGTCACAGATGTTAATAAATGTGGAGGCATCTGGACTATTAAGAAAAAAAACGTCTTGATTTGAAAAAGTGTATGTTTTGCTTTGTTTTTGTTCTTAAAGGGTTTAATGTCAATCACTTGGATATTGCCCCTCGATATGCCAGCATACTGATGGGAATTTCCAACGGAGTGGGAACGTTATCAGGAATGGTGTGTCCTCTCATAGTGGGGGCCATGACCAAACACAAGGTGACTGATTTATTTGCATCTGAGTTAACCACAGTGATTCAGGTCAAATCTGACACAAAGTTGGATTTTTTTATTTTTTATTTTAGACACGTGATGAATGGCAATACGTCTTCCTCATAGCGTCCCTCGTTCACTATGGAGGGGTGGTATTCTACGGTATGTATGGTCCTTTACAAGAAATATGCAGTTGTTTACACTTAAACGCTGACTGAGCTTCCTCTCCCTCTCAGGGATCTTTGCATCCGGGGAGAAGCAGCCGTGGGCAGACATAGAAGACACAAGCGAGGAGAAATGCGGCATAATCAATGAGGATGAACTGGCCAATGAGACGGAGGAGCTCTACCGTGGAGGCGGCCAGTACGGGGCCATGGGCCAGCCGGTGGTTGGTTCAAATGGAGGAGGAGGTGGTGGAGGAGCCGGTGGAGCAGGATGGGTTACAGACTGGGATAAGTCTGAGGAGTATGTGCAACCACCAGGATACAACTCTTACATGTATACTGGAGGGAAGGAGAAGGAGCTGACATAGAAGACTGAAGTGATTCAGGTTTTTGAAAAATAATTAAATAAAGCAGAAGATTGTTTATGGAATTGGGTTGTAGGAGAGTTGTTGAGGTATTGAAAGGACATTTACAGCTGCACATGTCAAGAGTCTGGATCTGCTATGTTGCAGTGTGTGTGTGTGTTTGTGGGTATACAGCAGCCAATGCAGTGAATTTGCAGAAACACATAGTTTTCATTTGCAAAATCTGGACCCCTTCCCCGGACTTTGTTACTGCTCCTGACTTCATAGTGAAAGGTTAGGAGTTTCGTTTCCACACCATCACAGAGGAGTTTCTGTGTGAGAAAGAAAGAGTGGTGGACTTTTGTTTAAAATGTTTATTTGTAAGCCATGTATTTTATTTCTTCACTTTATAGCATAAAACAGTGTTTAAATTACTAAATACACAGTGAAAGGGTGCGGTTACGTACTTATAGATGAAATAACAAATATCTCAGTCACGAGGGGTGTTTTGGTGTTGGCCTGCGTCAGTCTATGCACATAAATGTCATCTGAATTTTATGGAAACCTACTGATCTATATGTGTGTGCTAATGTGTACCTGGTTTTAAAATATGCCTGTGGTGTTTAGCAGTGTCTCACCTAGGTCAGGGCTAACTGCAACATGCACAGTTCTGGTCAGATGTTTACATTCATTTAACGATGCATGAAAACTGTTCCTTTTCCAGGGTGGAATGGTTACACAACAAACAACTTTAATGGTTTAGCAAAGTAAGAGATGTGAGCATGAGCTTAAATTCACAGTGGATTTCCTCCAATGCCCACATAGTGATGCATATAAACGTACATGCTCAAATGTAAACATACAGTGGGTAAAGTACTGGACATGTCTTTCAACATTGTTCTCAGTAAATGAATTTCTAATATTTCTAATAACATGAAATTCACAGCAGATTGTGGTAAGAACCCTAATAATCCACAAATACAAAGAGGTCCAAGTAAATCAGTCAACCAGTGAAGCTATGGGTAAGAAATTGAAATGATGCAGGGGGAAATTATTTAGCCCCCTTAAAGAAACGTGTTATATAAAATTATACAATATTGAACATCTTTTCACACTGATGTAATTTGGCACTATACAAATAAAAACTGATTAGATTTAATTGATAAAATAATATTTAAGTACACAACTGTTACCTCGAAGGTTCTATTTATGTGGCCCTCTAGAGCAGTGTTTCCCAGCCCTGGTCCTGAAGGTATTTAACACATCTGATTCAGATGATTCCAGTTCAGCAAAAGCCTGTTAATCAGCTAACAATTGAAATCAGATGTGCTGAAGCATGGAAACATCTGAAACTTGCATGGCCGTGTGAGTTGAGGAGCAGGGTGGAAAAAGACTTCTCTAGAGTCTAGAGGGCCACATAAACATATATACTGTATAGGGCTGGATTTGGCCAACGGGCCTTGAGTTTGACACATGTGGCCTCGACCATAATGTTTCCACATGCAAACTTTACCTTTGCCATTGGGGTTTGTGGTTGATGGGTGCAGAACCATTCTTTCTCCAATCATGCCGTGTACAACGGCATCCTTAACAGTTAATTTTTGGCATCATCCAAACGGAGTATATTCGCCAAGTATTGAACTGGCTTGTCCAGATCTTGCAAGTTTCAACAAGGCTGTTTCTTCAGCTGTGAAGTCTTGCGCAGTGACTGTGCATTGAGGCCATTGTGGTTGAATACATTTCATAATGTTTTCATGAAACAAACAGTAAATGTTTTTTATAGATAATTTCTAAAACTCTCTGAGTGCTCCTTGGTTCTCTCCACAGTGAAGCCAGTTTAACACCGAGGGGAAACTAAAGAAAAAAGAAGCCCCAACAACACTGATTGATAATTTCAAGGGAATCTAAAGTTTGCAGCTTCCTACATTAAGAAGCCTTGTAGAGAAATGATTTAGACTCATTGGAGACAAGCGTTGAGTTATTTGGATATCCTGATAATAAATTTGTTTGGAGGAGTCAATGCAAGACTTTTATATCTAAGATGACTATATCAACTCTCAAGCATTGTGGTGGCAACATCATCCTGAGGGTTAGTTTCAGTGCCAATGATGATGTAAAAAGTAGGTGGAATAAAAAAGAAAACTACCTCCAAGCGCAAACCAACATCTAGTTGGTTAAATTTTGGCCACAATGTGGTTTCCAAACAGAACAGGGATCTCAAACAGACATCAAAATGATTTAGAGATGGATAAACTAGGCTGGCAGTAAGCTTCTGGATGGGCAGAAACTTTTACCATAGTGAACATTTCTGGATTGTTTTTAAAAGTACGCCATTGCCAAGAGCCAAACTTATTTAATTGAACTCTGGTTAAAAAAGGACCAGAATTATCCGACGGCTACAAAAATTGTTTGGCATTCCTGCAAATCGCTAAGGGGCATTTTAACTAAGTTCTTTGTTACTGAACGATTCCACCCTGGAGAGAGATATCCAGGCCCAAATTAATATGAATGAGGATGATGAGTGTATGTAAACTTCTGACCTGAACTGTACATCAGATCAGAGGTTTACTCTCTTCCATCAGAGATGTGTCAGAGAATAATAAATAAAGTGTGATAGTGGCTTCACTGCTTATTTAGCAGAACAGAACAATAGTTGCAGTAAACCCTGATCTCACAATCATGCATTCCCTTCTGTCTCTGTGGCTCCTTTTCCTCTGCCTTCTCCTTGCCTTTCATCTCACGTCTCTGTCCGTTCCAACTTAATTTCAGTTGTGTTTGTCATTGGGTCAGGTGTTGCGTGTGCATGTGTGGCAGTAAGTGTGCAGTTGTGTCAGGTGCCGGTGCTGAAATATTGTGCGGTGAGTGTGTTTTAATTAGCACAGTTATTCTGCAACTTTCCAGCTCTCTCTCTTTTTGTTTTGCTCATAATGCACAACAACACACAGTGTTGATTTCATCCATGCACAGTGAAGTGCAAACATGCAGAAGGAATGGCGACATACTGATTTTTATTGTAAAAGAACCCATTACTGCCCATTGATGGGATAAGCCAGCATTTACAGGCAAACCTTATCAGTGAATGTGTAAAATGCAGCCAATCAGATGTTTCTTTTTGCACATCCTGTTATGGTATCTTTCTGTTTTGGTGCAATGTATGCTGGGTTTTTCTTGCAGAGGAACTATTGAACTGCATTACCTGATGAGTCCTTGGCACTGAATTCATAAAATGATGTATGCATGCACAAATACACACACATAACTCCTGCTTTAATGTTAAGTAACATCTTTCAAATGAAAAAAAAAAAGTATAAATGAGTCCTTTACAGATCCTGTTTGTGATCAACAAAGGATGTGACGGCATAACAGTGACATACGTATGTTGGTAGCCTCTGTTGACAAATCATTGTTCTAAAATGGGTAAGTCAGATTTTTGTTTTGAGTGTAACGTATTTGAGACATGAATGATTATTTCCTGTGTAAGATTTTATTTCCATGTGTTGTATCTGTGTATCTTTAATGTCAAAAGTTATGGCTGTTCAAATGTTCTCCTCTCTTGATGAAATGTGTGGTTGCTGGATAAGAAGAAGGGAAAAGTATCATATGTAAACTTGCAGAAATGTGGAAAATATATGATGCATAAAAATGTACATGTGAGATAAATCTTGTGTAAAATAAATAGAGCGACTTCAGATGGTTTCAGCAAAATTGTGTCATCGTGATTCATCATTTACTCTGGAGGTCCTGCGACACTGACGCACTGAATCAGTGTTTAACATGAAGACCACAATCTGTATCTGTATCTGTCTCTTGCTCTGTCTCTTTCTCTCTTTCTCTGCCTCTATCAGGACAGATGGATTCAGGATTATTGCTGTGATTTCAGGCAAAGATTAGATCGGAGAGCAGATGCACTCAGTGGGAAGCGTGAGGCAGAAACATGGACGTCAAAGACAAGGGAAGTGAGGATGATGAGGCAGAGGGTGGGGCGCACTGTGTGTATGTGTGTCAACTGCAGCGCAGCCGACTAAATGAACATCATGTATCTTTAAACTGAGTGTGGGACCTACAGGCACATGCATCACTGTGGAGTTGGGTCAAAGTTTGGGTTTTTTGTATTTCTGTCAAAGTCTAAATGTTCTGTTTTTATAATACAGAGTATAATGATTTTTAAAATAATTTCAACTTTACCATTTTTTCTAGTTTTAATTTAGTTTTATATTTCTTTCAGGTGAAGTTCATATTTACCTACTACCCCAAGTTGGTCACTACTGGATACATTGCATTTGCTTAATTAATCTCATGATTAAACACCAACTGTAATACTGATTAGCCAAACCTGAGGGTGGCCATCACACTCGTTCATTTTCTGTATTTGCTACAAATAGAATAATGTTTATTTATTTATTACCCCTAGAGGGCGGTAAAACCCCTACAAAATCTAACATGGAATTCCAATATATCAGGGGTTTGTGCGGTTCATTAGGCCCCCTCAAAGGGGTTGTAATACCAAAATAGAGATCAAACTAAGCTAAAGGTTATAAAAAGTAACAAAAATGCTAATTTTAGATGGTTTTCTACTTTCATGCTATATCTATACAGAACCTCTACAAGAACAAGACACTAACAGTAGAAGAAATACGTTTGCTTAGTCCTTTTATTATTTTATTTTTTTTACAGGTAAGGGTTGAAAGAGAATCCACTAAACAGATACTGATATCAGAGATCAGACTGGTTATACATGACAGAAAGGCAACAGTACCTCAATTACCAACTCACAAGGTAACAGGATCAACATATCTGAATCCTCAGCAGACTGAAGCAGATAGGCTACAACAGGAGAAAACCACACCAGATGCTATGTCTGTCAGCTAAGAACAAGAAACCTAGGCTATAGTTCAAAAAGGCTCACCAAAATTGAACAGTAACAGATTGGAAAATGTTGCCTAATCTGATGAGTCTCCAATTTAAATGACACATTCAGGGTGGTGGTGCTATGATGGTGGGGGTGATATTTCGCCAGCCCACTTGAGTCCCTTTGTCCAAACAGAGTATTGTCTAAATATCACAACTTAGTATCATTATTGACCATGCAGCAACTTTGTGATGCTATCATGTCAAGATTTGTCCAAATTCTCTGAGGAGTGTTTCTGATACTCTGTTGAATGTATGAATGCAAAGAATGAAGACAGCTTTGTGCATTCATCATTTTTAATTTGTTGGATAAGTTAAAAAAAAGAAAGAAAAAACAGCCTGTATAGAAGAGAAAGTACTCTTCTATACAGGCCGTTTTTTCTTTCTTTTTTTTTTTGTAAAGCTGTAAATATGTAGTTGCAGTTATCAAGAGTCACAATCAGAGGGCAGTAAACATTAAATCATCTCGAGATACATGCTCTAAATCAAGAGTCATAATAGCAAGGTAAATATTCCGGGTAAAACTTTCAAAATAAACCCTTAAAAGACAGCGGGGTTCAAAATAAAAACAAGATAGTGGTTTAAATTAGTTTAAACTGCAGGGTTTTTAAAATAATAATGTTACGCAACGCCTGTAAGAGCTGCTCATCAGCATGCTCAGTTTGTGATGCGAAGTTAAAGAGAAGGATCTGCGAGAAAGGAAAAGCTGTCCGGGAAGCCGCTCCCTAACGAGGACATAACTGTTGATGATTGGGGATGTTTGCAATATGTGGGCGGAGCTACAATCCAAAGCTGTATTGTGATTGGATAGAAAGGACGTGATTCTTTATTATCTTCTTTTGATTGGTTGCCTTACAAGGAGATTAAGGCTTCACTTACAATGAACCGCAGCTGAGAAGAAGTAGGAATTACAACGTTTTCTTGCTCGTACATCTTCGTTTAAAGTCGAATATTTTTCCTCCGACTTTGAGGATTGTCCAGCTCGAATAGTTTGATCGTTGTCTAGTCTGGCAGATAACGTGTCAGACACTGAAGTTTCGACCAGTGCTTTGAATAAGGAAATAATTGTGTTGCTAACGTTATGTAGCAAGCTAATCTCATTTATCTGTCGGAAACTCAACTTTCGTTTCACAGTGTTACACAGCCCCGCAGACAGGTAAAGCACGGCTGAACGTCTCTTCTTACTTTTAGCCCTCATTCGCTTCGACTCAGCCCTGATTAAAAACTGACTCGACTTAAATAAAAGCGTGTTTGGGGAGATAAATCTGGGTTAGACGCTTCGCCATGTCTGTTCGGGGAGGAGAGAGGGAGAGAGAGAGAGGACTGTCGCTGGGGGAAGATCTGTTAATGATCACCTGATACTTTCTGGTTAAGGAGATTATGAAATCGCGGCTTTTAACTTCGACAGAGTCTTTCACCTGTTGACTCGACTCGTTTTTGCAGGCAATGACCGAGTACAAACTTGTGGTGGTCGGCGCGGGAGGTGTGGGGAAGAGCGCTCTCACCATCCAGCTGATCCAGAACCACTTCGTGGACGAATATGATCCCACCATCGAGGTGAGAAACCCCGCCGTCGAGCTCCGAGCACTGATCCAGGAAGCTGGATCTGCTCTAAAATGATTGCGTGTCAAGAGTTATTCTGATGATGGTTAAATGATTTGTTTTTGTGTGTGTTTTTTTAAGGCCACTGCAGTCTGATCTGTCATGTTAGAGCTTTTGGTTGGCAGTAGCAAAACTCAAAATAGGACTGGTAAAAATTGACATGCAAAATTATAGATATGAAATTAAGTGAGTAAAATGCATTTTTCTCCTAGAAATTTCAGCTTCATTTAAATGTCATATAGCGCCCCCTCCCATTTTTATAGATCGATACTAATGATCCTGTCTAGAACTATAATTTCTAGACACAGACGCACAGCGATTTTATTCATTCAGATTAAGTTGGGGCCCTTATGAGATTGTCTCAAAATGATACACTCGAGTAAAAATTGTATTATGGTATTCGCAAGACATCGCTCCAATAGGTGCTAATAATATATTCATTCGTTATTTTGATATCTAGATTTAAGCTAAAATTATAAACAGATGGTACATTTAAGTTATTTTAAATAGCTTATTGTGCAGATTGCACACTAACACTGGAAATATATGAAGCTCATATCACCTTGTTAATTGCACGGGTAGCAAAGACTGCTGCTGGCTTTTATTAGGAGAGATACAATCTGCTGTTTTTGTTTCCAAAGCATGATTGTCTTTCTCAACAATTTGGGGGTGAATTTGTCAGGCTATCTGCTCCAGTGGCCAGCTGGCTGCTTATCATAGTGCTGGTCATAGCTTGCCAGCTGTACAATAGCTTCAACATCGCATTACCTCCTGTAGGAGTGATGGGTGGCATGCATTTTGTTCCCTCTTTATGGTAGTCTCTATTCTTTTCTCAAACAGAAAAGAAAATCTTTGTTTTGTTTGCAAACTGTAGTAGCCTGTTTCTTTTAGCCAGCTGAACGGCAGTGGTGCAGCAACATGTAGGAGAGGGGTAACTCTGGCGTAACCTTTTTCTAACAGCTCAGTTTACCTTGGTTGAAGAGGCCCATGCTGAATGAAGATGGTACAAAATCATGACTGAAATGGATGGAAAGGACATCACACCTCATAACGGCGGCATAATTAAGTCAAGCCATCTTTTCAGGGACCAAATTTCATAGTCTTTTCAGCTCTCCTAATCATTCACTGTTTAACTTGCAGCAGTCACCTCCGAATCTTACCTGAACGACATTACCCGTTTCATTTAGTGTCTCTTAGATATAAATCATTCATGTCCTGTTAAGACATGATGCAGGCCTTTTTAATAGCTGTGGTGCAACTTCAGCTTAGCTAATTGTTTGCATGATAACGTGTTTGTGATGCAGGACTCGTATAGAAAACAGGTGGTGATCGACGGGGAGACTTGTCTGCTGGACATCCTGGACACTGCAGGTCAGGAGGAGTACAGCGCCATGAGGGACCAGTATATGAGGACCGGGGAGGGCTTCCTCTGTGTGTTTGCCATCAACAACACCAAGTCCTTTGAGGACGTTCATGTTTACAGGTACAGACTGAATGAATAAATAAATAAAATCGATCTGCAATAATGTGGTGCCGCAAAGACATGTTCATACAGAACCGTTTGAATCACACTTTACTGTTAAGACATCTGATTACTGCAGGACTCTAAAGTCCAGCTATGAGGGTCATTTCCTGCTGAGCAGGAACTGTGCTTTTATCTCAAACACATGCTGAGTGTGGTTAAAATTTCTGACCATTTGAATCAAGAGAACTCCTGTGAATTTGTTGCCTCCCTCAATTCAACGTTAACTTCTTTAGTGTTTAGACTTTACATCTGAACTGTTGCTATATGCTAACAATGTGACCTCTGCAGCTGACCCAGATAGGTGGCTAAAACAAGGGCACCCTCAGCGTCTAAGGGCTTTTTTTTTTTTTCATACATGCATCATCTCAGAGAGCAGATCAACCGGGTAAAGGACAGTGACAGTGTTCCCATGGTGCTGGTGGGGAACAAGAGCGATCTGAGCACCCGCACGGTGGAGACGAGGCAGGCTCAGGAGCTGGCGCGGAGCTACGGAGTGCCATTCGTAGAGACTTCTGCTAAAACCAGACAGGTGTGTGGAAACGGCAACACCTGAGGACATTTAACAGATGTATTATATTTCACATTTTAACAGGTTTTGTTTCAGCTAATGAACCCAATATTCCTCTTGACAACAGCCAAAGGAGTTTAGGTCAGGGCTAATCCACCTGGATAGGTCTGTGTGGTAGCTCTTGAAGTACAGATTTCGCGCCTTGCAAATGCTCCACAAAACTTTCTTTTCAGAGGCATGCTGTTATTCATGTTGCTTATGAACACCAGTTTTTCCTTCCAGTAAACCTTCCATTAACAGCTTGAATACAGCGTTCTAAACACCAGCTTCCCTAGCAAAGACCTATTGTGGTTTACCCTCCTTGTATAGTGTGAGGTCAGTTTTCCCCCCATGATTGTGGGGATGGTAAATATGGCCATAACATGGCTGAACTTTAGGATTTACTAAAATACCTTGACCATTGCTCTTATGATTTAGAAAAACCTAATCCTGGGGTTTTTGCTACCTTTTAAGTTATAAAAGTTTACAACGAAGCTTTTAATGTAATTGATTTATTGACCACTGCTAACGTAATAGGTGCAAGTAAATAAAACTTATGCAGAAAAACATCTGAAATGTTGCCAAACAAATGTTAGGTAACTGTTTTTCCTGTGCGACTTACATTTCCTACTTTCTGGTCTTGCAGGGTGTGGAGGAAGCCTTCTATTCGCTAGTGCGGGAGATTAGAAGATACAAGGAGACCAACCGCAGCAACAAGAAGAGCAAGAAGAACAATCAGAGACGCTGCATTATACTATAGCACAAACGCATACAGCCAGCATCCCTGACAGCACTTGTATCATACTGCCTCCCCCCTCACTGTGGAGGCGTCGGAGAAGCAGGCGTTACAGAATCAATTTTCACTGCCACAACCGTTTCCACGGTCGCCATGTTTCATTTATTCAGTGTTCATCTGCTTAAGGAGGATTTCACTGTATACTGTGCATAACTGCACTTTGCACAATAATGGGTGACGAGGTCAGTTTGCATTTGCATTAATTACTTTGAGGCTTTAAAAAAAACAAATCAAACCTTAACGTTTGTTGCAAGAGAACACCTTCAGTATTTTTCATAGGACAGTTGCTTTAGTCGGGTTTTCCACTCATTTCTGGATTTTTTGCCATCATGTCTTAACAGATTTCTGTAGCCTCTGAAACACAACAGTAGTATATTGTCATTAGATTCTTCTGTTTCAGTCTCCCGGCTTTACTTTATACATTAGTTTGTTTTTCAGACATCAGGAGGAGTTTGTGCCACTTTCAAAGTTTACTCAGGAATATGCTTTTTATCAGGCATAGAGTAATCTGCTTTACAGGCCTGTACACTCGCATCGCATGTAACATTCACTGTCTGCACAGTTTGATACGACACTTACTGTCACCTCACCATCACAACATGCGAGTTGTGAAAACATTTACGTGTCGTTACTTGCACTCATGCTGAAGCCAGGGCTTATCAGTTTTCTGATCATGTGATGCTGGATGGCTGGTTTAAAAAAAAAAAAAGTTTTTGACCATTTGTCACTAATAGTTTTCTATTTTTGTAGAACTACTTGATGCATCCCCAGTGTAAAGAAATAAAAGTACAATGCTGAATGCACCGAAAGTCACATCTTGAGTTGCTTTCTTTAGAAGCCTCTCTGGTGTGCTGTATCGTTTCAATCTGTCATTTCATTGTAAAGCAAGGTGGATACAGATATCTGGGATCAGATTACCATGAGAGCTTTTCAATAACGGAACTGCATTAAGATCATTTAGCAGTTCAGTGCTTGAGGGAGAACGCCGTGCAGCAATCTGATGGCTATTAGAAGTCTGACAATTTCCAGAGCTGTTCATGCAGCTCTGAACAGATCCTTTAAGAGGAGGTAGGAATACTCCAGTGAGCTTCTCAGCTCTCCTCACCATCCTCTTCTAGGCCGTATTACAGCTGTAGTCCCCACATGGAACAGTCCTACTACTTTGGGTTAATGTACTAAACATAAGACATTAATTTGAGCCATATCTGATCGAAAATAAGTAGTTTATAGTTGTATCAAATGACTTGTAACCTTTTTGTAACTTTTAGAATTGGTCTAAAGTGGACCACAACTAGAAGTTTTTCAGTCTTGGTGTTAAAAACTCAAAATCCAAAGTATTGTTTAAGACGATATGCATTGCATAAATACCTTCCATTTTTTTAAAATTCTGTATCAAAACAAAACTATAGACTCAGGGTTTTGTCTGTCGGCTACTAAACCAGAGGAAGAGTTGTGGTTTGAGGTCTGAGAAAGAGTTCTTCTTTCATAGCACTGAAACCGTTTAGTCTGACATCGCACAATATTGGCAAGTAAAACAGCTGAACATGCGGTTAATACCATGTTAACCCAACACCTGTTCAGTTACTGACTTCAAGTCACTTCAATAGTGACTCCGCCTGACAAAAAAAATTTAATTTATTTTACAAAAAGGCACTACAAGTAAATGTATTCATAGAAAACATGAAAAAGTGTCAGGCATTTTTACAAGTATCAAAAGACAGCACATACAGGTAGAGGTATAGAGTCCAACTTCGCCTTAAGGATGTGGTTTTTAAATCACCATCCGAATCGAGACACCAGCTGGCTCTGGTCATCCAGATCCTTCTGAACCTTCTTCCTCATGTAGAAGATCGGACAATCGCGGCTGCAAGAAAAGTCAGCATCGACAGCGTTACATTCGTACAGCTAATGAGGCTGAAAGCCTCATTTTGATTAGAAATGTGAATCACGTGTTTTGTCTGTACCTGGTGCAGAGCACATCTTCATGGAGCGAACCCTGGCAGCGTTGGCACTGAGTCCACAGACGGGAGAAACGCTCCTCCAAGGTGTTCAGGTGGAAGATCTATTCAAATGTTTTTTTAAATAAATCACTAAGGGGAAATTTTTCATCCAACAAAATAAATTGTTCTAGTTGCTTGCATACCTCTTTTTGATAAAGTTCAGATTCTTTCTTTTTGCAGAAATCACACACAGCAGCTGGAAGGACACATTACAGTAGATAAAGTGATCCAAGAGGAACATATCACTTAAACTCAGACGTTAATATAAAAAATATAAAAAGGGGGCGAGGCAAACACACACCATCAGTCTTGAGCACAGCTTTGCAGCCGATGCAGGTGCTTCTCTTCTGAGCAAACGCCATAAGGCCTCCAACCTTCGAGGTCAACACGGTCTTACAGCGAGTGTGGTCCCCCTCTAAAGAAAGGGAAAACAAAACAAAAGAAGCTCAGACTGCGGTTATACATTTCTCTCCTGGAAAAAAAAGCAGTTTGGTTGCTGCTGTCATCACAGCATAAAGTTTATTTCCTGAGACTGGAGGTTAAATCCGACTTAAAAACATTCACACCCTTTTACACATTTCCTCACCTTACAATGTATTTTATGTAATAGGTCAAACCAAAGTAGTGCTTAATTCTTGAAAATACAATAGTTTTATCTTATTATCAAGCAACCTTTTCTAATGGGCAAAAGGTTGATTTTATCTGGAGTTGTCGTACTTAGCAGAACGCTTTCCGCCTTGGTCTCCCCCAGGATGGGCTCGAATATCCTCAGCAGTGGTTTGGACAGCTGCTGCTCCAGGTAGTACTGTGTGTCGATGGGAATGTTGTTCTCCAGCACAAAGATCGGGTCCTGAAATTTGTAAGAATTAGGAACACCACCAGACATAAGTGTGTGTGAAAGGGAATGAACAACACAAGTCACATATGTTGCACACCTCTGACTTCATGTAAGCTGCTGCTCCCTTTGCAGCCTTGATGATGACATAGGGAACTCTGTCTCCCAGGTTTGGGGCACTACCTGCATCCCTTTTCCTCATCCTGTAAAAACACCAACATGTAAAAAGGAGTTTCTGCAAAAAACAAGATTTTTTTTAAAGTTATTAGACAATCAGACCTTTCGGCCAACTCCACGTGTGCCTGCTTGCCAGCATACTCCTGGGCTGTACGCGTTAGCTCCTTAGTGATGACCAGCTGACTAATGTCAATGCGATTGCACAGCAGGTCTGAGATCACTTCTTTCGCATGATCCACAGCCCCCTGAGGATCCCTAAAGAAACAAAAACACAGCTAAAATGTGATTTCTGTTAACTTTGATTCTTAAAAATAAATGCAACGGAGGCCATCTTTATTAAACTTCTATGCAGCAAGCATGTGCAGACTGTACCTGTCAATGAGGATCTTTTGTAGACATGTGCTGATAAGATTGGCCACTAGAGGGCAGTTGTCTCTGCGGACTGTCTCAATGCCTTTACAGTCCATCTTGTCATGTGTGTCTGGATTGGAGGAGAAATACAGGCCTGCATAGCGCTTCTTATTGATTAGCAGGTATGGGTAGTACACCTGTGGAGATCAGAACACAGGTGTTCATTACTCAGGCTGTCCTCTGGGCTGCAACAGATTGTGAGGCTGAAATACTTTTTTTATATATAATCTTTATGCAACCAAATGAAAAAAAATTGAACAGTGCATCACATACTGGAAGGATTTAAAGGAGATGAAACTGTTTACTTTTTATTCACAGGGTTACTAATCATTTTCATGTCAAAACTCCTTACTTATCCAAACTACAAAAAAAAAAACTGCTATAAACTTGTTAAAAGTGACGTAGTTATTTAAGAGATTATTGAATGCAAAAGCTTGTAAAGCCACAGGAGGTTTGTTCGGCTTTAAGCTTGAGTCTGACTTATGAGTTACTTACATCAAAATGAACACTGCAGGCTTGATTTTACTGATCTTACTCATATTAGGCTCATCGGTTCTTTTGAAAGTACTAATGTTACCTTCTCAAACTCCAGCTTGATGGGTGGAGTAAAATGGGACGACACCCACTCAGCTGCTTCCCTCCCGATTTCCATGGCATCCTTTACGGTTGTAACTCCGAGTTTGACCATGACGGAGTCTGTGTCTCCATAAACTACCTAAAGAGAGACGACAATATTACTCCTACAATTCTGTTTGAATTCCACTAAATAATCATGAACAAACAACTGTGTGTTTCAGTAACAGGAGCACAAAGATGCATCTCACCTTGGCATCAGCTTGGTAGCCGTTGGAAATTGTGTATTTTGACTCCACCAGCTGTTTGGTTTTCTCAATCATCTGTCTTCCAAAACCAGTGACACTCTGGAAGAGATAAAAGCAAAGATTAGAAAAAGGTTTCTCGCCATGTGCCCGTTTCAGGTGTTGGAATTAGCATTAGAGGAATAAACAATAGAGTCCCTTTCTCAGATGAATAACAGTAAACACTGAAGGTTTTAAACAACTAACAACAGACCATCAGGCTGTGACACCTTTTCATTAAACACAGAGTATGGTCCATTCCTCTAGACAGAATTTGTGTAACCAAGTTAGGTTTGTAAACTGCTTTGATCACACAACTCTTCAGCTCCAAACACACATGTCCTATGACATCAGGACTTTGTTAGGACCACTCCAACATTGACTTTTTTTCTCCTTAAGCCACTTAGAAACTAATTTGGTGATGTGCTTAGCATCATTGTCCATTTAGAAGACCCATTTGTGCCCAAGTTTCATCTTTCTGGCTGATGTCGCCAGATGTTTCTTCAACATTTCCACATATTTTTCTTTCCTCGTGATGCCATTTATTTTGTGAAGCACACCAGTCCTTCCTGCAGCAAAACACCCACACAATACGATGGCGCCACAACTATTAGGGTGGGGTTTTCAGGTTTGCAGCACTTTCTTACAGCCTCAGCCAACAACTTCAACAAGGTATTTTGCTTCACACCAAAAGGTTTTCATATCTAGGACTCAGAACTCATCTCCTTTCTAGACGTTATGAAGAGGGAATATTAGGGCTGGGTAATATCGATTAAATCAATATATTGAATTTTCTGTTTATGAGGATTAAATTTTTGGAATATCAAAAAAAGAGTTTCCATAGTTTAAAGTAATTTAAGCCAGCCCAAGGCCTTCCATCTTGTTTTAGAAACATGTTTTACAGCATGTATTTATTTGGAATTCAGGTAAACTCCAAGAAGGGATGATTGACATAAAAGAAAGTTTAAAAATGTTTTTTGTAATTTGTTACTTTTTAAGAATACAAAGGGAGGGGAAAAAAAGATTAAAATAAACAAATATTTAAAAAAAAAACTAATTTTGCATTAAAAAAAATAAATAAATAAAAAGATTTTATTTTTAATCCATATCCCCCCGCCCTAACCACCTTTAATTTTTCCAGAACAGTTGTATATCGTGTTTAATTCCCCCCCCTATATTGTCCAGCCCTAGGGAATATTACCATGCAGTTTAGACTGCCATATGGTTGTTTGAACAGATGAACCTTCAGACATCTCGAAATTGTTCCCAAGGATGAACCTGACAAGTGGAGGTTCACATTTCTCTTCCTGATATCTTGCCTAAGCAGCATGTTTGAGATATGCCTTGAATCACTCAAATACTGTAAATGAGAACCATACAAAGCAATGATATCATCATCTGGGCTTTCCCCAAACTGTTTAAAGGCAGAGTAGCTTTAGTGTATGTAAACTTCTGATTTTAAGAAACATCATGTCTCTCATTATTGTGGCATTTAGCAAACATAAATAATTTCAGTGAATTAAACCAAGTTGAAAGAGGAAATGCTTAGTCTGATTTAAATTCAGACAAGAAAAAAATGTATATGTAAATTTCTTGCTGCATCTAAACATCTCCATCTCCATCTCCATCTGTTCTGTGGTTTCTTATCTTAACCCTACATCTTTGTCGTTTACCGTTCCTGCTCCACCTTCACATCTGTGCACAACAGAAATATGGCAAGAAGCTCAAACGCCACTGAACGAAAACAAAGCAGCTGATCAAGGTCAAAACTGAACTGAACAACTGCATCTAGGCTAGTCACTTACTATCCGATTAGTCTTGGAACAGAAAGTGCTCACCTGTGAGATCTCCAAGCAGGGCAGTTTTCCCACCTGGGCCCCGGTGAAGCCGTACACTGAGTTTGCACTGATTTTCAAGGCTAGCTGTCGACCATCCAGCACCTGTTTCTTGAAAGGATCGGTTTCCTTCTTTAGCTCCGTTTTAGCCCTGAGGGGACAAATGTGAATAAACAGATGAAATATACAGCTAAGTGATATGCACACCAAGACAAAATGTTGCATTATTCAGTTTATACAGCATCCTCTCTATTATTGGGTATCCAATATTAAATAACAGCTGTAGATCAATGCAAATTCTAATGAATGCCATTTTAATTCAGACTATTAGCGCCTTTTAGTTTTAAAGAACTTCAGACCTCTTTCGGGCAGACAGCAGGTTCTCCAGGATCTCTGGAAGAAGACCTTTTCTCACAGAGCTCTTCACAAACTGATCACCTGTGGGAGTCCTGATGAAGTCATCCGGTGACAGTCTGCAGACATACAAACACATAAAAACTATGAAAAACAAATCAAGCCGATTTAGTTATTGACGTTTGTATCAAGATGCTATGTTACAAAGTTTGTGGCTCATTTCTACGACTTCTATAAAGCTCTGACCTGCTGAATCTGATTTATTTACCCATAATACGATACATAAATAGCATTCAAAATATTTCCTTATATCCCTTCTGCAGTAAGTAGTCATAAAATAAAATATTACTCTTTTCTTTTCTTTTTTTCAGAAATCAAATTTTAAAAATGTCTTTATCTTATTGAGCTGTTTGCATAACTAGCATTACTAGCAGAGCAGTTACCATAACATTTTTGGACTATAAGCCACAACGTTTTCCACACGCTTTGGACCCGATGCGGCTAATTTATAGATTTTTGCTGGCCAACAGCCTCTGGGGGTCCTATAGCAGGAAGCCCAAAAGTGAGACAGACATGTGGGGAAATATTATGCACTGAAGAAGACACTACCTGTAGTTTTCATTTATACACCCTCATCGTGGAAAACACACGAAGAAAAGCAGCTTTTAAGTTAAAGCTAATCGAGCTGCGCGTCAAACAAGGAAATTGAGCTACTGCACATAAACTTGACATCAATGAATCGATGGTGAGACGTTAGAGGAGGCAGCGGGAAGAACTGAGTCAGTGTAAAAAGACGACAAAAGCTTTCAGAGGACATAAAGACACTGAAGAAGACGACTTCAGTGGCTTTAATGAGTAAGAGGAAGATGAAGATAGCAACCAATGACTTATCTGGTAGACTAAAGTAAGTTTTATTTTCTAACCAGGCATGTTACTGTCGTGTTGTGTTGGTGCTGTACTAACAATTTTCAGGAAGACTTTGAAAAAAAAATAAAAAAATCACTTCCTAAATTAAAAATAGAAAAGTACTCAGACCTCTGCCAGGGTTACTCATCCTCCCCATCCCCATGTTATCCAATTCTAACTTTCAGTACTTTTTCAATAAAATGTGTGTTAATGAGACACATGGCTGTGCTCTTCCAGCAGAGAACAGAGATTTGGGGCTGCTGCAGGAGGGGAGCCGCTTCTGAGCTCCTCCTGGCAGAGGTAATAAAAAAATCTTCCATGTACCGTGTTTCTGTGTAAATATCTTATGTTACAATATGAAAACGTGCGGCTGATATTCAGGTGCGCCCTATATATGTACAAAATGTTTTTTGTATTTTTATTTATTTAGCTGGTGCACCTTATTATTCAAGTGTGCTCAATAGTCCAAAAATTACAGTAATTTCTTGTACATTAGAATAAAGATCCTGAATTTAATTTTGTCTGCTACAAAAGCCTCCCAACACTTCCAAATCTAGATTCATAACAAAAGAGGCTGAAAGCTTAACAGGATAAAATGGAGCAACTTCTCTGTTCTGCGTGAATCCTTCCTGTTATCTGCTTTAAATCTCACTTTACTAGCCTGAGTGAACTGCAGATATGTCATGTAAAAAGCTTCTTACTTCTTTCTCTGGCTTACTTTTAACACCTCACTGATACTGAAAGGAACTTGTTTTAACTTCTCTTCCCTCAATAACAACATCCCCACTGAAGAGTGTTGTTGTAAGAGCAACCTGGTGGCGCTAATCTATGTTTCCCTTTGGCCTACAGACATTTTTGGTGCATTTCTTCCTTGTGGATTGTCGACAGAACGAAAATGCTTACCCCAGTTTCTCGGCAGAGCCTTTTTGCAGCAAGGTGGTGTAGCAAAGATTGTGAGCCATCATGATGGACGGATACAAGGAGGAAAAGTCCAGGGTGGCGATAGGAACACTGTAGTATCTACAAAAGAAAAGAATAATGGAAACACCTTTAAAAAAGAAAAATCTTTACCTAACAGAGAGCAGGGGCTCCTTGGATACAGAGTAGGCTAAACAACCAGTAGATGTACGTACCCTTTCTCTGGCTCAATGACTGTTGCTCCCGTGTAGTCCTCACCCCCCTCAGTTTTCACAACAGGCATTACCAGATCCTGTTTCATAGCCTTAAAACGAACATAAACACCTGGTTTTAAGGTATATTCCAAGTGCACTGAGCAAGTGTTTGTATACCTGCTCCACCTGTACAGTCAGTTAAACAGATTTAGCATTCATGAATGAATCCATGCATGCATGACTGTGAGAATCTCTCTAGCTCCTTTTAATTGAATGGTACTTCACATAGTGGAAAGGCCCAAAATGTTTTTGGATGGCAAAATATGTAAGTACCATAGAAATCAATACCAAGCAGTACATTGGCTCTGCCAAGCTGGTGCCATGATGTGACAGAAAAATCTTGCAGACCGATGAGTTGACTTGAAAAGAAATAAAAAAATAATAATAATTGTGGCTGTAAATAAGATTTTCTGCAGTTTTCAGTTTGAAACAATTCTCTCTTTGATGAAGTCACAAAGGATTTTACTACCATACTCTGAACTAAAACCCTGTCACTCAGTAAAAGGGGTGGCAGTGAAGCAGCTTCTCTCTAATCTGACTCATTTGCAGTGAACAAAACCAATGTGAGCTAAATCCGGTGTGCGTTTCTTACCTGCCGCAGCAGCTGAGAGACAACTTTGATCTGCTGTCCTCTTGAGAGCAGGTAAGTGAGAGGCACTCCCGTCACTCTGGCCATCTCCATGTAGTTTATCACACACATCAGTTTCTGCAGCAGCCGCAGCGGGAGGTAGGCGTCTTTCAGGCAGTAGACCGCCAGACGGCGCCGTGTTTGTTCATTTCCATTCTAATGTGTAAGAAAGGAGGTGTTTAGCCAAGTCAGGAAAATCAGCAATGACAATATTTTCTTTAAATATATATATTTTTTAAGACCAAAATTAGGTATACCTGTAGATCAGTGATGATGGAGTGCTGCACATCCTCCTTCTGTTCTTGCAGAAAATGAAAACTCACTGCATTCAGTGTGTAGGAGCGCAATTTGTAATCCCTAAGAAGAACCTGTGAGAAACAACAATCTGTAATCCTGGAAACATTTGTTTCTCATCAATGAGAGTAGATAACTGCATAAGCTACACAGTGAATGCTGACCTGCAGCAGATCAAATTGAACTCGACCCTCCATGTTGATGGTCTTGTTCTCTCTGCGCCCCATCTGCTTACTCTGGAAATTTGACTCTCGCAGAACTGATCGGACGTTTCGCATTCGACCCAAGTACGGAAAAAAATTCACCTAAAAAGAAAGAATGAAGTTCAGAATAGAAGGTTTCTTTCAATGAAATTCAGTTTATATGTGTAGCACCAATTCACAACAAATGTGTCTGAGGGAATTTTACAAGACAAAAGGATTCAATTTATCTACTGAGATATATAATCCAAGGTTCTGACTCATTTTGAATAACAAAAAAAAACTTCCAGAGCTCTGAGGAATAAAACGGAAATGAAAAAAAACCCATCCACTTAAGAACCCCGATAGTTAAAAACCCAATTATATAGACATTTTAAGTGGGATTGTAGTTATAGTTTTTAATTGAATTTTTTTTCAATCAATGGAAGCAGAACGTCAAACCGAAGTTGGAACCGATTCAAAGAGCTTTCTTGAACATGTTTCTATCTGACCTTCAAAGCAGCCGCTCTGTTGAGCAAGTAGGGAAAGTCAAAGTTCTGGATATTGTATCCGGTAATGATGTCTGGGTCCACTGTCCTTAAAAACTCTGCCCAGCTCTGTACAGAAGAGAAATAAAAAATATTTTAAAAGTAAATGTTCACATCTGCTACATGAGTTTATTATTTTCCCGTGCTTGAGGAATGTCTCTACCTGAAGAAGCCGTGTCTCCTGAGTGAAGCATAATATCTGAGAGCCAATGATGCTAGCGCAGGACTGGAGGGTAAAAACTGTGCGGATGAACGGCTCGGTCTCACCCTGCCGTTGGACCATAGAGGCTATCTGAATCACCGGATCTTTATCTGGTTCTGGGAAGATTCCTGGACAAAAAAAAAACAAACAAACCGAGGATTAAAAGGAAAGGAAAAAAAAATCAGCATCAACACGCCTTTGACTGGGCCATAGTCTCACGGTTAAATGATGTAAAAGAAAGCTGAGAAAAAGAAACTACCTTTTCTTCCTGCACATTCTATGTCAAAGCTAAGGACCCTAAGTGGAGCGATTTTCTGCCATTCTCCCTCTGCAGGATGACTTATCAAGTCTGTCCATCCAACATCAACTTCATACTGACACAAAGAAACCTGCAAGAGAAATACAGAAGGAGGAGTAGCACAGCTATTAATTAAGCCGACAATATAAAATTAGATTGAAGGGAAGCAAACAACAAACGGGGAAGCAACATGGGTGGGATCAGGTATGTATATATAGATAGCTATGTAATAAAAATGACACCAACCTTGCTTGGGGTCTGAGAATCTGTGTCTGCTGAGCTCTTCTCTTCACGCACTCTGTACTTGCCTTTGGGAAGTTCAATCCAGCAGCATCCCACTACATCACTGTCCACCATGAACCTATGAAACATGAGCAGGCTTGTCAGACCACAAACAATGTGTTTCATTAGGATTTGGGGGGCATTTCGACACAGTAATGGAAAATTGTGATGTGAATGGAAACATAAATAATTTTTATAAATATACACTTTCCTTTTCAAATGAAATTAATTACACAGCTACACATTGCACATCCAGACATCTGAAATGTTTGAACACTCAATTTTAATAAATAGCTCAGGCTCAGTCAAGATGGTGAGCATCTGTGAAAATTCCTTTTTAGGTTTTGTTCTATTGTTAAACTATTTGAACACCTGGATATGCTTTAAAATGACTAAGTTGTTAATTATGTAGGAATGTGAAATGTATGCATTTTGTTTTGATCTAGAGACAATTATCAAGTTTTTTTAAACAGCAAACCATGTTAGGAATTTTTTTAGGTAAAGAAAATTTTCATTTAACCCCCTTTTTGCTCTTGCTTTTAATAAAACGTACCCACCTGATTTCAAAATCGATGTTGGCCTCATAGGCTTGGTAGCTCTGAATGGGGAAAGGTCCAAACTTGAAGCCCTGTTCCAGCAGCCGCTTTGCAGGCGCGATGAGACGAGGCATCGCCATCGTTATCCGCAAGAAATCCAGACTGCGCTGCCCGTGGTAGCCGTACATGCCTTTAGTTGAAAGAAAAGACAAGCTTGCATTTACATTTTGCATGTTGTTAAGTGAAGTCCTTTAAAAATGTCTCTCTTTTTTTTTCTCGACAGGTGAAAAAAAAAAAAAAAAAAAAAAAAAAACATAATTTCTATGTACTTACTCTCTTTGCGACAGATGTCCACAGCAAGCACTGTGATGGAGATATTGTCCTTATTGGAGCGCATGTCCTTAAGAACAACTGAGTTCAGCTCTCTTTTAAATTCGCCCAGATAATTTGATGTAAATCCTTTAGAGAGAAAAAAGAAAAGAAAATGAGCATTTGTAAGAACTTTTAACATCAGTCACAATATGTTGTACCTAATAAGGGTAAACTACAGAGATTCGACAACTCAGAAAACCAATGTTGATTTTTCTGCAAACTTCTGATTAGAGACACCTCATCATTTAAGTCACAGTTTGAAGTAAAGTCAATTACTCACCGCTTGGTGCAGGAACATAGAAGTAAGGCGCAAAGCCATGAACATGACAACACATACTGTTGCCACTGTCTGTTACACCAAACATCCTAATGATTGGTACTTTTCCTTGTGACTGACCAGGCATGCCAGCTACAGAACCACCTGCAACACAACAGAATTTTTTTTTTTTTTTTTAAACCATGTCTCGTCATTTTCTATTACCTTACATGACTTTATCCGCCTCTGCAGGTATGCTATGCACCCTAACTTTTTAATCTTATAGGATATCCTTGCATTGTCGAGATCTACTTTATTTTTCTAATTATTTACCTAGGTAATAGTCAAGGTCAATCTGTTGGAACACCAAGGTATCAGATGACGGGTCCAAAGAGGGAGCAAGAGGCCTTCTCCAACGAGGGTTTAGGTCTGCTGAGAAAAGGTCACCTGGCAGGACAAGATAAAAGGCAGGGTTTAGACTAAAGGACATTAATTATGAGATCAATAGATGTAGCCATTTCATTACCTAAGGTGATATATCGTACTCAATCTTTAGAAACATGTTTGTAAAAAAAATTTTTTGTAAAACCTCTGCTTGTGTAAGGCCCGACACTCACCTACGGAAATGACATCATGTCCCGTCTGTCCCTCCATGTCCTCCACATCCATCTCTGTGTCGTCAAACATTGACAATTCTTCCTCAAACTGGGACGGACTGTCCTCCCATTCGCCAGTCGCTTTACCTCGCTTGGCCAGGGATGCACCACCCTTGAGAGGGCCGCCGTTGCGTCGTTTGAAATCCATACCTGCAAGTGATTTAATTGAAAATAGAGGTCAGAAAATTCTGAATAGAGACAGAACATGTTTAATTACCAAAGAAGAAAAAACTAACAATGTATGCTTTATTGTGTCCAGATTCAAAAAAACAGATACTTAACCTCTACTAAAAATATTAAAACACACAAAATACACATGCTGGAGAGAAATAAACAAGGACAGATAATTGCTGATTATATTATTTCTGTGGAGTCTCTGCATTTGGGGCCCCTTAACGTTTGTTTAAATGATGAACACAGCAGGAAGTGATGCGCCCCATTTTGCTAAATGCGAAAGTTGGCTGTGCAACGAAACTCATTAAAATATTGGAATAGCACACGTCACGTTTACGTTCTGTTGGATAGAAGTATGCAGCCATCTAATATCCTTGCTAGCTACCAAGACAAAAAGAAAAAAGAAAAAGAATGAAGTAGATTTTTTTGATGAAGTCTATATTTAGCACGTAGCCTCTTGAATGAAATTAGAGATTAAACATTTGGGACATCACCAGCCAGTGGATTTTAACATCGTTCAAGGACTTTGAGATTATAAATTTAAAGGGGATTATTTGAAAGATAAGTTATTGAAAAGTTTGCCCAGATGAAAGAGCTGCATTTTTTTCCCCCCCAAGAAGAACAACACTGGTGAGCGATCCTTTATCTGTAGTTTCATGTAAGCTTTAAAAAAGGTTTCATTTTTCAATTACATTTACATAAAATGGCGTTTATAGT
The DNA here is from genome assembly GCA_963556495.2 of Valencia hispanica. Taxonomy (NCBI): domain Eukaryota; kingdom Metazoa; phylum Chordata; class Actinopteri; order Cyprinodontiformes; family Valenciidae; genus Valencia; species Valencia hispanica. The sequence goes on along the minus strand of OY747718.1, from coordinate 21,344,926 downwards.
GTGTAGATGTGTGCTGTTGTATGTGGTTCATTTAATATCGAATCAATATTAAATCAATCACATAAAATAGCATTCAACATTATTGATCAAACTCAGATTGTATGCATCACAGAAAAATTAATTGCTGCTATTAGCCTAGGTGTTGAGTTGCTCTGCCCCACTTAACTTATCATGGAAGAGAAAACTACATTTACACTGCTTAAGATACTTAGCTGAAGGGAGCAGTAATAAAATTAATACATGTTTATCGAGCCCTGCAGCTATGTACCTCACCTTGCAAGAGTGCTCATGTTTTTCAGGTCTTAAGGTTCATCAAATTTTGTTATTTTGCAACCACAATATGCATTTACATTACGTCCTCTCAACTCTGACATCCCTATATAAAATAATAATCTGATCCAACTAACGGTCAACACAACTCACCTATTTAATAAATAGAGTCCACCTGTTTGTAAATTAATCTCAGTAGAAATCCAACTGTACTATGAAAGCCTCAGAGGTTTGTTAGAAAACATTAGAGAACAAGCAGCACCATAAAGGCTAAGGGATACACAAGACAGGTCAGGGATACAGTTGTGAGAAAGTCTAAAGACAAAACAATATTGGGGGGTGGCTTGGGTGAATGTATATCTTCCAACAGGACATCAGCACTAAATATATGGGTAGACCTGCAATTGTTCAGTCATAGATTGTTTAGCAGTTAGGGTCTGTCAAAAAGAAAGAAACAAGCAGAACTAATTTCAATTAGAATTAGAATCATCAGTCACAAAGCTGATAAGCAGGACTTGCAGCTGACGTTGCTGCGAAAGGTGGTTCTGCAAAGTATTAGCCCCGAGACGCTGAAAGCAAATGCATGCCGACGTTTCAAACTGTGCACTACTTCGCATAGATTTAAATTTGTGGTTGTAACATCAAAAACTTTGAAAAACGTCCACATTTTCAAATAAATTTTGCATCAGTGCTGGAAGCATCACATAATTAACAACAAGGCACGTTATAATGTATACAAGTTACCAGCTACTGGCTTCAAAAGCCCAAAACTTACTCAAGGTTACGGATGTAGCATTCCCATGTTGAATAAAACACACTAAGAACAAAAATCTATTTATTAAGGGGACATTATCTGTGGGTCATGTGGTTTCGTCACATATTCGAGGGCAGCTTGTTTCTTTGCAGCAAGCTACAACATGCAGCTAGCAAACGCGCATATAAACATCTCGCGGTATGATTCCTCTAAACCACATGAAGGATTATTCTCGGTTAAATGTACCGAAGCCATTATTAGAGGCTGATTCGTCTCTAGTGATGCTATAAATACCTTTAAAAGTTGCTGTTCCTCCACAAGCCCCTTCTGACAACAGCTCCCGCCACTCTTCTTTAATCTACGAGGTTCCGACGTCGAAAGCGCGGAAAAAATGTCCCCGTCGTTACTAGGTCCAAAACAAAAGGAAAGGACAATGACGACACAAATATGGCGGACGTTGGAGCAACTTCCTCGACATCGCAGAGGAAGTCAAACTAGACTTGTCTAGACCTTTTACAAGAAAAAGACCAGTGTCGTCTTGGAATATTTAAGTCACACCAGACTTATCCTTTTCACTTTATTTTATTTCCGCTGTAGGTACCAACATGGGCAAAAGTACAGGACACGACATAACATAGCACAATAACGTGAAAATGTAGACATTTACAATATAAAGGTAAAAGACAAAAAAGTGGTGTATATATATGAAATGTTTCCGCCTTGAGGTGAGGTTTATTGGGTTTTTGTTTTGGGCCAGTTACATTTATGAATATAAAATATTCAAAATGTAATCAAAAATTTAAAAATAAAAAAGTTAGTTTTGGTCAAGTCTTTTTTTTTATTGGTAAAATAAATTATTATAGTGTAACATAATTTTACTCACCTGACCTTTCCCTTCCTTTTAACATGATTACGTTTTAATCCTAAAAAGAAAAATCACGTTTTCATTCAGCTGACATTTAATTCAATCAATTGTCTATCAATAAAATCTATTATCTCATGTTGGCCAGCATATTTAAAAGCCTATTTTCCCACTACAGGGTGACTCTTGGAACATACATTCCTCTTATTATTTTGTTATGTTTTTGTTATAGTTTTTTTGTTGTTGTTGCTTTTATTCTGATTGTAATATCAAAACTAAAACTGAAACACTTTTCAGAAAAGAAACACAATTGAATTTATTTTAATATAGGCTACAGCACAAGTTCATAACTCACATCCTAAAAACATCAACAAATTTAAACAAATTATTTTTATGAAGAAGCAATGGGGGTTACATCTTTCAGTCAGACAACATCAATTAACATGTATAAAAAAATGTAATATTGAATTACTGATTAAACCTTGCTAAGTATCCTTGATAATTTAGCATGTTTATGCATGCAATATTCTGCAGTATTTCCAGATTTGTTGGCACAGTAGGGAAGTAGTTAACTGATAGAAAGATACTTTTGTTTTAGCTCACAGGATTTGCCCTACATCTGATTCCTTGTAACTTCAGTTGATAAACATTCCAGCAACTGCCATAGACCTTTAGAATGTAGATATCTATTCTAAAAAAATACCCTTGCACAGTGGGTTTGTTTACTTATGCCTCAGTGTTTGTGGTGCTTCAGCTTTTTCCTGACTCACATGTACACAGTGAGGTCAGAGGTCACAGAGCAGGATGGTGAAATGCTCTGACACTTCAGGAAAGTAGATCTGGGTCAAGAGTCATTTACAGATAACAAGCAAGGGAAAATCAAGAGGTGAAGAGAAATGTAGACATGCCTCAAATAACCCAGGATTTAGCCTACTGTTCTGTTCCTGATTTAGACGCCAATTTCTGATCGGGCAAATATGGCATAAGGAGGTTGGAGGAAAAGCCAACGTTTATGCGACTCTGACTTTTAAACTTTTAAAGCGTCATACAGCAACAATGTGAATCACTCTTCAGAATGGATTATATCCAACACTCAATTGTCTGTGTCCATATTGACCCAGGCTTGTTCCACCCCATGCCTCCTTTGGATCTGCAATGCTTAATTGTGGGAAGTTCACTTATTTGCAGAATATTGTCAGCTTTTATTGTAAATTATAAATGACCAGATGACGTTTAAATAAGTGTTTGTTTTTTGGGGGGTACAATACAACATGCAAAAATATCAATAGAAACCCATGTCATGACAAGATGATAAAAAAAGTAGTTTTTGTTTTTTTGTTCCTACCCCCTCCCCAAGACATGCTGCTCTGAGAGGTGAGCCTTTGTACCCATATTAAAATTCAGCACTTTGTGGGACTGATAATTAACATAAACAAGCAAGGATACACAAGTAGCCTACTAAATAAATATGGTTAAATAAAAATAAAAAACATCATTCTATTTCATGAGTCATAATGTATTGGCTACATTCAAGCAAACCGTTTTCTTTCTGGTTGTTTGCACAAAAATTTGATGCAACGTTTTTTGCCTAAATGAATAACACGCAGTTGTAATGTACCATTCGAATAAATAAAAGATTTATATTTACGACAATTTTTTGCTCAGCCAATCACGTCCCTCGGCTGAGGAAGCCAATCCAATCATCTTCTGGTTGTGAAACATAGAGTAGAACTCGACCAATCGGAGTGACGCTCATGAATAATTGTTTAGAACGGACTCCGCTCTCAGTCATCTTCCTTCAGCAAACCAATGTGAGTCGGTGACATTTAACCAAAGCCGCCGCCCCCTTCTTTCCTTCACTAGCCTCCGCTGTATTCCTCCTCTCTACGGAGTGACCGAGACAGCTGCCGATGTTTAGCTCGTCTTTGTGAAGTTGGGAGACAACCGAAGGGTGAGTCGACCTTTGTGTTTTCTCTTCCGCCGTTGTGGACGAGGTTATGAGGGGGGGACGCTCTGACGGACTCGGCCTCTCTCAGTGAGCTGTGCTGCTTAGGTGCTTCATGTCACGTTCGCCCCGCTAACTCACCAAAGGAGCTCAAGCATTCGCACATCGACATGCTGTGCAGACGGAGAGCTCTGCTCCACGAATTTAAAGCCCGTTTTAAGGCGTAATTTTCGCTAGAGACAATTTATTTATTTTGCTTGGGCCCTCTGGAAAATTACCACACTTACCATAAGAGGTGCACACGTCTCGGCGAGGTCATAAAACGTATGGCAATGCTTTATAAACTGGTTACTTGTAGTGCCTAAATCCACCAGAAACCCTCTGCGAGAAGTGGCTGCCTATAGGGAGCCTGAGGGGCCCCTAACTAAAGTTTAGCTGCAGCATGTGGTGTTTTTACTCTAGAAATACCTTCAATGATGGTTGTTAATTCATATGCTACTTTATTTGTATCTAACCTTCTTTTCATTAAATGCAAAGCGAAATGTAGATGTGCATGCAGCTTACGCTTATCTAGGACATTACATATCAGATTATAAAGTTCCCCTATAGCTGCTGTTATGGTGGTCCTCTCTATTTAGGCCTAAGGTCAGTTTGCATTGTGTGTCCCTTATGTCCACTGTAGATGCAGTTCAGGATAAACCTCCTATAGTCTCAGGTCTGCATGTTATTTGTATATGCACAAACATAATTGAAAATGGAAATATAAATAAGAGAGAAGCTGTAGATAGAACAACTCCATAGGTTGGGGGAAAAAAACCCTCCCCCACCCTATTGTATGTTTATGTGAATGTGGGCCCATTTTTGTAGTTTCCCCATGTGTCTCAGCTCCATGCGATTACAACATTTCACAGGGAGAACATAGGATCGTGCCAGAATAAAATCCACTGGATCATGTTTGTACTTGATCATCTGTGGCTTTTTAGCAACGTCATGCTGGCTAACATAATAATAGACAATACGCTGTAATTTCATTCATTCACTCGAGCAAGACGAATCCACCTGAATCATGCCCTGCCCTGGAGAAGCTAGCTGTTGTGAAATTTAACATTACAATTTGAGCATTGCAAAGCAAATGTTCAGATTATTCAAAATCATGCATAGTATGCAATAGCTGTTACTCTTTCATGCAAAAAAAAGACAGAAAAGTTAAAATTTGAGTGGATTTTAAATAAGATAGTCCTTTATAAAGTTTTAGCTTTAAATGCTATAGGAATTAACATTGGTTAACAAACTCACACTTTTTCGTGGATATAAATACATCTGCCTACTTCTCAGTGCTTTACTGGAGTTTTCTGTGTCAAAAGCAAAAAGCCTATGCTTGAGAAGTGACCAGCAATAACTGGCACATTCAAGCGTATGATTCAGAGAAATGAGTCAAATATTTGAGAACTGGGAATTGAGAAAGGCTGGGTTTACGTCACAGTCAGCTAATGTAATACATAGTTAGTCAAGAGGTAGTTGCATTTCACATATTATGTTAGTTGTATTTGAAGTTAAAGCTTATACTCTAGTGAATAGCTTAATTCAAACTGAATTGAATTGAATTGCTGTTAAATTTAAAATCTTGTAAAAAGCAATCGAAGCATTTTACAGATCTCAGGCCTACCATTTTTTTTGTCTTTTTTTTTCACTTTCCGTATGATTCCAACATACCACCTGTGAACATCCCGACAGTCACGTTTTGTGTATACATAGTAGTAAGGAGTGTGCTTCTATATTTACCCAGCATGCCGCTGGCTCGCAGCCTGTCCGTCACGTCCCTATCAGGACTTGACGAGTGGGACGAGGAGTTTGAGTTGGAGGATGCTGTCCTTTTTGAAATTGCTTGGGAGGTCGCCAACAAAGGTAAGTTTCCCTGCATGTCTGCGTTTTCTGCCTAGAATTCAGACTTTTTAGTTAATTTAATTAGGAAAACTTTGACTCTGGTTTGACTAATTTTGATTGGCTTGCTTGAAGTTGGAGGCATTTACACCGTCATCCAGACCAAAGCGCGTATGACCGCGGAGGAATGGGGGGAGAACTATTTCCTGGTGGGTCCCTACGTGGAGAGCAACGTGCGAACCCAAGTGGAGTTGATCGAGCCAACCAATCCTGTGCTGAAGCGGACCATTGATAAAATGAACTCCAGTGGCTGTAAGGTACTATCATACGTACAAAACACACATCCATTCCTCTCATGGATAGGCAATTTTGTTTGCAGTGATTATTGTGAATGCATCCCCTGAAAGTGGTCAATGAAACCTGATCATCCATTATTCAGAGCCCATTTTTGATCTGGGCCACTCCATGTCTGATAAGTCTTGTGTTCCCGACGACAACTCGAAAGCCGCTGACATTTCCCCACAAAGGTTAGAAGCTGTATCAGTGTCCCACTCTCTTTCACACAGATGCTCTCCAGAAATAGATGACTGATTGGGATAGTTTTAAGGTTTTCTGCTGTGTCACTCAAAGCTCGCTGTGGTATTAGGTGTCAAAGCTAGAAGCTGCAGGGGTGCTATTTTTAAAGAATGAGTGCGGCCGTTTCAACAAAGCCTGTTAAACGTTCAGCTAGAATCATTCATCAGAGCATAATAAAATGGATTTAAATTGACCAATACAAGACTGAAACAACAATGTGAATTAATCCATCAGAGTAACTACTTAGTTAGACCAAAATAAAGCTATATGCAAGATATTTTTCATGATTGTGATTTAATATGTACAAGTCAACCTAAGACTGTTTACTACCTGTAATCATGAAAAAAATATGACTAGCAAAAGATTTCACACATGGATAACTTTTTCAAATTTTTTTCTGTTATACCAAAAAAATTCAACATATTTTATTAGATATTTAGACAAAATATTGCATATTAGTAAAGATAGAAAATGATGTGTGGTTTCCAAAAGATTTAGCAAATGGAAATCTGAAAATTGTGGCATGCATTGGTATTCAGTCCTCCTGAGTGAATACTTTGTAGAACTACCTTTTGCTGCAATTACTGTGAAGTTTTTTTTCAGGATATCTCTTTTCTCATCTAGTGACTAAAGTTTTTACTCACTCTTCTTTGCAAAATAGCACAACCTCCCTCAGACTGGATGGAACTGCAAGTCATGACATATTGTTTCTTCTAAGGTTGTCTGTTATTAGCTTCCCTGTCTTTGCTGAAGAAAAGCATCCCTCCGACACAATGCTGCCACCACTTTAGGGATGGTGTATTTAAAGTGGTGTCCAGTGTTTTTGCCACATACAGTGATTTGCATAGTAGCTAAAAAGCTTAGTTTTAGGCCCTGTCTACATGGAGATGAAACCAGGTGTAGCAGCAAAGATAGTTAATCGAACAGGTGTCTCATCCACAAGGAGCCGGCGTTTCAGGACACCATAAACGATCATGTTTGAAACCGGGTTTCAAAGTGGAGAAAACTCACAACATCTGCTCAGTTGTCTCCGTGATTATGAGCTCTCCGGCATTTTTTCTGAGTGGATGACGTCGCTGCCCCATTCCTATATTTAATGTGCATGTGCAACTCTGTGATAAAGTAAACAAACATGGCACCCTACGGTGTTGCGGTCCTAATAAAGCACATACTTATTATTGATCCTAGAATATGATTTACTGTCCCCGCTCTATCACCAGCAGGAAAAAATGGATCCAGAGAACCACAGACACCATCTGCTTTGGAATAAAGCCTTCATTTGAAGCTAGATTTGTCGTGTTTGCTAACTGGTTGACTGCGCAAGCTAAGTAGTATTTTCTGTTTCTCTGGCAGTGTCACAGTACCACCAGTGGGCCCGACATATGTACTGCAGCATTTTAAGCCGGTTTGTGTGAATCCATGTGTAAAAAGGTATTAATTATTGTGGTGCTGTTTTTTTCAGACTGTTTTTGAAACGATACCCGCTTTGTCTCCGTGTAGAGCAGGGTTTAGTCTTGTTTAACCAGAACACCATCTTACACACATTTGCTGTGTCCTTACTTCGTTCATGATTGCAAATGGAACTGCTTATGGCTTTTTTTTCAACTATGACTTTCTTTTCCACACTTTTCTAAAGACCAGATTTGTGGAGGAAACCAATTGTTAGTCGGCCTGTGAACAGATTCTTCCACCTGAGCTGTTGTGGGAAAAGCACCTCCAGAGTTACCATGAGCCTCTTGGCTTCTTCTCTGATTAATGCTTTCCTCTCCTGATATGTTGGTCTAAATGGCCAACCATGTCCTTGTAGGTTTGCAGTCAAATCATTCGTTTGACAGTTGGTCACCTGGGATTGTATTTATTATTATCTGCGTAAAGCGAGGACTAAATACAAATTTTCAACAATTAATGTCATTATACCTCCAACTCCTAATTTTTACTGCTGATTAGAAATAAAATTCAGGAAGCAAAAAACCAGTTGTTCTCCTTCACAGGCAATTTGTTGCAGCACATTATTTTTAACCGCAGACCAAATCTTTATGTTTTTTTAGGTCTACTTTGGCCGCTGGCTTATTGAAGGCAGTCCTTACGTAGTTCTGATTGATGTCGGCTTCACCGCCTGGTCACTGGACCGCTGGAAGAGTGAGCTGTGGGACCTTTGTGCCATCGGCGTGCCTTGGTTCGACCGTGAGGCCAACGATGCCGTGCTGTTTGGCTTCCTCACTGCCTGGCTCTTGGGAGAGGTTAGAGTGTGTGTGTGTAATGTAAAAGCTTGATAAGAAAAGTCAATTTTTCTTACTATGCTTGCTTAAATCAGTGTGATGATAAAATACCAGGAGGAGACCTAAATAAATTAGGAATAGTTGTCTTACTGTTTTTGTGTGGGGTAAAACGGAGGCAAAAATAAAACAGAAATGTTAAACTGCTTCAAAACAATTTGCGTAAATCTATTGTTTCTAAACTAAATGTTAAAATTAGATTATGTACACTACCGTTCAAAAGTTTGGGGTCACATTGAAATGTCCTTATTTTTGAAGGAAAAGCACTGTACTTTTCAATGAAGATAACTTTAAACTAGTCATAACTTTAAAGAAATACACTCTATACATTGCTAATGTGGTAAATGACTATTCTAGCTGCAAATGTCTGCTTTTTGGTGCAATATCTACATAGGTGTATAGAGGCCCATTTCCAGCAACTATCACTCCAGTGTTCTAATGGTACAATGTGTTTGCTCATTGGCTCAGAAGCCTAATTGATGATTAGAAAACCCTTGTGCAATCATGTTCACACATCTGAAAACAGTTTAGCTCGGTACAGAAGCTACAAAACTGACCTTCCTTTGAGCAGATTGAGTTTCTGGAGCATCACATTTGTGGGGTCAATTAAACGCTCAAAATGGCCAGAAAAAGAGAACTTTCATCTGAAACTCGACAGTCTATTCTTGTTCTTAGAAATGAAGGCTATTCCATGCGAGAAATTGCTAAGAAATTGAAGATTTCCTACAACGGTATGTACTACTCCCTTCAGAGGACAGCACAAACAGGCTCTAACCAGAGTAGAAAAAGAAGTGGGAGGTCGCGTTGCACAACTGAGCAAGAAGATAAGTACATTAGAGTCTCCAGTTTGAGAAACAGACGCCTCACAGGTCCCCAACTGGCATCTTCATTAAATAGTACCCGCAAAACACCAGTGTCAACATCTACAGTGAAGAGGCGGCCGCGGGATTCTGGGCTTCAGGGCAGAGTGGCAAAGAAAAAGCCATATCTGAGACTGGCCAATAAAAGAAAAAGATTAAGATGGGCAAAAATAACACAGACATTGGACAGAGGAAGACTGGAAAAAAGTGTTGTGGACGGATGAATCCAAGTTTGAGGTGTTTGGATCACAAAGAAGAACGTTTGTGAGACGCAGAACAACTGAAAAGATGCTGGAAGAATGCCTGACGCCATCTGTTAAGCATGGTGGAGGTAATGTAATGGTCTGGGGTTGCTTTGGTGCTGGTAAGGTGTGAGATTTGTACAGGGTAAAAGGGATTCTGAATAAGGAAGGCTATCACTCCATTTTGCAACGCCATGCTATACCCAGTGGACAGCGCTTGATTGGAGCCAATTTCATCCTACAACAGGACAATGACCCAAAACACACCTCCAAATTGTCCAAGAACTATTTAGAGAAGAAGCAGGCAGCTGGTATTCTATCGGTAATGGAGTGGCCAGCGCAGTCACCAGATTTGAACCCCATTGAGCTGTTGTGGGAGCAGCTTGACCGTATGGTACGCAAGAAGTGCCCATCCAACCAATCCAAATTGTGGGAGCTGCTTCTAGAAGCGTGGGGTGCAATTTCTCCAGATTACCTCAACAAATTAACAGCTAGAATGCCAAAGGTCTGCAATGCTGTAATTGCTGCAAATGGAGGATTCTTTGACGAAAGCAAAGTTTGATGTAAAAAAAATCTTATTTCAAATACAAATCATTATTTCTAACCTTGTCAATGTCTTGACTCTATTTTCTATTCATTTCACAACGTATGGTGGTGAATAAGTGTGACTTTTCATGGAAAACACAAAATTGTTTGGGTGACCCCAAACTTTTGAACGGTAGTGTATATAGCATTCAAGTTTTCAAACAACCATACAAAAAAACTGGTAGAAAGCTAGAATAGAAAGTTTCTTTTTGATTAATCTTATCAATCAAAATCTGACTTCATTTATGTTGGTGAACACACTTAAAGAAGATGTATTATTTTTAATAAATCAATTTTCTTTCTGGACGGGTAAATTTTTTTTAATTACTTTTTTTACTTGAATAAAGATATGTTGAAAATCTCCATAGAAATATGCATAAACTACCCACAGGATAGCTCACACTTGCATGCTATTAAAGTTGTGTTTCTTGATATTGCAGTACGCTGCTCAGTCTGAGGAACCTCCACACATTGTGGCCCAATTCCATGAGTGGCTGGCTGGCCTGGGCCTGGTGCTGTGTAGACACAGGCACCTTCCTGTTGCAACTATTTTCACCACCCATGCTACACTGCTGGGTCGCTACCTGTGTGCTGGAAATGTGGATTTCTACAACAACCTGGCAGAGGTACATCTTTACTTCGTCTATTTCAACATTTTATTTAGAAACATTAGGAAAGAAATGTCGTACAACAAATTTTTTTTCTACATAGAGAAATAGGAAAATTATAGGCTGATTGTTTTATTGAACATGTTGTGGGGAGCTACTGGATTTAGTGTATGCGACAAACGGTTTACTGGATGTTCTTTCTCCTTCCTGCACTGCTCAGTTCAATGTGGATAAAGAAGCCGGAGATCGGCAAATTTACCATCGCTACTGCCTGGAGCGAGCGGCTTGCCACTGCGCTCATGTCTTCACCACTGTGTCCCAAATTACAGCCATAGAGGCCGAGTTCCTCCTCAAGAGGAAACCTGGTACGTGGAGTTGGACTCAACTTTCAGGAAAATGCTTCTCATGATCTCTACTGACACAGAGATTTCATCTCACTGATTATGGATGTTTATGGTTGTTGTTCTTCATGTTTGTCCTCAGACATCGTCACACCAAATGGGCTCAATGTGAAGAAGTTCTCTGCTATGCACGAGTTTCAAAACCTCCACGCCCAGAGCAAGAGTCGCATCCAGGAGTTTGTCAGGGGTCACTTCTATGGGTCCGTCCTGAAAGCATGACACTGCAGGACAGTCTTACTGCATTCAGTTAATGTTGGAGTGCAAAACATAGGAATATGTATTTAATTGAATGTGTAAGATCAACATATGGGACTTATCACAGTTTGTTTACCATCAGGAACCTTGACTTCAACCTGGACAAGTGTCTGTTCCTCTTCATAGCTGGAAGGTATGAATTCTCCAACAAAGGAGCCGACATCTTCTTGGAGGCTTTAGCGAGACTCAACTATCTCCTGAGAGTAAGTCTGTAAAGCGGTTCTGCTGAAAACCTTGAAACTCGGCTATAAAGAACTGAACTATTTGCCTTGCTCTTTCGCAGGTTAACCACAGCGATGTGACTGTTATAGCTTTCTTCATCATGCCAGCCCGAACCAACAACTTCAATGTGGAGACTTTGAAGGGCCAAGCAGTCAGGAAGCAGCTCTGGTGATTAGAAATGTTCTATATTTTATTTTTTCTAGCTCCAGTTATGTAACTAATGATTTATCTTTTCTGTCGCTCCTGGTAGGGATACGGCTCAGACTGTAAAGGAGCGCTTTGGAAAGAAACTTTATGAATCACTACTAGTGTGAGTTGACCAAATGTAATGCACCACCATGTTGAGCAATGTGTGTTTGAACGCTCTCAAAAGAGATTCACCTTCAAACAGGACAATGACCCTAAATATACAGTCATGGCTAGAATAGAATGGCTGAAATCAAAGCATATTCATGTCTTAAAATGTACCAGTCAAAGTCCAGATCTAAATCCAATGGATAACCTGTTGCAAGATTTTAAATGGATTTTCAGAGAGTCTTTCCATCCAATATAACAGAACTTGATCTAATTCATTTAATATTATTATTATTATATAATAGAACAACTTGCCGCTGTCATTGCACCAATGGGTGGTTCTATGAAGTATTGACTCATGAGGCTGAATGTAAATGCACTCTAGTCTTTTCAGATTTCTATTTTGCAACATTTAAAAAAATGTGGTTCACCTAACAATATGTCCAACATTGTATTAATCTATCATGTAAAATCTCAATTATTTCTGGCTGCAAAATGTCAAAATGTGTGTTTAGTGTGTGAAGACGAATCATAGCTCAAGCTGTTTATACTAACTTATCCTTTTTTTAAATGACACTCTCATTTACATTTTCTAAAAAGTTGAGTCCAGCTTATTAGTTCCACCATACGGTAAATGAATTACACAACTGGATCCAAACCTTTGTTTGTTTTTTGGTTACCTGTTGTTTTTCAGTGGTCAGCTGCCAGATGTGTCGAAGATGCTGGACAAGGAGGACTTCACCATAATGAAGCGTGCCATCTTTGCGACTCAGAGGCAGTGTCAGCCTCCAGTCTGCACCCACAACATGCTGGAGGACAGCAGCGACCCCATCCTTAACTGTGTCCGCCGCATCGGCCTTTTCAACAGCTCTGCTGACCGAGTCAAGGTACAAGACGAGAAGAGAGGCTTGACTAAGAGATTGGTTATCATGATTTACGTTTGTGCTTGAATTATTGGACATATGTAAAAGAAGAATTATGGCAATGCGCTGCTTAAAATGCATTTCAGCAGTGAACCGTTGTCATACTACCACATAAAGATGCAGTTTACCTTTTGGTTCTTGGACAAATTCGGTGTCTCTTCACTCTTTTCAGATTTCAAGAAAACTACTCTAACCAACTTGAACCATTAAAAAGAACGCTCCTGTGAGCTTTCTTTTGAAAGGCCAGTATAACTTGTTTCAATGCATGATTAGATTCACTAGTTACACTCTGATTTTAAAAAGAATCAGCAAGCTTTACTGTGAAACCATTCAGTCTTCACTCAGATATATATAGATAGATAGATAGATAGATAGATAGATATCTCTAGATAGATAGATATCTCTAGATAGATAGATAGATAGATATATCCGGGGTCGGGGCGCGGGGGCAGCAGCTTAAGCAAGGACACACAGACTTCCCTCTCCCCAGCCACTTGTTCCAGCTCCTCAGGAGGAATCCCAATGCGCCCCCAGGCCAGCCGAGAAACATAGTCCCTCCAGCGTGTCCTGGGCCTCCTCCCGGTGGGACGTGCCTGAAACACTTCACCAGGGAGGCGTCCAGGAGGCATCCTGACCAGATGCCCGAGCCACCTCAACTGACTCCTCTTGATGTGGAAGAGCAGCGGCTCTACTCTGAGCCCCCTCCGGATGAGTGAGCTTCTCATCCTATCTCTAAGGGAGAGCCCAGACACCCTACGGAGGAAACTCATTTCAGCCGCTTGTATCCGTGATCTCGTTCTTTCGGTCACCACCCAGAGTTCGTGACCATAGATGACGGTAGGAACGTAGATCAACCGGTAAATCGAGAGCTTCGCCTTTCGGCTCAGCTCTCTCTTCACCACGACAGACCGGTAGAGCGCCCGCATAACTGCCGATGCCCTACCAATCCGTCTATTGATCTCTCTCTCTCTCTCTATCGATCGATCGATCGATAGATATATCTATCGATATATAAACGAGAGAGAGAGAGGTCCTGTCCTGCTTTCTCGCTCACACACTTAATGTCCAGACAAGGCAGTGACACTGTTGTATGTCCCCAAGTGGAGAAAGTTAAAACTGAATGGTTTCACAGTAAAGCTTGCTGATTCTTTTTAAAATCAGAGTGTAACTAGTGAATCTAATCATGCATTGAAACAAGTTATACTGGCCTTTCAAAAGAAAGCTCACAGGAGCGTTCTTTTTAATGGTTCAAGTTGGTTAGAGTAGTCTTCTTGAAATCTGAAAAGTTGTGGGTTTGAATCCGGCTTCATTCTGCCACCTGCGAGAACCTTCTCAACAACTAATTATGATCAAGCCCTCATTGTGCAACTATTACAATGCTTTGTGTTACGAACAAGGACTCGTTTTCTGCTTAGATGCAACAATAAAAGCTACAGTTGCTTGTCCTGGCTCTGAAAAGCTTTTCCTTCTTCCACAGATCATCTTCCACCCAGAGTTCCTTTCGTCCACTTCTCCTCTGCTTCCTATGGATTATGAAGAGTTTGTCAGAGGCTGCCATCTTGGTGTCTTCCCTTCTTACTATGAGCCTTGGGGTTATACACCAGGTATCACACATGGATGCTGACATTTTTGATATGTTTATCATGTTGTACTTGAATGATTTTGTAATGTTTCTGTCATTAAAACAGCTGAGTGCACAGTCATGGGTATTCCATCTATATCCACTAACCTGTCAGGCTTTGGATGTTTCATGGAGGAACATATAGCAGACCCCTCAGCGTATGGTGTGTAGCTTTACTCACTTTCTGTCGTTTTTCAAAAATTGCTGCCACATTGATAAGAATGATTGCACTTCACATCATGTCTTTGCCCCTGACAGGTATTTACATCCTTGACCGACGCTACAAGGGCGTTGACGAGTCATGCAACCAGCTCACTTCCTTCCTTTTCCAGTTCTGCAAGCAGAGCCGACGCCAGCGGATCATCCAAAGGAATCGCACAGAGCGCTTGAGTGACCTCCTGGACTGGAGATACCTTGGCAGAGTATGGCTACAAATCCTGAATATAATTTTCTAGCTTTTAACTTTAAATTGACCTTTTTTCCCTTCTCTTCTCCTTCAGTATTACATAGCTGCTCGTCATATGGCCTTGGCTAAAGCCTTCCCTGACATCTACGTATATGACCCTCAAGAGCCCTCTTCGGTAAGATGCTGTCATATTATGGCAGAAGAATTATTAATGCCATGTTTTTTATGGTGTAAAAAATACATTCAGAAATTTAGAACTGTTTCCTAGTTCCCTTCTCCTTAAAGTGCCCCTGGCGTGAAATTCCCCGCAACGTTTGTGCCCTTTTTAGTCACACTCTAAGTACCTTAACACTGTATCAAAGGATCGTTAGCCGTAGCTCAGCCTTGTTGTAGAATTGCAGCCCCTACTAGGAGGCCCTTCTATTAGCTTTAGCACAGAACGACCGAGTTTTGGTGGGCGGGGCCCAAGCCATGCGCCTCTATTGTCAATTCTCTAAAGTCCGCATCTGATGAAACATTGACAGACATGCATTTGCGCACCACAAATTGCCCAAATTCCAATATTATGTATGAAATGTAATTAGGTTTAGGCCTAATTATATGGTGTGTTGAACAATAATCTGTTTACAAATTACAGGCCTAATAAAATATTTGATCATCTATCCACACATCCATCCGTCCTCATTACGTCTCTAGCTTCACCACGACAGTAATGGCTCAGTTATCGGCTACTGTAATGGCGTTTCAATTTGATCTGGAATCTGATCCGGACGGCGAGGCTCCTGAGGAGGAACCAGAAAGGTAGAGGACGTCTTCCACAGGTGATCCAGACAGACGTGCTGCACGGAGGGAAGTGTGTGTGTGTGTGTGTGTGTGTGTGTGTGTGTGTGTGTGTGTAAGAGACGCGTGAGTGACAGAGACGAAAAGAGAGCAGTGAACGAATACGCTGCGTGTTTTAAATATCGTAAAAAAGAAAAAAGAAATGCAATATGTGACGGTCGGTGTTGATTTCTTTTTTTTTTGGGTTGGTGTTGAATCTGTGGCGGTCTGTGATGGTGCGCCACAGATTAAACTCCGACCGCCACAGATTCGTCAGTGTGGGAAACAGTGGTATAAAACAGCTGAAGGACATTATTGCGGAAATGTACTTACTTGTATAGGGATATTTGCTGGTTCACGGAGGTAAAAGTTTAAGACAATCTGCGAATCCACTGCTGTATTGTCCCAAGTTAATAAAACATTCATCAGATAAATGTTTGCCACAAACGACCACGCGCTTCGGGAGTCGGTCGGGTACATTTCCTGCATAAATAAAGTCCATCCACAAGCTTTTCAGTGGGGAGGACAGTGTTGATGCGGTTTGGACTCCATGCTGTCGGTTAGTTGTTTGCCTTTTACCGTAGCTCTCGTTGTTTAGGTTGTAATATGCGCTGCGGGGGGAGGGACTTGGAGAGTGTAGTTCAGAGAAGGGGGTAATTGGCTGAAACTCAGTGGCGACAAATGCTGAAACGTGAGGTCATATGCCGAAGTGCAAAACAGCCCGTTTCTGAGTGCTAATTTCACTATGAAGGCAGACACACCCGGGGACAAAGAAAACACTAATCAATAGTTTTAACCCCTTAGGGGACATAGGCAGGCTGGGGAAACTAACAAATATGACCAAAAAATGCACATTTCATGCCAGGGGCACTTTAAGTAAAGAGAGTCCCAAAACCATGATGCATGATGCTGCCACTACCATGCTTCATTTTGGGTATGGTGATCTTTTGATTATGCGAAAGGTTGTTTTTGGACCAAGCATACCTTTTAGGATGATGACTACAATCTCAGCCCTAATTTCATGAGTTTATATCACATTTTCCTACGAATGTGTTTTTTCCTAAATATTTAGCTGGGCTTGCATGGATGCTGCTCTATGCCCAGATTTAGGACAAATACAGGAAATCTATGTAACATCTACTTCACATCCAATACTTAGCTGAAATTCCTGCTGCTCCTTTAAAGTTTCTGTAGGCCTTTTGGCGGCCTCAATGGCCCGTCAGCTCATCTTTTCATCATTTTTGGGGGAATGTCCAATTGTTGTTCACATCACTGTTGCACCTTTAATTTCTCATATCGATAATGACAGTCTTCACTTTACCAGTTGTATCTCTAAGGCCTGGAAAATTCCTGGTTGCCCTTCTCCTGACACATTCCTGTCGATAATGAGATTCCTCCTATGCTTTGAAAGCTCTCTTATTAGACAACATATGTGTTCGCATCCCTATTTACACATAAGTGGGAATCTGGCGGTTAATTCTAAGTGTGCACACTTAGGAAACCACATTAGTTTCCCTCTTTCAAATGAGTTGTACATATGTCATGTTAAGGGTGCAAAAAGTTCTGAAATTATTTACACTGGTCCCTTTTTTTTTTTTTTTTGCCTCACAAAAACTTGCAATGTACAGTTTTCAAATGCGGTCCAATTTTGTTCCTCAGGCTTCAGGCTTCCGCTACCCCAGACCAGCCTCTGTACCTCCGTCTCCGTCTCTGTCCCGTCACTCCTCCCCACACCACAGCGAGGCCGAGGACAACGAAGAGGACGAACGATACGACGAGGACCTTGAGGCCGAAAAGGACAGAGTGAACATCCGCCAGCCCTACAACTTACCGGTTAAAGGCAAAGCCATCCTCGGAGCCAACGGGAGTGGCGAGGAGGAGGAGGAAAGCGAGAAAAACTGAGCTGCGCACACTCATATGCATTACAATACATGCTGAACCTCGCTAGCGAAACTTTCTGTTGCAATCATTAGTCATCCTTGTGCTACAAACTTGATAAATGGGTGCAGCTGTGTTCGTGTGTGATTAATTTAGTTGTGGGTTTCTGTGAAAAAGAAAATGCATCACTGTCTGTGTCTTCCCAACCAATGCGTACCTCAGAACCTTGAAACTGTCAGCCAGTTTTTATATTGTTTCAAATACACCAGCACTGCAACCAGTAGTAGGCTGAAAACATAAAAACAGGAACCAGTGAACTAAAATGATAGCTGAGCCCTGTATTTCTGGAGTTAGTAGGGGGCTAACGGTGAATAGTTTAGGTCTAAAGCATTAATAAGCTAACGGAATTCATTAACAGAAGGGCCCAATACTTGATTCTAACGAGGGTCAAAGCGAGGAGACAGAACGGCATAAAACTCCATCTCTTTACCAGCTTGTCGTTTTTCTATGTTCAAAGCAAAAAGATTATCCTATGTTGCAGATTTTCTGCAGATGCCTTTTTACTACAAAAAGTCCGAGATTGGAAATGAGATGGAGAGCACACACATACTCAGTAACAAGTAGCACCAAATATAAGAGGACACAACACTCTTTGAGCTCTGTTTCACGTGTGTTTTTTATCTAGTCTTTTTTTTTTTGCCTTATTGTATCAGTTTTCTGATGAGGAACACTGCTGAGCAACATTTCACGTCCATTTGCCTGTCAACATATGCACTTGTGTTGAGATAGTTTATCTTGTTCAAGGAAGTACTTATTTGTGGAAGAGAAAAGAAGGGAAGAAGAATTATGCTCTGTGGGGAAAGCAAGATGAAGGTTAGATGATGGTATTACCAGCTGTGTCCTGTCACTGTCTCTTCTCAGTATGAGTTATGTATATTTTTTCTCTCCAGTGTTGCACCAGATGAGCCTAAAATAAAACTGAAAGAATTATATCGGTTAGTATTTTACAACTGATTTCCGTGTATTGTTTTATTCTGAGCATTCGGTTCATTTAAACACAAAGTTCACCAGGTTTACAACGCCGAGTAACGCACTAATTTAGAGATCCACCATACATGCAGCGTATCCACCCTGAGCTATTTAATTTATCTGGAATTTGGTTGGGGATCTTCCTTCTACATTGCAGGCAATCCTCTGTAGTCTTCATCCACTTTCAGCACAAGTAAACTCTGCCGCCGTGACCTCTGCAAACTGGGAGGAACAAAAGGTTGGACTCAGATTTTTATAAAAGAAAATTTTGTCAATGAAATCTTAAATGAAACATGAAGCAGTTTCATGTACTTTCATAGCGCCTTGGAAGCATTAATTCCCCTGCTGTCACTTTCACATTTTATTACCTTACATCATTTTATGTCATAGGGCAAAACAAACTAGAGCACAATTATAAAAATGATGAAAATGATGCATCGCAAATAGAAATCTGAAAAGTGTAGCATTCATTGGTATTCACAGCCCTCTACTCCAAAAAATACAATGCAGTCCAACAAGCCACCCCCAAATGTTGCTTAATTATAAGCATTTATTTGTAACATTGTTAAAAACCATTCATTCTATTCCTTCAACTTTAAAAATATAAAGTACTTGGTGTTGGGTCTATCACATAAAATAACTAACTGAATCTGCACAGCACTCACCGAGTAAGCTGTTCCAGAAGGAGTTGTATGTCGCGCTGCCAGTTACAGCCCCGAGTTTGGCTGGATTCCTCCTCACTGTGCGCACCGAGAAACCATCCGGCCCAGTCACCTCCACCTCCACCACGTGATAGTCTTTTAGCCTGAGGCGTGTACGACATAACACAACGCCTCATTACTCAGATGGAAATGATCCGCTGTGAGAGTTTTGATATGCAAAATAAAAAGACTCACGCTGTGTCTGAGACGATCTCTCCCTGAACACCTGTAAAGCCGAGCGTTCCTGCGGCCACGGCTGCTGCTGCCATGGTGTTGACGTTGTTGGGAGCTAGAGGACACAAGTCCGCCACTGAACCTCTGAACATAACCCGCCTGCCCTCTTCTTCTGTCCAGTCACTCAGGACGTCTCCTGTCAGTCGAAAGCAGGACGGATGCTTGGACATTCTTATGAACAAAGCCTGAGAAGATTCCAGACATTTCTCAGAAACATTTATTGCTTATATACCTGCTTAAGTAAGCAGGTGAATAAGTGAGTCTAGAAAAACATAATTAACTCCATATGTTTTGAGTTACAGTTAACACAC
Source organism: Valencia hispanica (assembly GCA_963556495.2). NCBI lineage: Eukaryota > Metazoa > Chordata > Actinopteri > Cyprinodontiformes > Valenciidae > Valencia > Valencia hispanica. The sequence continues at coordinate 21,324,973 of OY747718.1, read as the reverse complement.
TGAAAGAAGCAGCTTTCTTATACAGTTTATTAAATCTTCACATAGGCATACCTTTAACGTCCCACTATCGCTCATTCTTTGGATGTCCTGGCCTCCCCATAATGCACCACTGGGGATATAAAGCGTCCTACCATGTTGTAGAGAGGCCTGCCGCAGCTTTTGGTTAAGATCAGGATCAGAGAGAGCAGATGGGGAGCCCACCTAAAAGGTTCAACGTGTTATGAAAGCGTGTTGTATAATTCTACAGTGCTGATAGTCATGTGAAAAGAAGTTAGGACACCCCATTAAATACTTAGTTCTTTAAAAGAGTTTTTTCACATTGATGTTTAATCCTTTTTTTATTTTCCAAATATTAACCTTGTTTTAGTTATTTAACAAAGATGTCAACAAAGGATCGTGAGTGGACCAGGTGCTGCTGCAATAAAGCATCCTAAAACCATAATACTTCCTTCTCTGTGCTTCGCAGCTGAAATTAGGTTTATTTTCTGGAATGTTGTATTTGTTTTATGCCAAACATGGTCTCAGTTCACGTGTCAAAACAATTATATATTATTAGTCTCATCTGTCTAAAGAACATAATTCCAAAAGTCCTGGTCGCTGTGTTCTCTCCTGGCAAACTTTAGTCTGACCTTAAAGTTAAACTTCTGTAGTCTCTCTCACATCAAGAGTAGCAAGAGTCTGCTGTAGGTCCCATAATGACGTTTCTTTTGGGGGGGGGCAGACCAACCTGGTTATGCTCACATTTGTTTTGAATGTCCTCCGACTGTAGATTATTTTCCCAATGAGTGGAACATCTAATGTCAGACTGTTTTGAGACTTCTTTAAATCCCTTACCAGACTCAGAAGTAGCTACAATTTTCTGAAGCCCTCATTCGGCTATTTTGATCTCACCATATAGTTTACTCTTTTACTCCAACAGTCAGGAGCGACAAACTATACATCAGAGGTTTTCAACCTCGTTCAAAATGCTGGGTAATGATGTTCTCACCATGCACACCTGATGTGTGATAACTCTGTTGGGTACTACATTTTCCACAGGACTGCAATAAAGCCTTGAAGTAATTTTTTGAACAACAGGTCTCTTTATATTCTTGGCAAATGTATTTGAGTTTGGCATTCAGTAAAAAACATTCTTCACCCCAAGGCTTGTCTCTTTGTAGCTTAGTTATGAGAAAAATTATACAAAACTCCAGACTCTAGCAAAATATAAGCTAAGTTTGTAATTTATTTATGCGCTAATTAAGATACGCTCACCATGAAGTGGGCCTTAGAGAGAAATAAGAGTCCGAAATCTCTCACGATCTGTGGGTGGCACACCTCGACAATCACTTCACAGTGCCTGTGAAACCGTCAGCAGAGCAACTATTAGAAACATGTTGGAAATAAACAAAAGATAATTGTGCCTTGCAAAAGCATTCATACATCTTGAACCTTTTCACATTCTGACATGTTACGACCACAAACCTTAGTCAGTTTTGGAGGATTTCATTTTATAGACCAATACAAAGTAATAGCGCATAATTCTGAAGAGGGAAGAAAAAGATTAACTTTTTTTTCCAAAATGTCTAACAAATACAAATCTAAAAAGTATGGTGTGCATGTTTATACAAAACCTCTGAACCAGTGCCGTGCAGAATCAACTTCTGCTCCAGCTACAACTGCAAGTATTTTGAGGTACATCTCAACCAGCTTCATACATCTGATGTTTTTGGATTGCCACAGATTGTCAATCAGATTTAGGTCTAGATTTTAACAGGCCGTTCTGACACAGGAACATGAATTGATCTAGACCAGCTCTTCACAACAAGTTTTCTTCCAGGATTGCCCTGTATTTAGTGTCATCCATCTTCCCATTAACTCTGACTTGCATCCCTCCCACCATCCTATTTCACTTAAGTGAGGGGTGAGGGGCAGTGTGTTTTGCATGTGGGCCAAACAAATTCAAGTCATATTTCCTCTGGTTGGAGCACCTTCTTTCAAATATACTACTGTGTCCTCTACATGGTGTGTTGCAACAGCAAAAGGGATTTCCAAAGGCTTTCTTTCTCCCACCCTTCCATAAATGTCAGATCTGTGAAGTGCACAACTAAAAGTTATCAACATATGTGCTAAATAATTTTTTTTTTAATGGGACAAGAGATATGAATGAACACCAGCCTATAAACACATTAGATCGTGGTAAAGGTGGTAACTTTCATGTCCAATTCCACTCAAAGGACTTCATGGACCAGATGTTTTTAAGATGAGATTAAATTACACACAGGTGGACTCTTAACCAATTATTTGACTTAAGATAGAACACTTTGACTTTTAGAGGGGTAACAGGGTAAACAGGACTGAATGCAAATGCATACCACACTTTTCAGGTTTGTATTTGTAAAATAAATAAAACTGCATCATTTTCCATCCACTTCACAAGTATGCACTACTTTGTGTTGAGGCCCTTTGTGTACCATAAACCCCCAATAAATTACGATGTTTGTGGTTGTGACATATTTACAAAATGTAAATAAAGTTCAATATGCAGGAATACTTCATGGCAAATTTGAGCTCCCACCATCTTGTAAGAGATTCAGACAGCCTAAAACAAAAACCAACAGATGAAAAAACTATTTTATTATTCAGGCTACTATTCAACTAAATTAAAAATGTGGCCAACCATAATTGCTTTTCATTTTAGTCGGATGCTTTTATTGATTTTTGTGCTGATGTTTTCCCTTGCCTTTTCTGTTTCGACTACTGTTGTTGAGTGATTTGTGTTTTTTACGCTTTTCACTTGGCGATAACTGTGTGTGTGTGTATTTAAACCTGTTTTCAAAGGTTGAAAGGTCATCAAGTATCAGTTCAGCAGGGACTGAAACCTTGAGCTTGTTGGGATTCCTGTTCCAGACAAAACCCAGAACTAAACCAAGACCCGGTCCAGCTTTGAGAAGTTTGTCCACCAGGAACTGCCCTAAACCACACACACATGCAACCACGTTAGACAAACAATAATCAGTCCTCCGAAGAGTGTGAATGTAGGGTTCATACCTAGGTGTCCATATCCTACAACTCCAACTCTCAGAGTGGAACAATTAGTGTCCATGATCTGTGCAGAAGACAGGACAATAAAAATCCACATTTAATGCAATAACACATGCATATGGACATGTCTGTTTTAGCCTGAAGCTCTAACATCATCGGTCCTAGTTACTGGTCTCCTTTACCTGATTGTTGTACACCCCTCCACAGCTTTGTCTTCTGCTTTGACGAGCAACGTCCAGCCTCAACTCAAAACTAGGAATCATGGGAAAGCAAAGGACAAAGTTTGACTCTGAGCGGCTCAGTTAATCATTGTTTGTCTTGGACAGCATTAGACAGAGTGCTCTTCCTTTAAGCGCCCAGATTTCAGTTTTTAGATCCGTAATCCAGCCTACAATAACAAGAAAAACTTTAGTAAAGACAGAAGGTTGTATGACAGAAACGGGTTTGAATTTATTAGAATACCAAGGGGGAATTAAAAGTCCTGAACTTCCATCACCCTTTGCATTGTCACAAACAGACTGAAACACTATGCCATGTTTCTGAACAATATAAATTTTGACTCTACAGCTTCATTGATTATCTTTCTTTAATTTTAGTTTATGAAACTAACTGAAATATTTCAGTTTTGGGGAAATACCAAGCAACATGCTGTGATGAGTCCCTATTGTTTTATTAAAAAGTAGACACATCTTAATATAAACACTAAAAACCAGGTGTTTTTATCAGATGTCAAAAAACTTTTTTTATCAAATTGCACATTTAAATTCCCAGCTATTACACGTATTTCGACTTTGCCCCCCCATTTGCTGATGTCATCAACATATTACCCCAACAAAGGTGAAAGGTCAGCTATTTGTCCATGAGAACTTGAAACGAGAACATTGATTATCAGAGAGCAATAAGACAGGAAGGACCGGTCTAAAGTTCGTGTTCGTGAAAATCCAGCAGACTGAGAGGAACGACACAGATTCAAGGCGAGGGACGCAGGAGAACATCCAAGGACTGCATGCTGGTGTCATTTAAAGCAGGTTATTAGTGAAGGAAAGCAGAAAACTGAGCTAACAGGGTGAAGATGGACATCTTTGAGACTGATGCCTATGACAAGCGCAAAAGGAGAAACATGGTATTTTTTTTTACAATTACTTGTTTTTTTTGTAACTTAATGCTTATTTGGGAAAACTGAATAAGTTAAATTGCCTGAAGTGATCAGTTAAAATAACTAATATGTAAGAAAAATGTGACAAATCTTCCTTTTATCCATGTATCTGTCTCTTTTTGTCAGTCTTGTGCCCTTCTTCTTTCTCTCTTGCCTTTCTTTTTGTCCTCTGCTTTATACTTCTACCTCTGGACTCCTGATTCGGTCCCATCAGTAGTGTCTGCAGGTGTCAAATCAGCCCCGAGTCTCCTGTTGGCTGCCGTGGTCCTGAGCTGGAAGGGAGGTCAGAGTCTCCTTGGTGTGGCAGGGGGGCTGATCTTCTCTGCTGTAGGGGACTATTGCTTGGTGTGGCCTGAGCTTTTCATTCATGGTAAGAGCCTTTCTTGTATTGAACAGAGCAGAAGCAAATTAAGTCAAAGGTTAAATGTAGGTTATATCTAAATTAACAGCACAATTCCCTCTGCAGACATATGTCTAATCTGTTAGTTACTGCAGGCCTCCCTTACAGACAGTTGTTGAAGATAGATTTTGCTTAATTTTGAGATTATTTTTTTAATTTCTAATGGTGCAAACCAACCATCTGTTTCAGGAATGGGTGCCTTCGCTGTGGCTCATCTGCTCTACTCCGTCACCTTCCTATCCAGCCGTTATGCAACGTACTCTTCTACCTCCTTGAACCGCTTTCTGTATCTGATCCTCCTAATCGTGGGAGGAGTTTTCTATATCTACCTTTTTCCTTTCCTGCAGAAGGCACCAAACTCTGATCTACTGACTCCAGGTGTGGGGATCTACTTCATCCTAATTACTGTAATGGCTGCATTAGCCATCCGAACCCGCCACACAGCTACGTTATTGGGGAGTTTGTCCTTCATGGTGTCTGATGCTTCCCTGGCTCTGCAGGTTTTCAAAGCTTTGCCGCCAATAGAGCACGGTCAAGTTGTTGTCATGGTGACATATTATTTGGCGCAACTTTTGATTGCTGTGGGTGATATAAAAGCAATGGAGAGTAAAGACGACTTTTCAAAGTGGAAGCGGTCCTAAAGTCAACCTCTGAGGTACCCCTAACATCAGGAGTACGTTTCCTGTCCCCTTTTTCCCTCTGTACCTTTTTCTTTAACAAACCCATATAAATACGGTCTAGTTTGTTAATCAGATGATAGTAAAGTTGAAAACATAATGGAAGACAAGCTTGGGATAAGAGAGTAGCACACCAATTCTAGATTCCAGTGTTGATATTCACATTTATATTTAAAATGACAGATCTGAAGAAGCATGACTGAGTGTGTTGTATTTCCAGTGGTTTGCCAAAGTATTCACACCCCTTGGGATTCTTTGCACTGTTACAACCACAAACTTCAATGTATTTTATTGGGATTTATTGGACATTTTGCCCTTTTTCCTTTGCAAAATAGTTTCAGGTCTTCACTGGTTTTGGTTTCAGGACTTTGACAAGGCCATCCTAACACATGAACACACTTTGATCCAAACCATTGAAGTTCTGGCTGTATGTTTAGGGGCATTATTTGCAGCCTCTAACACATTTTCGTCAATGACTGCCCTGTACATAGCTCTATGCATCTACTAACCAGCTTCCCCACAGTATGACGCTGCCTCCACTGTGTTTCAACAGGCTGAAAGGTGTTTCCAGGGTGACGTACAGCATTAGTTTTCCGACACCCATTACATTTTGTATCTATTTATTTGTAAAAAAATAAAAAGGTTTAAAACCCATGTATCATCTTTCCTCTCTTTCACAAATTGATGTTTCTTTGTGTAGCTCTATGCATAAGATCCCAACAATACACTGAGGGTTGTGGTTGTAAGGTGACAAAATGTGGAGCAGTTCAACAGTGTTGAATACTTTTGTATGTCACTGTATATTATGAAATGTATAGTTATATATTTTATGACATTCATGTTAATGTGTAGATTGTACGTGATGTCGTGATTATATGTGATGTCGTTATGCAAACTGGCCATTGATTGTATATGAACAGCAATATTTTATTTACAATAAATATTTCCAAAGTCCATAACTGAATTTCATATAAAAAGTTAACAATTTGATTGAAAGTAATTAACTCCTAACCTTAAAACTAATAAAATGCTGATATGTGTCCAAACATTTTTTATTATTATTATATATACAAAAAATATTTATGGGTAGGTTTTGTGTTACATAAAAAATTAAAAGAAGAGAAAACACAGAGGTGAAATAGCAGCAGAGTTGAACAGAAACTTTATACAGAACAGTTATTTACACAGTAAAATCCAACATCTGGATTACATGCAAAAATATCAACAACTGTCGTAACAGACAAAGATGTTGCTCCACACCCATGATTCAGCTCATGAATGTTCTGTTATTTTTTTTCTTTTCATACTACAGCCAAAAAAAAAGGTAAAAAACAAAAACAAAACTGTCTCAGCGATCCATCCCTGCATCGTCTGTCTGCTGTCCATTGAAGCACAAAACTCTCAGACGCTCACAGAAGTCCATTTCCTCCTGTTGATTGAAAATACACAGACTTTAGAAGGCAGAAATGATCAAAGATTAAGGCCTGGTCCACACCTAGCAGTTTAACTTACGAAACAAAGGAATTTTTCTACGATTTGGCCTGTCATCCACACGAAAGTGCAGATTTATGGCATTGACAACCATTCTTTCAAAAACCTCCTACAAGAGTGAAGATTTGCCATGGATGCCCTCAGAGATATGTTGGCATTGTCGATTGTCCAAGTGCTTTTTGCTTTCTTGTTTTTACAAGCTAGAGTTTAAAAAGTAGAAAGTTATTCTGATTGGATAGGATTTGGGGAACTGCTGCTGCCTACAGGTCTGGCATGTCTGTGAATGTGCTTAATATTGCACGTATGCAGTTATGCACAAATTGTTGTTTTCCTTAAAAAAAAAAGAAAGTGGTGAGGATATTTGGTCTTACAAAATCCATGAATTTTGAACTGTAAATGTCACAGTTCTTCATTCTATCATCTATCAATACTTTGCCAAAATACTAGTAACCTTGGGACGCACTTTACTAGGCTACAACTGAAAACGACAAGGATTTTATTTAAAGCTAATGGATTTAAGCTTGATTCATCTTCCAAACAACTCTAAAAAGCTTTCCTGCCCCTGCTGAAAAAAACAAAAGCTTACCCACAGCATGATGGTGCCACCACCATGTTTCACCATAATAGTTCAGGGTGATGTTCAGGAATACTTTTCCTCCACAAAAAGTGTTTTTTTTGTCTTAGCCAAGAAGTTAAATTTTGGGCTTGTTTAACCAGAGAACTTTCTTCCACATGTTTGAGCTTCCCTACACGACTTGTGAGAACTTCTCAAGGCTTTCTCCTCCTTGAAGGTAATCTTTGTGGAGTCCACTATTAATAGTTATCCAGTCAACAGAATCTGGATTTTATTTGGCGATATATATGTTTGCGTTGGTCTATCACATAACTCCTAATAAAATACATTGAAGTTTGTGGCACCATAAAAGGTTCAGTTTATATCTGTACATAGTTTCAGCCCATGATAGGAGGTTTTGCTTACCTGACTTTCTTCTTTTCCTTGGAGCTCTGTGGCTCGCTGCTTAAGTAATTCCTCCAGACCCAAAGCCGGGTTCCTGCAGTCTTCAAGCCCTTGTGGAAAGTCCTCCACCAAACTAGACACATAACAAACAAGGCTGGAGATGAGAACCCAAAATTAACCACAACTTCGTGCATTCTAAACACTGAGTTCATTCATTCATATACTGCTGGCATGGAAAGGGGTTGGGGAAGCACACTTCTCCCGTCTACTGCTGACATTGAGCAACGAGTGTAGTGTTTTTGGGGGGGTTTTTTACCAGCAGAGAGTACCAAGCACGTGTTCGTGGAAAGGCGAATGTGGTGAGCGGAGGACAGAAACTAGCTGCTGCACCATCCCCATTGACACAACCGTTTCTGTTGGAGGAAAAACAAAACAGCAGGCTTTAGTTCCTCTATCTGCTCAATGTAGCAGGATTAAACACGAAGAAATAAAATGAAGAAATACATAATTAAGGAAGAAAATGGCATTGAACATGTGTGGTCCTGTTTACAATGAAAGGAAAAAGAAAGCAAAAACTATCATTATTTAAAGATAAATAATTTGTCTTGTACATAACATCTTCTAATGTATGAAGATTTCAATTTACCAGTAGACATTTTGCTTTAACAAAACAAAACAAAAATCCAAGTTTGCAACGAGAAGTTATTAAATGATGATATCAGCATTGTTGTAATTCTGAAGAGTTTCTCCATCATACCTTTGTGTTCTGGGTTTGAGGTCAGCAGATTGAGTAGAAGGAAAGCAGACTTGGTTCTCACTTTCTCGTTATCAGACTGCATTCCTCTCATCAGGACTGAGAAACCATCGTGGGCGACAAATGCCTGCAGTCCAGCTTCCTGCTCTCGGACCAAACCTACAGTAAAGAAAACGTTCAGATTTGTCCGCAGAACTCTGCGTCTCAATACCTCTAAGGGTTGGCTCACAAATTTGGCATCAAGGAGTTAAAAGCCTCAGGGACTCACATGAGACAGCGTACAGGGCTTTCACTCTGACGGTGGGATTGGGGTCTGAATCCGTCAGCTGCAGCAGCTTTGGCAGCACCTCTATTTTAAGCAGGTACTCCTGGACCTGGGGCATGTTCTGAGCGCAGGAGGCAAGCAGCTGGGCAGCCCGCCACCTCAGCCCACTCTGGACATGACAAAGATACCTGGAGGCACACAGCTCCAGCCCACCAAGAACCATCAGATCTGGAAAGAGCGTAAATAGGATGAAGTGAGCATATATATAATAATTGACTCTCATGTGGTAACGACTTATTTTCCCAGCTTTCACAAACCTCTGGCATTGTCAAGGTTCTCACAGAGCTCAGACAACATCTCAAAGGCCAACTCTCGCTCATCTTCCTCATCTCCCTCCCTGTCTTCTTCTCCATCTTGCTCCTTTTCATTTGGTTCGTCTTTCTGCAGGACAGCCAGGCTCTGCTTCATCTGTTCCACTTCATCCATCTGACCTTTGCAGATATCCGACAGAGCTTCTCTCAGCCATGTCTTCCTCTGAAGGACGGGATGTTTAGTCAGACAGAATGAAAAACAATGAATGGAAAGTATTAGCAAAACATCTTCAGAATGAAAAACAATGAATGGAAAGTATTAGCAAAACATCTTACATTATCGCTACAAACTATAGTCTATTTTATTGATTTTCAAGTGCAGTTGATGATATTTTTCTTTCATTCTCTTGACATTTCAAGCAAGCTGCACAATTACTGTGCTTCATATTCCACATGGCATGTGTTACAACATTCAAAATACTTAATATCTCTTATAACAGTCAGGCCCACTTCTTTTACTGATTAGACTTTCCCTGCTGTCGCCGGACAAAAGGTTCATCATATTCTTCATCAAGTGCCAGGATAAAAAGCTGTAGGATTGCACCTACCTCCTCTGACATTGGCTCCACAGGGGCTGGACCCTCAGCAGATGATCCAGCCTCCACTGCCAGCTGCAGGACCCCCTGTAGGTTCTGGGGGTATCTCCTGTTCTGTCTGTTCTCTGACATGACTTTACACACCTGTACTAGGAAATAAGACCATTTATGAGAAAATTAAAAAAACACAAAACAGTTTATAATTTTAAATATATTATAATGAATTATTTTCATGAGGAAAATACCTAGGTACGTTTGTAGGATATGATCATAAAGAACTACACAATACCAAATTAAGTAAAGCAAAACTGGATTCTCATTTAGCGGCTTGAAAAAACGGCCAAATACGGATCATCAGCTTACCTTTGAAGAGTCCTGGTGCTCCGTATACTGAACGGTGAGTACTGATCCTCTCTAAACCAGCGGCAGATGAGCGAGTCTCCTGTTATAAACACAGACATGTGAAAGAGCTAGAACATTCTAGCTAGCTGAGCTCAGGAGCGGGCCGCCATGCTTTACCGTAAAAAATAAACACAATGGGCAAGCGAGATTTCGGAGAGGTGCTCTTGATTCACTTCTAAAAACAAATCTATTCCCACCGTAAACCAGTTTCTGTATCTGCACGTTTTGGGTATTTTATACAATTATAATTACAAGATACAATGCACATATTGAAAAGCTGCAAACATAAGATTAACCATTTTAGCATAGTTAAGGTAAATGAGTCAGCGGAACTTACAAAGAGTAACGGTACAGTTTAAAGTAAATCCTCCTCTTTTAACCATTGACTGCACATATGTGACAAATAAATAATATAATACACATCATATGCTTTTAACAGGGGATATATCGTTTATTTAAAATGTGCATCATTATTTTCTCACATTTTAGGCTATATATGCTTCATCAATGTACAAAGAGAAAACAAACTTACAAAAAAAAAGTGTAAATGTTTGAATCAGGGGTGCCAGTCTTCAATTAGATGTGCCAGTGGTCTACTAGCCTGCCAAGCATATATATATATATATATATATATATATATATATATATATATATATATATATATATATATATACACCCTGCCACGATTTGTCTAGATTCCTAGGCTACTGGTCCACAACAACTGGATTATGTGGTCAGTCAGGTTCTCCAGAATCCTGCTAGTGACCTAAGTATTTGATTCAGATGAGGCAGTGACACATCTAAAGATTGCAGGACACCAGCCATCATGGACTGGAGTTTGACACCGGTGTTTTAAACTCTACGAAATGTGTTTGATTTCAATAAAGTTGGGAAGATCAAGTTAAAATCATTCAGTTAATTAACAGCTACATAAATACACAGACAAGCAAAATATGATAAAAAACATAAAAACTATAAAACATAGTAAAATCTAAGAGCATAATTAGAAAAATGAAGGCGGGTTTGAAATAATGGCCTGATATACAATGGCTATGGTCACAGTATGTTCACTGCGACAGTTTTGGAGCAGGTCAGAGAATCCTCCTGATATTTTCGTCATCTTTGGTTTGTCTAACTATCCAAGATGGCGGCACTTGTGGGGCTGCGTGCCTGTTTCTCCGGTAAAAACAGCATTTTAATTTTTACTCTGTGCTTCATTTTAATTGTATTAAAGCTAGTTAAGCTGCAGAAACATTTTTTTACTTTCCAAGCAACGGCCTAAGTTTTTTGGATGAGGATAAACGTAAGCATTAAAGACAGAAGGTGATGCTGTCTCTTCCGATAGCACAGCAAGGTCACGTTACCACTGTGGGGGTTAGCTAACGATAAAAAATAACGCGGATAAAGTCTTGAGACAATGAAGTGCTTTAAAAAGAAGCAATTGAAAGACATATTGGTGCAAAAAAGCCATCATTAAGCTTAAGAATAACTTCTTGTATAGTTCACAGTTGGTTCAGATGGTTTGTTTGCTTGTTAGCTGCTGCAGAGCTTCTTAAAGCCTGATGTAAAGGTAAACTCGATTCTTGTCAGGTTTATTAACGAAATTTAGATTTTTTTGTTTTAGTTCAATCATAAACTGCAACCATATGCATGCTGACTAGTGCTTTAAAGGCCAGAAGTGTTCAATAATAAAGCTGCAGCCCATCTGCAACTTGCAGAAGATCTTTCTGTATAAAATAAATGTTTGTTTTTTACACATCTCAGAGCATTTATTTTCTTTTTACCTGAGCAGTATGCATAGATTTTGTTTGGGAAAAAACATGATATTACATGTTACGTATTACATGATATGTTTTTAAACAGAATATGATAGGTTTTCTGTGACAAATTATTACATTGATAAATAGCGGCAACAAAAAGCTTAGATTAAACGCGTATTAAATTTAGAAGTAGTTTTCAAGTCCTTACTGCTCAAAACAATATAGGAAATTAAAGAACAGATAACCAAAAGAGCTTAAATAGGATTGTGAAAACAATAGTGTGATTAAATAACCTTCTCTTTTAAATAAATGACAATGACCAAATAATCTGAAATGAATCAAACAGAAATGTTCTCAGTTGTAATAGAAATAACATCACAAACTGCAGTAATAATCTGTATAATCTAAGCAAATGTAAATGTAACACATTTGTATCTTCCACCCTCAGCCCTTCAGTTTACTTCGCCCAGCCTCCTTCACGGCTCGTTCAAACTCGTAAGCATACGGACAGAATATTATCTGCTGGCAGTTCAGCGTGGATTTGTTGTGTTTGAGTCCTGCTTTGTCTTTTCTGTGTAGTGCGCTGTGCCTCTGAGTCGGCGGACATTTGCAGCCGAGGCTAAGAAGACGTACAGCAGAGAGAAGCCTCATGTGAACATCGGAACAATCGGCCACGTCGATCACGGCAAAACCACCCTGACCGCAGCCATTACAAAAGGTAGAACCCTTTAGATTTAAACCAATGAGATAACCTCCTGTTAGTGTTTCCTCTGCGTTTTCTGTATTATCACCCCCATTTTCTTTTTCAGTGCTCTCTGATGGTGGTGGTGCAAATTACAAAAAGTATGAAGACATCGACAACGCTCCCGAGGAAAAGGCCAGAGGGATTACCATCAACGCCTCTCATGTGGAGTACACCACAGCCAACAGACATTACGCTCACACAGACTGCCCCGGCCACGCTGATTATGTCAAGGTAATCTGCTTTTCTTCTACTCGCACACAGCCTGATTTATGCATTTACAGTAACAGAGCTCCTACGCTGTCTGGTGTTTGATTTGAGTGTTTTACAGCATCTAGAGAACTAGAGAAAAATAAGAGAATAAAGGAAATGTGTTAATGGATTATACTCACTGTTCCATTGTTGTCCTAATGTTCCATCCATCAGTCTGTTCATCTCCATCTCTTCATCCGTCTGTCCGATCATCCATCCATCCAGAAGTTTTGCCTTTTATGCTAAAAGAAATTAAGCAAAAATGGCCTTAGACGCCCGCTAAGTTGAGCCTGAAAAAGTACGGAATTTGGTCAATCGGAGGAACTCTGTATGAAATCTCATGCACCCTGATCCCTGCTTTCCTCCCTCAGAACATGATCACGGGCACAGCTCAGATGGACGGCTGCATCCTAGTGGTGGCGGCCACCGACGGTCAGATGCCTCAGACGCGGGAGCACCTCCTGCTGGCCAGGCAGATTGGTGTCGAACATGTGGTGGTTTTCATCAACAAGGCCGACGCTGTGGAGGACAAAGAGATGCTGGACCTGGTGGAGATAGAAATCCGCGAGTTGCTCACAGAGTTTGGTTATGATGGCGACAACACTCCCGTTGTGATTGGCTCTGCCCTCTGCGCCCTAGAGGTAGGGGAAATAAAGTCACAAAATGATCTATGGACGCATTTTATTTTTACTGATTTATTTGTTTTGACTCAGATAAGTAGCTTCCAGTCATTTCATGCTGGTGGTGTTTTTTTGCTCTATCATAGAACAAGCAGCCTGAACTGGGGCAGAATGCGGTGATGAAACTGCTTGAGATTGTGGATTCTTATGTTCCTCTGCCCAAACGAGAGCTGGAAAAGCCTTTCCTCCTGCCCATCGAAGGCGTTTATTCAATCCCAGGTTTTTACACATAAAGTCCAATGTTTGGCAGAGTATCTGTAACATTAAACCGATTGGAAGTAATTAATACAAATATAAACCTGAAGTTTGCCTTTCATCCTTTAGGCAGAGGGACCGTCGTGACTGGTACGTTGGAGAGAGGCCTGATCAAGAAAGGAGACGATTGTGAGTTTGTGGGTCACAATCGTTTGTTCAAGTCTGTGGTTACAGGTGAGTGACTGCATCTTGTGAGACTAAATAAAACATGCATATTATTCAAGGGGGCAAAAATGGGGCCTTGCAACAGCATTTTCCTATTTTTTCTCATTTTGTTGCAACCACAAAGTTTAATTGTATTTTATCAGTAAAATCTGAAAAATGTCAGGCATTTTTTAATCAGCCCTATTCACTCTGATACCCTTAAATAAAATCCAGTCCATCCGTGTGTAAATTTATGAGAACGATTGAGAACAAACATGAAGACCAAGGATCAGAGATAAACTTGTGTAGAAGTTTGAAGCAGAGAGATGATTTTAGTTTTCTGTTCACAACTGCAAACCTACCAAAACACAGTCGTCCACCTAAACTGACTGGAGAGTACTGATGAGAAAAGCAGCCAAGAGGCTCATAATAACTCTGGAGGTTCTGCGAAGCTCAGGTGGGAGAATCTGTTGACAGCCATTAGTCTGCAGGGATAGGAAAGATACAAGACAATCCTGGAATCCCCTGACCTGCCGGAACATGTTAAAGGGATGAGTGAAACCTTTTCCTGATCTTCGGTTCAGGTATTGAGATGTTCCACAAGTCTCTGGACCGGGCCGAGGCAGGAGATAACCTGGGCGCTCTGGTTCGAGGCCTGAAGAGGGAAGACGTGAGGAGAGGAATGGTGATGTGCAAACCCGGATCCATCATGCCTCACCAGAAAGTCAAAGCACAGGTGTGGAAGCATAAACAACTGTCGACACATATACATTTTGCAAGTTCTCCCACTTAGAAATTATCGAGGAGTCAGAAACTCACATTGTAGGTGCATTTCCACTTTTGTTTTTCTATCTGATTTAAAAAACAAAAATTGCTGTATTTTATTGCTGCACATGAGTATTCATGTCATTAACCAGCTCCTCCCGTGTAGTTCTGAGCTAATTCCTCACTTTTCTTATCAGTGATACCCCACGAGGTAAGATCTTGCAAGGAGCCCCAGTCAGAGGTCGGAGCCATTTTCTAGCAGTTGATCTATTTTCACCAAGCTGCTTGGCAATTGCCCTGTAGCCCTTTCCACCCTTGTGGAGGTCAGAAGTGTTGTCTCTTTGGTTTTGCCCATGGTAGTAGTTGGACTCTGAGGTGGACAGGTGTCTGTAACGAGCTCAGACAGGTGCTACTAATTTAGATTAATAAGTGGAGTTGAGGTGGACTTTTTAAAAGGCAGAGTAACAGGTCTTATTGCCAGGTGTTCAAATACTTATGTGCAGCAATAAAATACAAATAAATTCTTTAAAAATCAGACAGTGATTTCCTGAATTTGAAAAAATGCTGTCTCTCACAGTGGAAATGCATCTACAATGTGAATTTCAGAGCGTTCCATAATTTCTAAGTGGGAGAACTTGCAAAATTGAAGGGTGTTCAAATACTTATGTTCCTCAGTGTATTTGTGTGTGTGTGTGTGTATATGTATGTGTGTATGTATATATATATATATATATATATATATGTAAGGGATAATGCCCGACGAGGTGTCCATTATCAGAAATTAATGGACGACGCGGAGGCGTGTTCGCGTCGGACGGTTGCTTCCGCGAAGTCCATTAATTTTTGATAATGGACACCTCGAAGGGCATTATCCCGCTTATACCATGGTCACTTACGAAAGAGAAGTATTTAATCAATTAATTATACTTTAATGTGTTTTAGAGTTAAAATTGTGAGGGTTTTTTCTTTATCGTTATCGTTTTTATTTTAAGTCGAGCGCACTATTTAATATCTCCTGTATACAGGCGTTGCCAAGCAATCAGTGATGGGAAGTGAGATTGTCTTTACCTTACGTTACGTTACCATCCCAGTCTTCAAAGTTGTCAAACTCACCAAATAAGTTAAAAGAAATGATAAATGTTGTCATGTTTTGTCTGTCTTGCTGTTGTGATGAGTAAACTGTGAAAGTTTTCTCCGTTGCCATGGTAACCGTCTAGAGTTTGAGCCATGCAATGATTTAGAACTGTCATCAGGCAATTTGACGGGATGCCTTTCCTAGGTGTACATTATCACTTTATAACCTACACCCTACAGCCAATCAGAATTGAGTATTCACCCAGACCATGGTGTGTGTGTGTGTGTATGTGTGTATATATATATATCAACCATATTTTGGGGGTTCTGTAAAACATGCTCAACCCTAGAGAGGTTGAAAGGTCAAGTTGGCAAATATGTTGCTTGATGAAACTGTAACTCACACATTCATAATTCAGTTTAAGCATTTCCTGCATCACTCACTTCAGTTGGCGATGCGGTAATTAAAAGGTAATTTACTTATCATTAAAAACTTAAAATTTTAAATGTCTTCTGAACTCTATTTGCCTGTTTTGCTCTTTTGTCCCCCCTCCTCCCCGATTACCCAAAACTTCTGCAGAAACATCTAATTAATACTGTAAAGCCTTGTTTTGTTCACATTTCGAATGCAGCCTAAGAAACTGTTTTTTATGTTGTATCTGTTTTAAGTGAGTGTTATTAACCAACATAATATGGAACGACTTTAATGTTTTCCAGGTTTATATTCTGAGTAAAGAGGAGGGAGGCAGACACAAGCCGTTTGTTACCAACTTCATGCCCGTCATGTTTTCACTCACCTGGGACATGGCCTGTAGGGTCACTCTACCTGGAGACAAGGTGTGAATCTTCCATGGGAATTTTCTCAATTAGACTGGGTTTGGAAGTTGCTGATAGATGTAATTTTGCTCAAAATTGCAAATCAAGTTGCACGATGATGATTGTGGTGCTTTCTGTCATGTTTAAGGAAATGGTGATGCCAGGAGAAGACACATCCTTGACACTTACACTTCGCCAGCCCATGGTGCTGGAGAAAGGCCAGAGGTTCACTCTGAGAGACGGAAACAGAACCATCGGTACCGGCCTGGTCACAGATATCCTGACCATGACAGATGAAGATCAGTCCAACTGGGGCTGAAGGGAAAATCTGCAGAGAAGGCTGGACAGGGCTGGGGATAGGAGCATCACAGGTTACCACAAGGGTCTGTGGGTGGGATGGCTGGGAGTCTGTTAGATCAGATGAAATTATTCAACAGAGATACAGAAAACTGAAATAAAAGCAGAGGCAAGACAGAAGTGCAAGCATCTGTTAAGCAGTTCCACTCAACCAAAATACCTATAATGTGCGACTTAGACTTTGTGTTGGTCATAAATTGTTATCTATGTAATAAAATGTATTTAATAATAAAACTGCCTTATTGGTTTTGTATTGCTTGCTATCATGTTTTCCCATGAAAATTGAAAAGGAAAAAAATGGAGTATGTTGTAAATTGACATCAAATCCTGAAAAATGTCACATAAGAAATGTTGAGGTGCAATTGAGATTATGTAGAAAGTGCACACATCTGCATGCTATTTAGATACCACTAGAGGGCAGCAGAGGTAATTCAACTGAAGTTGAGTTCTTTTACAATAGAATAGAAATTTATTTTGTCCCTCCATGGGGAATTTAGGTGAATCAGCTGCAAAGTGACTGGCAAATCAAAGTATGTAGATACACGCAAAGGTAAAAAATAAGAGAATGAACTGTAAGGATAAATTTACAGCACAAGATTATACTGTACAAAGTACTCCAATTAAAAGAAATGTGCAAAAATGACCAAAAACCAAAAATGATGAGACTTCGCTGTTATTTTAATGTAAATAGTTTTAAATCAATTTATTCAGTCCTGTATATTTTTCTATAGGCAATATATATATATATATATATATATTCGGCACTCTCTCTCTCTCTCTCTCTCTCTCTCTCTCTAATATATATATATATATAGAGAGAGAGTGCCGATAATTTTGAAATATTAGTAATTTTATAAATTAGAATATGCATTCTGATGAGGCTTGTTTGTCCAAGTACAAGTTGGTTTTTAAAATAACTTGAGAATAAACATAAAGCTCACATTTCTGTGTTAAATTTTTATTTATTGGTCTGATGAATTATGCTATTCTTAAATGTCATGTTTTCATTGGCAGCAATAAAAAAAATGAATTAACAGAAATAAAAGCTTGAAAAAAATCAGTCTGTACAAATGTATTTAATTTAAATTTAATATTTATTTAATTTAATAAATGTATTTATTGAAATATAATTAGGGTGGGCTGCATAGGAACAAAACCTTGAAGTGCCTGGAGAATAGGTTGATGTCTCTAGTCAACAGTCCTCTACAGTGCCTTGAAAAGTATTCACACCTGTTGAACATTTTCACATTTTGTTACACTACAACCACAAACTTTAATGTGTTATGTGAGAGAGCAACGCGTGTGTATGTTTTCGGTCGTCCTGCTGGAAGGTCAACCTCTGCCCCAATATTAAGGCTTTCACCCCTTCCAACAGGTTTGCTTCCATTAATGCTGTCTTTTCCTGCTCTGTTAGTTTTTTGTGCTCCGCTGTTCGATATTGTTTTATCACCTAATCCTGCCTTAAACTTCTTAAACTTCCATAATGTGATCTTCTGTCTTCCTTGTTCATGATGCTATGTATTCACCGATCTTCGATAAACAAACATCTGAGGCCTTCAAAGAATAGCCAGGAGGTATATGACAATAAATTACCCAACAGTAGACTCTGGTTTCTAACTTGGTGACTTGCAAAAGCTCATTTACACTTTAGAAGTTTTTCTTTTGCAGTGTTTGAATAGGGGGCTTGAATACAAATGCATGCCACACTTTCTTGTTTTGTTTTTTGTAAAACCATACATCCATAACCATGTGCTTCAAATGTTTTAACACCCTGTAATAAAAAAAAAAAAAAATATATATATATATATATATATAGACCCTTTCCAAAAAATTAGAATATCATGGAAAAGTTTATTTCCATAATTCCATTCAAAAAGGTCAACTTCCATACCTACTAGTAGTTGGTCTTCAGATTGCATCCAAACTGTCCTAGGACTCGTGGCGAGCAGTGGTTGGTGTTTCCTCTGCTCACCAGACCTTCTTCAGTTGCCATGTGTGCTGTCGGTATTTGAGTCAGAGTCTCCTGTAATCCAATCAGCCTCCTGCTGTAATCAAATACTGAACGTCTGCAGCAGTCAAGGGCCAGGAGCAAAGAGCACTGCTGAGTGATGTGCTCAGCTGGAAGACCAATGTTTCCAGGAGCTAAATAACTCTGTGGATCAGACAGTGAGATCTTCCGTGTTTCAGCAGCAGTTGCAATACAGTAAACCTGATTCAAACAGCTGTTGCAACAAGTTATTTTCTTAATTTTAACAACTGCACATTTTCTAAATAGAAAATTATCTCTGATGGCGTTTACATTCTAAATATGAACTACTATTCACTTGGAAATTGTTTCATTTCCAGATAAAGAGTTTCAGTGATTAAAACAGTTCTATTGATTTTCGGATTAAAGGTTTCGTAATGTCCTAGTTTTTGGGGAAATTGAACCAAAAGTGATACAAGTTCATATGAAGTCATTTTGGAGCAGTTAGATAACAGTTCATCAGTTTCCTTTGTCATCTTTTCCCACTGAGGGTGGATTCTTCTTCCATCCTCAAGTTCACATCTTTAACCTTTAAGCTGCTCACGCCCATAAAAAGAATAACACAATGTTACCCAAGCCTTTTGATGCTGATGGTTACTGGAAAAAGAATAACAATGAAAGCAATAAAATATCAAGAAAATGCTAAGAGTGGGTTTACTTGATATGACAGTCTTGATTATATGTCGACTCTTTGAGCCAAGAACAGCTTTAATATCTTGTTGCGTTCATAAAAAAATATTTCCAAGCATTTTGACCATAAAATGACAAAAATGATGTATTATTGAAGAGTGTCAATTAGTAGCTTCATTGATGAAGCTGGTTAAAAAAGTACCAAAAGAAGTTTTGTCCTAAAATTTTCTAATTAATTCAACTTATTTATATAGCCCCAAGTCAAGAAAAGTCATTTCTACAATCATACAAACATTCCAATCAGTTTAAAAGTTTTCTATCTAAGGATTCCCAGCAGATTGCATCAAGTCATTGACATGCAATTGTGCCCCGTTGATGCAGACTCCAACCACAGCAATTCCTCATACTGAGCAAGCATGTAGCGACAGTGGAGAGGAAAAACTCCCCTTTAACAGCAAGAAACCTCCAGCAGAACCAGGCTCAGTACAAGCGGCCATCTGCCACGACCCACTGGGGGTTCAAGAAGACAAAGCAGAGACAAAAGAACTGATGTAAGAGTACTTTCTATATTAAAGAAAGTAAAAAGTTGATGAGACACAGAGAATGTTCAGTTTTTGGGAGCATCATCCCAGTCGATGTCCTCTGTCCAACAAGACATTGTAGCTGAGCAGGATACCAGACCAGGTATAGCTTCTATGGAGAGAAAAACACAAAGTTAACAGTTGAATTAACAGCAAATAATGGAACTGGAGAGTAGAAGAAGAGAAAAGTAGCAGAATGAAGAAAAGTGATCAGTCTGTCCTCCAGCAGTCTAAGCCTATAGCAGAATAACTACAGAGATAGCTCAGGATGACCTTAGCCACTCTAACTATAAGCTTTGTCAAAAAGGAAAGTTTTAAGCCTGGCCTTAAAAGTAAACAGAGTGTCTGCCTCACGGACTAAAGCTGGGAGCTGGTTCCACAGGAGAGGAGCCTCATAACTAAAAGATCTGCCTCCTATTCTACTTTTAGAAATCCTAGGAACTACAAGTAAACCTGCAGTCTGAGAGCGAAGGGCTCTGTTAGGAACATAAGGAACAATTAGATCTCTGATGTATGATGGAGCTTGATTATTAAAGACTTTATATATTAGAAGGAGGATCTTAAATTCTATTCTGGATTTAACAGGGAACCAAGAAAGGGAAGCTAAAACAGGAGAAATGTGATCTCTCTTTTTAATATTGTGCAGAACTCTTGCTGCCGCATTTTGGATCAACTGAAGGCTTTTAATGGCATTTTGTGGACTACCTGATAGTAAAGAATTACAGTAGTACTGGTAGTACAAAACCAGGGCCGACACAAGTTCACAATCTGAGGCCATGAGAATATCATTAGTAACCTTCACCAGTGCTGTTTCAGTGCTATGGTGAGCTCTAAAACCTGACTGAAACTTTTCAAACTGGTCATTACTGTTTAGATGCTCACAGACTTGATTAGCAACTATTTCCTCAACTATTTTAGATAAGAAAGGAAGGTTAGATATAGGTCTGTAATTAACTAAGTCATCTTGATTGACAGAGGGTTTCTTAAGTAAAGGTGTAATTACAGCAACCCTAAATTCCTGGGGTATATATCTATTTACTAAGGATATATTGGTCATCTCTAAAATAGGGACAGGAACCAAAGGGAACACTTCCTTAAATAATTTGGTTGAAGGTTTAGATGAGGCTAATACTTTTGATATTTCTGAACGCTCAACTGAATCAAAACAATCCAAACACAAGTGAGGTTACTAAAAGTTACAGACATTAATCTTTAGCATGAGAGTCAGAATAATTTGGTTCTTTTAAGGATTTAACTGAAGCATTCTTTGGTGGGATGATAATACAACAAAGAACTTCAGTGATTCAAAAAAAAAAAAACTAGAACTGGGTGCCCAGGTCAAAATATTTGTTGGATTTACTGGGACATTGTTTATACTTAAAGGTTCAAATCCATAGGTCCCCTTGAGCTATCATTGGATAAATGTCCTTCTTTTAGCCATCAAGAAGATTCTGGCATAATTCTGGCTAGATATTTAACTTCTCTTCTTAGTAGAACAGATAGAGCTCCTTTAAACTGGTTGGTTTCCTGTCGCAGATCTCATGCCTAAACTTGGTCCCAAAAATAGTTAAGGCTGTCGTTCTTGAAGAAGTTTTCATGAAGTTTTCACGGACATGAAAATAAGTTTTCATGTCCGTGATCGTGGTACTGTAGGAACATGCAATTGTATTAAAGTTTCAACCATCTGACCCAAACTGATGCCCTCTCATGAAACTGGTTAAAGAATCTGGATGTTAACGAACAAACTAGGAACCAACCAAGCTTCAAGCATATAAAGTAGAAGATGTCGGAGAAGCAGTGAAGGGAGTTTAAAGTTAGTATAACGGAGAGGGTACTGACTAGGAAAGAAGCACCTTCCCCAAAATTAACATCCTTAATGTCAACAGAAACTTCCACCACAGCAAAATTTAGCTATGCCTACATACAGAAAAGATGACATTCCCTCCATCTAAACACTGTGGACATTTTCTAAAGGTCAAAAGACATCTACAGTTGTGGCCAAAAGTTTTGGGAATGACACAAATATTAGTTTTCACAAAGTTTGCTGCAAAACTACTTTTAGATCTTTGTTTCAGTTGTTTCTGTGATGTACTGAAATATAATTACAAGCACTTTATACATTTCAAAGGCTTTTATTGACAATTACATGACATTTATGCAAAGAGTCAGTATTTGCAGTGTTGCCCCTTCTTTCTCAGGACCTCTGCAATTCGACTGGGCATGCTCTCAATCAACTTCTGGGACAAATCCTGACTGATAGCAACCAATTCTTTCATAATCACTTCTTGGAGTTTGTCAGAATTAGTGCGTTTTTGTTTGTCCACCCGCCTCTTGAGGACTGACCACAAGTTCTCAATGGGATTAAGATCTGGGGAGTTTCCAGGCCCTGAACCCAAAATTTCAACGTTTTGGTCCCATCGTGCTGGAAAATGCATTGTTCTTCACCAAACTGTTGTTGGATTGTTAGAAGAAGTTGCTGTTGGAGGGTGTTTTGGTACCATTTTTTATTCATGGCTGTGTTTTTGGGCAAAATTGTAAGTGAGCCCACTCCCTTGGATGAGAAGCAACCCCACACATGAATGGTCTCAGGATGCTTTACTGTTGGCATGACACAGGACTGTTGGTAGCGCTCACCTTTTCTTCTCCGGACAAGCCTTCTTCCAGATGCCCCAAGCAATCGGAAAGAGGCTTCATGGGAGAATATGACTTTGCCCCAGTCCTCAGCAGTCCATTCATCATACTTTCTGCAGAAGATCAATCTGTCCCTGATGTTTTTTGGGAGAAAAGTGGCTTCTTTGCTGGCCTTCTTGACACCAGGCCATCTTCCAAAAGCCTTCGCCTCACTGTGCGTGCAGATGCGCTCATACCTGCCTGCTGCCATTCCTGAGCAAGCTCTGCACTGGTGGCACTCCGATCCTGCAGCTGAATCCTCTTTAGTAGACGATCCTGGCGCTTGCTGGACTTTCTTGGATGCCCTGAAGCCTTCTTAACAAGAACTGAACCTCTTTCCTTAAAGTTCTTGATAATCCTACAAATTGTTGATTTAGGTGCAATTTTAGTAGCCACAATATTCTTGCCTGTGAAGCCATTTTTATGCAACGCAATGATGGGAGCACGCGTTTCTTTGCAGGTCACCATGGTTAACAATGGAAGAACAATAATTTCAAGCATCAACCTCCTTTTAACATGTCAAGTCTGCCATTCTAACCCAATCAGCCTGACATAATGATCTCCAGCCTTGTGCTCGTCAACATTCTCACCTGAGTAAACAAAACGATTACTGAAATGATCTCAGCAGGTCCTTTAATGACAGCAAAAAAATGCAGGGGAATTTTCATGGAAAAGAAGGACTATGCAATTCATCTGATCACTGTTCATAACATTCTGGAGTATATGCAAATTGCTGTTATAAAAACTTAAGCAGAAACTTTTCCAATTTCCAATGTTTATGTAATTCTCAAAACCTTTGGCCACGACTGTACATAAAGAGATCTAATATTGTCTAAATATGTTTGAAAGGTGATTGGAATGGATCAGCTAGGCTAACCCAGCCAGAATTTCAATGTCTTCATTTAGACTTCTTTTAAATGGGACTTGTGGGCTGAAAAGTCCGGTTTTCACTTTTATTTTTATGGGTTTGAAGGTGTAAGAAATTCAACCTGCTGGGACGGACAATGACGCAGTTCTACACTGCAATCAACGTGTCCGTCCTCACCCCCTCCATCACTGTGTGGTATGCTGGAACCGCCATTAGGGACAAACAGAAACTGCAGCGTGTTGTGCGCTCTGCTGAGAAGGTGATTGGCTGCAGACTCCCATCTTTACAGAACCTGTACACCTTCAGGACACTTGGGCGTGCAGATCGGATCTCAGCCGACGCTTCTCACCCTAGACACAGTCTTTTTGACCTGCTCCTCTCGACATAAAAAAAGTTTCTGTCCCTCTGCTGTTGGACTCATGAACAATAACCTGTTTCAGTCACATGACCCTATGTTGTGGTTTTGCACCTGTCCGAGTTTGCACTGATCATAACCTTGACTCATGTATATATTAATATGTTTATCCCGTTTAATTTTTATTTATTCCATGCTTAGAAGTGTTCATTTTATGTTTGCACAAAGTACAGCAGCAATTTCCAAATGTTTTGAACCTGTTCACACATATGGCAATAAAACCTTTCTGATTCTGATTCTGACCTTTTATAGCATATAATACATAGCCCATGCATTGTTCGGAGGGTTGTAGTTGCCCACAAGGACAAGCCAAATTCCCTTTTTTAACAACATTTTATGATCAAATGAGACAAACACCGAGTATTTAAGCAGAATGATAAGAAGTTCGGAGAAGATGAGGTTAGGATTTCACACCTCAGAACATTACACCAATGGTCATGCATGATGGTGGTAGCATCATGCTGTGGGTTTTTCCCTTCCAACTTTCCCTGGCACTAGTGTATTTCACAAAGTAGATGGAATAAGGAAGGAGGGCTACCTCCAAAAACTTCAACTTTACTGCTAATTACCAAGGAGATGGTAAAAACTTAGACACATTGGGATGTTCTGACATGATAAGGATCCCAAGCACACATCAAAGTTGGGTTTGGACTGGATAAAGCAGACTAACAAGCGTCTGGAATGAGCCTAACAGAAGGCCTACTGAGCATTTTTGGCTATTCAGACATGTGCACCCATCATTTCAAAGCCCAATATTACCATAACCTCTTTTTTGTTCCCTATTTGTCCACTTTCCTTAAATTATGAAACAGACGTCTCCCGATATGGTGCCATGGATAAGGAAAAGTAAAAAAAAAAAAAATTGAAGAAGAAGCCAAAGCCAAAGTAAAACTTTGAATGGTCTTCAGAAAGCCTGAAGGACTGTGTGTCAAGACCACTTTAAAAGATAAGCAACTTATTCTGGATGGAAAATATTAAGGGTTGTTATTTGCACAGTACTATAAATCACTCAAACAAAATAGTTTTGTAAACATATTATTTTCTGAGACTATTAACTCATTAAGACTCATTAACTTCTGACAGTAATTACTAATTTGACAGAAGCTCATTAGCAATAAATATACGATCTTATGCTGAAACGTCTGGAAAAGGAACTGCAGCTGTTAGTGTAGCATTATGTTACTCTTCCTTTCCACACTCTACCTCTCTCTGGTAGCTGAAGGAAAGTACAGAGTTGCCGCAATTATGGCTGAATGTGGCTTTCAGCAACCCACTCTGGGTGCTCGAAGACTGACCCCACACGACTTCTCATCCTCCAACACTGCCGAGTGGGTGGGAAACATCTCCTCAGTGCACCCACCATCACGCAGCTCATCTCAGAGGATGCAGCTCCACGGAAGTGACAGATTATGTTCTCATTTAGTGGCAAAAAAGGTACATTTTATCTGCAACTTGTTACGTCTTTGGCTTCACATATGTCAGTTCATGTAAAACCGATCAGATCTCTGTAGGCAACACCAGGACATGAACGTGTTTCTAATATTTCCAACCTGAAGCAACAGAAAGATACTGTTGCAGTCAGTCTCTGCAGTGCCAAACTATTCACACCTCTTCAACTTTTACGCACTTTTTCATATTACACCCACAAACTTCTATTTTCTTTTTGGTATGTGTATCCCACCCCCTTTACTCTACTTCCCCTGAACAAAATCCTGTGCAATCAGCTGCCTTTAGAAGTCAGGTAACAGTTACACACCTACCAACTCATGGCTGTCCCCCCTAAACCGATGCAGCCAAGAGGCAGATGGTAACTCTGGAGGAGCTGCAGAGATGGTACATGTACCAAAATTACCAAGTTGAAAGCACTTGTGTGCCGCAAAACATTTATTTCTTCTCATTTTGTTAATAGAAAATGCAAAAATTATTTTAACATTTTAAATGTGCAATAGTTTAATAAAATAGACAAAGTTATCAGACCTTTGTAGAAAATGGAACTGTAAAGGATTATGGATTCATAACATAAAAAGGAAAAATTCAAATAGCCAAAATGAATGAGTAGGTTTGTCAAAGTCTGTGAGAAAAAGTTGTGCTGAATGAAATTTTTAAAATGTGTTCATTAAGCGTCATGTATTATTTTATTTTCCATAAAGAAGATTTTTATTTGTCAGTGAAAAATAAGGCAAAAAAGAGTATTTTTGCATCAAACACCTCTGCAGGTTGGCCAAATTTGAGACTGTTTATGAATTGGGATAAGGAGCTGCACAAAATAACTTCAAAGGCAGTAAATGATACTTTGGATAAAACTGGTTTAGATCCAAGTGTATGCCTGTGTTAGAATAAACCAAAGTCCAGACCTAGATTCAGCTGATGTGCAATGAAATGACGTTGTTGCATGATGCTGAGTGGGTGCTTCTATGCCTGTTATCTGCTTCCAGAACTAACGGTCACAGCACAGTGTAATGAAGAACATTCAAGTCCTCTCTTTGTACATGCAAAGGCATGTCTGATGGGTTGCATAAGAATGAAAGCTGAGACCTATGCCAAACAGAAACTGCAGCGTGTTGTGCGCTCTGCTGAGAAGGTGATTGGCTGGAGATTCCCATCTTTACTGAACCTGTACACCTTCAGGACACTTGGGCGTGCAGGTCGGATCTCAGCCGACGCTTCTCACCCTAGACACAGTCTTTTTGACCTGCTCCCCTCGACATAAAAAAAGTTTCTGTCCCTCTGCTGTTGGACTCATGAACAATAACCTGAACAATAACCTGTTTCAGTCACATGACCCTATGTTGTGGTTTTGCACCTGTCCGAGTTTGCACTGATCATAACCTTGACTCATGTATATATTAATATGTTTATCCCGTTTAATTTTTATTTATTCCATGCTTAGAAGTGTTCATTTTATGTTTGCACAAAGTACAGCAGCAATTTCCAAATGTTTTGAACCTGTTCACACATATGGCAATAAAACCTTTCTGATTCTGATTCTGACCTTTTATAGCATATAATACATAGCCCATGCACTGTTCGGAGGGTTGTAGTTGCCCACAAGGACAAGCCAAATTCCCTTTTTTAACAACATTTTATGATCAAATGAGACAAACACCGAGTATTTAAGCAGAATGATAAGAAGTTCGGAGAAGATGAGGTTAGGATTTCACACCTCAGAACATTACACCAATGGTCATGCATGATGGTGGTAGCATCATGCTGTGGGTTTTTCCCTTCCAACTTTCCCTGGCACTAGTGTATTTCACAAAGTAGATGGAATAAGGAAGGAGGGCTACCTCCAAAAACTTCAACTTTACTGCTAATTACCAAGGAGATGGTAAAAACTTAGACACATCGGGATGTTCTGACATGATCCCAAGCACACATCAAAGTTGGGTTTGGACTGGATAAAGCAGACTAACAAGCGTCTGGAATGAGCCTAACAGAAGGCCTACTGAGCATACAACTCATGGCTGTCCCCCCTAAACCGATGCAGCCAAGAGGCAGATGGTAACTCTGGAGGAGCTGCAGAGATGGTACATGTACCAAAATTACCAAGTTGAAAGCACTTGTGTGCCGCAAAACATTTATTTCTTCTCATTTTGTTAATAGAAAATGCAAAAATTATTTTAACATTTTAAATGTGCAATAGTTTAATAAAATAGACAAAGTTATCAGACCTTTGTAGAAAATGGAACTGTAAAGGATTATGGATTCATAACATGAAAAGGAAAAATTCAAATAGCCAAAATGAATGAGTAGGTTTGTCAAAGTCTGTGAGAAAAAGTTGTGCTGAATGAAATTTAAAAAATGTGTTCATTAAGCGTCATGTATTATTTTATTTTCCATAAAGAAGATTTTTATTTGTCAGTGAAAAATAAGGCAAAAAAGAGTATTTTTGCATCAAACACCTCTGCAGGTTGGCCAAATTTGAGACTGTTTATGAATTGGGATAAGGAGCTGCACAAAATAACTTCAAAGGCAGTAAATGATACTTTGGATAAAACTGGTTTAGATCCAAGTGTATGCCTGTGTTAGAATAAACCAAAGTCCAGACCTAGATTCAGCTAATGTGCAATGAAATGACGTTGTTGCATGATGCTGAGTGGGTGCTTCTATGCCTGTTATCTGCTTCCAGAACTAACGGTCACAGCACAGTGTAATGAAGAACATTCAAGTCCTCTCTTTGTACATGCAAAGGCATGTCTGATGGGTTGCATAAGAATGAAAGCTGAGACCTATGCCCCCCAGCCTGAGAGGGTTCAGCGAATCACAACCGTAAATTAGAATCCGCTCCTGTTTTTCAAACAACTTGTCCCCGCCCCCACCTTCTGATCTGTTAAAACTCAACAAACACTGTACTTAACAGGTGCTTGTTATCTCCGTGGTGTCCGACTGTAGGGAAGAAAAGGCAGAAAAGGCTGGCTTTGTGGTATTTTATTTTGGTAATCTAGAGACTTTATTTGAACTCTGTGCATTTCCAGTTTGTTGTTTCACACAACAAAGTAAAATAAAACAAGGCAAAATCAGGGTTAACATTGGTTCAAATACATTCAGTGGAAGACATCAAGAACAAATACATCACCTTTACACATTATTTCAATCTTTTAAGCAAAAAAATATGGTCAAACTATTGTTTTCTTTCTTTTCTTTTCATTATTTCTTTTTATTAACTTATAAGTCAGAAAGGAAAATAATAAACTGTTTTTACAAAATGTTATCCCGACAGCTGTATAGAATTGAACTGTTGTGTTTCTTCAGTAATATCTGACCTCGCTCTTAGTGCGACGGAACCATCCTTTGTTATCCAGAGCGAGCTGGTTCTGCTGTTTTCAGCACAAGTCAGCGAAATATATTGAAAAAATCCACCAGATCTGCTGAAATAGGCATCAGGTGCTCAAAGCTAACCCACATAGAGCTTTTGGTTTGACTGATGTGGAGGGGAAAGTTATTCATCTTACCCGGTGAGAGAGAAACAGCAGTCCAAACTACTGTCTTTATTACTTATCTAAACACAAACACTAAAGATGAACAGCTTAAAGTGTCGTATAGCAGTACTTTAGGCATCTATCGTAATCCTTAGAGGCTGGGTTTAATGTGCCTGTTTATGTGGAGGGGACCAAACGTAATTTAGCAAATCATTTGTAGCAACATCAGTATTATATCAAGAGTTTTACTTAAAGCTAGTATGAAAGACAAAACACTCCCCGCACCCCAATTCATATCAACAAGTCAAATGTATCTGATTTGTTGTTGTTGCATATTTTTTTTCCATTATAAACAAGTTACGCTGAGAACTGTAAATCTTGCGCAAATCTTGTATTGTCATCTGCTCCATGTTGCACACTTTAATTGACGTGACACTTTATTTGAGAATCTTATGTCATTATGGTCCTCTAATGAATTAACAAAAAAGTATTTCTGAAGGCAAGCAACATTGTAGCCGCAGCTGCCGAACACAGGCACCACCACCAGAAGGCAAGGCGGGTGAAGTGTCTCAGCCAAGGACTCAACAACTGAGATTGACAGAGCAGGGGCTCAAACCAGCAACCCTCCAGTTACTAGACAAACTCTTAACTCCTGAGCCAAAGTCACCTTGTTGCAAAAAAAAAAGTCCTGGGTTTGAATCCCAGCCTTTCTACATGGAGTTTGCATATTAGTTCCATTTTGGTTAGGTTTACTTAGGGTACTTAGCGTCCTCCCACTGTCCAAAAACATGATTGTTAGGGTAATCAGTGTCTCTAAATTGTCCTTATGGATGAGTGTGTTCATATATGGTTGTCTGTACTATGTTTCCCCTGTGATTTTACTGGTGACCTGTCCTGAGTGTACCCTGCCTCTCACCCAATGACTGCTTGACCCCAGCCCCTCATGGATAAGTGGGTATAGACAATGCGGATTGATATAAATACAAGGAGCAGGAAACCATAGATCTAGACTTAACGCCAAGTGGACAAAACCAAACCTGATTGGTTTCACTACGTCATTATTTACTAGACAAATATAAAACAAAAATGGAAAAGTTAAAAAAGTTTTTGGCAAACTAAATTTTCCCAGGAAACCCTCTATATGTAAATAATATGGCAAACCACGGAATCTAAAAGAGGTGTAGCCTACTGAGTTTGTTGTTGTTGTTGCTTTTATTTGACCATATCTGTTGTAAAATTACCAGCAGGTGCATTTCCAACAAGGTTCTTGATTTCATGAAGTCAGACGAATGGAACTATGGTGAACTCTGCAGCAGCAGCATGTGATTTCTCTCTAAAGTCATATTTGGAAATGAAATGACTTTTTCTTCTTACATGCGAAAAACCTATGAGAAGTGCTTATTGTGGTGCAAACTGTTATTAGCAATCTCTCCTAATTTTGTGCGTTCAAACCCTGAAAGAACATGTTCACAAACTGAGATATTAAGAAGTGCAACTTTATATTTGCAAATTTCACTAGGTTTGTAATGTGTGGTAGTTGTTTTGAACATTGAGTTTTGGGCTGGGTGAAGACCTCTGACTTTCAAGGATTCCCAACATCAGGGGTATTTCTTGTTGTATTTTCAAGTGGAAACTTTAAAAACCTGATTTCAAAGCACAAATAGAACACAGATATGGGAGGAACTTAACACAAAGGTGTAAATTGATTTGATGTTAATCCCAAGTGTGGGGGTAACAAGTAAAACAATGCTTTGTTTTACTTGTTTATCTTTTTGGTTCCTTTAGCACTAACTTTATAAAGTAAGCAATATATTTTGTTTCTTCCTTCGATGTAAACGTGTTTACATGGTTTACAAGGGCTTATTGTACAAAAATATGCAAGAATGAGGATGTTTTCATCTAAAAATATGCATGCTGTTTTTTTCACACCTATAATTGATCTTTTCTGTGTTTCATTAAAGTTCTTGGACTTTTTGTGCACTCATATATATATATATGTATATTTTTTTTTTTTATTTACTTTGGACATTAGCTAAATAACTAGATGCCTATTCATCTCTATCATCTAAGATAAAAAAAGATTTAAAAAACATTCACTTCACTGGGGTAGTTTGTATTTCAGGGGCCCTGACAACCATAGAGTTGGATCATTTGTCCTCATTAATATATAGAAAACTAAAAGATGCTACAACTACATAATAGCACGTTAAATAACATTATGTGAAAGAAAACATTACTGCATTTTTATTTGATACATTTGTTATTAGTTGTTACATTTTGGCTCTGAGCGGTTGGCTGTGGCCTCAACAATAACCAGCAGAAAAAAGGTAAACTGACTTGTACAATAATGTATATCCCTTCATTTCATCATAAAACCTTCAATGCGTTTAACTGGGATTTCATGACAAATTAACACAAAGTTTAGCATAATGATGAAGTGGAAGAAAACTGATTGTTTGCATAAATATCTGTGTGGCGTACATTTACATTTATTCTTTCTGACCCAATACTTTGTCAACCACATTTGGGATGCTTCTCCATTAGCTTTGCACAAGTAGAGACTGAAAAGTTTGCCCATTTCTGTTTTCAATATATCTCCGTCTCAGTCAGATTGGATGAGGATCAGTAAGAATCCGGTTTCAGGACTTGCAATGGGTGCTCAGTTAGATTTAGGTCTGGACTTTGGTTGGGCCATTCTACCTCCTGAATATGCTTTGAGCTAAACCATTCCATTGGAGTTAGACCTGTGTGTTTTGGGGTTATGGTTTGCCCCAATCTTAAGCCTTTTTCGTACTTAACAGGTTTTGTTTGAGTATTGCCCTGTTGTAGCTCCATCCATCTTTCCATTAGTCATGATCAATTTCCCTGCCTGCTGAAGAAAAGCCTACCCACAACATGATGGTGCCCCCACCATGTTTCATAGTGGTGTGTGTTAAGAAGTGCAGTGTTAGTTTTCCACCAAGCATAGCATTTTGCATGAAACAAGAGTTCAGTTTTCAGAGCAGCTGTATTTATACTGGGAATAAATTACAGAGGACTATATACAAAATAAAATGTCTCCTGAAGGCAAGTTGACTGGCGACCTGTCCCAGTGGTACTCTGCCTCTTGTCCAATGGTGATAGGCATCATTCTACCTGAAACAATGCAAGGATGAGCAGGTATATACACTGGATAGATGGATGAAACTAATCGTTTGCACTTGATTTATTTTAGGGTTTTAACGTTTTTATTTGTAAAATGATTGTTAAAATCATGTATCCTTTCCCTTGACATCACAGTTATTCTCTAATTTGTTTTACACAAAATCCTCATTATATACATTGAAGTTTGAGATTGTAACATGACAAAATGTGGAAAAGTTCAAGGTAGTGTGTGTTTGTGAATGGAGGTGATCCTAACATGTGTATTAATTTAAAGGAAGGGTCATTTTGTAATTAATCTGGCAGTTACGATGTGTTCCATTTATGTGGCAGATTATCTAACCAATGCCTTCAAAGTTAGTTGCTGACATTTTGTAGATCCTTGAAGCTGTAAAGTATGATGGTGAGATAAAAATCTTTTTTCTACAAGAGAAGCTCAGTGGAATATTTGACAAATTTTCCTCACTAAACATTCAGCTTCACTGCAAAGTCAAGTAATTTTCAAGTCCCATTTGAGTTATGACATTTTTTCTTAAAATACATACATATAAAACCATGTTGATTCCATGCAGTTCAGAATTAGGATCCTCTGTAGTGAAACATGACTGTTTTCAATGCATCTAATAAAGCTCAAGAACCATCTCAAAAAGAGGAAAAAGTCTCGATCCTGTGAAGTTTTGAAAGTAATCCTTATGTGGCACTGGTGCCACTGGTCTTCAAACTGTAATAATGATGTCCTCATTGTTGTCCTTGTCTCAGTAGAATGACATTCACAAGTTGACCCACTTCAGCTTCTGTTGTGGTTGAAGTGGGTCAGTGAAGGGAGTTTATCAGCAGATAAAGGTTAAAGAACAGATTCTCTTCGAGAAGAAGGTTGATTGAGTTTGGTGGGGGTTAGCTCTGACAAACACCTTTTGTCTTTTTCTGTCTCCTCGTCTCCATCAACATCCTCATCCCTGCTGATGAAGGCCAACTCGTTCTCGTAGCAAAACGAGTTGGCGCCAGACGTTGGGAATTTCCTCTCCTCCATGTCTTTGGCGCTGCACCTGGGTGTGGACGGCACCTCAAATGTTTTGTGAAAGTAGGCATAATCTATCCTGTACTGGCTCCTCTCCTCAAAGATGACGGGCTCGAAGCGGTGGCCCCACAGGATTTCAGAGGGAAGGTAAGAGCTGCGCGCTTGTGTAGTCATGGCTGTTGCCTCCACCAATCCCTCCAGGATGATCACAATCTCAAAGTCAGACATTTCCAGATCTTGCTTGCTGATGCCAAACAGAGGACTCTCTTCATCGATCTCGTGGATGACAGTGAGGGGTGCAACCAAAAATAGGCGATCGATGCCTTTATCATAGCCAACGTTCATGTCGATTTGATCCAGGGGATTGTACTCACCCTCTTCTGTGTAGTGGGGCTTCACCATCTGAGCCCGAACGTGAGCCTCCACAATGTGGCTCTTCCTCAGGTTGGCAACCCTGAACATGAGGCACAGCTTCCCATCCCGCATGGCAATCACTGCATTGTGGCTGAACAGCAGAGTCTCTGCACGCTTTTTGGGCCGTGCCATCTTGGTCATGATGGCACCAATCATGAAGGCGTCGATGATGCAGCCCATGATGGATTGAAAGACTACCATGAAGACAGCTGCTGGGCATTCCTCCGTTACACAGCGAGCTCCATAACCAATCGTTGTTTGGGTCTCAATGGAGAACAAAAAGGCGGTCACAAAGGTGTTAACCTGCGTAACACAGGGAACAAAACTGTCATCCCCTCTGTTATTTTCCATGTCACCATGCAGGAGGCCGATGACCCAGAAGGCCAAGCCAAACGTCAGCCAGGACACCACAAACACCAGGGAGAACAGCAGGAACATGTATCGCCAGCGGATGTCCACACAAGTGGTAAAAATGTCCGCCATGTACCTTAGGGACTTTTCGTCCATGTTCGAAAAGTGGACGTTGCACTGGCCGGTCTTGTTGACAAACCGGCTGTGGCCTTTGCGTCTTGTGTGGATCTTGCCATTGCCAAAGCTGCCCACGGCCGGCATGGTGCTCAATTTGAGTCCTTCTTCACAGGACAGAAAGCTGCGGTGGTGGTGGACCCTTCCTACGCTCATGCCGCAGTGAAACACAGCCAGGGGGGCTTCACACAACCAGACTGGCTCATGCAAAACTGAGCCAGCTCATAAAGATGTGCAGCTCTGTTTCGTGACAACTTAGTATCAGTCGTCAACTCCTGCAAAGGAAGGACAGTCAGAATGTTATTATCACCAAGTAAAAAGATGAAACAGAAAACAAGACAAAAGCTAAGAGTGAGATGAAAATGTTTTCCCAGCCAGAGCTTAAGGTACTCATTATGATGTTTTATTTTCTATCTAGTTTAAATGTTTCAAATGCAATGTTCAGTAATCATTCTCTGCATAATTGTGAGATAAATAAAAATTAAACATTTCAGTTTTTTGTGTTACAAATTGTCCCTTTTTATTTGGCCACCAAAGTCACAAGGCAACCCCCAAAATAACCTTTCTACAACAATCAAGGCAATAAATTGTGTCTGTGTTTTTTGTTTTTCCTCTTACATGATAGGAAACACTGGTTCACACTATAAACATTTCAAAGATTATCAGGGTACAGAAATAGCTGGCTAATTCAATGCCCTGCCACTTTATGTGACGTATCTTGTTTTTCCTCCAGCTGGCACAACTATTAGAGGCACTGGAGTACTGCGATGAGGCTGTGTGATTCCCTTGCGAGGCTGAAGTGGAACGTAATGGGGGCTAAAAAAAGTTGGGACCGAAGGGACCGGTATTGAAACAGAGGTTGCCTCAGATACAAGTGGTTCAACGGCAACGCTCAAAGTGATTACCAAAGATGTGGCATCAAAAAAACTGTTTAAAATTTAACTGTACCATCAATATTCTTTTTAAGAAACCATTAACTTGAATCATGCTTAAATTTTCAAATATCTAAATACTTTTGAATGATATGGCTAAATCAGGTTTCCTGTAATTGCAATAAAAAAAGTCGAATCCCTTTTTAAATCTTCTGTAGCCTCTAGCAAGTTTTCTTATACTTCCATCTTTGTTTATTCAGGTCTGATCAGCTGTGCTCAAGAAGCTGTCCCCACAATGTGATGCTGCCACCACCATGTTTCACCATGGGGCTGGTGCACTCAGGGTGATGTGCAGTCTTACTTTTCACTGTACACAATATTTTGCATGTCAACAAAAAATTTCAATTTTGGTCTCATCTGACTAGAGCACCATCTTCCAAATGATTGTTATGTCCTCCACATGCTAAACTGTATACAGAACTCATGACTTTCTTTCAATAATTGTTCCTTCAGTTCCTCCGTGAGGGACAGGTTTATTGTGTGGCTAACTATTAGTTATCCATTGAACAGATCTCAGATCTCACATCTGTGGATCCCTGCGGCTCCTCCAGAGTCACAATGGGCCTCTTGGCCTATTGCCATGCTCCCCACTTAGCTTAGGTGGATGACCATATCTTAATCGACCTGTAGTTAGTGTTTGCATGAGTTAAACTAACAGTTTAAAAAAAAATTTAATTAAACAATGCTGTTTTTTAAATGACAAACTTGAAGTGAACGCAGCTCACCCTGACATATTTTAACGGTGCTCTGTTTGAGGGTGAATTAAAGATTTACTTTATGTTTTTTCAGGGGGCAAACATTGAATACTTTACCCAGAAATAACTGCAGCATTTTCCCTCCAGGTAAATGCTGCATGACTGTTGAGTGTGCTCGATGAATTTCAGCTGTTAGCCCACACTTGGGCCACCTTAGCAAGAAGCCATCATTGGTAAAGGAGCCCTGAGCCTCTCAATTAAACCTGTTTAACTGTGGCTTCAACATCCACAGATGTCTGTTATTTAAAGATTTTGTCAGCTAATATGCTTAAAAAGAAGCAGGATTTTTAAAGGGATCATATTACAAATTGTATTTAGGCCACCTGAATTATTGTGGTTTATGGCTGTAGAGTTATTTAAAAATGTATAGTGAGTTATTGCTTCTACTGCAAGACATATTCAGCTGTCAGTATCTGGCAGTCTTTCAGTATCACTGCACAGCTTTGACTGTACAACAACTGCTTAAAAGAGCAAAATAACAAACTCATGCCAAATCCAATCTACACTTGTAGAAAGAGGGTTAGAAGTGACCACAGCTATAAAGGTAGCCAAATAGAGTGAAAACTTCAGTTTTGTTCTCTGATGACAAAAGTATTCAAATATGTTTGATAGTAGCAGCTATCTTATGGAAGCTAAGACAAGATGAGATTAAAATAAATGAGAGGAAATGGGTAATTTAATAAGCTAATTTGTGAATGTC
This sequence comes from Valencia hispanica, assembly GCA_963556495.2. Taxonomy (NCBI): domain Eukaryota; kingdom Metazoa; phylum Chordata; class Actinopteri; order Cyprinodontiformes; family Valenciidae; genus Valencia; species Valencia hispanica. The sequence continues at coordinate 21,288,500 of OY747718.1, read as the reverse complement.
ATGACAAATATATTTTAAATAAAGGAGAAGTAATTCGTGTTGGAAAGGTGAATTTAGTTCAGAATGTTTATGTGGTGTACTATGAACATAAATGGATTAATTTTACCCAGTCCTATCTGAATTCAGAATCAGTCCTTTATAAGTATGATAAGGGACCACATTGTTTGCAGTTGCCAAACACTTTCCATTGGTGGACTATGAACTGAACAATCCAACCGGAGATGTTCAAGGTATCACATAGGCCTGCTTTAAATTGTGGCAACTGTGGCTCATTAGGAAGAGTCGTCTTGCAATCTGAAAGTAGTTGCTTCGATTCCAACCTTTCTCTGGCCACAAGTCGTTTATCCCTGCTCCAACCATCTAACCTAACCCAGGTTGATAATTGCTTGTCGACTGACAAATACTCCTCAGTCTGCATATATTTGTCTGAATGTGTGCACACTTGGAAGTGCAATTGGCTGAATGTGACTCAGTCTATTTAAACATCTCCACAACCTTATCTCTGAACTGTCTGGTGTGTTCTTTGGTCTTCATGGTGCTCATTGTTCTCTAATGTTCTCCAACAAATCTCTGAGGCATTCACCAATCAGATGGATTTATACTGAGATTAAATTAAACAGCCTGACATTTTTAGCAACGAGCTTTTAATTGGCTTTGTTTGAAAAAGCGAGTACAATATGTTAGTGTTCAGGGTATGAGAGCAATTTTTCAAAAACTGTAAAATGGGTTTTCCTCAAGGATTCCTTTTGGTATCACTGCTGTTAAAGATGTTCATTGCCAAATGTATGCAGAGAATGCTGTCATGTATTTTATGTAACTACAAAGACTCCTAGGCAGGCTGCAGGGGTGTTGAACAAGCAAATAGAGGGAGTCTCAAAGTGGTTTAAGACTTATGTTGGTGTAGATTCTCAGTCATCCAGGACATTATATTCTTGAGAGTTTAAATGAAGGCAACTGAACTTTTGTTGTTGTCTTGACTATGTTTCGTCTCCCATCCAAGAGGCTTCTTCAGTTCTGAAAAATGGACTGGGAGTATCAGATTTATAAGTCTAAGGGTGTATTCAGACCTGCACTGTTTGGTCCACTTTAAATGGAAAATGATCTTCACTGTTTTTGTCTGATGAGATAACGTTTTTCTGTACATGCTGCTAAAATACATTTGGATATTTTGATTTTGTCACATCTTTTTTTTTATTGTGTAACTGTCTGAGGCCAAGCTACACAATCAGTTTTACAGTCTGTGGTATTCTTTAACAAAGAAGCATTGACAGTTTTAAATGAAAAGCCAATGAAGTGGCATCATTGTAAAATACAGAAAAAGTGTAATCAGTTCAACTTTGATAGTTATATACGTCTTTCCTTTATATAATTGACTTTTAAATGTGTTAATAATAACCTTGTCCCAGAGGTGAACATTCAAATGATTTCAAAGCGACCCACAGCAGGAGTCATAACAAGGACAGCTGTAAACAGAGACAATAATTCAATAAGATGCAAAACATAATTTGGGCAATCATCTTTGTCATTTAAAGGGCCCCAGATTTAGATCGTGAGCTAGTAAACAAGCAACTAACTTTAGAGCTTTTACATCTCATGTGAAAAAAATGACTGAAACTGAAAGAAATATGTGAACACTGAAACTTCTTCAGCTGACACTACTCACACTTTTTCTATAATTTTTTTTGAAACAGTTTTATTGGTGTTTTTTAATGAAGCTTTATTTTATTGTTAGTTTTAAATAGATTTATTTGTATTAGTAGTTTATGATGTCCATATGCCTGGGCCTGCAAATTAGCCTTTGGTTTGAAGGCTTATAGACATTTTATCAGATTTCTGTCTCGTTCCTGATCAAATAAATTGGATATAAATAACTCACTAATTAGGTGACTTATTTTCAATTTGTAAAAAAAGAAAGAAAAAGAAACATGTTTTTTTGCTGTTTCATCCATTACACAAATTAACACTTCTTTGTATTGATTGATTGTATTGAAAATTTGATTGACGTTTGTGGCTGCAACATGAAAAATGTGGAGTAGTGGTTAGAAGGCTTTATTGGGTATTATAGAGTAAAACAGACTTTTTCTGCAGACGTTTTGTAATTATGCATCAGACCAGTCCTGGATGATTAACAATGGGGTATAATGTGATATTAAGTACAAATTAGCAACTACAAATGTATATTGTAAAACAAAGCGACACTTTGCAGTTTTGCAAGATGAAAGAGGCACTTCCAAGTTTTTTTCTGGAATTAAGAATTACAGGAAAAAAGCTTGCTAAAAGTGCTGAAATATTTGACCAATTTCTTCTTTGAAATTCTGTTATTTAATGCTTGCAAAAACCAGTAGTGCCTCTAGAAAGTTTTCAAATTGGTGGTCAGAGGGGCTGCCCTTGATAATCTTGGGATAGTTAATGAAAAACAGAAGGCATGTACATCAACATAATTTTGGGAGCTGTAGTGGTGCACTACGGACAAAAAACTAACTGTCTGGGTGGTGTCCTGCAAACGATGTGGGCTACATTGATAACTGGCGAACATTTTGGGGAAAACCTGGTCTGATCCGGAGAGACGGCATCCATCCCACTTTGGATGGAGCAGCTCTTCTTTCTAGGAATATGGCCGAATTTATTAGTCCTCCGAAACACTGACAACCCAGGGTCCAGACCAGGAAGCAGAGTTGTACTTTAACCCACCTCTCTCCTGCTTCTGCACTGTTACCCACCCATTACCCTATAGAAACAGTGTCTTGCCCACGGCCAAAATTAAATGGATTAAAAGTTAAGCCAACAAAAGCAAATCATGGAAATCTCCTAAAGATAAATATGACTTTGACTGAACAGAAAAATGAATCTATTAAATGTGGTTTATTAAACATAAGATATCTCTCCTCAAAGACTTTGTTAGTAAATGACTTGATTTGTGATAATCACATTGATTTCCTTTGTCTCACAGAAACCTGGTTGCAGCAGGAGGATTATGTCAGTATAAATGAGTCAACTCCTTCCAGTCATTTAAATTTTCATATTCCTAATAGTACTGGGCGAGGAGGAGGAGTTGCAACCATTTTTCGTTCTGATTTACTAATTAGTCCCAGACCAATTGATAGCTACAGTTCTTTTGAAGATCTACCCCATAATTTTCCTCATCCAAGTTGCAAAACATTAAGACCATTTTTGTTTGTGGTTTTGTATCGTCCACCAGGCCGTTACTCTCAATTCTTGGATCAGATCTCACATTTTTTATCTGATTTAGTATTAAACACTGATAGGGTCATTATAGTGGGGGACTTCAATATTCATGTGGATACTGAAAGTGATAGCCTAAATGCAGCCTTTAATGCTATTTTAGACTCAATTGGCTTTACTCAAAAAGTACAGGGATCGACCCACTCGGGCAAACACACTTTGGACCTTGTACTGACATACGGTATTGAGTGTGAGGAAATAACAGTCCACCCACATAACCCGGTCCTGTCTGACCACTTCTTAATAACTTTTGAATTTACTTTAACTGACCATCTTAAATCTGAAAGAAAATTTCATTATAGTAGAGCTTTATCAGACAATGCTGTAACAATTTTTAAAGAATCTGTTCCATTCTTACTTATCTCAGTGTCTCAGGGTAACACAGTGGATGGCAGCAATTCTATCTCTAACCCTTCAGAAATTGATGGTCTGGTTCACAGCGTTACGTCCTCATTGCGTTTGGCATTAGATACTGTAGCCCCCTTAAAAAAGAAAGTGGCTAGACATAGGAGGCTGACTCCTTGGTTCAACGCAGAGTTACGTACTTTAAAGCTGAATACTAGGAAGTTGGAGAGAAAATGGCGCTCTACACACCTAGAGGATTCCTATTTAACCTGGAATAACAGCCTACTGCTGTATAAAAAGACCCTTCGACAAGCTAGAGCAGCATATTTTTCATCATTAATAGAGGCAAATAAAAACAATCCTAGGTTTCTTTTTAGTACAGTTGCCAAACTTACACAGAGTCATAATAATAATACAATTAATTCTATTAAAAATAAAATCATTGACATCCTCCCAAACATGATTACTTCTTCCTCAGTAAATGAGGCAGTATCGGAAAGAACTGTAGAACCTCAGTTGTGCTTAGGCTGTTTTGATTCAGTCGAGCTTTCGGAATTATCAAAAATATTAGCCTCATCTAAACCTTCAACTTGTATGTTGGACCCAATTCCAACCAAATTATTTAAAGAAGTGTTCCATTGGTTCCTGGCCCCATTTTGGATATGATGAATCTATCCTTAGTAAACGGATACGTACCACAGGAATTTAAAATAGCTGTAATTAAACCTTTACTCAAGAAACCTTCCCTTGATCAAGATGACTTAGTGAATTACAGACCTATATCTAACCTTCCTTTCTTATCCAAAGTCCTTGAGAAAATTGTTGCTAATCATGTCTGTGAGCATTTAAACAATAACGAGCTGTTTGAAGAGTTTCAGTCAGGTTTTAGAGCTCATCATAGCACTGAAACAGCACTGGTGAAGGTTACTAATGATATTCGCATGGCCTCAGATAATGGACTTGTGTCTGTTCTGGTTTTGCTAGATCTCAGTGTTGCTTTTGACACAGTCGATCATAATATTCTCCTAGAAAGGCTTGAACATGTTGCAGGGATCAAAGGAACAGCACTAGGCTGGTTTAAATCATATTTGTCTGATAGATTCCAGTTTGTTCATCTAAATGATAAATCTTCACTCTCAAGGGTTACTTGTGAAGTTCCACAGGGTTCTGTGCTTGGACCAATTCTGTTCACCATATATATGCTCCCAATTGGTAGAATCATTAGACAGCATGGGATAAATTTCCACAGCTATGCAGATGATACACAACTATATTTATCCATAAATCCTGATGAACCCAGTCAGTTAGGTAGAATACAGGCATGTCTGGAAGACATAAAACATGGATGACCATAAACTTTTTGCTTTTAAATTCTGACAAAACAGAAGTTGCTGTCTTTGGACCAGAAGTTCTAAAACAGAAACTGATTAGTCAATCACTTCATCTGGATGGCATTAAATTGGGCCCCAGTAATAACGTAAAGAACCTCGGCGTTATTTTTGACCGAGACTTGACATTTAAATCCCATATTAAACAGGTTTCTAGGATTTCTTTCTTTCACCTCCAGAATATTGCTAAAATTAGAAACATCCTGTCCAGGAGTGATGCTGAGAAACTAGTCCATGCATTTGTTACCTCAAGGCTGGACTACTGTAATTCTTTACTATCAGGTAGTCCACAAAATGCCATTAAAAGCCTTCAGTTGATCCAAAATGCGGCAGCAAGAGTTCTGATGAATATTAAAAAGAGAGATCACATTTCTCCTGTTTTAGCTTCCCTTCATTGGCTCCCTGTTAAATCCAGAATAGAATTTAAGATCCTTCTTCTTACATACAAAGCCCTTAATAATCAAGCTCCATCATACATCAGAGATCTAATTGTTCCATATGTTCTTAACAGAGCCCTTCGCTCTCAGACTGCAGGTTTACTGGTGGTTCCTAGGATCTCTAAAAGTAGAATGGGAGGCAGATCTTTTAGTTATCAGGCTCTCCTGTGGAACCAGCTCCCAGCTTTAGTCCGTGAGGCAGACAGTCTGTTTATTTTAAGGCCAGGCTTAAAACTTTCCTTTTTGATAAAGCTTATAGTTAGAGTGGCTAAGGTCATCCTGAGCTATCTCTGTAGTTATGCTGCTATAGGCTTAGACTGCTGGAGGACAGACTTACCAATTTTCTTCACTCTGCTACTTCCTTTTCTCCTACGACTCTCCAGTTGTATTACAGTACATTCTGCTATTTTGACTGTTAACTTTGTTTTCTCTGTGTTTTTCTCTCCATAAAAGATATACCTGGTCTGGTATCCTGCTTGGCTGCAATGCCCTGTTGGACGGGGGGCATCGACTGGGATGATGCTCCCAGTAACTGAACATCCACTGTGTCCTGTTATTAACTTTTTACTTTCTGTAACATAGAAAGTTCTCTTATATCAGATCTTCTGTTCCTTCTGTGTTTCTGCTCTGTCTTCTCAAACCCCCAGACGGTCGTGGCAGATGGCCGCTCCTACTGAGCCTGGTTCTGTTGGAGGTTTCTTCCTGTTAAAGGGGAGTTTTTCCTCTCCACCGTCGCTACATGCTTGCTCAGTATGAGGGATTGCTGAAGGATTGCTGTGGTTGGAAAGTCTGCATCAACGGGGCCCAACCTCACGCCAATGACTGACGCAATCTGCTGGGATTCCTTAAATAGGAAACTTTTTAACTGATTGGAATGTTTGTATAAATGTATTGAAATGACTTCTTGTTAAGTGCCTTGAGATGACATCTGTTGTGAATTGGCGCTATATAAATAAACTGAATTGAATTGAATTGAATTAACATAAGGATAAAAAAATTAACAAAATTGAAGTTTTTTTCATATTCAGAAAGGAAAGAAAATATCTGCATATTGGACTTTGTTTCTAGGGGGAGCAGCAATTTTAAGGGATCCCCTTGGTGGTGGCCTTGAGTTGGCCAAGTACACCATCTAATGATGATAATTAGAAACAGAATGCAAAGTTCTAGTAACAGCCATCATTTGGGTTCAAACATACTATATGTTTAAATTGTACATGGACAGACGCTTACTGAACTTAAAGATTCACAAGAAAAGAAAAGAAACCAGTTTGCATAACAAAAAATTAAGACTGATTTGTGGGTCTTTCCAGAATATGTTAATATCTTTTTTATTTCTCCTATATTTCTCAGCCTCATGATAAATTAATAAAAAATGATCAAATAAATGAACAAATAAACAAATTGGGTTTATAATAATGTACTTATGTGTCTTTTATTTGTTTTCATAAAGCTTGTGTGTGGAGTCCTGTAATCTGTCCAGCCTGTGTTCACATCATGGACCTTGGATAACTCCCTGTTTCTATCCTTTATTTAACAGGTGCATGTCTGTAAAAAGTAGGGCAGGGACAAATTCACTATACAGCAAGCAAGTGTCAAACTACCCTTTAAATCTGGTAGAAATTTTTATTTTTATTATTTATTTTTTTATTTTTTGTATGCTTTCATTTTTGTGTGTCTTTTAAGCAATCACTCCGCTTTCTTGATGATCTAGTTGCTAGGAAGCAGAATGTGAGTTTCTGAGGAATATTATTTCCTACTTTTTTGTGCTAAGGCTTGTCTGCTTTCTCACAAATCACACTCTGCCTGCTGTGCTGTTATGATAACGCTAAAGAAATTGTGAATATTTTTCATGCTGTGAATTGTTCTTGCTGAAAATATATTTTAACTGCAAAATGAGCAATAATCTAACAATAAATCCATCTTCACCCTGATGTGTTTATTGTGTTTATAGAAAAAAAACCTTACCTTTTGTTCATGTGTTCTTGATAAAAGTAGATCTTCAGTTTTCCTTCCTTTTCCAAAGCTTTCAGTTTTTTGTTGTTGCCAAATTGTTGCATGACTTTCTTCACGCTTTTTTCCCTTCTCTTTTGTTAGGGGTAGAACCACTCTATCATCCCAAGAAAACAAAGCAAAAACCCAGTTAATATCTTCATGTTTCTGTCTGATCTAAATGTATCTATCTCTCCACCAAATCTGGAGAGGATCCCAATCTGTCCTGCTCGGCTTGATGTCCAGGGGTCCAAAAACAGACCAGAAATTTCAGAATTTTTTCACTCTCAAAATAGAGTGGCGGTCTAATTAAATTAATTTAGCCCCTGCTGGTCCGGTTCAGTCAACAATTAGATTCTTCACAGCTTATCCTCACAGAAGCAGTGCACGACAGTCTCTCGTCTTCCACGTGTCTCTCACTTTCTTAGTATATCTGCCATCTGATCTTGTTCTGCTGCATATCCACTCTGTATCCCACATCTAGTGAACTATTGCTCACAGCTCATCTCCGGTCCTCCCCCTCCCTCTCAGTGTCACTGTAGATACTTGGCATTTGAAAATGACTACATGCACTACAGTCTTCCACTGTGAAGCATTGATGGTCAGCTGGTGAGAACTGCTGATGAAAGGACCAACTGGTTCCATCAGGATTAACGTGTGCAAGCATGACCTAAACATGATGACTAAAACTGTTCTCATCAAGAGGTAAATCCCACCAGTTTTACTGTTCTTAGCACATTCAATGTCTCTGTGGTGTTATACAGTATTTCAATAAGAAAAAATACTTCTAAAATGAGTGGTTTGATTACCATTTAGACTCATTTGGAAATGGGAAATGTTCTTAATGAACATGCAAATAGGTGTTTTCTTATCTTAATTTTAATATGTTCCATAATATGTTTGCTTGCATGTTTACGGACAGTTATTTTGTTCTAAAAGGTTGACATACCCCTGTTAAAATGCCAGGTTTTTGAGAACATAACAGACAAGTCTGCTGGGGAAGAAACTGTAAAAACTTAATAAATAAATCAGTCTTTAACCAAGCTGCACACAGCACCCAGTCTCCTTCAATTCACACCTGCCATCAATGAAATTTAATTTGATAAACAACGGTGACATTACAGAACTCACACAAAAATAGACATTTCACCAAACTTGCTGAAAAGAAAGTTAGAAACCCTTCAGAGGAGTTTTAAAGATGTGGTCAGCAACACTGACCGAGCTGCAGAAATGTCTGGCTAGCACTGATTCTGTTATAAAAGTGACAATAATCTTCTATAATTTCCATATGTTCAGAGTGAAAGGGTAATACACAACCCCCTAAAACTGAGAAATTTTGTTATTTTGCCTGCTGGACGGATAAGAACAAAGTCCTTTCTGCCAAGGACACTATACTTCACAATAACTTAAATGCAGGACTCTTTCTTTCCTTATAGTTACTTCTACCACAGGATTTATATATAATATTTGAAAAAAAAGAAAATATTTCTTCCCGGATGACATGTCAAGAAAGAGCTGCAAGAACTCCCAGACTGTGGCTGCAAGAACAAAATTATCTCAATTTGTCCTTTCACCCCTGGTACAGAGGAAGGATTTCTTAGTTCTCATAGAGTATGTTTAGGGTTTTAGAAAGTTTGTGCTTTTCTTCCAAAGAAAATCTGGTTGGAGTATGTGGTATGGACAAATAAAACCCTGTGAGGTGTGACCTTTTGGGCCACAGAATATGACAGAATGATTGAAAGTATCACTGTGAGTCCAACCATAGATCCAAAGCAATAAAACAAGGGTCTGCAGCTCCAACGCCACTCTCCTGCAACTTTTGAATGTGTCGGTACTCCAATGAATGGTTCATGAACAGGCTTTTGCTAAACTTGCTGGTGTGCCAAGGAGGTAAATCAGGTGTGCTGGAGCAGGGCTGCATCCAAAAGTTGCAGGACTCTGGCACTCGGGGACTGCAGCTGGAGAACCCTGGGAAAAAAAAGAAGACTTTCACCAGAAGACAAGTTATGTTTTGGAAAGGTCTCACCAGAACTCAGTGCTAAACCTGGCCGAAATACTGTGGGGCTTCCTGGACAAGAGATATCCCTATAATCTAAAAGATTTTGAGAACTTTATTAAGATTAAGTGTGATAATGCTATCAAAATGTGCAAGACTGAGCGTTGAAATTGAGTCAAAAGGTGCTTCAACCATGGCCTCCCCGAGCAAACATTTGCTAATTAATCATAGAAAAAAACAAGTTGGGCTCCGTCTGACCAATGGGAAAATATGGTTGAAAAGTGAAAAGACATTAAAGACACATAGACATCCAAACGCGGTTAAAACATGTTTGGGTTGGTTCAAAGAGACGCCGATTCTCCACACAAATTGCTTCATTGCTTTTAAAAAATATCTGGAAACCTAGTGCGCTTCGCAACATATGATTCAGAGTTTTTCTGCATTCATACAGAACAGTAAGTAAACTCCTCTGAAAAAAGATTTGAGTTAGAAACAAAAAAAGTTGCATTCGCTGAGTGCATCAGCCAAACTCAGTGATACTGCGTTCTGTAAACTAGTACCTACTAAGAAGTTGATGAGTTACCTGCATTGAATGTGGAGAATGATTTTGTTCTAAGGGTGAATAATATCCACGTAAGCCTTAAATTGACGACAGAATGGCAGAACAAATTAGAAAATAGGGTGAACAATATGTTATGTGAGTCTTTCTCTGAGAAACGACATTGAAGCCAAGATGATCTTAAAGTCACTCTTCTAAATATAATAGTTAAGAACACTTGACCTATATCTCAGCTTTAGTCTGAAGTGACCACGAAAGGGAATATTTTTTTGGGGAAAAACACACAAGCATTTCTAAACAACAGGCTTGAAAACCAGTAAGAGCATTGTTGCTTCATGTGCAGATGTCCGCTGTGCTTTGCAACGTTACTGTCAGAACTGTAAATGGGTTGCAGGTTCAGTTAGGAGATGGCAGACCAGATGGGGATGATGATGTAAAGTGTGCCATAGGGACAGAGCAAACCCAGAGCCTTGTCGTTGTACCAAGTGAGTTATTTAAAGGCCTTCTCACTGCGGCAGCACAAACTGGGCCAGGATCAGCCGGTTCCAGTGGTCGGTCACACTTCATTACCTTTCAGATGACCAGTAAACTCCCACGTTATCATTAGGACACATTTATGTTCAAAGAGCTTCTTCCCTCTCCCAGATCTTTCTGTTTGAATATTTATCTTTTTTTTCATGGCTCTTCTCAGGTATTTATAAGGAAAAAAATACTAATGTTCAACAAAACAACAGAAAAAGTTTAGAAAACTGTTTTTAGAAAAAAGCATGGCAATCTCAACTAAAAATGAGAACATTTTCAAATGTGGTTGATTTTAAAAATCTGTGTGGATTAGTAAAAAATTAACTTAATAGCTAACAGTTGTCTGGTCTACGCTGACTCCTATTGTTTTTACTGTTACTTTGAAATTAACTTTTTGAAGTGTTATTTTTTTCAATGAAAATGGAAAAACATGCTAAAATACTTACATTGATTTGCTTTATTGTACCAGCATAATCTAATGCTAAAAAAACATGGAAAAATACTATCTTTAGTTCGAGAACTTTTATTTTTTAAGGACATAAAATCCCAGATATAAAAATAAATGTTTTTAATAAAAAACTGATGGCTCATTTATTGGCACTACTACAGTTACATTTTTGTAAACCAGTTGACTAGCCTAATTAAAGCAAACAGCAGAAAGGATCTTTGGCACACATTCATAGACCTAAACACAGATCTGTGGGGAACTTGGAGTTAAGTGCTTTCCACAGGGGGTAGGCTGGAATTGAACCCCAAACTTTCCTGTTGCTGCTCTTCCCACTGAGCCACAGTCACCCATGAAGAAAGCACACCTGATCTTGGAAGATCGCCACACACCTGCCTGACTTGAATGGCATGCTTTCTCTTCTTTCCCATTTTGAAGAGTAGCTAGGAGAAAGCGGCCTCTTCTGCCCCAAGGAAAGTCCCCAGTCACTCTGATCAAGACTGTGGACTCTCTTTTGAGAGCTGTTCATCCAGGCTTCTGCTCCACTTCCTGCATCTGCTCCACACTTCCCCAATCAATGTATTGTCCAATGAAAATGAAATCCCATCACCTTATATAATGAGGCCACACAACAAAAGACAATAGGTGGAATCCAGGCTTTATCTTCCTGTGATCAATTCAGTGTTTTTTTTTTGTTTTTGCTGCATCCTAAATAATTTATAAAGAAATCTTTCAAAAGAAATAAGGGTTTTAGCATGTACGTAAGCTACATGGCCTCTGTGATGTTGAATCATATTTATCTTATTATATTCAGGGTCAAAAAACACGCTTTAAACACAGCTTTAAACACGCTCTGCTCCTCCTCCACATAAATTTTTTTTGACAAACCAAATGTTTGTTCCTGACACAGTTTACAAGAAGGAAATACGTATTGCAGTTAGTTCTCCAAACATCAATCAGGAGCACCATCCTCCAGGCAGAGGCTGGTGCTTCCAGCTAGGTGCCAAATTTATATTTGTCCAAAGTGAACAATGTGGGATTTATCCATTGTCATGGAAACACTGATAAATCTAACTTTGAGCAAACAACTTACATGTAGGTCACACTCCTCTGGACCTGGTTTATTTAGACATTTCCTGTTAATAGAGTGGCTGAAAAATAAATCTCTAAAATAAAAAGTATATATATATATTTTTCAAAAACATTTTACTGAGCATTTTACCCACAGCCTCACACATTACTGGCAAAATTACAGGCACTGAGATCCTTTCAGCTGCAGAGTAAACACAACAGGAGGGGATGGTTCTGGAAACAGGCTGTACTCACAGATCTGAGGCAGCCTCTGCACTGGTTGCAGTAATTGATCTCTACTTGACTAAATGGGCCACTTATTTTTACAGCCTGAGCAGGTGCACCTGCGTACCGGTGTTTTTACATCAGCCGCTGATCAGTCATGAGGACCTGGTTTGCGGGGCAGCTCAAATCAGAAGAAACCCTGCAGGTGCTCATAAAACACACACACACACACTCCTTCCCACATGTAGGAATGCAGAAACAAGCTGAAGCAAATTCATGTGTGACACAATGTTTTTTTTATTCTATTCAGCATGTGTTTCTGCATTTAATTTATTTACAAAGATTGAACAGGAGTACATGTAATTGAATATAAATCTATTTATACGACTGGATTGTACAGAACTGATTTGATTATATTCTACTTATACTTCTGTTTGTTTCATAAAGTGCCTAGAGATGACATTTGTTGTGAATTTGTGCTATATAAATAGACAGAATTGAATTGGGTTGAATTCATAATATAAGCATCAACATTCTGAATCCTATACCCCACTGTGGCTGCTGTACAATTGTTGCTCAGTCGAGTTGAGAATTATCTGCCCGTTTTATTACAAGGGCGGTTTTAGGGAAGAAATTATTTGACTGCAAGAGAAAATATTTACACACAGTGTCTTCAAAGTACTTTTTCCAAACTACTACCTAATATATATTTTTTAGGGTGTTATGTGTTTGACCAAGACAAAATAGCTGATAATTGTGAAGTGGATACAAAATGATTTATTTGTATGTTTAAATTTGTGGCATTTGTACTTTTTGTTTGTATTCTAACCCGCCTTAATCACCACTTCTGTTGCCATTTTAGCTGCAAATTGTTGCTCATTTCTCTTTGCACAATAGCTCAAACTCAGTCAGATTATATGGAGAGATTTGAACTTCAGTGTTCAAGTCATTTTATCCATCTTCCCAGTCCCAGCCCATTGCGAGCCTTCCCACAGCATAATACGGCCACCACCATATTTCAGGGTTGTTATGTGTGTTCAGTGTGATGTGCTGTGTTGGTTTCTTGTCCCACAAAGAGTTGGAAGTTAGATTTTTGTTTCACCTTGCCAAAGCACCTTCTTTCACATGTTTGCTGTTTTCCTAATCCCACTTGTGGCAAAGATGGATCTCTGCAGCTACCTCAGAGTTAGCATGAGCCTGTTGGCTCCTTCTCTGATTAATGGAGGATGAACACAAATGTAGGCTACTGGCTTTTTATCTGTAAAAAGAAACTTGAAAACCTTGTGTCATTTATCTTTCATGTTACAACCATGCACTGTTTTGTATTGATTTATACAAAATAAAAAATAAATTGAATTAACTTTGTGTTTGTATGTTAATTGTTGTGAATTCTTTGCAAGGAAGGCACTGTGTTTAAATCTATAGATATATGTGGAATTTTTGTGTATTTGTGAATAGAAGAAGCAATGTTTTGCCATTTTTGAAAATAAAACACTTAATTTAGTCTACCGTATTAGACCTAGTGCTGCCTGAGCAGATAAGTAATGCTTAGCTTATGCCTTTGGCCAACTCTCCTTCTATATAAATGTAGATTTTTTATTTTACACCTGTGGACAACTTTGAATCCTTTACTAAATACAACATGCAGCTATAGTTTCTCCCTAATCCAGGTTTGTATTTTTAAGTTGCCATAATACATAAATGTTTGATAGGAAAGTTCAAAATGGTGTTTGTGGCGTTTTTTTAGCTTCTATACACCAAATCCTGCCAGTTCACCATTCTGCTCGCAGGTGCAGAAGTGTGGAGCACATCCATAAAGAACAGCCCTAAGAGTGGGTACGTTCTCAGGGTGTCAGCTCACATGACTCGAGTTTTTCCCCAGTGGGGGTCTCAGAGAAACGAGGGTGAGTGTTGGGTTTTAATGAGGTGCGATGTTCCTCTGAAGCAACATGACTCTAAGGAGCAGACGTGTGTCCTCTGAACAGCATCGGATCCATGTGATTTAGAAGATTCACAGAAATCATGTCTGCTTCAATTATTTCCCAATGTTTTAAAGGATTTAGATGATAAATCTGAAGTGCAAAATGAAAGCTCAACTGAATTCCCTGCGTTAGTTAAAAAAACAAATGTTTTTTGAGACACAATTTCCCATAAAGACTAACATATTATCATCTGCACTGTTAGTGACACCATGAAGCAGTGTTTAATATGTCAGCTATCCAGAAGAGTTCACAGCTGTGGGACATGTCTGCTTTGAGGCCACCCAGCAACTTGAGGGTTGGCCATGCAGGTGGTAGATTTCCTTCATGTTTTTGGTGGCACTGACACTTCAGACCGCTTCGCTGCGAGTGTAACAGTGAGTATCGATGGTTGCAGTTAAAGTCCTGACCCATTCTGTTTGTTTTCCTGAAAGCAAACTATATGTTTGTTTGTTTGTTTTTTTGTCTTGAATCAGCTGTTCCAGCATAAAATTTGGGCATCTTCATATTATTTTACCATCATCTGTGATAAAATATTGAAGCAAATGCCCTGAGTTATGTGGAAAGCCTTTAGCCACACTTAAACAGAAACACAGAGTCACTTAATATAATCATGGACAAAACAAAGTACCATACATTTTTCAAGAGTACACAGATTCTTTACAGGGTTTTCTCTAGGATATGTATCCAGGTTTCTAGGTTTCCTCTTGGTTTTTTAAGAAACTTTTTCATTTCTACTACCTCTTTGTTTAATAAATAGTTAGATTCCAATAATTTTAAAACCTGACAGAGACCAGATTATTTTGAAGAGTTTCAAGCATACATTTTTAACTTGTAGCATGTGTTTTTAACAATAAAGTATTCATATTTTTGATCAAATAAAATATTATTATTTTATTATTTTCCTAAAAGTAATAATCTCAGTTTAACTTTTTGTTTCTTCAATTAAACAAGTATTTCACTGATCTATTTCTCTGCAAATAGAAGAGGCTGTAATATAGATTATAAACATCTCCTATTATGACAATCTTCAGTGTATACTAGTGGTTTCAGCATAGACAGTATTATAATACACTGTTTTTATAAGCCAAAACTGTGATAACTAAGTTAATGGGTTTCTGTTTGCTGTGGAAAATGAAACAAATAAGTCTGTTGTAAATCAAAATGAAAGGTGGCTACATTAATCTTGATTGATCAGATTAAGTTTTGTTTGCATAATGGTGGGAATCTGTGATTAAATGAGATAATTTGACATCATTTTAGTTCATTTCCAGGTGGTTTAGATGGTGATTACTGTGCAGCAACTGGATTTCCAATTATCTCATTTTCGCCATAACCCAAAACAACGAGTGCAATAATCCATTTTAATGAAAATATCTTCAGTAAATCTATAATTTACAAAATCCATATGAAATATCAGAATCAGTTACCCAACATATATACAGTACAATTTTAACCAGGCTCAGTGCTTCTGTTTACCAGGAGTGCATCTTCATCAAAAAAGCCTTCTTCTTGCTCCCTCTAGTGGTCATATTTTCAATTCATACTTCAAACCCAAACCATACAACAAATCAGTAGAGTTATGCACAACATAATGTCCACTGGACAATATCACAAACGTCCCTTTGTAGACAAAAGCCCAAACATCAAGCAGATTTCTTGTGAAGTCAGTTCACTTCTTGTAAATCAGGATGACTGAAACAGCTTCATCCTTTCTTGGGTAGAAAGGCCGTCTTTTAAACTCTGAAAAATATAAAAACAAGAAACAAAAAGAGTTTCAATAGAGATAGTTGAAGCAGAGAGAATGTCTAAATTCATAACTGGTCCAATTAAAATGAGTGTCAGATCTCAATGGTTTAAAGCAGACCTCTGGGGAAAATGGAAAAAATAGTGCTCTATAAATTGATTAATAATAATAATAATAATAATAATAATAATAATAATAATAATAATAATAATAATAATAATAATAATAATAATAATAATAATAATAATAATAATAATAATAATAATAGTTGTTCCAATACTGGACAAATGTAAGTAAAACATGTAATTGTGACGCTATTGCTGACTATTGCAATAACATAAATTACGATGGGGGCATACAAAACAGGAAAGTTCCATCCAAGTCTTTCGAATATAAAGATCCTTTAAATGCACAGCCAAGTGTAAAATAAAAAACGAATACTAAATGATGGAAATGTTGGTGGTGATTTTACTCTTGATCTGAATCCTCGTATTTGACGCAAGAAGGATGATTTCTCTTTCTTTTTGATCGCAGGGTTGTTCATCAAAGAATCATCTATAAACAAAGACAGAGGAGCAGAAGAGACAATGTGAAGCCACCCTAATAATGCTCTAACAAATAAAACCATATTATGAACAAAAAGTGAGAGTTTTCTCACCAACACGGTTTTCTGAAGTATCTCGGCTTGGAGACCAGGTGGCAAACTTGGCTTCACTGTAGTTGTTTGCATGGAGGGCCTTCAGTTTATTCTCTGAATAAACTTTGTCCTATAATACATGGAGATGGTTAGATTGTAATTGTTGGTTCAATATACTTACTTTGAATCCATAAAGCAACTTCAGTCAGTACAGTAACAAAGATAAATAATTATCGCAAATTGTCAGATTTAGAAGATTATTTTTTTTACCATTTGAGCAATCTCTAAATCCTCTTTGAGAGAGAGAGCTTCCTGTCTGAGATGCTGCATCTCTGCCTCCTTTGCCTTCAGGATCATCTGTTATAATGGAAATACATCAGCATTATGCAGTACTACTAGTATACACACAAACCATTAATCCTTGAGTTTTTCAACATTCTGTCACATGAAATCCAGAATGTAACATATTTTATTGGGATTTTAGGTGAGATATTAAAAACAAGGTGGGACATAGTTGTGAAGTGGAGAAAATATATTTAAATTTTATGTTTTACTAGCGCTGTCAAACGATTCAAATTTTTAATCTAATTAATCACAGGGTAGCTGTAAATTAATCACGATTAATTAACATTCCCAAATATGACAGAAAAAGTAACATTTTTGGTGTAAATAAAGGACGAAACCGGAAGCTGTTGCTCTTTTTTTTAAGGAAATACAGGAGAGATGCATGGAACTTTTGTTTTGAATTCCACAATCACATTTACACGTGGAGCTTTTTACCTATTAATCTTTTAGCCAGTTACTAAGGCAAATTAACTGGTTAACATTTTCTGAATGTAAAGCTGATAGTTTCTTATTCAATTTTGGACAACCCTGAGCATCCTCTTCATGGAACTATCCTACAACAACGGTGTCTTCGGTCAGAGGCTTCTTCAGTTTTGCTGCGACACAGACTGCTACAGGAGATCATTCCTGCTTACAGCCATCAGGATCTACAACAGCTCCTTGAAAAATTAAATAATATGAGCTACAATAACACTTAATTTCTCTCTGGGATGAATTAAGTATTTTTTAATTGAAATTTTCTGACAAATAGAGGGATTTTTTTTTTATCAACACTGAACCTTTATATTACTCCCTGGTTCCCACTGTTATTATTTGCAGTTATCAAACAGTTGTCATACTGTTTACGTGACAAGCGAGCACTGAAAGCAGTGCGGGTTTAATTGTGGGGTAAACAGGGCAGGTCATTCTGTGCATGTGTTAATTGCGTTAAAAAAATTTATGGCATTAATTCCACAAATTAATAGACCCGCATTAATGCATTAATTTTGACAGCCCTAGTTTTTACAAATAAAATCTGGACATTTCTATGTATCCCCCTTGAGTTGAAGCTTTCTAGAGACATATTTTGTTACAATTTCAGCTGCAAGTCTTTTGGAGTATGTCTCTACCAGTTATGCACTTAGAGACTGAAGTTTCGGCCAATTATACATTCTGATTTGTTTTTAAAAAATAGCTCAACATCAGATTGGGTGGAAGGCATCTGTGAACATCTATTTTTAAGCTCTGCTAGAGACTACCAGCTGGATTTAGGTCTGGACTTTGACTAGGCCCATTTTTAAAATCAAATGAAGTGCAGCTGATTGCATTAAGTCACCTGCTTTGCAATGTTGCTTTTC
The DNA here is from genome assembly GCA_963556495.2 of Valencia hispanica. Classification (NCBI taxonomy): domain Eukaryota; kingdom Metazoa; phylum Chordata; class Actinopteri; order Cyprinodontiformes; family Valenciidae; genus Valencia; species Valencia hispanica. Next base: position 21,270,235 of record OY747718.1, on the reverse strand, counting down.
CTTACCCTGAGCAAACGTGGCAACAATGGAGAGGAACTACTACCTTTTACTCTAACTTAGTTGATTCTGACGAGCTTTTTCTGATGGATGTGTTCCAAGTTCTTACATGCTGCCTTGTGTTAGACAATCACATAAAATCCCAATAGAACATACTGAAGTTGGTGGTTGTAATGAGACAAAATGAGACACACCATGTATAACGTCAACAGTAATGTGGAAAAGAAATGTAATGTTGCTATCATTAGACTCGTGTCCAATTTTTACAGACACCTACTTCCATCTGGTAGATGTTGTTGACCTGTGCTTGGTTTCCTGGAAGCTGAGTCACTTCTTCTGGCTCTCTCTTAAAAGGAAATAGAAAGAAAACATTTTGTAAAGATAATATTAAGTCTGCGTACTCACTCTAATTGAAAAGACAACATTTCCACCTGCTTCTGTTTGAGTTCCTGGTTTTCTTTCTGGTACTGCATCATTGATTCCCTCTCATTCTGCAGCTCCCGGCTCAGCTGAGAGTTTTCCAGGCATTTCTTTGTGTGCTGATCCGACAACACCTCTAGCTCCCTCTGCAATAATTGGATCTCCTTCCTGCAATGAAAAAGCAGAGGCACGGAGGATGCTGGACAGCTAAGTGAGTTTTGGAGGAAATTACATTAGATGGTGGCAGTTATTTGACTGATGAACCACAACTGGAAAGTAACAGAGCCATAATGAGAAGCTATGAGAAAATTGTTATTTACTACTGGACAAATAAAGAGACACAGAGAATAAATTATTTAGATTTCTTCTTTAAAAAAATATTAGCAATGTTTCATGTCAAGAAGATTCTAGGTCCAAAACGAGCATCTCTGTTGACTCACTCATACTGCACGTGGAGCTCTGTGATGTCTGCACTCTCCCTGATCTGTTGAATTTGTCTGCTTTTCTCCAGCTCCTTTTTATGAGCTCGCCGCATCGCTACGATGGCTGTAAAAAGCAGAATTCGTATTCAGAATTCTACTCCTGAAAATGTAAGGTTATTAATTCTCTTCTCTTTTATTGATAAATGCCCACATTGAGCTTTCAAAGATTCCCCATGCACGAATGTATCCAAGGAGAAGAAACAGACAAACAAAATATTTAAACTGTATCTACCTGACATAGTAGCAGCTGTCTCCTCCTGCAGGAGCTGGTCTTTCTCCTTCAGAATTTTTGCTACTTGCTTCTGGTGCTCCTGCTGAAGGTCCTTTATAACCTTCCTGTGCATTTCTTCCATGGCAGTAAACCCAAGATCACATGAAGCCTGTAGTAAAATAAGGAAACAATTTAGTACAATATAAATTTAACCAGACAGTTCTAAAAGTCCCTCTTTGATACCTCTAAGTCTAATTTGAAAAGTAAGGGTAAGTTATAAAACCATATCCAAAGTTTTGAATATCTCAGGTGTTTGTTCAAGCCATCTTTCCAAAAAATTTATTGCACAACTACAAATTAGACCTACACAATACATCAAATCGTAATGGTCATTGTAATATCGTGCAACATCACATTTGCACAGGATTGCTTGGATTAAATATTTGGTAGCATGTTATATTTTAAGTGCAATGTATGCAAACTCTACATGCCAATCTTGTATTTGGTCTCTTAGATTTTCCAGCCCTCTATGCCCTCAGTTTGTGTATATTCTTAGTTACTGAGATACTACAACTCACAAAGAGTGGTGGGGACACAATGCAATATTTAGTAACGTCATCGCAGTTTCATTACTGATTTTGTACAACCCTACTGCAAACCTACCAGGACATGGCCCTCGACCTAAGCTGACAGGCTGGTTAAGGAGAGTATTAAAGAAGTTCCCAAAAGGCCCAATGTAACTCTGGAGGAGCTGCAAAGATCTATAACCCAGGTGGGACAATCTGTTTGGGAGGACATCTATTAGTTGTACATTCCACAGTTCTGGCTTTTATGGAAGACAGTAGTAAAAGGAACCATGTAGGGAAAAGCCTAGAAAAGACTCTCCACATAAGAATCATGGAAGTCATGGAAGAGTCATCTTAGTAGTGATGACTTTATGGGATTCTTCATAAATAAAATTAATTCTATTAAAAACAAAATCATTGGCATGTTCCCAACCTGGATGACGTTAAACTTCTTTCTTTTATTTTTTTGGGACCAGAAGCTCTTAAAAAAAACTGCTTAGTCAATCACTTTATCTGGATGGTATTAAATTGGCCCCCAGTAATAACGTAAAGAACCTCTGCATTATTTTTAACCAAGACTTGACATTCAAATCCCATATTATACAGGTTTCTAGGATCTCCTTCTTTCACCTCAGGGATATTGCTAAAATTACAAACATCCTGTCCAGGAGTGATGCTAAGAAACTAGTCCATGCATTTGTTACTTCAAGGCTGGACTACTGTAATTCTTTACTATCAGGAAGTCCAAAAAATGTAACTAAAAGCCTTCAGTTGATCCAAAATGCGGCAGAAAGAGTTCTGATGAATATTAAAAAGAGAGATTACATTTCTCCTGTTTTAGCTTCCCTTCATTGGCTCCCTGTTAAATCCAGAATAGAATTTAAGATCCTTCTTCTTACATACAAAGCCCTTAATAATCAAGCTCCATCATACATCAGAGATCTAATTGTTCCTTATGTTCCTAACAGAGCCCTTCGCTCTCAGACTGCAGGTTTACTTGTAGTTCCTAGGATCTCTAAAAGTAGAATGGGAGGCAGATCTTCTAGTTATCAGGCTCCTCTCCTGTGGAACCAGCTCCCAGCTTTAGTCCGTGAGGCAGACACTCTGTTTACTTTCAAGGCCAGGCTTAAAACTTTCCTTTATGATAAAGCTTATAGTTAGAGTGGCTTAGGTCATCCTGAGCTATCTCTGTAGTTATGCTGCTATATGCTTAGACTGCTGGAGGACAGACTTACCAATTTTCTTCACTCTGCTACTTTTCTCTTCTAATACTCTTCACTTGTATTATTTGCTGTTATTTCAACTATTAACTTTATTTTCTCTCAGTATTTTTCACTCCATAGAGGGTACACCTGGTCTGGTATCCTGCTCAGCTGCAATGCCTAGTTGGACGGAGGGCATCCCCTGTGTCCTTTAATCAACTTTTTACTTTCTTCAAAATAGAAAGTACTATTACATAAGTTCTTGTTGTTCCTTCTGTGTCTCTGCTCTGTCTTCTCGAACCCCCAGACGGTCGTGGCAGATGGCCGCTCGTACTGAATCAGGTTCTGCTGGAGGTTCTTCCTGCTAAAGGGGAGTTTTTCCTCTCCATTGTCGCTACATGCTTGCTCAGTATTGCTGAGTGATTGCTGTGGTTGGAGTCTGTATCAACGGGACACAACTGCCAGTCATTGAGTCAATGCAATCTGCTGGGATTCCTTACATAGAAAACTAACTAAAACTTTAAACTGATTGGAATGTTTGTACAATTGTATTGAAATTACTTTTTTGATCAAGTGGCTTGAGATTACATCAGTTGTGAATCGGCGCTATATAAATAAACTGAATTGAAAATAAGAGACACAACAAATGTGGAAGAAGGGGCTCTGGTCAGGGGAGACATGGAAAACTCTGTATGGTGTAAAACCAACACTGCACATAACCCTGAGCACACATTACTATAGTAAAACATAGAGCTGACAGCATCATGATTTGGGGATTCCTTTCTTCAACAAGAACAGGAGGTAGAGGTTCACTTTACAGCAGGACAATGACCCTAAACATCCAGCTAGAGCAACAGTGGAATGGTTTAGACCAAAGCATATTCATATGTTAAAATGGCCTAGTCAAGGTCCATTTATGCAATAGGAAAAAAATTTCTAGCTTTGCAAAGCTGGTCGAGACATAGCCAAAAAGACCAGCTATTGCAGTAGGTCAAAGTCAAATTGATTTATATACCACAGTTACAACAGCTAATTCTAAGTGCTTCACAGGAGATTACTAAATATTGACGCAGCGGCGTTGAAACCAACTGCAATGTCACACTTTTCAGATTATTATCTGAAAACTTTGTTTAAACCATCATTTTCCTTCTACTTAAAAATTATGTGTTTGCAAGGCACTCTAGACACACTGTGTATATGAACCACCATTTGTACCGTGCTCACTCATTAAAGACACAATGAATGCAGAGTTTAGAAATTGCCTGAGAAATCTATAGAAATCTCATCAAAAATGTTTTTACTACCTGCATCTTTTCCAGATCTTTCAGGTAAGCTTCTCTCATGGTGGGTCTGTCAGCTTCTATGGTTTTGCCTTCCTTTACATCGCTCTCTGCCACAGCCTTGTCAGGCAGAGAAGAGGTATCTTCTGTTAAATGAGGAACCTCCTCTGTGCAGAATTTGTTCTGTGTTTCATTGGAAACACACGATTTAGAGTAGTAGCCATGCAACTGCTTCATCTCCTCCTCGTGGATCTGTTGCAGTTCCTTTATCTTCTCTTGAAACTCTTCCTCCAGGTTCTGTATCTGATCCTTATGATAGCCTTCGATTTTGTGCATGTCTTCCAGGAGTCTTTGGTTTCCTGTCTCCGCTGACATTATCTTCTGCTCAGCCCGCTCCAGTTCCTCTCTCAGGACGCTGTTGTCCTCCTGAAGCTGGTTTAAGGCTTCGTTTAAAACCTCCTGCTCTTCCATCACGCAGCTGAGCTCCTGCTCTTTGCAAAGATCTTGCGGACTGCTCTGTGATGTCTTGCTTTGCTGAATCTCTTGTCTTAAGTCTAAAAACAGCCTGTCAGACAAATACATCAACTTGACCTGCTCCTGGAAAAAAGTCATATCAGCTTCAGAAACATTGTCCCCACTATGGCTCATACGTTCTTGGACTTGTGTGTGGTTGATTGGAAGCTCCTGGCAGATCTGGCATAAGAACTTAGCTCGCTTTTGCAGCCGAGACACAATTCCCTCTAACAAACCTCTTTCTCTATCATCCTCCACCTTTTTCTCTTTGAAACGCTTCTTTATGCTTTGTTTTACAGCTTCTTCTGAGTCTTTAGCTTGCTCATCATAAGGAGACAACTCAGAGGGGCTGATATCTGCCAGGCCTTCCCTTTGATCATGATTGTTTACTCGACTCACGCTCTGTTGCTGAAGTTTTAAAGCAGCATAAATGAGCTCAGCTTCAGCACAGAACCTTCCAATCACACTCTCTAGAAGCTGATCGCTGTCACATCCAGTTCTCCTAGACTCCATCCTTTCTTCAGCTTTTAGGCGCAGGATTTGGGAGATTACGTTTTTGTAACTATGAACCAAATCACCTTTATCCTCCTTCTTCGCTGCAGATAGCTCGCAAATCCCATTTTGATTCTGCAGGACAGAAACCATTTTCTCTACGACAAACAGCTCCTTGATCAAATACTTCCCAACATCTGACACATCATGCAAGGGTTGGGTGTTGGTGAGTGTAGAAACGACGTCTCTTTCAGCTCCAGCTAATTTCTCATCACTGAGGATCTTGTCCTCTTCTTTGCTCACGTTGCGTGATTCCTGCTGGAGTCTCTCTGCATCTTTCTCCCCTTGCTGAAGGCAGCCAGCGACGCCTGCCAGCTGCCTCTCGATGTCGGGGACGTTAACGGGACTTGTCTGAAGCCTCTCTCTGCAGGCCTGAACGACGTTCAGAGCCACCTGAAACCTGCCGACCAGCATCCTGCAGCCGGCCTCCGTCTCCTGGGCAAAGCGCTGGCTCTGCTTGGCCTGGCTGTGGAGCAGCAGGCTGAGGTGCTGCGCCGTGGCTCGGCTCTGGGTAAGCTGGGAGCAGAGCTGGGGGTCCTGGCAGCTGATGTGACCCTGGTGCTCCTCCAGTCTCTGAGTGATGTCTCTCAGTTTCTCCTCTGTGACAAACAGCTTAGTTTCAAGCAATTGGATTACAGTCATGAATTTTTCCGGATCATCTCCTGCAGCGGTAATGTACTGGCACGATGCATCCACTGAGCAAGACCGGGTTCTTACATTCTCCAAAGAATTGACATTTTTTCCTTGAAAGGCCTTCATCAACTGAGAGCTTGGAGGCTCAAGAGTTGGCTGTCTGTCTTGATCTTTCAGCTGAGGAGAAGAACAGGCGCAAACTCTCATTACTTCGCTCAACTTCACTTCTGTCTCCTCTAAGCTGTTACCCAAGACCTCCATCTTCAGCAAAACCTCACTCAGCTCTTGCTCCTTCCTGTCCAGCAGTCTTTCATAGCCTTCCCGAATGTCATTCGTTTCAGATTCCCTTTGCTGCACCTTACCCAATGCAACCTGCAGCTCCTCACAGGCCCTCTCATATGAGTGCTCCAGGTTGTAGTAGTGTGTTTCCTCTGTGTTCAGACGATCCTGCAGCCTGCCCACCTCTCTGTCTGCTTCTAACAGCTGGCTCTGCAGCTCCTGACAGCGATGGTCTAGCTGCTCCCGTTCCTCCTGCAGGTGCTGCATGGCTGATACTGTACGTGCCAACTCCTCCTGCAGCTGCTGTTGCGCCTCTTCGATTTGTCTGGTCCACGTCTGAGTCTTGGTCAGGCTCTCCAGCTGCTGCTCGGCTCTTTCCAGTTTGTCCCGCAGGTCTTGGGAGTTTTGCTCGGCCTGAGCCAGGCTGGCACCCATGCTCCTTCTTTCTCTCTCCTGACTCGCCTGGAGAAGCAAGAGGTGCTTCTGCAGCCGGGCCTCTTTCTCGGCCTGCGCATCCTCATAAGCACGAAGCTGGGCTGACATCTCTTGGAGATGTTTCTGCAGCTCTTCAGCCTCCTGTTGGAGGACCTGTTGGCTCTGCAGCTCCTGCTGCAGTTGGGCCACTCGGGACTCTGTCTCCTTCCTTTTCTCTTCACTGACATTCAGCTGGGCCTTCAGGGAGGCCACACTGTGCTCGAACTCCTGCTGCTGCTCCTGAAACCGCTGGCGATCCTGCTCTAGATGCATTTGAGCGAGCGCCGTGGCGTCTCCTGTGACCAGCAGCTGTGCCTGCTGGGCCAAGAGGTCGACTCTTCGCCGCAGCTCTGCCTCCCTGGCCTCCTCCTGACTCCTCTTCAGCTCCTCAAGCTCCATGCGGAGGTTATGATTTATCCTCTGCAGGAAGGTTAAAGCTTGCTCTGGAGATGAATTGGTGTCATTCTGCAGAAAAAGAATCCCACCTTATGACTTGAACAACAGAGAAATCTAATTTCAAAACAGTCAGTTTCCTCATCATACTCCTCTCCATTCATGTTAAGACTGCATCTTTTGTGTAAAATTTTGAATCAAGATTTATATGGTTTTTTAGTCCATGAATAAGAATCGTCTTTGTAAAAGAAGCAAGCCTACACCATCACGGATCGTCAATCATATCTAATCAGTGGCCATGAGTTGTTTTTTCAGATATTCATCCTTTTTTTCACTCCAACTCCACCTGGACTGTGGGTTTCTGAAAAGTTAAGTTCTATTCTCAGTGGATTAAAGCTCACAGTTCCAGTTAAAGCCCTAGTAGAGCTCACTGAACTCCACATATTTACATTTGTGATGGTTGGACAGAAAATATATTTTTAATGGTATGCTGTACCATGTGCCAATAGGCATATGGCTCCTTGTCCAGCCTAGTAGCTAAGCATAGCATGTATCTGTGTCCTATTTGCACACAATGGAAACAGATTAATAATTTTAAATACCTAGAAATTTTGATCAACTTAAAATATTGAGATTTTTTTGTTTTTTTCTTAGATTTATTTTTAAGAAAAGTGTTAAGGGTACAAATGTTTGCACCAGCTTTGATTCTGCTAAAATCAGGAATTTTTTGGCATCATATTTTTCCCCACAGAGCACATGTATCCAAATTGAAAAAATTTTTTTTTAGTTTTTTTGTTGTTTTTTAACAAATCTTTACTAGGAATGCCCATATATTTAAATATGGGAATCTGGTAGTCTTTATTCTACCTGTAAACAAAGAAGTTTCCCTGAACTAATCTCTCTTTCTTGATGTAGCTCGTCCTGCAGATTCTTGTTTAGTTGTTGGATTCTTGACAGTTCTCTCTGTGTTTGCTGCAGCTGTGGAGAAATTAAAGCAAACCTTTAAACAACAAAAAATGACTCATTTTTGAAAGTTTAATTGTCTCTAAAAACATGTAATCTTTTGTTTGTTTGTTTTTTTGTCTGATTGGATTTCTTACAAGAGCTGCAGTTTGCCGCAGTAAAATTGCAGCTGTCCTCTCACCTCTCTGACAAGTTGCCCAGTTTGCTGCTGACACGGCAGCGCTGCGTGGTCCTTTGCACACGTGGGGTTTATCAATACCTGTTGCTCCTCCTTCTGTGGCTTAGCTTCAGATTCCTGTGAATGCGGTTGCTCAGCAGCAGTCTCTGTATCTGCATGTTGCCTGAAATCCTCACCATATGACAGCACCACCGTTGAAGAAGAGTCGTCACTCTGGAATCCTTCAACAGATACGGATGTGTCTGTCACACCTGGTGTACATAACCAAAGGAATAAAATTCTAAATAACAAACCTTAATGTTTACATGGTTTTTTTCTTTCAGACATGTTGGGGGAGTTAACAAATCAATATTTCTCATAGTAAATATATTTCTAATGAGCCTTTTGGCGTTAAATTCAAAAAACAATTTTATTCTGCCCTTTTGAAAAACTAATAGCCTGATATGATAATCATGAATGAACTTTAAATTACCACAACGTATGAAAAGTTGAGTTTAGCATCTAGCCCCCTGATTACTGCCAGAACTGTAGAATCAAGAAAACGTTTGATCAAATTTTATCTTATGACATCTACACCAGGAAATATCAGAAGAAAATACAGTCTGGTCAGATGAGTTCAAAACTGGACACTCTGAATGTCACTGCACACACTATATTTGGAGGTTGAATGGTTCTGCACATCACTCCACTAACTGGTGTTAGTGGAGTGATGTGCCACCAATGTGCCACCAATGTGCCACCAATGTGTCACCAATGTGTCAATGACCATGTGTCACCAATAGAGAGGGTTGGAAGTGGGAGCATCATGGTGTGGGGCTGTAACTCAGCATTTAGTGCTGGCAGATGGCATATAAATGAAGTAAGGATGAACTAAGAATTCTAGCAGGACATTCTTGATGAAAGTCTGAAGATGAGACGAGTGAGATTTTTTTTTAAGCAAAACAAGGGTGCCAAACACACAGCCATGAAAACTCAACTAGTTCCAGGGAAAGAAACCGATTCAAATCGAATCCAGCTGAAAAATCTATGTAAAGAACAGAAGATCAGAGTGAGGAAAAGCCAAGAAGCTTCCACATTTGAAGACAGTTTTTGAGGGGAAGAATTGGTCGAAATCACTCCTAAGCAATGCATGTGACTTGTTTCTCCATCCAGGAGACGTCTTGAAGCTATCATCACCAAAGACTCAGTAAGCATGTTCAATACTTGTTCTGCCATTTCACCTAAATACACATAATTTATGGACTCATTCGTTTTGATCTTTTCCTCTAGGGGGATTATTCAGGTTGTTGCCAACATCTGTAGTGAGATTAATGTCAGCATGCCCATTAGAAAAATATTTACACCACAAACATCTGAGTTGGTGACATATCTCACCAGCCTCAGTGGTTTCCACATGAAGGTGGCACTGGACTTCTTCAGTCTCCACCACCTGCTGTGGAGGATTTGCAGGTGCTGGAGTATGTGAAGAAGAGGGTGAAACAGGGGGATGAAGGCATGATGAGTCTAAATCAGCCAGGCTTTGTGCTTCTTCTAGCTGCTGTTTGGACGTCGGTTCTTGCTGCCCTTCACGTGACTCTTCACAGTCTTCCAGCTCACCTTCCTTATTCTCTGCCAAGGAGCTAGGAGGAAGAACGACACTCCTTTAAAAAATGGTTACATGGTAACTCAAATTAAGATTATCTTACTTTATAATGTAATATAAAACACCCTAAACCTGATTAAATGTAAGATGAAAGGGATATACTATACTGGAAAGTTTGAGAATAGCAATTAGGTCCTATAGGGAATAACCCGACATCTACCTTGTGTCACCTTGTGTACGTTTGGGCTGCACATTTTTAAAAACCGCTTGCACCCAGTTGCGTTTCATCCCAGCTGTCATAGCACACAGTGTGTACACTCCATCTTTGATCTGTGAAAACAGAAACCGATCATCATTTCCAGCATCTTGTAGTGACTGATCTGCAGTCTCTCTCAAAGATGAACACACCCCTGTTAAGATGAACAATTTCTATATGTAACCCTAACATGAAATCATTATTTTCTTGATTTTGGAAGTATGCTGTGCCTCACTGTGATGCTGAAAATAAAATCATTCTTTTTCCTTAACTTTCCATCAAATACTGGGAGAATGTGGTTAAAACTTTTGTGCAACTGTTCGTGATATTTTTCACCCCACACCATGATGCTGCCACCACCATGATAGATGTGCTGTTCTTGCTTTGCCATCTTATATTTTAGAATTATGGCCAGTTTGGCTTCATTGCACCATTATACAAGCCACCTAAAGATTTTTGGAGGTTTTAGCTAGATGTTTTCATTGGAAGAAAATGCTTTCATGTTATTTTCTAACCCTACTCTTGCACAACACCTTTGTAAATAGGGACCCTATGAAGAATACATGTCATATAATGTGTAAAACGTTTTGCGTTTTTTTTTTTTATTGTACCCTATTTTTTGTATATCACGAAAACCTGGCATGTGAACAGGGGTGTGTACATTTTGGAGAGCCACAGTAGGTCAGAGGTCATCAACCTTTGTAATACAATCAGCAATTTGTCCTCTTGCTCCTAATGAAATAAACTTTTGGGAAAAAATACATAAATATACAAACGATTATTATTTTTTAAATGTGTATTAAAATAAGAACAAAGCACTCAAATCTGTAGCTTAAAAATATAAAATGATTAATCAAGAGAAAAAAGCATTCTTTATACCATTAGTTTCAAAGATTTCTTTGGAGATATTCAGGGGAAATAACTGCTAAGACCTTACTTTAATTATTGTCTTCATTCATAAAATAATTGTTAATTATTGTGAAGAGTCACATGTAGCTCTGGAGCTGTAGGTTTCAGACCCCTGATCTGGACGATCATGTAATTCAAATTAAACTCCTAGAAACTATATATAAAAAGCATTTGCAAGCCAATCACTTAAACTTGACATTTTAATAAAAATAGACACTTTAAAAGAAAAAAAGAAAATATACATTGTACCTGCTTCTTTTCTTTGGTGGTCTGGTGATGACATATAGCAGTGGAGACCACAGAGGAGGAGATGGATGGTTGCAGATGAGTGGAGCTGATGGGCAATGTTAAGAACAGTAGAAATGATTAGATCAGCAACACACAAAAAAGGATGCATTTCAGAGAGAAAACACTCAAAGAAATCCCTCCCAAAATCTAAAATGTATAAATAAACAGGTAAATAAAGGTTAACCTGATTCTCTCCACAGAAGATGACAGTCTGCCAGAATCCAATATTTTCTTTCCAGGAGCTTGTTCTTTTCTTACTTGTAAACTTGCATTAGTATTATATATATCTTCTGTGGAATCAGAAAGCCTCATAAATATCAAAGCATCTCAAATTGCTTTCTTTATTTGCCGAAAATGATTACACTGCATGCATAATGGATCTTCTTAAATTTATTTATTTTTTAACTTAAGTAATTAGTAGAAAATAGTAGGCAGAGTAATTACCAGGGGATCTTTCATCGAGTCTGCTGAGTGAGCGGCTGCTTCTCATGAATGAAGCGGCAGTGAAAGAAGAGGCTTGGAGGGAGGAGAAGCTCTGGCTGCTCCGCAGGCGGAGAGCCGGTTTTGCTGGCTGTGATGATGGTTTGGTAGCGTGGTGGCTGCCGCTGCCTCTCCTACCAGCAGCTTTAGAGTCACTTCCTTTGCTGCTTTTCCCGCTGGTCTTAGGAGCACTGCTGGAGTTCTGTTTACCTCCAACGCACGCTCTGAGCTCCTTTAGGAGAAAAAGACAGAGTTTTCCCAAAATCAAGTCAGATATAATTACAGCTCCCCAGTTGAAACATCAAACACCACACCACATGTTCATCCCCAACCCAGCTTGGGTTTTTTGACACATGCAATCCAATAAACCTATGGGGAGAGGCTTTTAATCCTGACAAGAGCTCTTAATTTACTTAAGTACCATCTGATCCCAACTGAGGCCACAGACAGAAACAAACACACACACACACACTTTAAACTTAATCACACTTGATCATCTGCCACCACATATAGGCAGTCCTCTCCGGTGTCTGTGGATGCAACCTCAACAACTGCAGAGGCAATGAATCTGTGACTGAAGCGCAAGGCAGAGAAATCAATGGGAGGAAGGCTGAGGAGGCCTGACTTGGCGATTTGTGCAGACTGTAAATACACTGAGCTGATCTTTAGCCATTTACAACAGCATAAATCTGTCAAAACACATGCAGATCTCACGTTATAAATCTGGAGAAATTGTGCTCATATTAAACAGCACTTTTATATCCACAGAGGACACTGTTAATGGTGGAGGAGCAAAACAGATGTGTTTGTCCCTGGCATAAAGTTTAATAAAAACATATCAAACATATACATTTATTGTTTTATATGTTAAATACTTGATTAGGCTTCATAGAGCCAAATACAGTGTATTCCTAATTTCTGGATGACTTATGTGTCTGCATAATACAGTACTACAGAACTAGTCGAAATAGATTCTTGCTTAAAGACCATTTAGTGTTTGTGTAGTAACAACACCAGCTGGATGTTTATATGTTGAGACTTACATTTCCTCTGTCTTTCTGCACAGCTTTGTTGGTCTTTGTGGTTACCAGTGCCTCATTCCACCTGCTATAGAAACAGACAGCAGATAAATCATCATGGAAACCTTCACATTTTGTCCATATAGCTTTGCTAATATTAATTATCTAGGACGTGTTTCATTTAACTTTAAAAAGTGTGTGTCTCTTTGTAGTCTATGAAGATACTTCCAATATATTCACACCTCAAAACAAAAAAAGCTCCTTGTATGTAACCTAAAATATTCTTGTAAATGGTTAAAGTTATGACCAGCTTAAAAAAAAAATTTATGATACATATTAATGATTGAAAGAATATCTGCCTTAAAACGTTTCATACCAATGTGCAATATTTACTGACTTTACATTACATAATAGATCATATCCTAATGTCTGCTGACCTACCTTTGCTTTTTGGATGCCATCTTTAGCTACAATTAAGAAAGAAAATCATGGAAATACAAAATGAGAAACCTTCTTGCTCATATTGTTATCCAGTGCAATAAAAATGTCAGACTGTCTGGCAGAAACTGGGAAATAAAGGTGAACAGTCCCAAAGAACCCACACAGACTCGCCCACACTTAATCCTATGCAGACTTGACACACTCCATTAGGGTTTTGTAGGATTAGTCTGACAGCTCGACAGGATTACCACGCTGTGATTTAAGAGAACTTGATGCACCAACCTTCGCTACCTTTTAAAGGTTCCCCAAGTCTATCAGATTATAAAAGCATCTCTTCTCCACAGCCCACTTCAGGCCACTGTACATATCCGTCAGATTTAGATTAGGCTCTGATTACGGCATTTTAAAACTTTAATTTTTCTTACATGAAGTCATTCCTTTTTTGATTTGGCTGTAAAATAAAACCTTTCTTAATACTATAGCTTTGAAACAAACACCTGAAGGTTTTGGTTGAGAACTGTTCGTGATTTAATCCTCCTTGATAAAGAGTCTAGATCATGTGAAGAAACTCAGAGCATGATGCTGACACCACCATGTTTTACTGTGGGTATGGTGTTCTTTTTGGTTATATTCAATGTTGTTTTGATTGTTTATACCTTTTGAGCCTAAAGTTGAAATTTGGTTTCATCAGACCATAACACATTCTTCCACAAGGTTTTAAGGGATTTTAGCAAGGCCTCCGTGTTTTTTTTTTATTGTTATTTTCTTTTAATTAAAGAATTATGTTTTCACTTCAGCTTTATTGTCCCAAAGGGAAATTTGTTTGCTGTAGTGTAAAAAACAATAGAAACAGTTACAATAAACAAACTCTCAATCATCAATCCAAAAATAAAAACAATTCACAGACAACCAAACCACACATTCCTCCCACTGGAACATAAAAACTCAAGTAATGCTCACCTAATAGTGGAATTCTCAGCAATTGTGCAAGTTCAACATGTTAACAGCAAGGGGCACAAAAGAAAACTTAAATCTGTTGCTTTTAATTTTTGGGAGCCTGTATCTCCTACCTGATGGGCGAAGATCAAACTCCATCCCCAGAGGATGGTTAGGGCAGGCCAGAGCCAAGAGAGTCTTCTTTAAAACCTGTCTCTCATAAATACACATGAGGGACATTTGTTGTTGGCCAGTGATTTTACTGGCTTCTGACACAATTCTGTTCATGCGGTCTTTGTGCTGTACTGATACATTCCCATAATAAGAAATTAAACAAAAGGACAGCACTGATTCAATTATGGATCTATAAAATAAGACCAAAAGTGGCTTCTCCACATTAAAACAATTCAATTTCCTCAGGAAATACAACCTTTGGGCACCTTTTTTTTTTTTTTTTGAAATCTGGGATACATTTTTGATGAAAGTTCAACTAATTATCAATAACAGTTCCCATATTGGTAAGACTCCACTATCTCAACAACAGTGCCTGTGATAATAGTTGGAATGATATCACTGCAACCTTATTCCTCATTTTAGTCATGTGGAGAATGTAAGACACGACTGTCTTTATTGTGGCATGGATTTTGTATCATAAAGTTATTATTATTATTATTATTATTATTATTATTGGTTGTACTGTAACCTTTATGCAAACCTTGGCATTAGCTAAAGAGTGTAAATGAACAAATATTAGGAAAACCACACCAGAATATCTGGATTGTATAAATGAAAACTAAAGTTCTAATGTTTACTTATTCATATACTGTATATATTGATTTATACAGGTAATTTCACTGAGACATATTGTCTTTGTGGTCCAATAGATACAACATAATTTATTTAATTTTTAAGTGAAAACACATGATAAAATTAACAATACAATACAGTAATAAAAATAAAAATATTTATGCTATGTACAGTAATTTCAAATAAAGCTTTTCACGTTTATGATGTTCCTCACAGTTAGTGAGGAAGTGTGTCATTTGTGACTGAGCCATCTCCTTGTGCTGATTTATTGAAGTGAATACCCAGACAGGTCCATAAATACCCCAATACTGTGTGTTTTTTGACACACACCGTACATGCAGGGGGGCAATGGTTCTTAAAGATTCTCATGCACCCTAGCATCGCATTTTTGGAACTGCACCGCTCTAGGCAACAGCATGTTGGACTGTTGTTTTGGTTCTGATTTTTTCTTTGTTTTTTTAACATGAATTCCCCAGTTTCTGGCAAAAACATAACTGTTTTGGATGACTATTCTTTCTAGTTTTGGATGCTATGCACCCGGAAGGATTGTTGTTAATAATTTTTGTTTTTTTACTTTTGGACATTTGGTAGGATGCATAACCAAAGCAACCGGGAGTAAGCAGCTGATTAACTTCACAAAAGCTCGAATTATACCTCACCTGCAGTCACAAATACCATATGAGCTGAAATGGAGGCCTTGTGGGTCTAGAGTGGGTGCAAAGAGGAGAGAGAGAGAGAGAGAGAGAGAGAGAGAGAGAGAGAGAGAGAGAGAGAGAGAGAGAGAGAGAGAGAGAGAGAGAGAGAGAGAGAGAGAGAGAGAGAGAGAGAGAGGAAGTTCAAACCATCTACTCTATCAATAATGGGCAATGTGAGATCCCTGATTAACAAGTTGGATACTGTGGAAACTCCGAAGAAAGATTCTTCATAAAAGGAAGAACATTGCGGATAACCTTGAGCATCCTCCTCATCAGACTGTTATACAACAGCACAGAGTTTCTTTAGTCAGAGGCGTATTCAGATTTACTGTTTAACAGACCGCTACAGAAGATTCTTCTTTCCCCCAACAATTAATTCCCTCGGGTTTTAATAAAAGATTTTTGATCTGAATTGAAAAATAATTTTTTAAGCAGTACAATTACAAGAGAAGTTGGATGCCCAAAGGTTCGGATCGTTCTCGGAAGTCCCACCTGTGTGTGTTCTCCGTTGTGACATCTCCGCAGCTGATTGGCTGATCATCACGTGACCTCACAGCTGATTCGGTTGGATGGTGTGTTTTTGCTCTAACCAGCTCATCATCATCATCATCATCCTCATCCTCGTCTCATGTAGCCATTTCTGGTTAGCAGAGAAAGCCAAACAGACCAGCAGCCCTCCTGAAATGGCCCAGGCCAACGCGTTAGAGGCGAACAGCTCTCAGATTCAGGTGGAACACGATAAAAAGCGTCGGCAGTTCGTCATAAGGCTGAACGGTAAGCGCTGAGTGGAAAGGCTGCCACTAGGTGTTAGCTTTGTAGCGTTAGCTTCTTGCTCTGCTAACATTGTTGCTAATATGTAAATATGTGCTGCTGAGTTTCATTTAGTACTTGCTTGGCTCGCAGAGCTATGGGTGTGTTCCAAAGGGGTTGCTCAATTCATTGTTTCCATTGTTTTGATCTTTATCTCTATATAGTTCAGCAGCATCAGCAGGACTATTTTTTTTTTCAGAAGCCCAAAGTGACATCTGGTTAGCACGATTGTGTTTTTGTATGGACCATATGGGAAGTTGCCCAGGGCACCATAGGAAATGGGGGCGCACTAGCACCATATAAAAATATATGACTTATCTGTCGTATGCATCCCCAACAGTTCTATTGCTTTTATTCATGTTCATGAATCCGCTGCTTGAGGCTGAGAATAGGAAGACTAGGTTGGGTGCCTTGTGCACAGTTACACTACAGTTCATCCATTCGGCAGAATCTCAGTTGAGTTCCTGCAAATTGACTGGTTGATTGTCGGCAGAAAGAGGGGATTCATGCAAGAATCTTAACCTCAACCTTAAAAATCAATTCCCGTTTACTTTGGCTGTTTATGTAGAGTTTTAAAATTGTGTTACCTCTTACTCTAACTTTGCTCGGGTCTAGTCCTAAAAAAAAAAACAATCACCACAACATTGTGTGTGTTCTCAGGGTCCCATGATCGAGCAGTCCTCCTGTACGAATACGTTGGGAAGAAGATGGTGGATTTACAACACACAGAGGTTCCAGATGCTTACAGAGGGAGAGGAATTGCCAAACACCTGGCCAAGGTTACAGTTGTAGCTTCACTATTTTTGTACTTTCAGTGAAGTTTGTTGGGTTTTGCAACAAAAGGTTTTTCTAGACATATATGATACCCTCCCCTCCAAATAGCTTCCCTGTGCAGCTGTGGACCCACAGCTGCACAGATCCTCCACTGTACCTGAGAGATGATTCTCCACATAGTCATCCTTTGTTTTGTGTCGACAGGTTCAAGTTTAGGTTTACCTGACCAAAGCACATAGTTTCGGTTTAGGTTCTTATAGCATTTAGCAAACTCAACGTGGTTTATGTTTGTAACGTCAATATATTTAAAGGTGCCTATCATTGTTTCATTTCAGGCAGCCATGGATTTTGTGGTGGAGGAGGACCTGAAAGCTCACCTGACATGCTGGTACATCCAGAAATACGTCAAAGAGAACCCCCAGCCTCAGTACTTTGAACACATCTATCAGTGACCCTACATGGCGGCAAAAAAGACTTGAAGACCGAGACTGTGTGGCAGCAAGTTTTGGGCGGGAGGCTTACAGGATGCGACACAACAAAGCTCCCAAGGACTGTTAAACGCAAAACCGAGTGAACGCAGACGATCTCAAACCAGAGCTGGAGCGTCAGGTGGACGCGGACTCCTGGAGCAAAACACGCGGTCCAGACTTGCAAGGTCAAAGCAGCCCAAAGATGGTGGCTCCACCTACCAGGACGTCCTCCCACCACTGACTCGAAGCAAACATTGGTTACTACATGTCGATGTCCTCCTTTGGATTCACTGATTGAGAAGGTCAGATTGACTGTGTCTTTTTCTATTATCAAAATGAAAAGCAATTGTCCCAGTTAATTTTTTTTTTAAACAATTTTACTTTCAATATTACTCCTTTTTTTTTTCTTAAAACATTTAAGCAGTGCTGCTGCTGAAGATTCTTGTATGAAAAGGCATTTTTTAAACCTGGCTAGGATTTCTTTTACAGAATTGCCAACACGACGCATTAGTGATTGATATATTAACGATTTTTTAAATTACTTTATTTCCCTTTCTGCTTTTTTTTAGAAACACAATTAATATTTAAGTCGTGGAGTGATTCATTCATCGATTAAAGGTCCAACGATTTGTAAAGTGGAAACTGAGCATATTCAACCTGACTCAAACCGGCATCAGTAACAGCACTCTAGATTCAGGGCATTTTTATTCCTTACCGTATGTTAATCCTTACTCTCTATTTCAGGAAAATTGGCTTTCTCTTCTCACCACAGGAAAATATACAGAGAGACGGAGATTTTGCTGTAGACAATCGTCAGTGTTGAGCAGACAAATACCTCAGGCTAACTCGACACACTCCAGCACACTTTCTACTGATAACTGCAATAATAAATCCCTTTGTTTAACTTTCATTTTGGTGGTGTAAGGCTATGAATTGGCCAATACATTATTTTGTCTTTTTTTATGTGGGTTTCTTTGGGTATTTTTAGTAATATTTGTCTTGTTAAAAGAAAACAATGCCTGATGGGTTTTATGAGCAGGTGGTTCAGTGTAACAGATATGTCCAAATGTTCTTGTTACGTTGTTTTTTACTTGATATTGTTTTCTCTCTACTTGTTCTAAATAAATGATTTGTCAACCCGTCTTAGGTCAGATTTGTTGAAAAGCCTGCATCTGGAGTTCTTTTTACTGCTTTAACTTGATAAAAATTTTAATTGACTGAAAATCTTCCAAATTATCCTCGCCCTTTGAACTTTTCCACAATTTGTTACATTACAACTCCGAACGTCAGTGTATTTTATTTGGATTTTAGGTGTTCTACCAACACAAAGTAGTTGATTTTTTTTTGGCATTCCCACATTATTTCAGACCTGCTAATATCAGTCAGAGTAGTTTGTTTGTCCCTGTGTTTATTTCTGTTTGATTTATTCTACACATTTCTAACCAGTAAATGTGTGATTTGATTGATAATTTTATTATTTGATTTAAATGGTGGCTCTTTGTGATTCTCCCCTGATTCCATGGATGATGTGTCCTTTTTATGATTAAAAATAAGTTGTTGTGCTGACAAATAGATCAAACTTGTGGGGGTTTGAGCATGTGATAGTTAATTGTTTGACAGAGAGCAAAATGATTAATCTCAGATTGGTAAATAGTCTTTTAATTAATGGCAAAATATATGAGACTGGTTTACTTAATCATTATACGGGAGTATAATTTAATATAGGCCTACAGCTAATGTATGCTATATTTATTAAACTAATCACTGTTTAACCTTGATGGTGGTCAGGGTGTTCAAGGAACTGCAGTCTTAATTTTCAACTAAAAAAGTTACATTTTGTTTTGATCTGATCAGAACACCCTTTTCCATCATGTTTGCTGCATCCCTTACATGGCTTGTGGTAAAATTGAACTTTTTCATGATTTCTCTTTGCAATGCCATTCTTTCCTAAAGGTCATATTTGTGAAGTGCATGACTAATAGTTACCCAGTTGACAGATTCTTCCACCTGAGCTGTGAATCTCTGCGGCTCCTCTAGAGTTACCATAGGCCTATACTACATCAACTAGTTTAATATCTATAATGAATAACAATTGTGCTTATGAAGAGATTAACAAGGCTTTCTTCAGACCAGTATCAAAGACACTTGACAGACTTAGTCGTATCATTTGATCAGGGCTGAAGTTCTTGTTAGAGCAATTTTGGGAACATACGTGTTTGTGCTGGATATTGAGGATGTACTTTGGCGCCAACAGGTGGTAGCATGCAGAATGACATCAGGAATTCAATTGCCTTCATAGTTGCTGTCATGAAAATACTTGATCAAATTCTAATTACACAAGGGTTTTCATTTTCATTTCCCAGTTATATGCTACTTTTATTGGTCTGTAACATAACATCCTAAACAAAAACATCACTGGTAAGAATCTGCATTTGAGAAATGGAGGCACATCTGTGGATATAGTTTAAGGCCCACCTCAAACACACTGCTTCCTTGTGAGACATCATATAAAAAAGGGCCAAACATTAGGAAGATAATGGTTGTCTTCAGTAAGTTTGGATTTTCCGTGGTTACAAGAATTTTTTTTGTTTGTTTGTTTAAACAAATTTACAGAAGTATTAACACCATAGTAATGTCCTTCCTTTTATGTCCCAGAGAGAAATGTTTTATTTTTGTTTGAATGTTACGTAGCAACCATATCTAAAAAAGCAAAAGACCTTGTGGAATGCCTGCTGGAGCTGGTAAGTAAGTGTTAATATTCACAGTGAAACAAGTCCAGTCTTAAAAAGCCATTAATCCAGAAGTACCATTAAAAACCTAGTTTAGAAATTACTAATCCACTCAAAACCTTAATTTTCAAGTGTTTTGCCATGATGACCATTTATTATACTAGTAGGAAAAAGGGGGAGCTTGCAAGCTTGAGAGCACCATCCTAGGATGGTGGCAACGTCATGTCATTGGGGTGTGGTGGAAAATTGTTATGCAATTAGGAAATAAGTGTATATTCTCTGTTTAGTGAATGCATCTAGGGTAAAATGACAAGGTTATTGTTCCAACTTAATGTTTATGATATATATGTGTCAGGTCACCAGAGAGACGGACGCCAGGGCAGTAAGATAACAGTCTGGCCTTCGGATGAGCTGCTTTATGCGTTGCTATGACTCGCATGAAGCGGTGACACTGGAGGCGGGGCGTGAAGGTCTACAGAGATAAACAATGATTGCTGAATACTATTTAAGCGGTTAGTTAGAAAGGTTGGTTAGGGTGATGCACGAGTGACTCTGTCCCCTCCATGGTCTGGCCAGACATGTTTGAATTAAATACTTAAACGCCTTCTGGGACTCAAGTCTTCTTTATTATGGAAACCCTGAGATACTTTAATTTTCCATAACAGTTTTGCTGCAGGAGGGACTGGTGCACTTTTCAAAACAGATGAATAATGAAGCAACATTTCAAAGCTGGAACATAAATGGGTCAATAAGCATATAGCCAAATTGGTTACAAAGTGGCTCAAAAGACAACAAAGTTCTTCCAGAAAACTATAGTAAGAAGCTTGTGGAAGGATATCCCAAACCTTGCAGTCAAGTACGGCAGTTCAAAAGGTAGTCCTATCAAATACTCTATGCCAATTTCTGAATTTAAAGAAAGTTTTATCAAATTATCGCGTGAAATGTAGTAGATAAAAATAACTCAGGTAACCCTAAGTGATGTAAAATTGAAAAGTCAAAGAAATATATATTTGTTTTCAATATATGTATATATCTGGTTTCAACTATAAATATGTACAGAAAAATAATAAGGTATTTACAACTGCCTTTTCTCAACAGGTTTTGAGCAGCAGAATATTTACTGGCATGAATTTAGATACTTGAAGCCTTGCAGCTAAATATATAGCAGTGTTTAATATCCCCAGAGGCTCCCTTTGTATTGATACGTGATGCGTGCGTCATGCTGGCTGGAACCTGAAGCTGTCACATTATTGTCCGCTGCGCAGCATGGGGCCCAGAATGATCTCACATTCCTGAACGTAGCCTTTATCTTTCGTACATCTACGGGGCGTCAGGTTACAACCGGCGGACAGAAGCCTCACACACACATCCACCCAGCACAATATGGGTGAGTGTCCAGAAAAAATATACTCATAAAACCGCAATCCAATAGAAGATAGCGGACTGTACGATATGTTACAGTCTGTTCGAGGTAGGTATTAGGGCCCTCCTCTGATTGTATGATTACATACTTAATATCTAAAATGCTAAATTTGTTTAGCATAAATGTTGTAATAAAATAATAGTTTTGAATCAGGTACACGTAATCTCGTTTGACCTCTTAAACTTGTTACAAAATACGTACAGCAAGTACACATAACCTCGTAGCATCATGGGAAGTGTAGTCCGTGAAACTGGCCATATCCAGACGCTTACCACATTTAAACACTACAACACCCAAAATGCTGAGCGCGGCCTTACGTCAAACGAAATCACAGTCGTATCTTCCAACATGGCGTCGCTGGGAAGGAGGCGCGGTGTCCCAGTAAGCAGGGAGAGGTCAGTTACTCAAGATTTTGGCCTTAAAGTCCATTTGTTTACACGGGATATAGCGTTTTGTCGATGTCACATCCAGTTCTCGAACACGCACTTTATTTGGGGCCCAAAAGCTTTGCGCCAACGAGAGAATTTGTATTTTTTATTAGCCATGGTTAGCCTTCGTTAGCTGCCGTGGTTAGCGGGGAAACAAACTAGCTGCTGGTGTGATATTTGGATTGTTTCAGGCAAACTGCAGGAAATGTGAAGAAAAGTTACACTTCGACACGAGTCGGTTCGGAAACTAGTATTATGTTCCGGGGGTCGCTCGGTTCGGGGTCTGGCTGGGGTGCGAGAGTCCGCGGCTGGGGAAGTAAAGCGCTCCTGAACTTAGCTGGACAGTCCTCCAAACTTTGAAGCATGCAGGCGACTGATATGCCTGTCGCTCCGCCGCTCAGGGACATCTTGTCCCGGGT
This sequence comes from Valencia hispanica, assembly GCA_963556495.2. Taxonomy (NCBI): domain Eukaryota; kingdom Metazoa; phylum Chordata; class Actinopteri; order Cyprinodontiformes; family Valenciidae; genus Valencia; species Valencia hispanica. The sequence goes on along the minus strand of OY747718.1, from coordinate 21,247,626 downwards.
TAAAATTGACTGGGAGGATTTAGACTGCAGTCTAAGACTAATAGCCCGCTGTCATTAAGCTTAAATTAGTTTTAAGCGTTTGATGTTGAGTGTTTGACTTCGGTGTGAAATCAAAATGCAACAGAGAAAAAAGGGTTTTGTCCCAGTTTAACAGTATCTACGTTAGGTTTGTTGGCAAAATCTTCAAAGGAGTTGTATGTGAAAATGGACGACCTTTGAAGGTACGCCAAGAGGTAAAAAAGAGACATAGATTAATGTTACTTTGAATGACGATTTTGTATATAAATGTCTTTTAATTCGCCTCATGTGACATAAATTGTACTCGACAAACATCTTTGGCTATTCCCATAATCATCATCATTAACAGAAATTAGTGCTTGAAGTATAGATGACGTTGTAATGAATCTACACAGCATATGAGCCTCACTTTTTAAATTGGGACGCACCTGCATTTTAGCACAGAATAACACTAGGGCTGCACCAAATATATAGTGTCACAACATGGATGGTTCTAGATAGGGGCCAGCAGAGGCCAGTGACCCTGTAGAACCGATCCTGACCCCTGTACTGAAGAGATAATACAAAATCCATTTCTTATGATGATATGAGCTCTCACAGATACCGTAACTAACGGGTCTCTTGGAATGGTAAAACATTTTTTTGCCTTCACAGTTTTATTTGATCAATAAATTAAAAAGGCGTTGCACTTGTAGCTTCAGGCACATTGAGATAGGAGCACAGCCTTCGTCTGCTAGATCAGGGATCTGCAGCCACAAGTGGCTCTGTGGCTCGCCTAATCTACTAAATGATGAAATATTACCCTGTCTTTTTCTTCATTCTTTTGTTTCATGGAAGAAAAAAAAAAACACTGGCCCCAACAGGGAATTTGTTCTAGAGCCGCCACTGAATCATAATTATCATTGCCGTTTCAAGCTTTGCAGTACTGCTATCAGAAAAGACTAACATTTCAGGTTGCCATGTGTTCTGACACCACTTGCCATGAATATTTACTCTTGTTGGATGGAGAGCTCTTGTCCTTTCTGCCCACACGTGATCCTGATCTTATGGAAAGAGATGCTAACGATCTGGGAGAGAACACAGTGGGTGGGGATGACAATGTGGGTTAATTGCAGTCTGTATCGCAACTTCCAACAATATCACAATGTCATGTTTTGCTATAATGGTAAAAAATACCAATATTCTGTATTAAGGTTTAAAATTTAGACCACCACAAAATTTTAAAGGCTCAATGTAATTTACATTGAACGTTAAGAAAAGTTGCGATCCAAAATCACAAAAAATGTCTAAGTTCTCAAATGTTTAAGATATTGCTGTCAAACATTAAACTATTGATGTTTGTTTTGCTTTTTACTGGTGAGAATAAATCCCGATGAATTTGACTTCAAATAATTCTTCTAATTAAACACTGACTGAACCTTTTTGCCTCAAAACAAAAACACATTTAGCTTGAATTATAAAAAAAAAAAAACTTCATAGTTAAATTCTAAAAGTTATTTCCAAATTTTGATCAAAAATGGACCTTGAATGGGTTTATAAATATGTAAGACAAAAACTTTAACAAACTACAGCATGGGACGTAAAGCGATTGACATCAAATTATACTCTTGCTGTGTGTTTGGGAGTTCTCCAAACTGCAATCCATAATAGCAAACAAAAAGCTGTTTTTTCCCCCGCAGTAATTGCCAATCAACTCCCTTCTGCTGCAGACTTGCTGGAGTTATTTACAGAGACAAAAAAGTTTAATCAGGCCTTGTAACTACAAAAAAAACATTGACAAATGAACAAATTATGGCTTCTACGGATTATGGCTTCATGTAAAGTCATCTAGAGCTGGAAAACTGCTGACCCTATTTGTGCTGCCTGCATTATTACTTGGGGGGGGGGGGGGGGTATTTTGAAGGTAAATACGAACAAAAAGTAGTAGAGCTAATAAGAACCCAAACAATAGAGTTGTTCAAGCATATTGATGTATGCTTCATCAGAAACCTCTGACTTTTTATAACTCCCAGCATGATCTAAACCGGATGACACAGAGCCAAAACCAAGTGATTTAAATTTCTGCTGTGCTTGTTTACATCTGAAGTCCAAAGGAGGGGGAGTTCAGGACCGTTTATTCAGCCAGCTGCTTGGTAATGTTCAGCAACAGGTGGGGTACGGCCACTGCTGTTGACTCTATGCTCTGTACAGCTAAAGAAAACGTTCTCTAGTGTCTCATTAATGACTTTAAACTTCAAAACTGCTGACAGAAATTTTAGTGACTTTAATAAGTTTGACTTTCAAAACTTTGTGGACTTTGATATATGAATCAGCCCATGCCTGGTGCTGAGATGTCAATCAGATCAAGGAATGTTTGGTATTTAGGTGTTTCAAGCTATGATCCAGCTGACTATGAGCTTGTTCAAAATAAGAAAATAAAGATCAAGTGGTATTTTTTTTTAATCAGACATATTTTGAAGTGTCAGCATTGCAATGTAAGATTTTTAAAGGCAAAGTTCTGATGCCAAAAAAAGTCATTGATTGCAGGGGTGAAAAAAGCAGTCGCTGTGAATCATCCGCCATCAGTTGTTGTTTTTGAACATGGCAGTGTTATCCTACTGACTCACATTTCCCCTCCATCTGTTCCTGCGCAGGGGAGTAATGGCCGCGTCAGACTGCTACATAGTGCACGAGATCTACAACGGGGAGAATGCGCAGGACCAGTTTGAGTACGAGCTGGAGCAGGCACTGGAGGCCCAGTACAAATACATCGTCATCGAGCCCACGCGGATCGGCGACGAGACGGCCCGTTGGATCACGGTGGGGAACTGCCTGCACAAGACGGCCGTGCTGTCGGGCACCGCGTGCCTCCTGACGCCACTCTCGCTGCCCGTCGAGTACTCGCGCTACGTGGCGCTGCCCGCCGGCGCCCTCAGCGTGGCCTGCGCCGCGCTCTACGGCATCTCGTGGCAGTTCGACCCCTGCTGCAAGTACCAGGTGGAATACGACAGCCAAAAACTCTCGCGGCTGCCCCTGCATACACTGACCTCGTCGACGCCCGTGGTTTTGGTACGCAGGGATGACGTCCACAGAAAGAGACTCCATAACACGATAGCACTGGCTGCTCTGGCGTATTGCGTCAAGAAGATCTATGAACTCTATGCGGTATGAGTGCACTCTCGAGAGAAATACAAAACCATGACAACAGAGAAAAAAAATCTAACCATAAAAACAGAACCTGCCCACCCTCCCGGATGTAAGACAAGTGGAAGGCCCAGCCGTTAGCTCCACATGTGGTGGACGCTTCCATGTAAACTCTGATCAGAGGGATATAGTTAAAACTAAAGAAAAGTTCTTTTCCCATTTGTTTCCTTTACATCTGACAACTACAGCACATAGTACTGTTGTGCCACCTCCCCTGTCCTCTCCACCTTTATCGCCGATGCACAACGAACGGGTTAGAGCGAAAGGAAATGGCTGCAGTTCCTCTGGACTGAATCGCTTTGGATTTGAAACGGGACAATGTGTTTTATGTACCAGGCTCCTTTTCCTTTCCCTCGAAGTTTTGCTGTACCCCTTTGTCGCTGATCGTTGCACCACAGTTTCATTAAACATTAGGATATTTCAAACGTACTTTTCTGTATTTTTTTTTACATTAAATGGATTCTCTGATGTCTGGAAAAGACAGAGTAGCTCATTGGAAGACTGTCCTGGTGCAGGGGACTGGTTTTAATGAATCAAATTATGATCACATGAGACGCTGATATAGCTCCTCTGAACACGTACATCACATTAACATTAAGGGAAACACAATGCAGAGACTGTTGAATGATGCAGACACTACACTGGTCTGAAAAGCTGTAAACATAAAACTGAAGGATGAGTTGAGCTCAAAGAGGAACTAAACTGGATAATAAAACCAAATTCAGACATTAATTTGTTGACTTTTCTGTAGACACTAATATTTGAATTACAGTTCCTTGTAAACGGTTTAAATACTCTCATTCATTCTAGCAATAATTTTGGGCTAAAGACACACCCAAGCTTTTAATCATGGTACTGTTAATTTCAGAAGCAATTTTATTTTTATTTTTTATTATTATTATTGTGCTGTTGAAACACCCAGTTCTAAAGTTTTAACCATCTGACCCAAACCGTCACACCTTCAGGGAAAAAAGGATCGGTTAGTGCTGGGGTCTGCAACCTTTATAATCCAAAGAGCCATTTTTGCCCAAAGTCCAGCTAAATTACAGTTCTTTGGAACTGCAAACGTTAAAAGACCTTTTGAAAATAGACTTTTGTTAAATACTTTCTATTTCTTGTCATTTTCTGAAAGAACCACCATTTTATTCCTAATTTTAGGTTTTAAATAAAAGAAATTGTGTTAAAAAAAAATCTAATGACAAGAAAAATACAGGTACGCTTTAGTAAATTAGAATATGCTTTGGGATGAGGCCTGTTTATCAGACATTAACTTGTTAAAATAACATTAAATGCAGGCGTTAAACACACCTGTTAATAAGCCCACATTTCCATATTAAAATGTTTATTTTTTTATTGATCTGATGTTACAATCTAATCTTAAATGTGTTCAGAAGCTGTAAATAACAGAAAGGCTTGAAAACATCAGGTCTGTCTGTCAATAACTTATATAAAGTGTTTCATTTCAGTTGATTGAGTTACTGACACAAATGAGATTCTAATTTAGTGAGATCCGTCTGTTTTTCTAAAAAGGCACTTTTAGTCTCGTTTTATCATGGGGACTAAATGCAATTATTCCATCAATAAACTGTTATATCTATACAGTGTGTGCACAATTATTAGGGAAGTGAGTATTTTGACCATATCGTTTATACACATGTTCCAACTCCAAGCTGTATAATCTTGAATGCTTATTGGATTGAAGCATATCAGATTATGTATATTGGTGTAATGAGGGAGGGTGTGGCCTAAGGAGATCAACATCCTATATCAAGGTGTGCATAATTATTAGGCAGCTTCTTTTCCTCAGGCAAAATGGGCCAAAAAATAGATTTAACAGACCCAGAAAGATCAAAAATTGTAAAAAGCCTTTCAGAGGGATGCAGCACTCTTGAAATTAGTAAAAAATATTGGGGCATGATCACAGAACAATCAAAAGTTTTGTTGCAAAAAGTCAAGAGGGTTGCAAGAAACGAGTTGATAAAAAGAGACGCAGGTTAACTGCCCAAGATTTGAGAAGAATCAAGCATGAAGTTATCAGGAACCCATTATCCTCAAGTTCCACCTTATTCCATAACTGCAACCTACCTGGAGTGCCCAGAAGTACAAGGTGTTCAGTGCTCAGAGACATGGCCAAGGTAAGAAAGGCTGAAACCGGCCCCCACTGAACAAGACACGTAAATCGAAACGTCAAGACTGGGCCAAGAAATATAAGACTGATTTTTCAAAGGTTTTATGGACTGATGAGATGCAAGTGACTCTTGACGGTCCAGATGGCTGGGCCTGCGGCTGGATCAGTAACGGAGCTCCACTTCGACTCAATTCAATTCAAAAATACTTTATTGATCCCAGAGGGAAATTAAGTGTTGCTGTAGCTCATATAATTTATTCTTTAAGGAGTTGTTGTAGATCATGATGGCTGTGGGCAGGAAGGATTTCCTGTAGCGGTCTGTATTGCAGCGAAACTGAAGAAGCCTCCGACTGAAGACGCTCTGTTGTTGTATGACAGTCTCATGAAGAGGATGCTCAGGGTTGTCCATAATTTTTTTGATTTTATGAAGAATCCTTCTTTGCATCATCATCTCCAGATGTTCCACAGTTGTCCCCAGAACAGAACCAGCCTTCTTTATCAGACGCCAGCGAGGTGGAGGTGGGGCACTGATGTGGGCTGGTATCATTAAAGATTAGCTAGTTGGATCTTTTCAGGTTCAAGATGGGCTCAAAATCAACTCCCAAACCTACTGGCAGTTTTAGAAGACACTTTCATCAAGCAGTGGTACAGGAAAAAATCTGCTTCTTTCAACAAGACCATGATTTTTATGCAGGACAATGCTGCATCACATGCATCGAAATACTCCACTGCATGGCTGGCCAGTAAAGGTCTGAAAGATGAAAGAATAATGACATGGCCCCCTTCCTCACCTGATCTAAACCCTACTGAGAACTTGTGGGCCCTTAAATGGGAGATTTACAGGGTTGGAAAGCAGTACACCTCTCTGAACAGTGTCTGGGAGGCTGGAGTTGCTGCAGCACAAAACGTTGATCATCTACAGATCAAGAATCTGACAGATTCCATGAATGGCAGGATTATTACTGTTATTGAAAAGAAGGGTGGCTATATTGGTAACTGATTTTTGTTTATCTTTTTGTATCTGTTAAATTTGAGTTGTTTAATTATGATTTTCACTTTAACAGGTGTAAATGATCAAGTAAAATGGTAAAATTGTGTTTCATTTAGTCGCATTATTCTGCACACTTATAGTTGGCTAATAACTGTGCACACACATGCACTCTCCTGAGAATGTGCACACTCACATTTCCTATGCACAACAATTCATGTTTCAGGTGCAGCTTCACATGGGACAGCACTCGGCAGCCCCCTGCTGGCCAGAAGCTGCACATCACCAGTCTATGCACATAACTTTGGTGGTTTGGGTATGCGCTACAGGGAGGTCTGATCTCTACCTGCCTTACGGTGTCAAACCATCTAAAATAAAGTAGCTAGCAAAATACTATTTTTTCCCTTTGTTTCTGAATTGCCAGTAATCATATTTATAAAAACATGCAAATAAACATGCACCACCTTCTCTGACAATGTTATCTGCGAGGCAGGTGTAGGCAGCAGCAGGCGGTGGCAAGGTTGTTTACGACAGGTGTAAATCCGCTTCCAACCCGCAGGTTAAAGAGAAAACCTGTAGCACTTGTTTGATTGTGTCAAAGAAAAATAAAAAGTTGTCAATGCTCTTCTCTTGGCACTAATCCGTTGACGTTTCTGTTTGGGTGCCTTAGTTGCATTCTTTAGTTCAGCTTCCTAATCATGGAGTCTGTTTTCAGAGAACATGTAAAACACACCAACCAGACTTTCTTTTCCATTTTTCTACACCTTCCATTTTCAGATGCGGGGACTCAGGCTTGTTGCACATCAGCTGATGGATTTGGAAAACTTCCGGAGGATGCGCAGCAATTCAATTTCCACATAGATTTGAAATGTAAATAAACAAAAATCCTGTCACCCACACTCTTGACTACACCAGCATCGCCTCCGTGCTCATTCGTTCTGGAAGCCAACTTTTGCAACGCAGTGGAGGAATGGCAGGTTAATCATTTCTTAGAACTCTTGCAGCGAAAACTTGTTAGAGGAAAATTCTGCGGTCCACCAACAATTTATGGAGAGACTGGTTTATCTGATGTTGCGGGCAGCATGTCCCAGCCATGCAAAACATTAGCATTTGTTGCCAACTGTAACCAACCAACCAAAATACTAAAGGCTGAATAAGATAAACGACTAATGTCCCTGCTTGTTTTTGAAAAAGATCGTTTGTTTTTATTATATACTTTGCAAACGTCGCAATTATGACGTGAAACTACACTTCCCACAATCCTGCGCGGCAGCTGTGCGCAGAACGGCGAAGCCCGTCGAGAAACACATGGACTGGTGGCTGTTCTCAACCAAACAGGAAGTGCTCTGTTTCACTGAAACGCGTTGTTCTCTGTACCGCTCGAAATCATCTCAGGTGAGCTCCTGGTTAATAAAACAATCAACTTTTGTCAGGCGTATTTGCATAATTAATTATAGCTAAAGTTAGCGCTAGCGGTGTTAGTCATCATTTGGTTGTATTGTTTTATGCTTCCACCAGAGGAATTTCTGTCTATGCGACTAAGTCTTGGTCCAAATCTTTTGAGACGGACAAACATCTTGTTTTTCAGAAACCTTACTGCTACGGCTTTTCTCGTGGCAATTTGCATTGACTTGCAAAGTTAAGTTAAGGGACCCCCCCCCCCCCTCAAAAAACTACTGGATGCACAGCATCTCTTAAAGAGGACTCAACTGAGGCAATGAGTGGCCACCAGGGCAGAGCTTGACCCTGAATGGCAACCGGCAGGTGTGTGTTTCTGCAAAATAAGGTGGATCTTTTGGATGCTGTCCTAAAGTCAAGAAGGATAGCAAAGAATGTTTTTTTCTGAAGGTAAAACATCAGCAATAGACCGACATTCTGCAGGAAGTACACAGATTTGACTGCAGACGAGTGGGTTTAAGTTATTTTTACCAATGACGCCCCCTTCAGGCTGTTTGGGTCACCTGAAAGACAGTCTGGAGAAGAAAAGGTGAACCATTCCATGAGTTCTGTGTCATGGAAACATCCCGAGGCCATCCCAGATCTTAATCCCATCAAGAACCAGTTGACACTCTGCATAAAGCTAATTTATATCTCACAAATAATGCTGAAAACATAATAATGTTTATTATCCCCTGTCAGTAAACCATAGAGACATCTGATAAAAAAAAAAGTATCAACACTGAAGCAGTAAAATACATGACAGACTATGCACATAAATTCTCTCACTAAAGCCCTTTAGGACCTTGAATCATTTCCTTACTGCACTTTCTTTTTGACCAAGATTAAATGCATTGTATTAATTTACCAATAGGAAGAGTAATTGTCTGGCATGGAGCGCGTCATGGGAGGAGGAATGCTTCCTCTGGTTTTAACCAGCGTGGGAGTTTTGCTGCTCTTCCAGATGCTAGTCCGCCTCAGACGGGGAGCTTCTGTACAGGGTGCTGTCGTGGTCATCACAGGAGCCAGTTCTGGGCTTGGAAAAGGTTGGCCTCTCGTTTCATTTCTACCTTAGATGATCACTTCAAAGTCTCCTAACAATGGCAGCCCTTTTCTTTCTTTTTAAAAAAATGATGTAGAGTGTGCACGAGTCTTCCACACTGCAGGCGCTCGGCTTGTGCTGTGTGGACGAGATGCAGCTCGCCTGCAAGTGGTGGTCAGGGAGCTTAGTGCACGCTCAACAGACAGTCTGCGCCAGGTAGGTAGAGATCCACACAGAGTCTGAATGCATCCAGATATGTGATCTGTGATGCTCTGACAGAGTTCTACACCTTTTTTCTAATCAGTCCTTGTTGTATCTTGTCACATTAAAAAGGGAAAAAAATGTACTGCCTTTATTAATAACTCCTCGCTTCAATGAAAGAGAGCAAAATTTTCGAATGATTTACCGGCTTAGTTTTTTTCCTCCTGCAGACTTTCACTCCCAGCACTGTTGTCTTCGACCTGGCCAAAGCAGACACGGTGGGAAAGGCTGCCGAGGAGATCCTAAAATGCTACGGACACGTAGATGTCCTCATCAATAATGCGGGAATCAGTTACCGTGGTAACATACTGGAAACCCACATGTCTGTTCATAGAGATGTTATGGAAACTAATTACTTCGGTCCCATTTCTCTCACTCAAGGTGGGTAATGTGTCTGAGTGGATCACCTAAAATTCCTTTCAGCCTCTATGTCACAAATTCTAAACTGGGTTTAGGCTGAAACTTTGACTAGGCCATGAACATGCTTTGATCTAAACCATCCTGCTGTAGCTCTGGGCTGTAGGATTAGTGTCGTTGTCCTGCTGGAAGGTGAGCCTCCACCCGAGTCTCAATGTTTTCTTCCAGGATTGCCCTGGATTTAGCTGACTCTATTTTTCCATTAGATCTCTTTTTAAGAGTGCACTTGATTTTAGTTTGGTGGATCAGAGTAAAGGGGGCTAAATGCACATTTCCATCACACCTATTCGGATTTGTATTTAATATTTTTAGTTCCTTTCATTTCAGAATTATCTTTTGTTTTTTGGAAGGTTTTAGTTCATGACGCCAGTTTGTACTGAAATGTTGCAACCCTGTGTGGCACATTCATGTCTCAATTTTAACCCTAAACCCAGTTTGAAGTGTACAGTAAGCTATAGAGCTGCGTTAGCTATAGCCGAGCTTTGTTGTCTTATGGAAACATTAACCATCCTTGTCTCTTCACTTTCTCGGCAGCTCTCCTGCCCTCGATGGTTCAGAGACGCAGCGGCCACATCGTTGTCATCAGCAGCGTCCAGGGAAAGATAGCCATTCCCTGCAGATCTGCTTGTAAGCAGCCTTTTTTTTCTCCCCTCCTCCAGGGAAATTGTAAGTAAAGCATCACCAATGTCTGTCTTATTTTTCTACGATGTGACCAGATGCAGCATCAAAGCATGCCACTCAGGCTTACTTTGACTGCCTGCGGGCAGAGATCGAGCACTTAGGGATCCCAGTGACGGTGATCAGTCCCGGGTACGTCCGAACCAACCTGTCGGTCAACGCTGTAACTGGAGATGGATCCAAGTATGGAGGTGAGGCATCCAAAGAGAAAACACTGACTTATTGACAGGGGGATAAATTCATTATAAAACAAAAGTAAAAGTGAAGCTGTCAGATGACTTGATGAAAGTAATTAAAACCAGTATTAGGACTATTTTCTGTATTAATGCACTTTATGACTAATCTTTAATGTATCTTGCCAGTTCTGGATAAAACCACGGCATCTGGTTGGGACCCCAGGGATGTCGGGGATGCTGTTCTGAAGGCCGTTCGTCTGAAAAGCAAAGACGTAGTTTTGGCCGGACCTCTGCCCACCGTAGCCATCTACCTCCGCACACTCTGGCCCGCTGTCTTCTTCAAGCTCATGGCGTCTCGGGCTCGCAAAGAGCAGAAGCGTAAAGACGAGTGACACTGCAGCTAAAGGGGATTAAGTTTGAGTGGGTTGGGCCAAAGCAGGACATTGGATGCTCGAGGCCAAACGGATTTGAAATGTGGACAGACGGCGCTTCTTGGTAACTTTTCACACTGCTGCACCCGGTTCCAGTTTTAGCAGAAACCAGTGTGTTGCTGGATAATGTGTGACGACTGTTAAAATGTTCTTGGACTGATCCGGTGAGCAAGGCTGCGGTTCAGCTTTTTGTTAGAAATGATGTCTAAGAATGACTGGAAATATTTCATTTGAATTTGTAAAGACCACAGCATATTTGTCTTAAACAGAAGTATTAGAGACCAAATGAAACAGGAGGTGATGTAATAGTAATTCTCTGCAGCTTTGGTGAATGTCTGTAAATAGTCTCATTACAATGGCTGAAAAATCAACCAGTTTTCAAGGATTAATTTTAAACATGTGGTCATGCTTGGCGTTTCTGGGACCTTCGCTCCATAACTCCATAAGGGCGGCTGTAGCTCAGTGGTAGAGTTGTCAGCCTGCAACCCAGAAATTGTGGGTTCGATTCCAGCTTCCATCTGATACAATATTGTTGTGTCCTTGGGCAAGACACCTTGCCTACTGGTGTTGGCCAGAAGGGCCGATGGCGTGATATGGCAGCCTCGCTTCTGTCAGTCTGCCCCAGGGCAGCTGTGGCTATAATCATAGCTTGCTTCCACCAGTGTATGTGAATGAATAATGGAGTTGTAAAGCACTTTGAGAGTCTTGAAAAGCGCTATATAAATGCAAGCCATTATTATAACTTACCCTTCTTTGAAAGGGAAACACTGCTTATCTCCATTTCCTCTTTTGACACGTCTTCCTCACAATATCACAACTCTCCCTGCATCCACCACATTTCTGTTGATTTACTAAGTTATATTCCTTTGGAAAAGGTAATGGGAATCTTATGGAGTATTTACAGTACTTTCAAAGTGGAAAACATTCCCCATAAAAGACAGTTTGTTCTTTTGACCTTACTGTAAAGGTATACAATTTCTGTAATGTCTTCTAAATTAACAAAAGGGTGTCATAATTTATTTTTTTTAATCAAAAATAACATGGAAACTTTAGATTTTTCTGCCTTTCTAGACAGCTGCAGCTGTTTAAAAAGCTGTATTTATACTTGATTCAGACCCTCCAAGATCTTTACAACCATTCAGAATTTGCTGGCTTGTGGCAACTGTGAAGGCAATCCACTGCACTGTTATTTGTGCTATCAGAACAAATCTTACTGATCACAGAGGCTCTAAATCCTTCCAACAGAAATATTGTACAATTTACAGTGTGCCAATAGGTGTTTTGCATTTGAACTGCAGCCTGCAAAACACACATCCTTCAGCTGCCAGCAACGAGCATGGATGCAATTTGGAGGTGTGTGCGCTTTTCTGCTTTAACAGAAGTGTACACGGATCTCTATGTGCAAAGCATGTTAGTCGTGGAACTATTCATTGCTGTGGAGGCTATAGCTTTATTTATTTATTCTATTGATCAACATTGGCGCACACAGGCCACATGTTATAGATGAGCTTCCACTGCTGGTATCAGGATCCACTTGCTGCATCCAGCATCCAGATATGCTGCAACCATGTTACTGTATGCTCAAAGAATTCAGGGGACACTTTATAATGCATAATGTGGAGTGCACTGTGCTGCTGAGGCACCACAAAAGACCAGCCACATTCTGGCTAATTACCAAGGAGGTTATGTTTGTCTATTAGCAAAATAACTCAAAAAGTTATACAGGTGAAACTCAAAAAATTTGAATATCATGCAAAGGTTCATTTTTTTCAGTAATGCAACTTATAAAGTGAAACTAATATATGAGATGGACTAATTACATGCAAAACGAGATATTTCAAGCCTTTATTTGTTATTTTGATGATTATGGCTTACAGTTTATGAAAACCCATAATTAAAAAATCTGAAAATTTTAATATTGTGAAAATGTTCAATAGTTTAGGCTCAAAGTGTCACACTCTAATCAGCTAATTGATCCAAAGCACCTACAAATGGTTCCTGAGCCTTTAAATGATCTCTGGTTCTGTAGGAATCACAATCATTGAGAAGCCAGCTGACCATGGCATCATTGACATCCTCCATAAGGAGGGAAAGCCTCAGAAGGTAATTGCAAAGTAAGTTGGATGTTCCCGTAGCGCTGTATCAAAGCACATTAATAGAAAGTTATGTGGAAGGGAAAAGTGTGGAAGAAAAAAGCTGCACAAGCAGCAGGGACGACCACCGCCTGGAGAGAATTGTCAGGAAAAGGCCATTCAAAAGTGTTGGAGACCTTCACAAGAAGTAGACTGAGGCTGAAGTTAGTGCATGAAGAGCCACCACACAGACTGATCCTGGACTTCAAATGTCCTATTCCTCTTGTCAAACTGCTTACCTGGGCTAAAGAAAACAGAACTGCAAATTTTGCATCTTATTTGGAAACCAAGGTCCCAGAGTCTGGAGTAAGAATGTAGAGGCACTCAATCCAAGATGCTTGAAGTCCAGTGTGAAGTTTCCACAGTCTGTTTTGATTTGGGGAGCCATTTCGTCTGCTGGTGTTGGTCCACTGTGCTTTATTAAGTCCAGAGTCAACGCAGCCATCTACCAGGACATTTTGAAGCACTTCATGCTTCCTTCAGCAGATCAGCTTTATGGAGATGCTGACTTCATTTTCCAGCAGGACTTGGCACCTGCCCACACTACCAAAGGTACCAAAATGTGGTTCAATGACCATAGGATTACTGTACTTGAATGGCCAGCAAACATTGTTTTTGTGGACAACTGTTCTCTCTGGTTTTGAATGCTGTGCAGCTGGAAGGATTTTTGCTGATACTTTTTATTTTTGGACATTTGTTATGATGCATAACCATGGCAACAAGGTGGTTTACAACTGGCAGCAGCTGATTAACATCAAAAAAGCTCAAATAATACCTCAACTACAGCCACAAAACCCTGATGAGTTGAAAAGAAGACGCCATAGATCCAGAGCGTCCTCTACATCAGACTGTCATTCAACTACAGAGCGTCTTCAGTCAGAGGCTTCTTCAGATCTACAGAGCTCTACAAGAGATCATCCCTACCCACAGCCATCAGCATCTACAACAAATCTTTGAAGGAACTTGCATAATGAGTTACAACATTTATTTCCCTTTGGGATTAATAAAGTAATTTTGAATTGAATTGAATTGAAACTCGGCTGACCTAAAGCCCATAGAGAATCTATGAGACCAAACAATACAGAAGAGCTGAAGGTCGCTATTGAAGCATCCTGGTATTCCATAACACCTTAGCAGAGCCACAGGCTGATAGCAACCATGACACGCTGCATTGAGGCAGTAATTGATGCAAAAGGGGCCAAAACCAAGTACTGAATATGTGTGCATGGCTGTCTTTTTCAGAGGTCTGACATTTCTCTATTTAAAATCCTTGTTTTATTGATTTCTGGTAATATTCTAATTTTCTCAGATTTTGAATTTTCAGGGTTTTAAAAGCTGTACAAAGGCTTGAAATATCTCACTTTGCATGTAATGAGTCTATATCATGAATTACTTTCACCTTTAAAGTTGTATTACTAAAACAAATGAACTTTTGCATTTCACTTGTAGGTGGATTTTGATTACATTTTCAGACAATGTCTGCAATGGGACCAGGAACAAGCGATTAGAATTTGGGGGTGATTGGAAAACAGCCATTAGCAAGAAAAGTGATTTTTCACAAATAGGTACGATACTAATCAATGTGAATCCAGCTGCTAAATATACAGTGGGTACGGAAAGTATTCAGACCCCTTTAAATTTGTCACTCTCTCATTAATGTACACTCAGCACCCCATCTTGACAGGAAAAATAATTTTTTGCAAATTTATTAGAACAGAAAAACTGAAATATCCCATGGCCATTAGTATTCAGACCCTTTGCTCAGTATTGAGTAGAAGCACCGTTTTGAGCTAGTACAACCCCGAGTCTTCTTGGGAATTATGCAATTAGTTTTTCACACCTGGATTTGGGGATCCCCTCCAGTTCTGTCAGGCTGAATGGTGAACGTGGTGGACAGCCATTTTCAGATCTCTTCAGAGATGCTCAATTGGGTTTAGGTCAGGGCTCTAGCTGGGCCAGTCAAGAACAGTCAGAGCTGTTCCAAAGCCACTCCTTTGTTATTTTAGCTGTGTGCTTTGGGTCATTGTCCTGTTGAACCAAGCCCAGTCTGAGGTCCTGAGCACTCTGGAAGAGGTTTTCTTCCAGGATATTTCTGTACGTGGCCACATTCATCTTTCCTTCCATTGCAACCAGTCGTCCTGTCCCTGCAGCTGAGAAACACCCCCACAACAAGATGCCCCCACCACCATGTTTCACTGTAGGGATTGTATTGGGCAGGTGATGAACAGTGCCTGGTTTTCTCCACATACACACCGCTTAGAATAAACACCAAAAAGTTCAATCTTGATCTCATCAGACCAGATAATCTTGTTTCTCAGTCTGGGAGTTTCTTTTTTTGGCAAAATCTATGTGGGCTTTCATATGTCTTGTACTGAGGAGAGGCTTCCGCAGGCTACTCTGCCAAAAAGCCCAGACTGGTGGAGAGCTGCAGTGATAGTTGACTTTATGGAACTTTCTCCCATTTCCCTACTGCATCTCTGGAGCTCAGCCACAGTAATCTTTGGGATCTTCTTTACCTCTCTCACCAAGGCTTTTCTCCCACGATTGCTCAGTTTGGCTGGACAGCCGGGTCTAGGAAGAGTACTGGTCATCCAAAACTTCTTCCATTCGAGGATTATGGAGTCCACTGTGCTCTTAGGGACCTTGAGTGCTGTAGAGATTATTTTGTAACCGTGGACAGATTTGTGCCTTGCCAAAATTCTGTCTTTGAGCTCCTTGGGCAGTTCCTTCGACCTCATGATTCTCATTTGCTCTGACATGCACTGAGCTGTAAGGTCTTTATATAGATAGGTGTGTGCCTTTCCTAATCAAGTCCAATCAGTTTAATTAAACACAGCTGGAGTCAAATGAAGGAGCAGAACCATCTCAAGGAGTTGGGTCTGAATACTAATGACCATGTGATATTTCAGTTTTTATTTTTTTATATTTGTGCAAACATTCGTTTTTTTCTGTCAAGATGGGGTGCTGAGTGTACCTTAATGAGAAATAAAATGCACTTTTTTGATTTTAGCAAAAGGCTGCAATGAAACAGTGGACTGAGCTACCGTGGCGCAGGTTTGCGCTCTCCGATTGCTTTTCTAGTTTAAAATGAACTTTGAACTGACAGTACACTTATATCAAAGATGTTTCGTATTTATGGCAGATCCGTGAATCAGTGGAAAAGTCAAGACACTTTAAAACTGCCGCTAACATCCCACGTTCTGGCTCCTGTTAGAACACACAATCAACACAAGAAAAGACAAGCAGATGTTGCATCTATCTTTATACACTGAATAAAAACAGCTCTTACAAAACTTAAAACAGGTTTATCCTTTTAAGATGCCACCTTAATATTAAGTTAAACAGAGAAAAACACTTTAAGAAATGTTAATAAATAGCCCAAATATCAATTTTTACAATATGTTACACAAGCGCAGAGAATATTGGAATTAACATTTGTACAAATCCTTCAAGAGAAAAGAAAACTTTCCAGATTAAAATACAAAACCTGCTTTTTATGCCTTATTTAGACTCTAGTGTCACAAAATGAAGCCATTTTTTGATGTCATACACATCCCAGAGCTTCCACATTGTGACGTTAAAGCCACCGAGATGCTGAAAGAAAAGCAACCCATTTAAATTACTTTTGTGGAATGATGATAAAAGTTGTCCTGCGGTTTGCACTCCGACGTACGATGCTGTGCAGAAGATGTTCGCAAATATAAACCCTGAATGCACAGAGTGTGGGCCAACAGTAGGATGCATGTTACAAAACACTGCCCGGATAAAGAGGAACCCGTTATCCTAATCAGAGTGACATGATGTCAAAGGACGAACAAGTTCAGAAGCCAATCGTGTTGATTTTAGCTATAGTGTTTTAACGCAATTTAGTAAGGGGAATTAATCTTTGAGTTGTTTCAAATGATGACGAACAAGGGTAAAAAACTAAAATTAGGCTAACACTCTACTATGGCCTTAGTGTTTGATCCATTTACATTCTGACTGCTTTCTTTTATGCTTTACAAGCCAAGTACAAACTTAAGAGAAGCGGGGGGGGGGGGGGGGGGGGCGCAGTTAATAATCTCAATAATCCCCTGGTGCATCCATAACTCAGGAAAACATTCAAAAACTTGCACTATTCATATAAAATGAAGTGCCAGTGGATAAAATGTTGAAGAAAAAAAAAAAGGCTGAATAATGTCTTCTCAACCTCATGCTAACAATAAAACAATGACTTTTCAATTGGTACTGCTACTTGAACAAATAAAATGTTTGTGGTTTGCAAAGAACTGAGGGAAAAGTAACTCGTTTCAGCCGATTCCAAGCTGGTAGTTGCAAAAATATCACCTAATTAACAAGCTGCCATTCGGTGCGTGGCTGTAAGAAATTAAACTGGGTTGAAACCGAGCCCCGTTGCAACTCAACCAATAAAACTGGAACTGATATGAGATGAAGAACGTGTGAAATGTGGACACGACGACAGATGCCGTTGCTGGTTTGTGCTGCACGTTTACAACTTAATTATAGCAAGTAGCTCATCATATTCAACCTTTTACTGCTATTTGTTAGAAAGAAAGAAACCACACTTCAGGTTCCACATTTTGATAGATTTCCACATTTTAGGGGTCAATGTAAGAGTAGAAAAACACACATGAGACATGTAGACTGGTAAAAATATTTTGTTCAGATATGGCATAGTATTTTTTGACTAGATGAGGTTGTGTTTTGTAAACACATTTATTCATCTAAAGTGTTTGATTTTAAAGGGTGTGTTTTTTTTAGTTAGTTTTTTTTTTTACCTTAAAAGAACAGTTCAGGGAAACCAGAGCTCAGGTTTCACTATTATTATTGCACTTATACTCCAGGGCAGGGATGGCTTTGAGGGGAGGTCAGGCTTTCTCCCCGGTCCTCCAAAGCAGAGGGAAAGTCATGGAGAAGCAGTTTGTGTCCTCCAGATGGCTCTGTTCCTCATGGAGGAGGGATGGAGGGCTCGGTGACGGCCAGCTCCTGAGCCAGGTCGTTGAAGCGAGCGATGTAGTCCACGCTGCTCTCACTCATCATGCAGGCAAGCTGAGTGTCCATCTGCAATCCCAACCATGGAAATATTAAAATGTGTTGCCCTGGAAGCTAATTCTGTGTTTTACTTTTACAAATGAGAAGCTTGCAGCCAACCTCTGTCACAAAGGAAAAACTATTATATAAAATATGTGTGAGAATGTGGGACTTTCTCCCACTTTCTTTCGTACAACCACAAACCTCAGTGCATTTCATTGGGATTCTATGTGATAGACCAATAAGAAGTAGTGCATAACTGTAAAGTGGGAGGAGAAAAACACATCGCTTTATTATTATTTTTCTTGAGTTATATGGAAAAGGCAGCTGCAGGTCACATGGGGTATGCCTGCATCAGCTTTGCACATCTTCTGACTGACATTTGAGACTCTCTTACTTTCTCATAAATACCTGATAATAATCAGATTAGATGGAGAGGGTCTGGGTTTTGACCAGCCGAACACATTAATATGCTAAATCCAATACTTTCCGATGCAGCTGTATATTTTAAGGTAAGCCTCCTCTCAAGTCAGCTCCATCCTCTGACAGATTTTGTCATATATGTAGTAGGGGTGCACCGATCCGATATTAGGATCGGATATCGGCCGCGATACTGAAAAAATAGCTGGATCGGGGATCGGAAAAATGAACAGATCCACTGGCCGATCCAGGTTTTTTTTTTTTTTTTCGTCGCAGCAGAACGTATTTCATGCATCAGCTTCACGTGTGTCACATGCTAGAAGCAACATGGAGCGAGCCAGAGGGTCGGGTGTGTGGAGATATTTCACGCTTGTCACTCCAACTAGTTCGTCGGCTGTTTGCAATGTCTGCAAAGTAAATGTTTCGAGGTTAGGTGGTATTACTGCAAAGTACAACACTACCACTTTAATCAAGCACATCCAGAAACACTATGCTAAGGAGCACGCTGAATTCCTGCACCTCAGCAAAACAAAAATAGCGGGGTCAAAAAGGAAAAAAGAAGTCTTAGTTATGTTTAGTTAGTAAAGTCTGGTACCTTTAGTCTCTTCAAGTAAGGTATAAGGTGGAGGGTATACAGTTTATCATTAATTCAACAATAGTATTCGATCGGTATCGGGTATCGACAGATACACAAAGCCCAGGCATCGGTATCGGGACAGAAAAAATGGGATTGGTGCACCCCTAATATGTAGCTCCTTCTTCCCATCACCGCCGATCAGCTTCCCTGTCCCAGCGGAAGAAAAGCGTCCCTGCAGCATGATGCTGCCACTACTTCACCATAGAGATGGCGTTTTATTGGTGATATTGTGTGTGTGTGTTTGTTATCTTTCTCTGGCTTGTCAGTTTAGGTGAACCCCCACGTCTTGGTGGGTCTGCAGTCCTTAGTCTTTACATTTTCAGATGATGGACTGAACAGCGCTCCATCAGATGAACATAGCTTGGATATTTTTATAACATAACCTTGCTCTAAACCTCTGCAGAACTTTCTCTCTGTTCACTAATGTTCTCCAACAAACATCTGAGGCCTTCACACTACTATTTACAAATCAGGCGACTTCTGAAGGATTTTTTGGGGGGGTATCAGAGTAAAAGGGGGCTGAATACAAAAGCAAGCCACACTTTTTATATTTTTGATTTCCTTCCACCTCACAAATATGCACTACTTTGTGCTGCTCTGTCACATAAAATTACATGAGATAATGTGGAACAGGGCTTAAATAGACACTGTAGCAAAATATAGCAATGTACTAAAACGCTGGTTAAACCGTAAGTGATGATTCACATGTCATATTAACTTCTCTTCCGCTGGCTGTCTCCTTCTTTCCTCACACTGAGATGTGAGGAAATGACTTGTGGAGAGGAGCTGAGGATGTGCAAATGTGGAAATGAGATGAGGAATGTTTAGTTTCTAAAATAAAAGGGACGGATTTACCTCTGCCACGTCCGGAAGGCCACGGGATTGGAAGGAGTCATGGGAATTGCAGTCCAGTAGACTGGGACCGAGCAAAGCTGTGCCGCTTGAGGGGCCAGAGGGGGTGAGGGTGGTCCGTTTGCTCTTATCAGGGGAAACCATACTGGCTGGAAGGGTAAAAAAAAGAAAAGAAAAGAAAAAATAAAGCAGGGGTGAATAGTCAGGACAGCAAATACTGTATGAGGAATGAAAATATATTTTCCGTTTTGTCTTTGACCATCACAGCTGAGATTCGTTGATACATTAAATTATAAATACCTGAAAGCGCAGAGCTTTTTCAAATTTAACTCCTAAAAGGTTTTTTTTTTTTTTTTTAATTTAAAGGTAATACAGCATGAGAGGTTTTATTATCACATTGAGAATTTTCTAATCTTATGTATACACCATGTGCTTTTATTTGAAAAGGAGTAAACTAAATCAACTATAAATTATGAGCAGATAAAAAAAAGGTTTTGAGTTTAGTAAAAACAGACTTACAGAGGAGGCATCCCAGAGTGGAGTCAGAAGAGTCGCTGGGGTACCACTGAGGGTCGTGGCTGGGAGATGGGATCCAGCCCCTGGACGGGCTGACGGATGGAGACGAGGCCAACAGCTTGGAGGGGTCACCGTTACCCAGCTTGGCTGGAGAGAGAGCGGCCTCCTCACCTGAAAGAAGACACAATATTAGAGAAGAAGCTACCGAACTATAAAGTCAACACGTTTTTTTATTGCCACATCAATACAAAGACAAACAAAACGGGGGCAGAAACTAACTCACAAGGAAAGATTAATGAGATTTTATCACTGTTTATTACTCAACTCAACTCTGAATTACAGGTCCTTCTCAAAAAATTAGCATATTGTGATAAAGTTCATTCTTTTCCATAATGTAATGATAAAAATTACATTTTAATACATTTTAGATTCATTGCACACCAACTGAAATATTTCAGGTCTTTTATTGTTTTAAAACTGATGATTTTGGCATACAGCTCATGAAAACCCAAAATTCATCTAAAACAATTAGCATATCATGAAAAGGTTCTCTAAAAGAGCTATTAACCTAATCATCTGAATCAACTAATTAACTCTAAACACCTGCAAAAGATTCCTGAGGCTTTTAGAAACTCCCAGCCTGGTTCATTACTCAAAACCGCAATCATGGGTAAGACTGCCGACCTGACTGCTGCCCAGAAGGCCATCATTGACACCCTCAAGCAAGAGGGTAAGACATAGAAAGAAATTTCTGAACGAATAGGCTGTTCCCAGAGTGCTGTATCAAGGCACCTCAGTGGGAAGTCTGTGGGAAGGAAAAAGTGTGGCAGAAAACGCTGCACAACGAGAAGAAGTGACCGGACCCTGAGGAAGATTGTGGAGAAGGACCGATTCTAGACCTTGGGGGACCTGCAGAAGCAGTGGACTGAGTCTGGAGTAGAAACATCCAGAGCCACCGTGCACAGGCGTGTGCAGGAAATGGGCTACAGGTGCCGCATTCCCCAGGTCAAGCCACTTTTGAACCAGAAAAAGCGGCAGAAGCGCCTGACCTGGGCTACAGAGAAGCAGCACTGGACTGTTGCTCAGTGGTCCAAAGTACTTTTTTCGGATGAAAGAAAATTTTGCATGTCATTCGGAAATCAAGGTGCCAGAGTCTGGAGGAAGACTGGGGAGAAGGAAATGCCAAAATGCCTGAAGTCCAGTGTCAAGTACCCACAGTCAGTGATGGTCTGGGGTGCCATGTCAGCTGCTGGTGTTGGTCCACTGTGTTTTATCAAGGACAGGGTCAATGCAGCTAGCTATCAGGAGATTTTGGAGCACTTCATGCTTCCATCTGCTGAAAAGCTTTATGGAGATGAAGATTTCATTTTTCAGCACGACCTGGCACCTGCTCACAGTGCCAAAACCACTGGTAAATGGTTTACTGACCATGGTATTACTGTGCTCAATTGGCCTGCCAACTCTCCTGACCTGAACCGCAAAGAGAATCTGTGGGATATTGTGAAGAGGAAGTTGAGAGACGCAAGACCCAACACTCTGGATGAGCTGAAGGCCGCTATCGAAGCATCCTGGGCCTCCATAACACCTCAGCAGTGCCACAGGCTGATTGCCTCCATGCCACGCCGCATTGAAGCAGTCATTTCTGAAAAGGATTCCCGACCAAGTATTGAGTGCATAACTGAACATAATTATTTGAAGGTTGACTTTTTTTGTATTAAAAACACTTTTCTTTTATTGGTCGGATGAAATATGCTAATTTTTTGAGATAGGAATTTTGGGTTTTCATGAGCTGTATGCCAAAATCATCAGTTTTAAAACAATAAAAGACCTTAAATATTTCAGTTGGTGTGCAATGAATCTAAAATATATGAAAGTTTAATTTTTATCATTACATTATGGAAAAGAATTAACTTTATCACAATAGGCTAATTTTTTGAGAAGGACCTGTATGTTCACAGTCATTTTAAAATAACAAATTTTTTCTGTCCTGTCAAGTTTATTTCAAGCTATTTGGAGACTCATCTAAATAAATTTAATCTCTCCAACCTTCAAACATGTAACAGTCACTGCAAAAGCCTCAAATCATTCCTTATTTCTCTTTCCAACCTATTTTTATACGTTCTTTTTCAGTGCTGAATTTTGTCATTCCCATAGGAATGTTTTAGTTTAACCTCACAACTGTCAATTATGAATCATTCAAGTACCACAGAGCTCTAAGATTTCAGGGATGAATCGCTGCTGGAACAAAACCAAGCATAGAATCAGCTTTAGTTTGGATCTTGAGAGACTTTCTTTCTAAAAGCCAGTCAGAAAGAGAGTTGGCAGACCAAAAATATATCATCAACAATGTGATACCATACCATTTTATTTATATAGCACTTTCAATATGACAAGTACAGTCAGCCAAAGTGCAGTACAGTAGGAAATTAATGCAGAAATATAAATAAATAAAAGAATGTGTATATACCTACACATACATACAGATACGTAAAAGAGTAAAAAAAGGGGGTAAAAAACGATAAAATAGATAAACGCAGATAATAAAATAAAGATAAAAGATCCTATCAATAATAATATAAAACCATATAATTAATAATAAAAAGATAAAAAATGCCTAAAACCCTTTTATAATGCACTAGGGGTTATGAAAGACATCCATTTCTAAGCAGCCATCATAAATTAGAGGATGTTAAGGCTGATGAAGAGCCAAGCTAAAATAGTGTGTCTTCAGGCGAGTTTTAAAAACATGTATGGAAGAGGATTGTTTGACAATGGAAGGCCATTCCAAAGTCTCGGAGCAACAACAGCAAAGGCTCTTTCCCCACGGAGTCTAGAACGTGCCTTTGGGACCTGCAGAAGAAGCTGATTGGCAGACCTTAGTGCACAGGAGGGGTGATACAGGTGGAGCAATTCAGACAGGTAAGATGGAGAAAGACCGTTTGGTGATTTAAGGACAAACAAAAGGATCTTAAACTGAATTCAAAACTGAACCGGCAACCAGTGTAAACGACTCAAAACAGGCGTTATATGAGCTCTTTTGTTTGCACCAGAAAGAAACCTCGCAGCTGCATTTTGTACAAGTTGAAGACGGCCAAGGAAAGCTCTAGAAGCCCCAATCAAGGAGGAATTTGAGTAGTCAAGGCGGGAGGTAATGAAGGTGTGGACAATAGATTCAAGATGTTTCTTAGAGAGAATGGGTTTTAGTTTAAAGATCCGTCTTAATTGAAAAAAAACATGATCTCACAACTGAGTTAATCTGCTGGTCCAATTTCAGTGTTGAGTCTAGTTTAAGTCCCAAATTGGTGATGACCTTACTAATTGAAAAAGGGATCTTAGCTATCTCGGTAGGGCATACCGGGCTATTTCCAGATGGCGTGAACAAAACTGCCTCAGTCTTGGAATTATTTAAGTGGAGGAAGTTGGCTGCAAGCCATTGCTTAACCTCATGTATGCAGTCCAGAAGTGGCTGAAGGGTGCAATTTGGTTTAAATGGTGCATAAAACTGGCAGTCGTTGGCATAAAAGTGATATGAAATCTTGTGTTTTCTAAAAATGTCACCCAATGGAAGGATGTACAATGAAAATAGAAGGGGTCCCAAAATAGAACCCTGAAGGACACCCCATTTCAAAGAAGCTGTAGAAGACACCTTGTCGTGGAGCATAACACAGAGGCTTCTATCCCAGAGATAAGAGTGGAACCATTGAAGGGCTGAACCGTTTATTCCTGCTACCTGTTCAAAGCGCAATAACAGTATGTTATGATCTAGTGTGTCAAATGCCGCTGAGAGATCATAAGTGCAAAATAACCAGAATCTGTTGCCATGAAGATGTCATTTAAGACCTTTAAATGAACCGTTTCAGTGCTGTGCCGGGCCCTGAAACCGGATTGAAAAATGTCCAAGAGCCTATTTTCCTCCAGATAAGCAAGAAGTTGTTGATAAACCACTTTCTCTAGAACTTTTGACAAGAATGGTAGTTTGGAGATTGGATGAAAGTTGGCAAAATCGGCTGCATCTAATCCCGGCTTTTTTTAGCAACGACTGCACCACTGCGTGCTTAAAGGCACGGGGCACCACTGCCAGGGATAAGCTGCAGTTAATAATGTGCAATATAAAAGGCCCCAACGTATTAAAACCCATCTTTAAATAGACACAAAGGAAAAGACTCGATAGGGGAGCCTGAGGGTTTTATCTGAGCAATAAGTTTCCCAAAGAACTCTTAGCAGAACTCCTAGGATACAGTGGATATGATGACAGGAATGATAGATCTCTCAGGTCTGTAGAATGGTTGGACAATGAATGATTGATTGATTGGTCGATTGATTGATAGATCAAACCCACTTTAACTATTGCAGGTACGTCTTTCTCTCTGCTTGAATACACTGTAAAATGTTTTTGGAGTCGGCATGCAGGACTCCGAATAATACGTACCGTAATTTGTTGAGTTAATGGCGAGCTCGATTATGGAGTCGCTGATGTGTGTTTGAGGTTCCCCGGGGGTGAGGGCCTCTTCAGGGGGGCCTGGCAGGGAGATGTCAAGTAGCGAGGCGACGCTGGGTGGAGAGAGGAGGGAGTCCCCACTACCTGCCACTCCAGGAGATGGAAGAGGTAGACCATTCTGTGGAAACAAGAATTCTCATTATTCAACAAAGTGATAAATACATAAGAGGGAAGGGCTTGGAGCAGGTGTTTGGAATAAAAGGCATTTTTATTTAAAGGAAAATAGGTCTCTCTCTATCTCACACACACACGCACAACAGCTGTACTATACGAGAATACACTTTTTCTTTCAGACTCCTATTTGTAAATATTTGTCATTTGTCATGATTTGTAGAGAATTTTATGAATTTAATGATGAATAAATGGGGGACCGGATGGACCGAGGGATGGACATTATCATCCTATACATAAGAATTGCAAACTCCTTTACGTTCATTTTAAAATATAAAATACTGAGGTTCACTACTTTACATCCCGTACAAAACAGAAAGAAACAGAGAAAGAAAGATAGAGAGAAAGGAAGAAAGAAAGAAGTCCTTTAGATAAAAAACAATATAAAAAGTGCTCTAAATCGGTACAAAAGAAATGCTGCATAAACAAATATTCTTGCTATCCAAGCCTAAAAACCCCCCCAAAAAACTTAAATTCCATAATTTTAAGACTGTGAATGAACCCTAAAAAGTAATGATCAAAAACAAAGGCAGAACGGGGATATTAACCTATAAACACATGGGGAAACCTGTCTCATTTACTGCAGAGGCTCTTAATGAGTTCAACTGGAAGGCATTGGTGAATGTGTGTGTGATTGCGTGGGTGTGCACTCCTGTCTAGAATTAAAACTGATGCCCATTTTTTGCCATTCCAGGTTTTTCACCTATAAAATGAGGACCGTTTAATACAAAGTGAGGACATTCTGCCTGGTTCTCACCTTCAGTCCTTACACTGGCTCCCTTTAGCTCAGAGAACAGACTTCAAAATACTTACTAGTTTATAAATCATTTAATAGTTTAGCACCAAAGTATATTGAAGATCTGCTGTTACTATACCAACCCCCCAGACCACTCAGGTCCTCTAATTCCAGTCTACTCAGCATCTCTAGAATCAGAACCAAACATGGAGAAGCAGCTTTCAGTTTCTATGCTCCTCTAATCTGGAACAAACTTCCAGACAACTGCAAAGCTGCTGAAACACTGAGTTCTTTTAAATCACAACTAAAAACATATATTTTTAGAGCTGCCTTTGAGTAATGTTTTCATGTATCATGTTTTGTGTATGCTTCTTGCTTTATTACTGTTTTTACTTTATATGCTTTGTCTGTGTTTTACTACTATTTTTATTTTACCCCTTAATCATGTAAAGCACCTTGAATTAACTTGTTGTTGAAAGTTTGCTATACAAATAAAATTGCCTTGCCTTGCTTTCAAACAATGTCACTGAGCTCTACATGTTGGTTTTGGAGGTATGGTGCGAATTAAGTTTTATTTCAGCTTTGGGTTAGGCATAATACAGTCACTAAAATGAATGGAAGTCAAAGGTCTTCACTACAATTAGCAAGACAAGAATGTGTGTTTGTGTGTGTGCTCGCTCTGTACCTCTGGGACAGTTTGCTGGAGGAGCTGGGCGTCTGGTGCAGCATCAACAATGGGTGTTGTTGCGAGGAGAGCAGCATTAACAGCAGGGGAATCTAAATCCCGACAGGGGCTGCCAGGGATGATGCCTGCAGACTTCGCTGCCAGGTCGATGGCACCTGAGAGAGCATCAACAAGTCAGGAGCAGACAATGTATCACATTAGAACATTAGGATGGCAGAAGCACATCAGTGGGAACTGAAACTAGTGTGGCGATTGGGCAATACAACCCCGAAATGGACAAAAAGAAACTCCTGCTTTGAAAAATACATAAAATGTTTTGCTGAATAAAAAAGTTCATACTGGAGAGCTGGCTGGGTACTGCTGAGCTGGAAGCAGGAGGCGAAGTTTTGGTTGTAGGAGGGCGGGAGGACGGTGCCAGGCGAGTGTTGATTGGCCGGAAGGATCCAGTTCCTGGGGGAGGAAACAGGAAGTGAGCAAGCAAGCACTTAAAAGTTGTTGTCGAAAAAGAGGAAATCAAGTCCTTTACTTTATTGTGTCATTAAAATAAGCAGTTTTAACTTTCAAGAACTGGAAATCTAATTGTAAATCACCGTCAGAGGAAATGTTAGCAGAGTACCTGTAGCGGAGGAGTTGGAGAGGATGGAAAAGGAGCAGACATGTTGAGGAGTGTCTCCTGTTGTCCGAGGGAGAAGTGTTCGCTGTTAACAACGACAACAACAAAAAAAGCACAAACAAAGTAAATCCAGATTTGAACTCAGGCTTATTTTCACTGATCTGTACAAAAATACTGAGATGTCTTTCCATTGATACCTGAACTACGAGAGGTTTCCGAAACTGTCTGTTCCGAGGTTTTCTCTGTCTGGAAAGGAAAAGATCGGACTGCATCTGAAACAAAGAGAACCCAGGTTAGCATTTGGGAATAAAGTATTTATGTAGACAGCAGATGATGGGGAGCATCACAGCGATGCGTCGCTCGCCCTTACGCTGATGGAGTCCAGCTGCTGCCTGAAGGCTAGCTGGGCTTCCTTGTTGGGGGAGAACATTCGGTTGTGCCGCGAGCTGTTGGGAGGGAGCGTGGTGGGAACGGCGAACACGCTGCCCTCCGGGTCGCTGCTCGATCCCAGCAGAGACCGAGGCAGGTTACGCCCGCCTGAGGAGGGAAGGAAACACGTACGGTGTGAGTAAGTAACCGATCTGGACTGATCAGCATGCTTCCTAAACACGGTTGTCATATCAGTGCCACAAAAGTCCAAAAATACCAGCAGCAGCTGCGCTTGGCGGGTGGGTTCTGGCCCCACGGACAGAAGCCTGCTGCCGGCCGAAGCTGGGGCTGCGGACGCCTGTGACTGCGCTCTTCCCTGGAGGCGTCAGGGCCTGGCTCTGCTCCTCCGGACTGGTCTTAAGAGGCGATGTGGCAGTGGAGCACACCTCCGGAGCCTGATGATCAAACATGCAGACCACTCACTGACTGCTGGTAACAATTTAGGTGTTTCACTGCTGTTTTTGCAGGCCTATCAGTCTAAGATCACCAACGATATCAACATTTCTGGTTTGTATTAAACCAATGGCATTTTTTTTAAGAACAAGTGCACACAATGTGTCACATCTGCAGCAGAAAACAGCCTGAAGAGGTTGAAGAGACTTCAGCATTATTGCATCTCCATCACCTGCATCGTAAGACTGCACACATCCGTCCAGGTTCGCACCAGTTTGATGTAGATCAAAACAAGTGACAGTGAATCATGAATCAAGACTGGACCTTTGTCTTCACCCTCTGGCTCATTTCAACTGGTCTAATCTAAAGCTACATTACATCCTTTACTCTAATGTATAAAGCGGCACCAAAATAAAGCAGAGGTATGTTTAAATCCTCACCAGGGGTTTGGGGTTGATCTCAGTGGAAACCAGCTTGAGCAGGCAGCGCAAAACCCTGTTTGTCCTGTTGGGCTTGGGTGGCTCTGAAGCTCGTCCGTCTTCCTGGTGGGTGGAAGGACCCGCGGCTAGCTGCCACTCATACTCCAGCTGCAGCTTGCCCGGCTTCCCGAACATCAGATAGAGCTCAGCCAGGGTGACGTTCTCCGCATCGCGAGCGCTCCATCCCTCCTCTCGGATCTGATCAACGGTCCGCTCCTTTGCTGGTAGCGTGGAACCCTGTGACGCGCTCTCCTCTGAGCTGGTCACCAGAGGTTTTGCTGATTGAGTCTGGGTTAAATCGGAGGACGAGCTCCCCGTGTTCTGCTCCTCTTTGCACTGCTCTGATAGGGTTTCTCCTCCGCCGTTGACCTCTACGCCGGTCTCTGTAGATCCCGTCCCATTTCCCTCTTCTGTCAGAGCCACAGTCTGCTGAGAGGAAACTAAAAGAGGCTGAGGTTTCTTCTCCTCCTCCACCTTTCCAGAGCCGTCTGCTGACGGCTCGGGGTTAGGGGCTTCAGTCCGGCGACCATCGGCTAAGAAGGACGTTGAAGCGCTGGCAGCAGCAGAGCCTCCCCGTCCAGATTTGCTGCCGCCGCGAGGAGGAGGTGCACTTTGGATGCCCAGAATCTGGACCGCCGGCAGCTCCTTGGCATTGGGCCGGTTCTTGCCGCTCTCTAACCAATGGACGGTGCAAGAGGCCTTGGAGTGAACCACCCGAGCCACGCCAGGCAGTGTGGTCAAAGTGCTGCTCTCGGCGGGGAAAAGGGTGAGCTCCTGATGCTGAGCTTTGCTGGGAGAGTCTGGGCTGTTCTGGCTGCCCTCTAGAGCCTCCCTCTCCATTAAGCTCTTGAGCTGGAGCATCAGCGTTAAGGACGACACACATCACATTGTGTCCCCCCCCCCCCCCCCGACTGCTTTGCTTCATGTACCACAGATTTTAAAAACAACATTCTTTAGCCCGTTGTAGTAAAACGTCTAAGCTCGAAGTGAACTTTTCAAAAAAGGCCTCTAAAATGACGCACAAACAATGACATGTTTTCCAGGATACAATTCGCTGGTCTTGGTGAGCCCACTTCTGCTTCAGATACTCGATGAGGCAGGAGACTTTCCTGTGGAGCTCCACCACCATCCTGTGTTGAAAAAGACAAAACCAAATAAAACATTTCCTCGAGAACAGCTGCTGAATTAAAGAATGCTTCCCTGTTACAAAAGAGTATATTTTACACCTGTTCCAGACGTTAACACACACCGCATAAACAGTACAGTTAAGCCTGAACTCATTCATACCCCTGCCAGATTTAGATTTCAAATTATTTTCATTCAATCACCAACTTTCTTTCTTCTGATAGGAAATGAAACAAGGGTCTCCATCAATCTGGAAGAAAAGATTTTATCTAAAAAAAAAACGGCATGTTGAAAACTATTAATAGCCTCTTTATCTGCATTACTAGTGTGGGTTTTTTCCACGGGTATGTTGACAATTTATCTTTGGTGATGAGCTCAAAGTCTTTGAGGTGGGCCGGCTCTCCATACCATCACCCTAATGTGTAGCTTCCTCCAAAGATTGTTAATCAGATTCAAGTCGGCACTAAAGCTTTAATACTCCTTACAGTCAGAAGACACAGTTCTGTAAAGATTAGATTGTTTTAAATATAAATCTGCCTGAGGTAGACATAGTTTTGGGCTTAATGGGACATATAAGGCGAATAAGTTAAAGTACATCCTAAAACCCCCAACATAGACTGAAGCAACGATTCTGACATTTGTAATTCTTTGGTATAATCTTTCCATATAGCACTTCTTCTTTTTAAATTTTCTATTATGAGCAATTTTGACTGTTCTTTTTACACATAATCAGATTTATCCATACAGATTCAAAAATATGCAAATATCCCTAAATAAGTTGTCTCTTAGCAAGCTACAGAAAAACCACATCAGTTTTATAGCCATGTATGAGCTTCTGGAACAATGCTGGATTAATATTTGACCGCTCTTCTCATCAAAGTTGGAAAAGCTCATTTAAACTAGTTGGGCTCGGTACATCATCCCGGCTTTTCAGTGTGGGACCATTGCCTTGTTGGAACACCGTGTCTACAACTTCAGCCATCAGATCCAAACCGACGCCCAGGACGGTTGAGAATAACCCGCAGCCTCCACCATGTTCTAACCCTGCCACCAGTTGGAAGATGCTGGAATGACGCCATCTCTTTTAAATGTAAGGTCTGCACCTAAAATTTGGGTCAGTGGGAGCAAACCAATCAATTTTAAATGAGCTCCACCCTTTCTGATAAAACGAGAGGTCAAATTTTCAGCCGAAATCTTTTCACCTCCAGATATATCCTTTTATTCAGCATGATTTCTTTAACTTTGACCCTGTGTGGATTAGAGGAAATCCGGAATAAAGTAAAACTCGTTAGACCAATTCTTCTTTAAAATAAAAAATAAAATAAAAATTCCATTAATCGTCCATTAATTTCTGATAATGGACACCTCGTCGGGCATTATCCCTTATATATATATATTTATATTTATATATATATATTTATATATATTTATATATATAACAATAATAATAATATATAAGATAACAATAAAGTAGGGCACACCTGCCCATGATTAGAGTACATAAACGTCTAACGTGTTACTGTAAACTCCGAAGCATGCCACAGCTGCAGACAGGGAGCATCTTAAAAACTAGATGAAAATACTCTGAAACAGGAAATCAAACCGCTTCCTTTCCAAAAATAGGTGATGAATCATTGAACTTTGCAGCTGGAAAATTTAAACATGAAGTAAACCACACGGATCATGTTCCTTTTTTCTTTACGAACTTTCTCAACCAAAACAGACATTAGAATTAAAGGGTAGCAGGGGAAACCTGACACTAGATGTAATGGATTGATTTTAAATACATAAAAAAATGTTCTTGCCATCCCCTACCTGAGGCGGGGATTGTGGGCTAAGCTCTGAACACGGGCCCAGGAGTGGTTACTGCGGGGTTGGAGCTCCACCGCCACCTTCAGAGGGAGACGCACAGGCTTCTGGTCTTCTTCATCACTCACCCCTTCAGAAATATGAACACGCGCCAGAAATGAGTACAACTCTTTATTTACACATGGAGAATGAGAGCAGACAGACCATAATTAGCATTTAATCCATCTGATACAGAGATTCCAAAGTGATTTGCGTGTGTTGTTTTTTTTTGTTCTTAGAAACCAAAATTGCTGATCTTTAAACTTGTCTGTTCTGCATATGTGGAACACGCGTTTCGTATTTACATGCGGATGCTCACCATCTGGATCGCAGAGTTTCTTCAGAGCGCGACACATGGGGGCTTTGATTCGCAGGTTTCTCCCCTTGGAGCGCACAGTGGTGGCCCTACATAAACACAAACGGTTTTTTGTTATTTAGTTAAAAGTTAATTTAACTACTTGTCAGTGTTCTTGTCACTCAAACCAAAGATGGACCCTTACCCCTGCTGGATGAGTTCGTTCAGCTTTGCCACGTTCTTCTCATCCATCACTGTCAGACACAAAACAACAAACCAGAGAGCTAGTTATGTCATTGTCCCCCGTGACTGACTTAATCACATCCCTTGTGTCCCAGCATAACAAAACTAACAAGTACAGTTCCCCTGACTTTATGGGGATTTTATGATAGACCAACACAGCGTAGAGCATCGTTTTATGTAATAATTATTTGATCATCTACAAGTTGTTCAGAAGACTTGTGCGGGTCCTAAATACACAGGTGACTATCTTGCTTTTCCAGTTACACTGGCTCCCCATCATTTTCCAAGATCACTTTAAAGATCCCCCTTTTGACTTCTAAAACTTTGCATAGACAAGCACCAGCTTTCATCAAAGGAGTTTTACATCTTTATGCCCCTAACGTGTCCCTCAAGTCTTGCAGCCAGGGCCTGCCGGCTGCCTAACATGTCAGGCTAAGGACGAAAGGAGACAGAGCTTTTGCCAATGTTGCCCCAGAGCAGAGGAAAGAAACCGAAAACGAATCTGTTTAAAGTTGCTTTTATCTAGTGACCCTGTTTTTTCCATTTGGTTTGTCACTGGTATCATTTCCAGTTTTTGCAAAAGATAATAATTAGAAGTTTCTAACAAATAAAAATCTGAAAGATGTGGCACGCATTTGGTTCCAGCCCCCCTGAGTCAATACTGCTGTTGCACGTCTTCTGTGTATGTCTCTACCAGCTGTGCACATCTAGAGGTGGACATTTTTACCCACTCCTCTTTGCAAAACATCTTAGGCTCAGTCAGACTGGAAGGGAAGCATCCGTGAACATCAATTTTCAAGTCAGGTCATTAGATTTGGGTCTGGACTTTAACTAGGCCAGTCTAACACATAAACAGGTTTTGATCTAAACCCTTTGACTGTACATCTTTTTGTATGTTTATTGTCCCACTGAAAGGTGAACCTTTAACCATCTCCCCATCAACTCTGACCAGCTTCTACACATAGGTGTCTTCTGGGACTGATAGCTTTCAGCAGATTTTATACATGGGTATCATAGTTCAGGGGGTTGAAAGAAAATATGTCACACTTTACAAATATAATGTCTTTTTCCTTTCAGCTCACAATTACTACTTTCTGTTTCCCGGTCACATAAAATCCCAAAGAAAATGGACTGAAGTTTTTTTTGTTTTGTTTTTTCCACAACATCACAAAATGTGGAGCAGTTGAACGCTTGCAAATGCTTCTGCAACATAAAGAACAGCTTTCACTTACATCCTCCGACCTTTTTGCGCAGCTCAGCGTAGCAGATCAGGCCGTACAGCTCTTGTGAGGATTTTTTTAAAACACGGGAGTAAACTGAAAAGAAAAGGGGGAACAAGTCACATGTCTGGTGCAAAAAGGACTGTGCATGCTGCGTAAAGATAACCCAGCCATAACATAGCAGGCTATAAGCGAGGACATGGCTTCAGCCTTATCTAGTGGACGTCTTTATTCCTATGTTAGAAGGAGAGTGTAGTCAAAGATAATACATGTCACACAGAACCTGTTTCATACATTAATGTATTCATAAACTATTAGGACCTCAAAGTGAAACCAGGAGGTAAGACCTCGCCCTTGTTCTCCTACTGGATCAAACAACATCATGCCCAAGTGACAAACAGCTCCAACTGAATACAGCCATAACAGGTAAGATAAGGTGATAAATGTCCTTTCAGTTCCGGCTTGTTTGGATGAAGAAAAGAAAGGGACGCTCACCATTGGCAAAGTCGATGTGTTTGGAGATCTTGTGCCAGGTGCGGTAGTAAAAATGGCGGACCTGCTCTTTGTTTTTCACCATGTTGGCTGGCTTTCCTCTCTTTTTGTACTTCATTGCAATGTTGTTCTGGATTGCTTCAAAATCCTTCCCATGCTGAGGACAGGAGTGGCACAGATAAGTATAAAATGGAATCAATCACATGTGGAATCAGCAAATTCATCCTGGTGTCGGTTCTCACCTCATAGAGCCCCTCAAAGAAGCTGTTTTTGTCCTCCGCGCTCCAAGACTCCCACTGTCGACGGGCTCTCTTCTGGTTTCCACCTTGCTCCTCTTTCTCAGCCGACCCCTGACCTTTAGGGGTCTTTGAAATTCCTCCTGTGGAGCTGGCCACAGACTGTCCCACAGCTCCGTGAGATGAGGAACCATTTTCTGTCCCTGTGACCCACAGAAACAGTGACAGAATTACATTTGTATTTTGGGGGGGGGGTGCAGATCACTTTTAAAAACACCAGATGTAATATTAACGTTGACCTCCCTGACGGTGTTATGAAGTAGGTGGTTTGAAAGATGTTAAAATAAATGCCTACAAAACCCCAGACTTTCATTATAGTGAACAACCTGCAGAGCTTCACATCTCTGTGGTTTAGCTCTGGCAAGCAGGCAGGAAAAGCAATGAGTCCCTTCAGCCAGCCCTGTGGTGAACGGGTCCAAAACCAACCGTGTGGTGGTGGGCTCCACTGGCCAAATTTACCCGAGTACAACGCCAGGTGTCATTAAAGGATGCATTATCTCATTTCAGGCTGCAGAACTGTGATGTTACATAAACTAGATTTCATGCAGAAGTGGGGTCCATTTACAAAAGTGAATGATTTTGTGGCAGGCAGTGGCTTAAAATAGGCCTTTTTAAAAACACAGATGTGCACGACTATATCAACATATCAATAGAGTTATTTTTGGTCTGAATGTCATAGAAATATGCCTAAGAAAACAGCTACTTTCTCTAAGCCAACAGTAAGTACAGGAAACCCATCAGTCGCACCAATTCTTCCCACTCTAAACATTTAATTCTGTTTGATCAAAAAGCCCACACTTTGAGCTGTTTTTAAAAAGATAAATATGACAGCAGAGCCAAAACAACACGTTTTTTTTCTAAACTATTTCCTGTATGGCAGCATCTCAGTACCAGGATCAAAAATGAACAGAAGCTGGATTTTCTTAAACCTCTTTTACTGCAAGCGGTACCCATCTATAGTTATTTGAACCAGTGACAAAAATTCCCCTTTTTTTGGCACGAATCAAAGAGCAGAAGTCTGCGCTTAATTTTGTATAAGGGAGGAGGCCTGATGAGTTGTGATTAATATGGATGTGTATTGGTAAGAACCTGGCGATGCGATATGTATCGTGATACGGGGGGGGGGGGGTCTCACGATATACTGTGATACTATGAGTAATATTGTGATTTTTAAAACTAAATATAACAGTAGAAAAACTTTCACAGCATTCTAAACACAACCTGTTTCATACTTTAACACATCCAGTTTTATTACTAGATATAGTTGATCCACTGGGATGAAGAAGGTGAAAACAGCCACAAACTACCAGCCATACTTTTAATTTTACTACAAAAACTACTGTCATCATTAATGGTTCCATTCAAATTCTAAAAAATTAAATAAATCGATATATTGCTTTGGAATATTGATACAATATCATGATATATCAGTGTATTGATATTTTCTTACATCCCTAGTGATTAATAATTTGATCCAACCAGAAATCCTTCAGTTCTCTCTACAACGTGAATTGAAAAAAAGCCTCCAGATTTTGTTCACTAGTCAGCTGATGGGTTCAATCAATATTTTGTGTACTATGCATTCAACCTCTACTTGCTGAACAATAACTGTGCCCAGGTGGATTGACTTTCATTATCCAAAGTGAATGAGACACTAAAGCTCAGGGATAGCGGCTGGGACTGAAAGGATGGAGAACATAGAAACTAGTGCGGGAAATGTGGAATAATTCACATCCTCATTGCCATACTCTGCAATAATGTTGTCCAAATATTGTACAGTCCCAGCATTACTACATCAATACACTGGATTTTACCCGTATTCCTGGCAGCAGTGAGGGTCGGACTGTTTAAATCATTCACCAAGCCATAAAACTATCCACACGTCACTGAAAATATTCTTTATTGCTGCTGCTTTTAGTTGATCTGTGTGAAATGTAACAACAAATCTGAAACATGGACTGCTGGGATAGGCTGATCAATTGATCAAAAATGACACATAAAGGGTCTAAGGAAATTAGATTTTCCTTTTTAAATGCTAAAAAAGACATAAAAAAAGTTTTTTCATTCAGCCATATGTACCAACACTTGGCTTAAAGACTAGGCAATCACTGTGCTTGATTAGGCTGTCCACGCATCTCACCTAAACACCACAGAGAACCCATTAAGTAAATCCAAGAGGAAGCAGGAAAAAACAGATCCATCAATGCAGATGAGTTGAAGGCCTATTTAAAGCAACCTGGACTTCCTTAACACTTCGTCAGAGCCACAGGTTGATGAACTCCATGCCACGCTGCATTGAAGCAGTAATTCATGCAAAAGTAGTGGCGAGCAAGTACTGAGAACATGAACATACTCTTCAGCTGGCGAACATTTCCTCATAACAGGGATGTAAGAAAATATTTATACCATGATATATCGCAATATTTTATGCCACGATATTGTATCGATATTCAAAAGCAATGCATTGATTTTAATTTTTCTTTTCTTTTTTAGAATTTGGATGGAACCAATCATTTTTGTAGTAAAATTAAAAGTATGACTGGTAGTTGGTGGCTGTTTTCACCTTCTTCGTTCCAGTGGATCAACTAGATCTAGTAATAAACCTGGATATGTTAAAATGTGAAACAGGTTGGCGTGTTTAGAACGCTGTGACAGTTTCTCCACAGTTAAATTAAGTTTTAAAAATCACAATATACAGTCTTACTCATAGTATCACAATATATTGCAATGTATCGTATCGCCCCCTCTGTATCGTCATACATATCTTATCACCAGATTCCTGCCAATACACATCCTTACCTCATTAGATATCTGTTTTATCTATCCGTTTATTCTAATTTTCAGATCAGATTCCAAGTTTAAGAAATAAACACTTACAATGTAATAAGAGTTTAAAATGGTATTATTGACACAAAGTAACTGATAATATTCTAATTTATTTAGATGCACCTTTAACTACTTTCATGTTTGTACAAAAAATATTGTCTCTGCAGTTCTATAAAAATGTTGTGTCTATAATGGCCATTGTCATCAGTTTCTGAGAAAAAGTGACAGAAAATAGTCAAAGAACCCCCTGACAGAAATCTAAGTTCTGGCCTCTCCTTCTTTTAATGTTGCAATTTAGGCAGGAGCTGCTGAAAGTCCACCCGGAGTTAAAACCCTGCGAGTGTCTCAGGATTAGAAAGCAACAAAACACTCTCAGTTTAGAGATTAGAGATAAACAAGCTACACGCACCATCGCAAGGGTAAAAGTGAGAACTGATCACCTGCTAATGCCCACTTTTATTGGGGCCGATCGGCCACTGTACCTTTCGATTTTGCCCCGCCGTGTCCATTGATGGTGGATCCGATTGAATCCTTCCGTATCCGTTTGCTGGGAGGTCGGACGCTCGATCGCAGAAAATGATGCTGGTCGTGACACGGAGGGGCGGATTCCGCGGAGCTCTGGGGCTGCTGGTTCGAACCCGCTCCGGTCCGGTTCGGCGGGGATGCGGGCAGGACCGGGGCCGGACCGGAGCTGGGACCCGGGGCTGATGGATTAAGAATTTCCAGTCGCTCCTCTCCCTTTGTACTGCGCTCGTCGCTCGCCTGCTCTCCGCTCTCCTCCTCGCCGCAGCCTTCGGGCTTTCTGGACGGATTGAGCTTCCCATCGACACCGATCCCATCCCTGGAGCCCAGCGTCATGCTGCCAGGAACACATTCAGGGGGAAATTGTCAAATTAGGAGCGAAGCGTTGGGCAAAATTAACTTCTAAAGACGACGGCCACTGACTCTCAACATGGCCGCCGCTGTTTGTTTCAAATCCCCTCTTCAGTCCCGTCAAAACAACACCAAATTTATAAATTAACCAAACTGAAATCCATCTGTATTAACGACTGAAACTATTTAGCGACTGGTGGAGGTGTTTTTACCGAGAATCCACCGTCTTAAACATGCAATAATATCGTAATAAATCAAACTAAATTCAAATACGAGCGCTTTTCAGTTTAGCGCCCTGCAGAAACGACGACGAGAGATCCCCTCGCTGCATTCGACCTCTAAATAAAGTGTTTATTTCAACCCCGTTTTTACCCATTTTCGAGCTCTTCCGAGGTGGGACACGTCTTCTTTCTCTTCACCATGAGTCCGACCGCTTTGCTTGGCAATTACGGATCAAACTGAGCATAATAAAGCCGAAAGCGATCCCTCTGCTGCCTGCCCTCTCCTTGCTCCTGCTTCGACTGAGCTGAACTCTGCGCAGTTCTACTGCTTTCTATCAGCAACATTACTCAATGAGTTTTTTTCCAATAATAAATACTTTTTTTTTAAACAACAACTTCAAAATTTCATATATGTACTGTAAGCGGGGAGTGAACAATTCCCAAAAGCTTCAGTCAGCTGAGCCCATTTAAAATGATAAGTATAGATAGTTAGACAAATAACTGCAAATAGACTTGAGAATACGTCACAATCGCCTGCTCTAATTATCTCAGTTATTATTAATTATTTGATGCACATATTTCCACTTTTATGCTTAAATGTACATGTTAGTATTTTTACCACATATATTTAACAAAGCTCTCAAATGGACGCCAATCAATCTTTGTGAGCACAAATGCCAACATTAGGTGCAGACATTTTACACTTAAACGATGGTGTAATGATAGGAAAAATCAGTTCTGTCATTGTATATAACCCACCGCAATCCTGGGATTTAACTGTGCTATATAAACAAATGAGGTCGCAAAAATGGCAGTGAAATGAATAGAAACAAATAAATTTACAAATAAAATGAAGCATGCCTGATCTAAAAATGGAAGAGGCAACAAACTCTTAGTAACACGACAGAAAAACATTTAAAACCCTTTTTTTATGTCCCTTCGTAAAGCTCACTCTGTGGCTGATCAGGCATAAAACACAACTCTAATAACTCTGAGTCAAAAACACGCTTCTAAATGATTTGATATGAACTTGGGCTAAAATATCCCATTGCTTTCTATAATGGTTGCAAAATAAGCAGAGTTGTGTACAGATAATTGCGTGATTCGCCTCTCTAAAAGCTGTTTAAAGGTAGCCGCATGCCAGCAATGCTCTTACGCAGAGAAAGCGAACATTATTACACAAAGTTAAATCACTTTTTCACCCTTGCAACAATTCAATGAGCTTTCAGGCTTCCATATTCTCTCAACGGATTTGATATCATATTAAAAGGTTAACAAACACGCACAAGAAGTTCGGTTCTGTAACCGTTAGCTATTTCCAACTGCTATTCTTTAAATGTGAATTGTAAAACATTTAGAAAAGAACCCCCAAAGTGACAAAGTGCTACCTTAGCATAGCTGCTAATGCTGTCTGGTTAGCTAGCATTAACGCTGAGTCGTTGAAACAAACTAAAACGTTGCTAAAACTCTGAACTAAAATAACACACATTTAAATAAATGCCAACCCGGTCAATTTTATAACAACACACGGCTGAGTTGAAGTGTTACCTGAAGTTGAAGCTTCCCGATGGTTTTCCTCACCGAAAGGGAGGCTAGCATTGCTAACCGTCTGCAACCTGGTACCGATGACAGCTCCCGGGGAGGCGCGAAGTCCCGCCTACTACAACTCAAAACAAAGGCCGTGATTGGTCCACAGCTCAAGGGGCGGCATTTTGAAAGATAACTGACAGCAAGATCCGCCAACCATCGTTGAAAGAAGACTCATAAAGAACCAATTGTGTTTTTCTTCCTGTCGTTTCCCGTAAATTGTCCGATCAGAAACTTTGAAAATCAAAAGCAGTTATTTCTCTGCTTTGTGTCTTAATACTTCTCTAGAGAAATTGTAAGTGTGTTTTTCTCCCCGAATTAGTTACACCCAGAAATGATTGACGTTTGACCACCAAAAATTCAACGGGTGGAAGCTAGAGGATTTGTTTGAATTTGTTACAGGCGTACCCCGAAAAAGAAAACAGACATAGAAGAGTAGATTCTCCATGAGTTTGTGGATCGTACGTCAACGTCACCGCCATATTGTGAGTGGCATGTTTGAGGAAAAAGCAGTGTGAGCCAGTTCTGTTCCAATGACTTCAGTTCAATTAAATTCAAGATTACTTTATTAATCCCAAAGGGAAATTAAATGTTGTTTTAACTCATATTACTGTGGTTATAATGTGAGGCTCCACTTATCAGATAGTAAACTGATACATTTTAAAATATTTATTTTAAAAACAAACTCTAGGGAGATACTTTTATAGAAAAGTTCATTTCATCATATTCAGAAGTTTACATGCACTAAGATTTATATGCATTTAAGCCAAAGCAGACATGAAACTGCTTTACAACAGAGTGTCCTCAGTTGGAGACTTTGTCTTGCTGCTGTAAAACAGACCGTTACAGGAGATATATCTTTCCCACACCCAGCATCTACATGTAGCATCAATAGAATTAATACAGTATTTTTTGAATTTGTACAATTTGTTAAAGCCCATATGATGATGTCATATCTTTGTAAGCTTCTTAGAGGTCATTTTGCTCCCTTTGAATTTCACAGAGGCACACATGTGAATGTATTTCAAGGGAAAGCATCAAACATGCTGCCTTTTTTATGGAAATTTTGTAAACATCAAAATAAATCAACCAACATGTCAGGAAGACAACTGTATACTTCTACAAATCTGATTCATGAGTACAATATCAAGATGTTAGAAGGTTGTGTTTCTCAGTTAGAATATATATTTGCAAGTTTCACTGGTGTTAAATGTGTGTACCAGCCCCAGAACAAAAGCAAAAGAAATTGTGAATATGCTGGTTGGTGCTGGGAGAGAGTTTCATTGTACAGAGTGAAAATGAGGGCTGGACCAACATGGACTGAAAGGCCAGAAGAAGCCATTACCCTAAAAGTAACATAAAAACCCAATTTCCAGTTTGCAAAAGCAACTCAGAGACAAATACCTTTTTTTTTCTTTACATATGTCCTGTGGTCTAAAATTTAAACCTTTGTTCATAATCACCCTCATTACATTCTGAGGAAAAAGGGGGGGGGGGGGTTCCAGGCTGAGAACATGCTCTCAACTGAAGTATGGGGGAACCAGCATTATGTTGTGTTGGTGTTTTGCTACAGAAGGCACTGGTGCCATTCAAAAAGCAGAAGTATAAAGCAGCACCTCCAGAAATCAACCAGAAATTTAAAGCATGGGAATGATTGGGTCTTCCAACAGACAATGACCTTAATCACATCCCCCAATTAGTTATTAAGTGGCTTAAGGTCAACATATCTGATGTTTGGTTAAGCATCACAAAGCCCTGATCTAAGTCCAGTAGAACTTTTGGGGGCAGAACTTAAAAGGTAAACAAGACAACCCACATACCTGATTCAGTTACACCAACTTTATAAAGAGAAATGGTCCAATATAACAGTATGGGAAAAGCTTGTGGAAAAAATAGCCAAATGTTTGACCCAAGTCATACAGTTAAAAAGGCAATGCTACGAAATAGTAAGGAAATTTAATTTTAATAATAATATACAAATTATGTTTAAAAAGCAATTTAATGTAAGTTGCAGTGCTTCTTTTTAAACATAGAAAACAGTTTTGTGGCATTAATGTATTGAAAAGATTGCTTTCCAAGGCAAACCTGCCACTCACAATAACAATGGACACGTTTAAGTAACATTCCTACAGTGTAAGGAAGCCACTACTGCGTGGTTCTAAACCCAGGGGTCCCAAGATATTGCAGGGGGTCCGCAGTTGTCTGTGCTGAGGTTGTGAGGTTACCTAAATGATATTTGGAAATATTACATTTATAAAATCCAAAAGACAGCCTATGGTGTAAAACAAGAAGAATAAGAACAACAACCTACAATTGCTGTTTAATTTGTGCAAATAAAGGTTTGCAATTAATTACTCTCAATGCCTGTATGTAGGTAGGAGTTGGGGTTGAGGGCTCAAGGCTTCTCTTGGACACAGGCAGGGGGGTATTCAAGGAGAAAAGGTTGGGAGCCATTGCACTAAGGCATCAACTTTTCTTATATATAAAACTTATGAAGAGCCTAAATTTAACAAACGAAATAAATAAAAGTCTCTTTGGAAATTAGACTCCGCCAATTGCCTGCATTTTTTCACCTAACGATGATTAAACCGAGTGCACCACATTGCTGCTCCCTGGCCGCCGACCAATAATAACTCTCTGCGTCACAGCTGGGCGGAGTCAAATTCTTCGGGAGTTTTGTTGGCTGCGGCGTAGACAGGGGGCGAAGTTATTAGTCGTCTAGGTGGCGAACTGTAGAAGTTTCCTTCTTAAACTTGACGTAGTTCAAACAAAACCACTATGACTTCGACGAACATGTTTCAAGGATTGGATACTGGCGAAAAACCAAGTTCCAGGTGACTATAATACCAAATAACAGCTAGTTTAGCCGAAAGATAGAGGCTTATTTTGGCTGTTGGTCACCGTTGTCTTGTAACGTGTATTCGCTTTCTTGCAACGTCACTATTCAACATCTTCAAACATGAAATTAGCCAAATGTATGTTTAGTAGGATAACTTCACATAATCTGTTGTGGTCATTTACCCACCTTAATAAGTATAAGTATTATTGTTTAAGCCAAACTCAAGAGTGATGATAGCCTTTTAAGCTAGCCCACCAGGCGTTGTCTGTCCCTGCGGAAGTGGGAAATGCTCTTCAGACTGCTCGTCTTTGTATTCACCAATAAAAGCGGCGTGGTCACATTGCTCTTGTTACTCAGGAGTGTTTTTTTTTCTTTTTTTTTTCTTCCTTTCACTATCACTCGAAAACATCATCAATGCGGGCAACCTCTACAGGGTAGCTGTAATCTCTTTTAAAGAAATAGCGTCAAACTAACATGTTTTCTTGCGCACATTTTTATCCCCGGGTACATTATAATCAGATGACATGTAATTTGGCTGCGTTTTTGGCCTGTTTGTCTGGCTGCCACAACGTACAGACAGATTACATGGTGTTTATGTCTATACTTACTTTTTTTTATTTTTATATGACATTATTTTGTGACTCTTTAACCAGCTCCATTCTGAAAATACCTACTCTATTCTGCATTAAAGAAAAACTCCTAATATTAGATATTTGTCAATTTGTCTTAAAAACAAAATCTCCAATTTGTCGTATGAAATTAGATTTTGATAGTTTTTTTTCTCCCATCCTTTTCCTAAAAAGAGAGGCCAAATTACAGAAAATATTTTCAAAAATGTTCTTTCATTTCAATCATCCCTTCTGGGAGTTGACCTGAATTCAAAGTCCAAATAAATAGAATATATAAAACAAGATGGCAGCCTTGTAATTGTACAGGGGCCTTAAGGAGCCTTTCTGTCACGATCGATCATTAAATGTTTAGCCTATATTAAGACCAGAAGGGATGTCATACCATGTGTGTCAGTGCGTTTGCTGTTAATTGATTTAACTATTTTTTAAGAAAGAGGTTAAAAAAAGAGCTATATATAGATCTTTTTCATAGATGTGCTTTATTCAGGAAGTAAAATGGATTTCAACCCGGTGGGTTTGTTTTAACATAAATACTTTTGGAAACAGGTGAGAATTACAAAAAAAAAAGGTTTATATTTTTATGTTATTTAAAGTGTACTTTTAAATACA
This sequence comes from Valencia hispanica, assembly GCA_963556495.2. Lineage (NCBI taxonomy): Eukaryota > Metazoa > Chordata > Actinopteri > Cyprinodontiformes > Valenciidae > Valencia > Valencia hispanica. Next base: position 21,204,172 of record OY747718.1, on the reverse strand, counting down.
GAGTTCATTGTAAAATAGCTGCTGGTTTTTCCTTATATGTATGTATATGTATTTAATACTGTGTGATTCTGATATGAAAGCATTGCAGGAATTCTGGGTAATGATCCTCTTGCACATTTGCAACCATGTCTTGTATTGAAGTCTTCGGTTCTAAGCTTAAAATACCTAAATCTTCTGTTAGTTTAGTGATAAAAGAATAAAAAGGTTATCTATTCTTGTTTCTTTGTGAAGGAATATTTGTATGATTGAATGAGATAAGAGTCTGTAATGTAAAGGTTATTGTTTCTGTTTTTTTCCATGCAGGGTGCTGCAGCCTCCTGGCGGTGGCTCTAGTAACCTTTTCGGCGGCTACGAAGAGGATAGTGCGCCATCAAGACGACCTAACAAGATGGCCTCTAAAGTTTTTGCATCACCAGAGGAGCCCCGAAATGTAATAAAACGCTCCAATCCCCCAGGTCAGACTTTTTTCTGTTTTAGGACTGATGTATGTGAATAAACCAAACCAGAGATGATCCTCTATTTGTCTAAAAGTGTGAAAGTTGTGAGTCTGACGTGAGAACGGCTGTATAAATATAACTCCTATGTGCCGGCTCGCAACTCTCCTCCAGATTCTGTCGGGCGTCTGATGAAACCAAGTGAGACTGGGACTTTGTTGTCCCTTTGTTAGATAATGCTCATTACATAACACTCATTTGTTTATACACCAGGATCCCAGCTGAACATCGTTGTATCCCGAAGAACGTCATCAGCAATAGAATTATCCTTTATTGTCCCCTCAGTGGGGATGTTCAGGTGCACCAGCAGCATAATGACAGACAAACTGAAGCAGGCAGATTCACATGTGACGAAATATAACAAAAATGAGAATAAAAGACTCTACAGTAAGGGCAACAACAGAAGAAAAAATACTGTGCAGTTATTAAAAATCGAATCCTCTAATTCAAAGAAATGTGCAACTGAGCAGGATCATTTTCTAGATGTTCTGTCGGATACTTTTAACTGTAGACCTCAGTGTTTATAGTGTAGTTATAAAGACTTGATTCCTGCTATAAATTGTGGCCACACCTTGCTAATAATTTGTGCAGGTGGGAAGAGCAGTGGGATATTCGATGAACCCGAAGCACGAGCTCAGCCGCGGAGACCCGTACCTCCAGGTGGAGCAACCAGCAACATATTTGGGTCTGCAGAAATCGCACCTGTTCGAAGCTCATCCCGAGGCCACCCCAACAAGGCAAAGGTAGACCAGAACCCCATCTTTTGGTCTCTTTGATAAAACCTATTATAGAATTAGCACCTTGTTGTGCTTTATTTCTACTTGTTTGCCTGTCCTTCATTTTTGATAACTTTAAATGTGGTGAGATTCAGGTTGCTATGAATGATTTTATATTTAACCCTCATCAGACACAAGGCCGCTATGATTGGCTTCAGTCTTTTCACGTACAGGCAAATATTCATTTGGTTTTTGAAATGTAACCATGTAACCAAGCACAAGAAGGTGAATAATATATTTTATGCTGCTATTACAAAATTTTTTGTGAGTTTATAAGAGCCTGTGAATGAAAAACATTTGTATCAAAAATGCATTTTTCATGTGAGTTGGACTACTCTATAATTTGAAGTTTAAGATAAACTTGGAAGAATCAATGCAAGTGTCTCAGATTTGTGCATCTTATTATTATATAGAGTTATCTGAGCAACTCGACCATTGAGGCTTCAGTAAAGTTTATGGATGCTTTACTGTAAGTAACTTTACTAAATAAAGAACAAACATGGTTGGTTTTTTTGTAAATCATTCAACACAGACACTCATCTTTAGTTTATTGAAGGAAAACACCTATTTCTTCACTATCTTTGTTTTTCTAATGTAATTTTCAGTCTGAGCTTGTTGCATTTTGAGGCCAAGAGAAAATACAGTAGACACTATAAAATGTATCTGTATGAAGTACTTTTTACCTTATTCTAAGATATACAGTAGATGTATACATTACCTACTGTACGTGTGTTTCTTCCACTTTAAATTTGTTCTTTTGTAGTTGTTACTCTTACTTGAGTACAACTTTTGGGTACTCTACTGTGATGGTCAGTCACAGGATTTGCTGTAAAACTTCCCTCTCTTTGCTCAGGGATGCTGTGAACCTCATCACCTTCCTGCATATTTTTATTTAGCTTTTGAATTTATTGTAAATTTTTCACATTGAAGGGAGTCGAAGTAAAGATTGTCATGGAGCCAATATCTAATTACTTCCATGTTCACTTATACGATAGCTACTTATGCCACAGTGTCACCAGAAGGAGCCTAATGAAAATGTAATTGCTTTTTAACAAAGAAGGTAACAAAATCAAAAAGAAGAAAAGAAAGCCTTAAAAGCATTGAATTTATTAATTTTGAAATAATACCTTTAAAAGACTTTAAAAAGTCTTGAATTTTGATGTCTGTGTCTTAAAAATTGTACTGTATGTAACTTCTCCGCATTGTATTTTTTTTTCAAAAGATCTATTTGTCAACAACCCATTATTTTGATTAAATAACGTAGTATAAATAAAGAGTGCTGAGAGTGGAACCAATAATTGAGAACGGAACGCAGCCCCGGGTCACTTTCTTGTGAAACTTTCTTGTGACCTACTGAAATGATTTTATTTTTCACACCTGCTTGGGTTATCTTTTACCTGTTCTACATTTGACTAATAAATGAACACAAGTTCAAGGATTTTGTTTTCCTTTGCTGGTAGGGGCATGAAATAGGTATTAATTTTTTTATATTAATGGTCTTAAAAAGGTCTTAAAAAGACTTGAATTTAACTTGAAGAAACCTGTAGGAACCCTGTTATGGACACTTAACAGTATTCTATCACTTCTTTGTCATACAAACATTGTGGCTTTAACCTGCTTTTATTTTAGTTTCACACTGAACAAAAATGTTCCCATCAAAATGAAACTGTGAATTGTATCTTTAATTTTTTTTATTGTTTTGCAGGACAATCTACGTGTGGGACCTGAGCCTGAAAAACCAGGTGAGTCTGCGTTGTCAGTGTTCAAAATGAGATGTTTGAAATAGTGGAGATATTTTTACTAAAAGGCATGAATATGGGAATGTGAAAAATAGCCTTAAACATTTGGATGTAAATCTTGTCCTTATGGAAAAACTTAAAAATCTTTTCAGAAAGCTTATATCTCCACACTGACATGGTGTTAGCTACAGATCTATGGTGTTTGTATAAACGGAGGATTTCCTCCCAATCCACACACCTGATTTCAGCTGATGGCTTATTAACAGACTTAGAATCATCTCTCAGGTGTGTTAACGCAGGGAAACATCTAAAACATGCAGGCCAGTGTGCCTTGAGCAGGGTGGAAAACACTGTTTTATAGAAGGATTGCCACAAGTTTTTACGATATACAAAGGCTTCTTTTTTTTTCAACTTGTGCATACCGATATTGGCTTCCTGCACCAGTGAAGAATAAATGTTTTACATTAGGTCACATGGAGAAGCTTATTTTCTCCTTTACAGCGATCCAAATCTGGCCAAAAGTATTTCTACCACTAATCTGCTGCTTATTGTAGAAAACCTCTATTTCTAAAGCAGACTCTAAACGCAGTCTTGCTAAAGTCTTAGAAATAAAACAGAAATGAGGAAGGAGGTTTTTTTGTGGGGTTTTCTTCAGTGAATAAATGAAAGGTCTCTATGAACTGCTGCAGGAAATGCACTGACCTTCATTCTGCTGCTTTAATGCAGGAGTCCAAAGGTTTTAAATTGGGCAGTGAGTTAGCTGGGGAATGATACTGGGTGCATTTGTACAGGTGGAGTTTTCAGCTGTTTACCTACAAGTCTCTTAGTTTTTTTATATTTCACTTGGATCTCAGATGTTACTGATCTCACCTGAGGCCCCCTCTTGTGTTTTCCTTTATTGTGAAGCCTCGCCGCTGACCATTATGTGGGAAACGTTCTGCTCTCTCTTCTTTTAGCCCCTGAAGCCAAAGTCATCCAGCCAGCAGTGAAAGAGGAGATCGCCTCCCCTGCGCCTGTTCCAGCTAAGGAAGAGCCTCCAGTCGTCTCAGCCAGTCCAGAACCTAAACCTGCTCCACCGGCTCCAAAGGAGGCGCCCGCTCCAAAGGAGGCGCCCGCTCCAAAGGAGGCGCCCGCTCCAAAGGAGGCGTCCGCTCCAAAGGAGGCGCCGGCTCCAAAGGAGGCGTCCGCTCCAAAGGAGGCGCCGGCTCCAAAGGAGGCGCCGGCTCCAGACGAGGCCTCGCTGAAGAAGCACGAGCCTCACCTGGGACCTAAGCCTCGCTCTCACAACAGGGTCCTCAATCCCCCTGGAGGAAAGTCCAGTGTGGTTTTCTACTGATGATCGGAGTGCGCCAACTCTCCCAGTTTTGCTCTTTGTTTGCTTCCCTGTTGATTCTCGCTCATTCCTACTCTGCACTTCTGACGGTTACTCCACCTGTACAGCACACAACCTGCTTGTAGATCTTTTTGTTCATATCAGATTCCTGGTTTATTGTGTTTTCAACTTTTTTGCACTTTTTCACTCTTTTTTTTTTTTTTAAGTTTCCCCTCCTCCTTCGCTGAATCCTGCAATGATGCAATCACACACAAGTCAATCAGCTAGCTAAGCATTTAACAATCACTATGACTGTAACTATGTTCAAACTCAGTTGTGCCGTTACTTTTGTTGTTGTACGCATTTTGAAGATGTATAAATGCGGATTGGATGGTTAGACTTTCAAAATAAAATTTGAAGCCCTGGAACTAGTAATATTTTTAGCCTTAATGGACCTAAGTTGGTATTATGTGTAGCTGCAAAGGATTAATAAAACTAATGTGTAGCCTTCTAGTCAGCAGAGATAAATGGATGCTCTCACCAAAGTTTTGTGCAAACATGTTTCTAGAAATTCAGCTTGAACTTTATTCGTGGTATGTCAGATCCTTAAGGTTTTCCAGATTTACCTCACGTAACTGTATAGTTAAATGCCTTATCACCTAGTCCTCTATTTGCCTAACTAACATTTAGACAATGTTCAAATACAATCTGGTTTACTGGGGGTGCCAAAAAAAATCAACACAATCCTGCAAAGATGAGTTTTATTCCAAATGCTTCTGCCTCCTCAAAGAAATTCCATTTGATCGTGTGCGAGTGTGTTGTGCAGGTACTTCTCTGTTCTGTCCTCGTTGCCTGTGTTACCTGTGAACATACCTTTTCTTTTGCTTGGGGTCAGCCTCTGTTTATGTTTTAAATTAAAACGGCTGAAGACGTGTGAACTCTAAACAAGCTCGCAGCCTACCTGGGTCCAGGTGGGCTCCTCTGTGACCGCCTTTTTTCATCCACCTCATGAAGCGCAGGCGAGTTACTCTGGTGCCGGCCTGTCCCCTCTCTGTTTGATGTGCCTGGCTGCAAATGAGTGAAGCAGAAGAAAGGAATCCTGTGTTTTAAAATAAAACCGTTGTTTTGCATTGAGTTTGTTTTGTTTGAATTCCATGAACGTGGACATGTCTCTGGAAACCTTGATTTCACAAAGGATGAATTAAAAGCCTCTACATGTCATTTGCACTTGGGTGTGAGATAAATTTGATAAATTCATTTTTTACATGACTTGAACAGAAAGAAAATGTTGGATGCATTTTATAGAGTTGGGACAATTGGGGTAAGTAGCGCACCCATTCAGGTTAAGAAGCTGAAGCAATGGTTGAGGTACACCCTGGATAGAGCGGAAAACAATGCACACAATCGCTCTGATGCAGTTTAGATTGTTTACATTAGCAAACATGCACGTTTGTAGGATTTTATTGAATATCCAGAATAAACCTACACGTACAGAGGGGGTATGCAAACCACAGGTAGAAAATGTTAAAACAACAATCTGGCATAACTTTATATATGCTGTTCTCAGCTGAAAACTGGTGCCTTGCAAAAGTATGCCCGTTTGCCACATTTTTACCTTGCAACCACATACTTTAATGTTTAGTTTGGTTTTTAACTTGATAGAACAACAAAAGGTAATGCATGATTGGTGATTATATACATTATTTAAAAAATGGCACACAAATAAAAAGCAGATCGATGTGATCTTTTTTGTGCCTCACTGCTACCATGGAATATATATAAAAAAACAAGACCCTGAATGGCCTCTTCAGTATTCACTTGCGTCTTCTCATGGTTATGAGATGATTCCAGATTTCCTCTTGAGCTGTAGTCTTTTAGTTTCTGAACTGACCAGAGCTGAAGAGGAACAATGCTGGTGACTCACGATCGGAGTCCCAAGACTTTAACAGCAACATTACAATAGATATTACTGTTGTCTGTGTTTAAATCTCTGTAAAGCCTGAAAAGACATTTTATTGTATGCTCTCTAGGAAGGAAAATAAGTAATGTTGAAACATTGGTAAAGGCTGTGCAGTCAATTATTATGTAAATATAGATACTGCCTTTTGTTTGCTATATGAACTAATTTTTTTATATTTGAAGAGTGTGTGGTCGTTATGAGCAAGATTCTGGCATCAGATATGGATGTGGATAAAGGTAAAGTTATTCCCCGTGAGAAACATTTAACTTCCGTTTTAGTACTTTCAACATAAAACTAACTGGATGAATGGATATGGTGACCATGTATAGTAGGTTTATTGTACATGTGCGTCTCAATAGATCAGAATATTACTGAAAAGTTAATTTATTTCTGAAACTTGAATCACTAAGTGATTAATTCACTATTTTTTATTAATTTATTAATTTGACTTACAGCTAATAAAAACAGATTAGAAAATTGCATTAGTTTAATAAGAAAAAAAATTAATACAGAAGGATCACCTTAACTAAATGAATGTTTAATATCTGCTCAAAGTTTATTAATTTAATCTAAAAATTAGACCAATTATGTCTTGTTTTGTGCATTTTGGTTTAAACGTTATTTTTTAAATCATTCAGTAAAGAAGCTAGAGTTGGGGAACGCAGTGAAATGACTTTAAAATAATGTACAGAGTAGTAAAACTACTTCCAGAAGTCTTTTTTTTTAAAGTTACTCAAGTAGGCTACATGTAACTAGTTACTACCCACTCCAGGTTAGTTAGTTAACAAAACGAAACAACTAGAAAATTCATTGTAGCCTACTAATGTGGGGGCTGCACAATGGGGCAGTACCTAAATTGCCCTTAGGTATGAGTGTGTGCATGCATGGTTGCATGTCTCTGTGTTGCCCTGCGATGGACTGGCGCCTCTCGCCTCGTGACTGCTGGATATATAATAAACAATAATAACTAAATACAAGCATTTCATTTCCTTTTTTTTTTCTTTCAATTTTTTGTTCATTCGTTTTTTCTTCTTATAAGCGTACGATATTGTACAATTGAACATAGAACAAACATAGGGGGTGCGTGCCTTCTTTCTTACATCAAGTGAAAAATGAAAAGCCAAGAAATATTTTTCGGAAACCTACTAAACAGAAATATGCACACGTAAACTCGGGTTCTTCCTAGGTTTAAACAAAATCCTTTCTGACAGGTGTTATATACTCAATCCGACTTTTCCATCGTTCTTGAAAGGTTTTTTTCTTGCAATCTTGTACAGAAGCATTTGATTTTCAAAAAGAAGTAGGGGGAAGCAAATGCTGCAATTTAGATCCAATTATATACACATGTCATAGTTATACAGTTCTTACACTATCTTTAAATATTGACATAGTTAAGGCTTCCCCACTTCTTAATTCAATACTTTATGTGCAAATAAAACAATAGAATATAATAAACAAGTTAGAGACAATCATGTCTCTAGAATGGTTTCCAAGCTCTCCAGCAGAGGTCCTCTGATGGTGTCCAGGCGCAGCTTTTAGTTTGAAATCGCACAGCTGTTTTCTTGTCTGTGTGACTGACTTGACGGATTGCAGACGGCGTGACGTGGGGCAGACTCGGTCAGCTGGCTCCTCCATCTGAACGGCAGGGAGAGCCTCTCCCACAGGGAGACATCACCATCAACGCCCCGACGCAGCTTCATCAGCGGTCCGCCTGAAGAGGAGATAAACAATGGGAGAAACGCGCCTATAGTGGCGGATCGGGCTTCAGCGGCGACCAGGAGACCGGGATTATTCATTCACCTATTTATTTATTTATTTCCCCCGCCGGTGGAATGGCAGGGGTCCATGGCTGCGGCTGCTGAGAAGCAGGTGCAACCCCATCGACGGAAGCTTTTCGTTCCTCGGCATGGGCTGGGATAGGGCCGAACCGCAGGCCGGATCACTCCGAGGGAGGGGGCCAAAGGCTGGGCCGCGGCGGGGGGCCAAATCCCGCTAAAACTACTACCGGTACAGCTCTGTACACATCAGCATATTTTAACCAGTATTTCCATTTTCACGCCCAAGGTTATCCCCCACGCAGCAACACGCGTAAACGGCGCATCTGCAGAAAATGGAATAAGCTCTCCCTGCAGCCTGTTCGAGGAAAGACTGCGATTAAACATCCTCTATTTTCCCCCCTCCAGTGCTGACTGATCATAACACTGTGACAGTCCAGCCGTACAGGCCCGAACGTTTGGCTGAGCCTTGTTTGGATAAACAGCCCAGCTGCCAACATGATGGAGATAGACGAGGTGGTGTACCAGGACGACTACGGCTCCGGCACCGTGATGTCAGAGCGGGTGTCGGGCCTGGCCAACAGCATCTACCGGGAGTTCGAGCGGCTCATCCACAGCTACGACGAGGAGGTGGTGAAGGAGCTGATGCCGCTGGTCGTCAACGTCCTGGAGAACCTGGACGCGGTGCTCACCGAGAACCAGGAGCACGAAGTGGAGCTGGAGCTGCTGAAGGAGGACAACGAGCAGCTCATCACCCAGTATGAACGGGAGAAAGCGCTGCGTAAGCAGGCGGAGGAGGTGAGTAACACTCCATCTTCCTCATCATCAACCCCCCCCCAGCTTCAGTCACGGAACTGCTGGAAATTATTGGACTGGTTATTTTTATCACGGTTCACAACAATCCACTACTGTTTATCAAGAATAGAATAGAATAGAATAGTTTTTATTATTGTGTCTTGCATACACACTGTATTCCTGGCCCTTATGGGCTTATAAGACACCAATAACACCAAAAAAACAAAAGAAGCAGTTGTCAGTCAGTAGGCACAACATACATACGCTTATTTGAATAAACAAGTCTGCCGCCTTGTCCAGGCTTTACACACAAAGTAGCCAATTTAAACACATTAAAATTTAACAACCATTTCATCTTGTCGTCATCACTAATCCAGAACATTTCAGGCTTTTTAATAAACAATTCACCAAATAATACATTTCTAAGATCGTCGTACCGTGGGCAATATAACACAAAATGAGTTTCACCTTTAACCTCTCCTAACTCACATAATCTGCAGAGTCTGTCCTCTTCAGGAGTTTGAGTGAAACTGCCAGTTTCTGAGGCCAGTATAAAAAAGGTATAGACAGAAACCAGTTATTACTACATGTAGTAGAGCCGGTCCAAGTCAAATGCGAATCAGGCTGCTGCTTGGGGCTCCCAGGCCTGGGTCCCTCCACAAGCTCTTCTCAAACAAACAAAAAAAACCTTGAATTTTTGGCCAAGAATGAGCTGTATTTACATTTTCTTTGATATTCTCTAATTAGCTAGTTTAACTACTAACTACTAGCTGTAATTAGTAGTTTTTGCGTGAATGTTCTCCTGGGGTCAACTCCTCTTTCTGCCACCACACCCAACCAACCAAACAAACACACAGCCAGTCCTCCAATAAAGACTTTCAATGATGTAACTTTTCAGAAACACTAAAAACTAGATGATATTCATCTTCTAGTCAACGTCAGACAGATACAAACATTCAGGATCAGTGTAAAATTAATCAGACCTCGTCTGATATGTTCTTCTTGTGCTAAACCTTGTCTCAATCTGGTGGTCCTAATGCCAAGGTAGCATTGAAGACCCTCTTTTATGTGTTTTCACACGTATAATAAAGCTTCTGTTAGATAAAGCTCCAGTCTAAATATGTACGATTTTGTAGTGGAGACTGAATAATGCAAATCGGACTTCAAACACAGAAGTAGCATCTGGTGAGCATTGATAGCAACTCTTAACAGGCATTAGAGAAATTGTTCATGGAGCAATTTAATGCTACTTTGTTTTGTTTGATTGCACCCAACAGGCTATGACACCATGGGAAGAAACCCATATCGTCTATAGAAAATACAGCCACTAACTTTACAGGGATGAAAGAAAGCACATAATTTAATGTTGCCTGCGGTATTCCGATTCAAGCATGTTCTTTTGCCTTTCACTAATCCCTTTGCTATACACACAATAATCTTTCAGCTGCTGTCATTCACTGCACTTTTAGCCATCAGAAAAGCAATGTAACACTAATAAGGTTTCACCTACAGAGTGGCCTCTGAAGTATATTCAAATCTACAATAACAGCTTTCATTATGCAAACTCAAAAGTAAAGAAAGGAAAGTCTGCAGGTCACTCTGTGATAACGACCCCTCTGCAGATTCTTGCAACAGTAATTGGAGTGCAGCATCACTCAGACAAAAGAGAAAGAGAAGATACAGCAGTGTACATTAAGATGCATGCTATTAAATTTAATTGAAAACTCCACTTTTAGCCATTTTTCTTTTGCTACCACCCTTTAGATCTGTCAGGAATCATGAATTGCCCTAACTATGATCCTCTTCTCATCCTAAAAAGATTCTGCATTTTACTGACCTTTTCTAAGAGGTTTGATTCAACAAGTTCACTCCATAGTTGTTGGATTAAACTACTTTGGGCTACATTATATAATATACTGTATAAGCAAATTAAAGAGAAATATCAGGAATCTCTGAATGATTGTAAAAATGTAACTCAGACAAGGTTTTTTGTTGTTTGTTAGCAGTGATGTAAATATAATAAATCACACAACGATACAAGAAAACATAAGAAAAACCCTATAAATACTCAGCTGATTTGGAGTTTATCCTCCACTCCTCCACATCAGCTACACAGACATACACAGCACCTGTTAACAAGGCCAACCTGAGGCATAAGCAAACTAATCTCCTGCTTTTGGGCCCTCCAGGCCACCAGGGCGGCACCACAGCACTTACATTCTCACACAGAATATCCACCTTATTCTTGGCCGGACTGTTATAGGACAGTTACCAACAGACAAGGAATCAGGGCGAATCAAAATTTAAAGGCTCCACCGAAAGTCGTTGCTGGTAAACTAAAGCCCACAGAGGGAAGAAATCTTCTTCTCAAACTGTTTGATCTCTTTTCCTGACGCCAGATCAGATTATTAAGTCAAACCAAAAACCTCAGGTTTTCAATTAATTTACAACTGTGGCCTTGTGAAGCACCTTGTCCCAACTACTGCTCATTTAAACGTACCGGCCAGAGTTTGCTTTAAAGTCAGTCAGGTTACACATGGGGACTAAATTATTAGACCATGAAAATGTATGTGTTTCAAAGGTATTTCCCAAATGCTGATAAACAGAGCAGAGAATATTTAACGCAACTTTAACATGCAAAAATAAATATTTAATTGCCAGAGAAAAAAATAAAGCTTATTTCCTACAAAAGTGAGACATAAACCCGAAATGTTGATTAGCAACAGCAATTTGCTAAATAAAACAAGGACTTTTTTATATTGTTTTATCTTTACTTTCTTTTCTGTAAATCATTAGAGTAAATGAACTGTTTAGGTAAGATAATGGATAACGGGTTGGTGAAATATATTCTGCTGCAGCCTACACTTCCTCAGGCTCTTTGGGTTTGTGCTTGATGACTGAACTGTGTTTTTTCCCCCCCTATTTTCTTATTGCAAATGACCAAAAATTATTTTCTATAATGAATGACATGGTAAATGTCACAAGATATTGCTGGTAAGTTTTTTAGTCTGTAACTTTAGAAACTGCTTCCCATATCTTTGGCCATTTCCCTTAAGAAACGAGATGTAGTGACCAAGGTGGTGGTCAAGTGAGGGCACGGCACCCCACATTAAATCCCAATGCAAACCTGATCTGGCACTGCCTGTTAACGAAGTCAGTGAGGTACTGAAAAGGCTGTTTTAAAAAAAAGAATAAATAAAAATTAAATAAAATAATTATAGAACATTTGTTAATCATTGGCAAGAAGTTCGGTGGGTCAGTGGCATCCAAATTCAGTCCTCAAGGGATGGTACCCAGCATGTTTTGATCTTTCCTTGCTTCAGCATAACTGAATCAAATCATGGTTCATCACAGAGGCTCTGCACATCTGGATGCCTTGCTGAGGACTTAACTCAAACATTTCCGTCAGCCGTGTTGGAGCAGAGACACATCTAAAGCATGCAGGACTGGCGTTAGATATCTTGGGAGACCCACAAATAAAACATTGGAGCTCTTGATACACATGCTCAAAGGATTTATGTTTTTGCTAAGCGGTTCTGGTCAGCAAGTTCTTTACTAGTGTAATAAATCATGAATAATGACTGTATCACAAAACAATCTCAAATGTTTTTTTAATGTGGAATTAAAGTTGGCAACAAGAATGGGAAATTATCAGTGACTGGGATCACTCTGCCCCCCCCCATGTCTCAAGCAAAAGATGTAATGAAAATAACCATTTTTTTTTCTCCATTTGATGGTTCTGACCAAAGAACACAAAGCAACGGATAAACAGATCGTTTTGTCCGACCGTGAGGGCTCAGTGGGGGATGGGACGACGTCCTCGCAAATGCAGTCAAGGAAATCAATAGCGCACAGAGCACTGGCACTGTAACCCGATTTGTACTTGTGAGGAGGAGAAAGAGCGATAACAGAGGGAATGAAACAGGCTGGAGTTTACGGAGCTGCAGTGGGACTCAGGTCAAAAGACAAAAAGCTAATAAGAGAAAATAATATGGACACATTGAAACATCCTCTTGAGTAAATGTTGGGAGCTTGGAGCAAAAAGCAGCTCAGATTACAAGGTGGTAAAGCCCCTGATGATGGAAAATAAAGACAGCACCTCGGCTTGTGCCCATATATCAAGACATCCATTTTTAAAATAAGCTGCCCTTTTTCTCTATAATGGACTGGTCTGCTTTTATCACTGAGGATCACAGGTTTTGCACTTTCTGTTTCTGTTCTGTTTGACCCCACCTAATCCATCAGTTTTCCTTTTGGTCTTATTTAGAATAAACCGTCAGCGCAAAAATGTTCCTCAGGTTTGATCCTAAATGACCAGGTATGACATGACAACAAGTCAACAGGGATTCACAGCTTTTATGCAGATTTCTCAGCATCCTCCCTGCTGTTGTCGCTTCACTCTCTTCATGGGTATCACACATTATAAATAGCTGAACGTGTGACGAAACTGAATTTAAATGCTCTTAGCTGTGGTTTGTCAGGGAAGTAAATTAGAGCCAATCGATCATCACAAGGATACCTGCTGATTTATTCATCTTGGACAGAATTTTCTCAAAAATGTTCTGCAAAATTACTTTTGATTTCATTTTTATCCTGTTCAAAGTGGTAGTTTTATTTCTACCTGTATTCATACAACAACTGCATCCTTTGCTTGGATCTCTATGTTAGATGATTTTAATAGAAATTCTTTTCAGATGTTAAGATATAAAGGGTAAAGTCAGAAGATGAAGGACACTTCACCAGTCAGCTATTTTAGGTCTAAGCACGCTGCTATTTATATGAGAAAAGACCATTGATTTTTAAACTTGATTTATAATTTACGGAAAATACAGTAAGTACATTTTACTTTGAAATTAGCCCTCTGGAAAATGCTGTGCTACCTTGGCTTGCAAAAAAAAACTATACTCATTTAAACCTTTTCTTTACATTTAAAACGACTAACAACAGAATATTTTCTAGAGATTTTTATATGACAGACCAACACAAATTAGTTCATAACTGTGAAGTGGAAAGGAAATAATACATGGTTTGCAAAATGTTTTGTTAATAAAAAAGTGTGGCTTACATTTGTATTCATTCTATCTCAGCTTCAAGCTAGAACTGCTTTTCATGCACTTTGCTCTTCACTTGGGGATTTCTCAATCCGATTTACACATAGAGGTGGAATTTCTTTGCTCATTCCTCATAACATATCTCAATCTCAGTGTGGTTGGATGGATACCGTCTGTAAAGATTGGTTTCCAGATTATTAATTGCATTTAGGTCTGGACTTTGACTGGGCCATTCTAACCCAGGAGTAGAGTTTGATCCAACCATTTTAGTGTAGCTCTGGTGGGTGGTTTAGGGTTGTTGTCCTGCTGGAAGGTGACCCTCTCTTCTGCCGCCTCTAACCGGTTTTCTTCCACGGTTGCCTTGTGTCAGCTCTGATCATCTTACCTGTCTTTGCAGAAGGAAAGCCTTCAGCATGTTGCAGCCACCTTCTTGTTTCACCGTGGGGATGATGTGTTTCAGAAAATCTGCGGTGTTAGCTTCTAGCCTTCCATTGTAGTTTGCATGTAGGCCAAAACAGATCAGTTGTGGTCTCATCTGTGGAGGCCACATTTTAACGGTGTCCTCTACATGGTTTGTGGCAAACTGCAAATAGGAGTTCTTATGGCCTTCTTCCATAAAGGTCAGATTTGTGGAGTGGACTTCAACACACTCTTTCACCTGAGCTGTAGAACTCTGCAGTTCCTCCAGAGTTACTGTCTACCTCTTGATGCTTCTCTGATTAATCTCTTTCCCTGGCCAGTCAGTTTAGGTTTGCAGCTGTGCGATATTGTTTCTATTTCTGGTTCATGTATTGAACCTTTCTGTGTGAGATGTAAAAGGTTGGAATAATGTTTTCTAAACTAGTCCTGCTTTAAGCTTCTCCACAGATGTATCCCTGACTTGTCTGCTGTGTTCCTTGGTGTTTTTGATGGTGTTTATCTACTGATGTTCTCTAACAAACCTCTGAGACCTTTATACTGACACTAAATCACACATAGATGGATTCTATTTAACTAAAAGAATGTCTTTCGTGTGCTGGAGGTTATTTCAGTGTGTCACAATGAAGTGGGCAGAATGCAATGCCTGCCACACTTTCCAGATTCTTGTTTAGAAGAAATGCTGAAAACAATGAATATCTTTCCTTTTGCTTTACAATTATGCACTACTTTGTGTTGGTCTATCACATAAAATTCCAATTAACTAGAAGGACGTCTATGTTTGTAATTGGATGTGCAAGGTGCTGTATTTAAAGAACTGTTTTACCTTAAGATATGGAGAATTTTACTCTAAAATCAACAATTTATGTTGTGAATACGTTTATCTCCTAACAGATATTAGGTGACTTTAAGGTATCGGAGTCAGTTAGGCCTATATCTTAGTAAGAGCTGCTTCATGTGAAGTCCTGTATCTCTGCTGCAAAATAATTGTGGTTCTACAGTCTCCCTGCAGTCAGAGGATTACAGTATTAGGCCTCTGTGTACTTACAGCATGGGGAAAAAAAGGGCGGCATTGTAAACAGCTTTATGAAAAACAAAAACAGAGACATGAAAGTGTTGAGCTCTGTTCCGACCGAATACATGGTGAAACAATATGTGAAATGTCTGCATTTCTCCAATTGAAACAAGTCAAAATGTGATCAAGCCACACAGAAATGCCATAATCCTGATCTTGGTGTTAATCAGAGTGCTCTGCGCAGATCATTTAACAATCTGCTGAGTTTTGGTAACAAATCTGATCACCATTATACTATAAAACCCTCCCATTTTTTTTGAGTTGTTTTTTTTAGGTGTTATTGTTTTTCTCTCCCTCTTTAGAAATTCATTGAATTTGAGGATAGTCTGGAAGCGGATAAGAAAGAGCTGCAGATGCAGGTGGAGCTTCTGGAGCTGCAGGGCAAACAGTTGGAGCTGAAGACGAAGAACTACTCTGATCAGAGTGAGTGGATCTTCTGTATTTTATGAAACAAATCAGGCCGAGATGTGGGACCTCAAGCTGAAGCCTGGAAATAGTCTTTCCTATTGGTGTGATTTATCCTAATTGAATCATTTCCTGTCTTAAATTTTTGTCAAACACCACAGTCATAAAGAACCATCCAGAATATAAGAAAAAAATACCTTTAAATGTTATTTTGTCGTATGTCCTCGTGTTCTTTTTAGAACATAAATCATTAATTTTGTATAAATCATGCAGTGAAAAAAAACAAAACACAATTTCTTGTTTTCTCGCAGTCACTCGTCTTGAGGAGCGCGAAGCAGAGATGAAAAAGGAGTATAATGCTCTTCACCAGCGCCACACTGAGGTATGCAAAACTGTTTGTTTTATGTCATAAAACAAAACATAAGCCAAAATTGTATGTTTCAAGGCCTGTATATACATTTGTTCTTTTACTTGAGATTTCAAGAGGAATCTTCTTTCTGACCAGGACATTGCATGCTTCAGAAGAACTCAAGTGCAGATCTCCTAAGAAGGCCTCATAGGTCCCTCCCATTACAGCATTTGTTAGTGTATTAAACACACCCATTTCATATTCCTGAAAAAAGCTTCTGCCCAGAATATAAGTTTTTGTGGAGGGGGCTGTACAAGCAGCAAGAGTTCCCAAACCAGGCCTGCAATAAAATACATCCTTTAATTTAAGTACAAAGTGAGGTTAGTTGTGGTTGTTAGGGCTCCTAGATTTAGAACTTGTTTCATAAAAATATCACTCTAATTTGCAACCCTACAATTTATATAAAACGAGTGCAACTTCTTTTTTTCTTTGTTTCTTTTTCTTTTTAGGTAGATCAGAGAATTAAACGTCTAACTACTGAAATATAACTTGCTGTTTTCCTGGTATCTAAATACACCACTAAGGCCCGTTTCTTTTAGCCTCTGGTCAGTAGGCTGAATAGAGGTCTATATTTGTCTAGCCAGCACGTCGTCTCCAAAGCGTGGAGTTTGCTTAAACTCTACTTAAATTTAAACTGGAACCCCGTGGTTTGATTAAATGAAACAAGGTATGAGCTTTTCAGCGGCAAACACCCTAGAAGGATTGACATCATAATGAATATGGGTAAAAAGCAACTGCTGCACATTGTACTGTGTAGGACCTGCCATGCTGTGGGTCTGTGTCTCTTTCAAAAGCCCTGGAAACCTTGTTAGTGTGCGTGGCATTGTGACGGTGGAGGGGGCTGTGCATCTATCACTGTTTAAATGATTATCAGCTAAAACGCACACAAATATTGAGGTAAAATATTTAAAACAATATTCAATAGAATGATTAATAATTAGTATAAAGTTTAAATTATATTCTTTTTGTACATTTTTTTTCTTTTTTGAGTTTTCTTTAGAACATACAGACAGAATATTTGTGTAAAAAATAAATTCCATAAGATTTTAAATAATATAAAATACATTCTCTCGACATTTTAACCTAAAAACTGTAAATTCTAGCCCGGATCGCTGCTGTGGAGTATCTAATAAAGCCAGTAGATCCATTTATATTGTTCTCACTTCATAACGGATCTAAAGTTGTAACCATGTTTGCTATTGTAGTTTCACCGCTGTTTTAAAGGCAGTTTCCATCATGTTGATCCACAGATGATTCAGACGTACGTAGAGCACATAGAGCGGTCCAAGCTGCAGCAAGCAGGGAGTAACAGCCAATCAGAAGGTCCGGGCTGTGGAAGAACGTGAGTGGACATGGTCTGGTGCATCGGCTTGTCTCTGTCATTCACTGATGTGTGGATTTGACGTGTAACTCTCACATGTTGTCTTGTTGGATGTGTTTTATGTTCTGAACATATCACATTTTTTTTTTTTTTTTACCTGTCGTCATCATGTTGTGGAGAACAGCTCGTTTGTCGCACTGATACAGATCAAAGGCTGTGAGCCAAAAAGGAAAGCAGCCTTTTGGGAAATCAATGGGAAATAAATTTTAGTCCTCATTTATCATCTTGCAGGGTTGAGCACAGCAAAGTTTCAGGGCGTAAGGAAAACCAGGAGCAGGACATCTGGTGCAGCTTCAGTTAAAATGTTGCATATAAGTCTTTCCTGCATGAGGATCTTTTTAAAAGTAACTTCATGCTGGATCCCAACACATTTAAACATCACTGTCTGATGGAATAAATCATAATACTGCAAATCTTCTAAGTTACTTGAATGAGGCCAGTGTTGCATTGTGAAACCCTTTGACATTTGCAGAATGCATTATTTAGGAACAACAGGACATCTGCTGCATTGAAACTTACACTGCTTTTAAAGAGAGTAATAATTGCATAGCTGTAAAAATGGATTAGAACCGCATTTTAAAGGTGTACTTGTGTGTTTCTGTGGGTCATCGTGGCATGTTCTGTCTTTCACTAATCTGTCTGTCTTGTCTGTCCTGCTGGATTGCTCTCTGTGCTGCTGTTTGCACAGTCAACGCCACACATGGAGGAAAAGGTAAATCCAACATGGTCCCATAGCTGCCTTCTCCCCACTTTACTCATCTGCATCCTATGAACTGACCTGCTTGGAATCAAAACATAACTAAGAATCACAGATTCTCCTTTCTCTTTGGATTTTTGCTGAGATTAAATTGTGTCATGTGGAAGTTTGAGCACCTGAAGTCAATATTTTTGTCTCTATAAAATGAACATTATTGATTAATCTCTCTTAGTCTACATTTTTAGGTGAACCCATTTATAGCTTCAATATTTTTTAAACAGAAAAGAGTTTGATGGAGGTTTTTTCTTCTTATATCTCTTCTCTTAATAAAATTTGTGATTTTTCTTTTTTAGTCGTTAGCGTTATGATCCGGTTTTAGATTTAAATCCATTATTCCCATCACTGGCTGTAGCTGGTGATGGGTGATCAACAGCCCAAATCATGATTATTCCTCCTCCTTGCTTATTAGTTAAATTAGTGATCTTTGTCATAAAATCAGTTTTAAAACATATGCTGCTTTTATTAATTATTTTCTGAACATGAGCATAACAGTAACAAACTAGCTTTGCTAGTAACAGTCAAACAGTAACATTGATAGAATATTGACGAGGAGTGCTCAAGCCTTTGCATGCAGCTAGAAAAAAAACTTCCCCAATGCATTTGCTTTGACAGTTATTAGTGCTTGTAAAAACAGTCTCTAATAATGAATGTATTGATTTTGCATTCTAAAGCCAAATTTTGAAACAAGGAATGCATTAAGCGTCATGTTTAGAGTCTTTTCCAGATTTCCTAATCTACCTTCTCCTCTTTCTCCTTTATGTTTTGGCCTGCTGTTTTTCTCCGTTGTTGCTCATGGTGTATCTTAAATGACTGAAGTTAGCTGTTTGAGTGTGAAGTTGATTGAGTAGGATGTATTTGACCGTAACATTGTTAAGATTGACCACTGTTTAAACTGTTTTATTAAGTGGATTAGACCCAGGGGAGATACCTGAATAAATACACTAAATGCTAAGTAGAGAAGTGCCACCAGTAAATTTAGTTTAGTTTGGATCGTTTCAAAGCTAATAAGAAAACAACTGTAGCTCTCTAAATGTTGACTTGCTCCTTTAAATGAGCCAGATCTTTAGATTAATGACTGTGAGAGGCTGTTTATTGTTTGATATGTGATGCCCTATGAGATTGTTGTTGTTTTTTGTCTTAATACAAGCAAAATTACACCCATTCCTGCAGGGGAGGAAGTGATTGAATATGATCAACATCTAGTGCTTTGCAAAAGTAATCATAAGCCTTGAACTTTTTTACATTTTGCCTCATTAGAACCACAGACTTTTATGTTTTTAAGGGGATTTTATGTGGTCAAAAAAAAACACAAAATCATACTTATTTACAAGTAGTGAATAAGTATAAATTAAAAAGAATGAATGGTTACCACATTTAGTTAAAAGAAAATATTGACAACCATTTGGATTCATATTCCTTCACTGTTATAAACTATAGCCTAAATGAAATACAAATTAAACAGTTGCCTTCAAGGAGAGTAAATTTAATCTGGCTGTTTGTAATTTGAAAGAAATGAAAAGTTTACTTGTAGGAGAGTAATAATCAGAGAAGCAACCAATGCAGAGATCCACAATTTAGAATTGTGGAACTGTTTTAGTAAAACCGTAACAGGTGCTATTTTGAGTTTGTGTCAAGCCAGAACGGGGATACAGCAAACAATTAGAAGGTCCTCAGGTCAGTTGAGACTTAATTAAAACTTTTTGGCTTACAGGCAAATCACAATGTGTTGTGAAAAACAAGGGCCTGACTTATCAAAGGTTTGTGGTTGTTAAAGTTTGCACAAACCTCACAGCAGGCGCAAAAACATGCAGCAGGTGATTTACCAAGCAGGTGTAGGCAGGACTGCGCTTGTTAAACCCGCAGCAAGATGAGCGCAATCCATTTAGCGCTTTTGCCCTTGATGAATATGCAATGTAGGCATTTCTGTCAGAAGGCACAAAACACTGGGAGGAGAACAAGCAATTACAGTGGCTTGCAAAAGTATTCAGCCCCCTTGAACTTTTCCACATTTTGTCACATTACAGCCACAAACATGAATCAATTTTATTGGAATTCCACGTGAAAGACCAATACAAAGTGGTGTACACGTGAGAAGTGGAACGAAAATCATACATGATTCCAAACATTTTTTACAAATAAATAACTGAAAAGTGGGGTGTGCGTAATTATTCAGCCCCCTTTGGTCTGAGTGCAGCCAGTTGCCCATAGACATTGCCTGATGAGTGCTAATGACTAAATAGAGTGCACCTGTGTGTAATCTAATGTCAGTACAAATACAGCTGGCCTGTGAAAGCCTCAGAGGTTGTCTAAGAGAATGTTGGGAGCAACAACACCATGAAGTCCAAAGAACACACCAGACAGGTCAGGGATAAAGTTATTGAGAAATTTAAAGCAGGCTTAGGCTACAAAAAGATTTCCCAAGCCTTGAACATCCCACGGAGCACCGTTCAAGCGATCATTCAGAAATGGAAGGAGTATGGCACAACTGTAAACCTACCAAGACAAGGCCGTCCACCTAAACTCACAGGCCGAACAAGGAGAGCGCTGATCAGAAATGCAGCCAAAAGGCCCGTGGTGACTCTGGATGAGCTGCAGAGATCTACAGCTCAGGTGGGGGAATCTGTCCATAGGACAACTATTAGTCGTGCACTGCACAAAGTTGGCCTTTATGGAAGAGTGGCAAGAAGAAAGCCATTGTTAAAAGAAAACCATAAGTCCCGTTTGCAGTTTGCCACAAGCCATGTGGGGGACACAGCAAACATGTGGAAGAAGGTGCTCTGGTCAGATGAGACCAAAATGCAAAACGCTATGTGTGGCGGAAAACTAACACTGCACATCACTCTGAACACACCATCCCCACTGTCAAATATGGTGGTGGCAGCATCATGCTCTGGGGGTGCTTCTCTTCATCAGGGACAGGGAAGCTGGTCAGAGTTGATGGGAACGTTTCAGAGTCAGAGAAGTCACACGGTCAACCACGGAGGAAATACAGGGATGAGTATCTTGCTCTTTATTTATTTTATTATTTATTTTTATTTTGTACTTTTGAAAGCTTTGTAAATTTGATAAACCTACAACTTTTATTTTCTCCAACTGTGAGCTGAAGTTCTACATGTAGCAACTACTGACAGCATATATTTCTGAGCCGGTTTTATACCAGTGCGCAACCCCTTTTTCCAACTAATTTATACCCTTAAAAACTTGTAGACTAACTCGGCTATTTAAATAAATAAAACACTTTAAAAATCAGGCCTGGTCACCATTCTGTTGGGGCGATAAAAGCATGGGGGGCTTGTGTATGCTCCTTTGTCCAAAGTGGGGAATGATAAAAAAAGTTTGAGAAACACTGATCTAATCTGACTGAGCTGGAGCTGTTTTGCAAAGAAGAATGGGCAAGAATTTCAGTCTCTAGATGTGCAAAGCTGGTAGAGACATACCCTAAAAGACTGGCAGCTGGAATTGCTGCAAAAGGTGGTTCTGCAAAGTATTGACTCGGGGCTGAATAATTACGCACACCCCACTTTTCAGTTATTTATTTGCAAAAAATGTTTGGAATCATGTATGATTTTCCTTCCACTTCTCATGTGTACACCACTTTGTATTGGTCTTTCACCTGGAATTCCAATAAAATTGATTCATGTTTGTGGCTGTAATGTGACAAAATGTGGAAAAGTTCAAGGGGGCCGAATACTTTTGCAAGCCACTGTAAGTTCAACGTGTAGTGTGATTTATCAAACATGAAACTGTTTGCACCGTCTGTTTTTGCACCTATTTTTACCACCTCTGAAAGGGATGTCTTAACTTTGTGCCACCATGATTCAGCAGAAGTTTATTACTAACAAACAAAAAATATAATTCACATACATTCTAATCTAATAGTAATTGACACTTTAATAGCCATAAACCTGATAGTTATATCGATTTTTTTTTCCCTTTCCCTTTTTTGGATCCCCATTAGTTTCCACCGGAGTAGTTACTAATCTTCCTGGGGTCCAGTTAATAACATCTAATAATTATGTACAATACCACAATGACAATTACATATATGACATTTTACAAAAAAAATTAATGCATTTCAGATTACTTACAAAAAGCGGGATGTAATTAAGTTGTAACATTCCAACCTTCAATTAAATCCAAACCTAAAACTAGATTTTAATACTTTTTTTAAAGAATACATACCCTTTAGTTTTCTAATATTTTTAGATTTTTTTTCCATTCTTGAGTTGCTCTGTAGACAACAGATTATTGCAGGAAGTTTGTGTTAGCACGTTTAACCATTAATTTAGTATCAGAAGCATATCTAGTACAATGGGTGTGTATCTGATCAAAGTAAATAACTCTTTGTAAAATGATTCTGGTTGACCTGTTTCATTAAACAGGTCAACCAGATGAATTTTGAAAATTCATGAAATGAATTTTAATGAAAATGAGTAGGTTGTACTACAACTTGACATTTAATAGAGGCCATGATAAAGTGCGGAGCATTAGTAGCATATGGACATCTTAGGACTAAGCGAGCAGCCTTGTTCTGGACAAGCTGCAGCTTTAATAAGTCTGACTCTGGAATACGGCGCCTGTACACCGCACACATTAACTTCATTGATGATAAACAGAAAATAGAATTCACAAAC
The DNA here is from genome assembly GCA_963556495.2 of Valencia hispanica. Taxonomy (NCBI): domain Eukaryota; kingdom Metazoa; phylum Chordata; class Actinopteri; order Cyprinodontiformes; family Valenciidae; genus Valencia; species Valencia hispanica. Next base: position 21,181,192 of record OY747718.1, on the reverse strand, counting down.
ATTCTAGCCTAATTGTAATTAACTCTCTAACAGCCATAGACTTGACAGTTATGTCATTTTTTTCCCCTTTTTTCTTTTTGCCAAAGACGTATCATGAATCCACTGCACCTATTCTTTCTCTTTCTGGCTGTGGCGCAGTGCATAGGGCAGAAAGGCTGGCACACACAGCAGCGGATACAGAGTCCTCATTCGAATACTGCTCTTTGCGCCTGTTATGATTTGCTCACACAATCCTAGTAGATCACCCGCAAATTCAAAAACACGCCCTTTGCGCAACACTTTTGTGGTGCAAGCAATTTTGGGATCTTTTTTTTGGGAATATTGATAAATCAGGCCCTAAGACTGTACATTACCCTAAACATGTCATCAGGTGGTGGTAGCATAATGCTGAGGGCATGCTGTTCAGTGTTTATTGGAAGATGGATAGAGCTAGATTTGAGACCAGTTCTGGAAGAAAACCAATTAGAGGCTGCAAAAAATGGGAAACCAGGGCAGAGTTTAATCTATCCAGCAAAAAAACAGCCCTAAACTCGGAGCCAAAGCTGCTATGGCTATAATGGCTTAAATCAAAGTGTTTTCGGAAGTGAGAATCTGAGTCGAGCCTTAAGAATTGTTGTTCTAGAGGTATCGATTCAGCAGGGTAAATAGAAATACAAGCCATGCTTTTCAGATTTAGTTAATTCTTTGGAAAGTAAGGACTTTGTGTTTTATCACTTAAAACCTTAATAACACACTTTGAAGTTTGCGGTTGTACTATGTCAAGTTTGCAAATCGTTAAAAGAATATAGTGTACCTAATTTTTCATGGCACCATGGTAACCAGCAGCCAGTCTCACATGATTCTCCACCCTTTTCTGTGCCCCTTCCACCAGCAGCAAAGCGGAGCGCCCGCCGTCGTTGAGCCTGTACCCTGGTGGCGAGGGCATGGTACGTGGGGGTATCGGGGGGGCTAGGATGATGCCCGGGAAAGACATCTGGCAGGTCAGCATGCTCGGCCATTCCACTTTCAGCTCCGCCTATCAAGTGGGACAGACCTGGGGGTTCCTATCCTCGTCCACTGCTCCCTATCTGCAGCCGGAGGAGTGGAAGAGGGAGGGGCTAGCATCACCGCTGCTGCCCACGCTCATGTGGACCATCACTCCTCCCACGCCTGCTTGTGTCGCTTAAAGAGAAAAAAAAGTTTTTAAACACAATCAGCCATAAATCCAATCTGCTCTTTCAAAATCTAATTTGTATGTTCATGAATTTTGACTCAAGCAAGCAGGGGTAACCTTTATTTGGGTCATTTTCATGCAGTTTTCTTTGCCGCTGTGTGATTATTTTACTGTGGGGCTTCCACCATGTGTCGTTGTGTTGTACTTTGTGTACACATATGATTCATGGCTGTGTTTCGAATTTTTTTCTTTTAAAAATTAGTACAGTTAATATCTGCTTAACTGGAAAAGAAACTGCTGAGGTAAAAAAGAACCCATAAAGATAGTCCTTTGTGTGGTAAGTGGAGTTTTGTCAATGCTGTATTTTAACGAGCTGCCAGCAGTTTAACTAAGCAGTGATTTTATCCGAGATATACCAAAACCTTTGCATTTATACATAAGCAGAGTTGCTGACAAAAGTATTGTCAGCTGTAGCACTTTAATAGAGGACACATAAAAGCAGCACAAAATTAAAAATTTAACCAATTTTTGGCATTGCAGCACAGATGCTGCAGGAAATTAGAAAAGCAGCAGTTTAACACTCTCTTGAGTCATTGCTTGAAAAAAGCTGTGAGATAATTTTTCACTTGTTAGTTGAAATTTGACTGGAAGCACCTAATACAGTTTGATAGCAGCACTTAATGGATGACATCCAACTCTAGCAATCAATTACTTTAATTTAGGATTTGAAGTTTGTTTACAGACCACAAGTTGCTAAATAATTAGTCTCTTGTAGATTTTAGCTAACTACCTGAGGGATCATCTTCCTTTAAAAAATGGCTTTAAAAAGCATGAAAGGTCTGCTTAACTTTTTGTGTGAGCTTTCCTGAAGACTCATGAGGAGAGCTTTACCTAAGTAAGCTTTCTGCTAAGATACTGGAATAACTCCAGAAAATGAATCACTTTAAAAATATTAATTCATATAAAATTCTAATTTGAGTCTTTATTTTTAGCTCTTTGTTGTCTAAAAAGAAGAAAATTGTGTTGTTTTATATGCAGACATACTGAGCTAAATTTGTAGGCTGTACCGTTGCAATAGACAAGTCAAATTAAAATTGCACAGTTTAAACAGGATTTTGATTTATTTACAAGTTCTACAGCAGAGCTAGCTACAACAGGAAGTTAGAAACGTAGCAGTTTAAAATGGCTATGAGCTTGATATTTATAGCATGTTCAGTGATTTTTGCATATAAGCAACAGGTTTTTTTGTTAAAAGCCGAGATAAATGGAGGGCACCCAAACTAAGCTAATCGTAACTTTAATTAAGCATTCTAGGTTTATTTTCTGTACACATACCGCCTAGCCACCAATTATTCATACACTTGGTATATTCAGGCTAAATTAATTTTTAAATTTAACCAACATCGTTCTTCTAACCGGAAGTAAAATTCACATTTTGGATCGGTCCAGTCCTGATTTGAATCTGTGGAAGAATCCAAAGATGATGGTGATGGAATGGAGGCTTTCCCACCTAAAAGATTTGGAGTTCATCATCAAAGACAGATCCCCAAAATACCAGCGGAAACATGGAACATGCTGGTTAACAATCATAATGTATTCTCATTTGTTGCAATCCCCAAAAAGATTTTTCCATAGATCATTAATTACAGTATAAATAACTGCAAAGATTCTATTTTTTAAAAAGAAAATGTAAATAAAAACAGATCTATTACAATCAATTATAAATTTAAAAAAATGTAATCTTGTTTATTAAATTTTTTTTATCTAAATCGACCAGGGGTACAGATAATTTTGAGTCTTCACTGTACATCATCGATCATTAATATTGCATAAAATCATAACAGATCTGACTAAATCTGCTTTAAATTAAAGTTTTAGGCCATCAGTTGGTGTATATAAATACTACAAGTCATGGAAGACTCTTTATGGTAACCATCTCCACTAGTATTAAAGGCCTTAAAATCCATGAGCCAAATGTTTGTTAAAGGAAAAGGATTTGTAAAAACACTTATTTTGTTTAGTTAATGATCCCCACATAATGTGTTTCTCTGTTGGGCCCACATCACACCTTCTTCTCTACTGCCGCTCATCCAGGAGGACGGATCGGAGTCTGACTCAGTTGCAGCCACACCCAGCAGCACAGGAAGCAAGTCCAACACACCCACCTCCTCCGTCCCCTCCGCCACCATCACCCCCATCAACGAGGGCTGCCCCCCGCACTACGACTTCGACATGATGCGCGCTGGGAACCGCAGGAAAGGCGCCAAGCGACTCAGTCGGAACATGGAGGTGCAGGTTTCCCAGGAAACCAGGAACGTCAGCATCGGTGAGAGGATGTCACCCCAGCTTCCGTTTCATCTGCTCTCACATGCAGTTCAGCCAAGAGTTCATGATGGCATGTGTGTCCGACTCTTTTCCAGGTATGGGAAGCAGTGATGAATGGTCCGAATTTCAGGAAATAATTGATTCCACACCAGAGCTGGAGATGGGTATGGATTCCCGGGTGTATGGAGGAGGAAACAGGTATAAAACACCTCTTAGCAGGACAGCATTACAGCCAGAACAACAATGCAATGGTTTGAATCAAAGCGTATGCTGAGCTTGAGCTATTTTACAAAGCAGAATGGGCAAAGATTTTAGCCTGTAGATGTGCAAAGTTGATACACACATCCCCCCCAAAACTCTGCAGCAGTAATTGTAGCAAAGTCTGGATCTTCAGTGTATTAACTCAGGCAGCGGGGCACAACTACATAGCAGACTTTTCAGGATTTTATTTGTGAAAATTGTTGAAAACATTTCTTTTCCAATTCAAAATTACACACTACTTTGTGTTGGTTTATCACATAAAGCCTCCTGAATAGACTTGTGTTTAAAGTATTTTTATTGATTTTATTTGGAATTTTATTTATATCTTACAATGTGTGATTATAAATTGACCAGGCTTGAAAACTTTTACCTATTACTTCTTTGTCTTCTGAGCTCTTTGATCCTCTTAGGTGCTAAATAAAGGTTAGTATAGGTTTTCCCTTTCAGAACATGGAACATAAAAGTTACTTGATTCATTAAAAATTTCCATAGAAAATAAATCCTTCTTTTTTTTTTTTTCAGTCCTTCTCAGGGAATTGTTAATGAGGCCTTCGGCATCAACACGGACTCACTGTACCATGAGATCAAAGACGCCAAGTCGGACATCATTGGAGATGTCGACGCAGGTGCTGAGCTGTTAGGTAAGGTCAAGATTTGGGCTTTGACTTAATTTTCCCATTTCACGTCTCCTATCACATTATCTGCCATTTTGAGTCCACTTCTGCAAACGTAGCTGCTGCTAATCGTATGATAACAGGCTTAAATTAGGTATTAAAGCTGCTATAGATAATCTGCAAAACAAGCTATCCTAAAACTGTTTTTTCATGCCTCTTAGCAACGTTCAAACATTGTATAGCTATAAATATTTTGTGGAGATAAAAAAAAAAAAATAATAATAATAATTAAGTGGTTTTGTCGCATTTGTCTAAAAACATCAGCCAATAGCATGGCTCGGTCCGAAACCAACGATTGGACCATCCAGTTTGTCTGTCTCACCGGAAAAGCGCACTTCTGCATTTACGTGGCTCCTCCCCTCATTACACACCGCCGCACTTTGCAACAGAACACCCCTGGTGTGAGAGGTTCTCCGCTCAATAATGTCAGAGAAGGAGAAAGCCGTCTGCTACCACTTCCACTTTAGGACAAACTACAAGAGTCCCAAAGAGAAAAACGCCATTTGTATTCACGGAAAACAAAAGACATTTCCGCCATATAACTTCACGAAAACTGCGACTGGTGTTTTGCGCTCTCTCGTTTACTGTGGCAATGCGCTTTCCCAAATCAGGAGGGCGTGGCCTAGGGATGATAGCCGATGGGAGGAGTGAGAGTTTATGTTTTAAGCTAGCTTGTTCGGCAGATTCCGTATAGCAGCTTTAATGTGATTGCATGACGTGTTGCACAGAGGCACCAGTTGTCTTGGGTGTTGCAGAGCTGCAGAGAAATATTCTTCTTGTGAGGCTGGAAATGTGCCTTTCTCTACATGGGAAGCTGCAGCAGGGAATCACTGCAATGCCATCCACAAAAAAGTGCAATCTCACACACTGGATCACAGCCACAATTAACCCCGGCTGTCCATTCATGCAGTGCTACTTTCATTATTTCTTTATTTTTCCAACTTGCTTGCTTTTTTACTCGTTTTGTTATGAAATAGAACCAGGTTTATTCAAATTGTTAGACATTTAGTGCACTCTCCCTTTCATCACAGTCATTTATCCTAAGAGCACATTGTTACTCTCGGTTTTGAATTTGTTCAGTTTCAGGATAAATTTTTTTACTTCAATTGTTGTTCCTGGGGGTTTTCTGGTAGTGCTTTGGGAATTATTTAAACTGTTTGAATTTTCCGCAGCTGGAATAGCAGGAGAAATTTGACCCATGTTAACCTTTCACCCATTTCTTTTTTTGTTTCTTCCTTTTATGTGCGTCTGCTGGTGACACCCATAGGCGAGTTTTCAGGTGTGTATCCTTTCATGTGTGACTGGTATTCTTTTCTCTCTCTTCTGATTCCTCTTCACTTTCTAAAGTAATGCTTCAAAGAGGAGATATTACTTGGTGTATAGAAATTAATACATTAGTTTGAAATAGCAATGATTTCTAATGACCTACCTGATCAAGCTGCTAGAAAAATCCAAATCTGTCTCTTTTTTTCAACTATTTTCAAAATCAGTGGCTCTAACATTGAGAGTCATCCATACATTTTAAAATAGAGGATTGTTGTTAATATTTAAGAGTTTTAAATTTTAATCTAGAACCTTTTAAAAACGTAACCTAATTCTTACATTTTGGCAGTCAGTTTTGGTATAAATAACTTCTTAGCCCAATTCCTTTTGAGTCCCACTGAATGTTAGCATAACATTGGATGCACTGGTTTCCTGTAACAAGGTATAGCAACGTATACAAAAAAATGGTTTCAAAAGAAACAACATTTTTCCTCATACTGGTTCTAAGGTTTGACGTCCTTTTAACGAGACATTAGAGACAGTGTTAATTATGTTGTCGAGAAATTTTACTCATGCTTTCTATCAATGGCTTCTTTTTCTGGACAAAACTTGATCAAAACTCATATGGAATGACTAAGGCTATGATAGAAATTCTAAAAATATATGAGGTAGATCAAATCCAGTCAGATCAATTTTTTGTCATGTTGGAGGAAGTTGGGAAACCCGCCAGTGCTTGTAATTTAGACCTGAGGCACATCCTATTTATAATGGTTTGGTTTTTGAAACTTCAGTGAGAAAGTAAATCCCAACAAAGTTGTTTCAAACAACAGAAATTACTTGTAAGCGTATTTCAGAATAAAATAATTTATTCGGTGCCATCCTGTGATCTAATGAAGGATTTTATTTTGCTTAATGGCTTCATTTTTACTCAACTAAATTTACGACAGATTTTGTCGACTAAAATTCATCCCAGCCTAGAATGACTACAGGTGATTAAATTGTAGTGAAAAGAAAATTACATGTTTGTTTTTAAAGACGATGACAAAACTACAATAAAATGTGCTCTCAAAAAATAACACTGGTGCCAGACTCCTGAGAGTTTTCTCTGACAGTGTGAAACATACAGTAATGCACCAAAACCCCTTCCCGACATGTTGCTGCACACTGCTGATCAGCTTGCTGAAAGAACTCTCCTAAATGTTTCCTTTGCTTTCAAGAAAGTTGGAAATATTTCCGTTTTTGGTTCACCAAAACTACAGTTTGCAAGCTAAGAGGGGGATGTCTGTTAATCAGCCAACTGCATGGTCCACATAAACACATAGCTCAACTTCTTAACCAGCTAATATCAGCTTGTTATACTGCCGTTATATTGCTCTATAAAGACCCGAATGGCCAGAAGGTGTAATATTCTGCCCTACAAGCAGCTAAAAATTAATAAATGTTTGTTTAGTTGAGTAATTATTCAATATTTTTGCTTAAATCTAAGTATCAAAATTTCAAATTTTATTAAGTAAATGTTTTAAATAACATTATTATGGCTGTAGTAATCAGTATCTTCTCATATTTAAGCAGCAGCAGGAATAATTGTCCCTATTTCAGTCTGATTTTATTTAGCAGTATCCATAGAAAAGGAATTACACGCCACACATTTTAGATTTATTTAGGAAAAAAAAACAACACTGGAAAACTAGGTATCAGTTTTCTTTTTCTTCCTAACTGTGCTCTACTTTGTGGAGCTCTGTCCCATTAGATCCTAGTAGAAGACATGTGAAAATCTTAATGCAGTTAAATTTATGATCAAAATGTGATCCTAAAAACTTAATTCAGGCTCTCACATTCATGGGAGGGAGGAAGCTGGATGTTGAAAACAATTAATGAATATATGTCGAAGTGAAGCACGACACAATAGCTTTTAGCATCTGATCCACCAGTTTGGTATCCCACTGGCTTTAAATGATCCGTGGTTCTTACTGGCATCAAAAAGAAATGAGATGATAACAGAAGAAATCATCTGCTTTCTCACAGTAGATGATTTATTTATACATTGGAGCTGAAATATCCCATTGCAGCATCTTTAATAAAGTCATTCAGTTTCACTTCAAATCAGTAAATGATTCTCTTCAAATTCTTTCCTTTTCATTCTTGTCCTTAATCTTTTCTCTTTCTCATCTCCCTTCTTCCTGCCGCTTCGTCTTCATTTGCTTCCAGTCCGTGATGATTTCTTCGGTAAGGTGTTGACGCTCATGCTTACATTTAGCTAGTTATATTCTACCTGGCTTATTTAGTTATCATCTCGTTTTTTTTTACCTTTGTTAAATCTGTTTTGTGTACTTTTTTTGTCTCCTTTGCATACTGCACCTCTGAGGTTTTTCATATCTGTTGACAAAAGTCTCATAGAAGGGAAAACCAGAATGTTTCTTAAAGAGGCTATATGCAACTTTTTCCCCAAAATAAAGGTAACAATAGCCTTTTTATTTGTCCATATATGACTCAAACATCTCCTGATGATCATACTGACACCTTGTCAGCTCACAGTGGGTGCACCTATAAGCCTGTATCCAATGTTTACTATTTTCTGTCGGGTCCGATTTTCCTGCGCTGTCTGCGGATGTGACGTCAAGCGCGTTCATGTTAAATGTTTCAGATCACTCTGCCACCACCGCTAGTCAGCACTCGCAAGCAGTTCAATGGATTGTGCGAATACACAGAAGAGACCAAGGACAACTTTGACACCAACAGTAACTCCACATAAGACTAAGAAAGTTAAACCCCTGACAAGTGCCCGAAAAAGATAGAAGATTGTGAGCGACCGGCGTACGAGCGCGCGCTGCGAGAGTGAGCAGAAAGGAAGAGCAGTTCCGTTTTTGGCCACATGGGGCCAGTCGCGAGTTTAAATTTGAGAAAATTGCATATATCCCCTTTAAAAATACCATTCCAATGTTTTATTACCAATGGCAAGGATATATAAAGTTTTCTTGAAAAGGCCATTTTTAGGGGTGTGTCAATTCACCATAAATCGATTAATTGCGATGTGAAACGATGTTTCAGCCATGCAGCGCAAAATTTACAAAATAGAGCAGATATTTTGCACTGTCTGAACTTTAAAGAATTTATTTGTATTTTGTCGCTGCAGATAAGTATTTGAACACCTGAGAAGAAGCTGTAGAAGCCACACTTTGCATGAATGAATATTCATATGGTGGCACAGGTGACATGCAGCATTATTACCTGGGTGGTGGGTGTGTTGCTGTGGGCGTGTGTCACAAAGTTTTGAAATGTCCACGTACCAACTCACCTGGCAAAATGAAGGGATGAGGAAGTGGGGTGAGCTCTGTGGTGGTCATATTTTCTGTTGACCACGCATCGCGTAATTTTGCATAACTCTGTGACAATAAGAGTATTGCTTTATTCCTAGATCAAATTGTGTAAACATTGGAACCTGTGGTTGGAAGCAATAAATGTGTCACTGCTGATACAAAAGTGCTCTAGGATTGCTTGGAATGCGCGTCTGGCAGAGGCCACGAGTTTAGCCCACAGCGGCCTTCGGTAATGTAATCGTTTTGCCGCAACAGAAGCCTTTGTTTGCAATCACAGAGGTCAAACGTTTCCTGTAGTTCTTGACCAGGTTTGCACACACTGCTACATGGATTTTGGCCCACTCCTCCACACAGATCTTCTCTAGATCTGTCAGGTTTCGGGGCTGTCAATGAGCAACACAGAGTTTCTGCCCCCATCAAAGATTTTCAATTGGATTTAGGTCTGGAGACTGGCTAGGCAACTCCAGAACTTTGATATGCTTCTTACGGAGCCATTCCTTTGTTATCCTGGCTGTGTGCTTCGGGGCATTGTCATGTTGGAAGACCCAGCCACGACCCATCTTCAATGTTCTGACTGATGGAAGGAGGTTGTTGCTCAAAATCTCACAATATGCGGCCCCATTCATTCTCTCCTTAATACAGTGCAGTCGTCCTGTCCCCTTCGCAAAAAAGCACCCCCAAAGCATGATGTTTCCACCCCCATGCTTCATAGTAGGGATGGTGTTCTTGGGATGCAACTCATTCTTCTTTTTCCTCCAAACACGACAAGTGAAGTTTAGACCAAAAAGTCCTATTTTGGTCTCATCTGACCACATGACTTTCTCCCATACCTCCTCTGGATCACCCAGATGGTCATTGGCAAACTTCAGACGGGTCTGGACTGGACATGTGATGACTTAAGCAGGGGAACCTTCTGTGCATTGTATTATTTTAAACCATGACAGCATAGTGTTCTACCGACAGTAACCTTTGAACCTGTGGTCCCAGCTCTCTTCATGTCATTGACCAGCTCCTCCCATGTAGTTCTGAGCTGATTCCTCAACTTTCTTATCATCATTGATACCTCACGAGGTGAGATCTTGCATGGAGCTTCAGTCTGAGGGAGACTGACAGTCTATTTTAGCCTCTTCCATTTTCTAACAATTTCTCCAACAGTTGATCCATTTTCACCAAGCTGCTTGGCAATTGCCCCATAGCCATTTCCAGCCTTGTGGAGGTCAGAAATGTTGTCTCTGTCTTTTGACACCTCTTTGGTCTTGGCCATGGTAGTAGTTGGAGTCTGACTGACTGTGGGGTGAACAGGTGTCTTTAATGAGCTCAGACAGGTGCTGCTAATTTAGATTAATAAGTAGAGTAGAGGTGGACTTTTTAAAAGGCAGAGTAACAGATCTTTGAGAGCCAGAATTCATGCTGATTGCCAGGTGTTCAAATATTCATGTGCAGCAATAAAATACAAATAAATTCTTTAAAAATCAGACAAGGTGATTTCATGAATAAAAAAATGCTGTCTCTCACAGTGGAAATGCATCTACAATGTGCATTTCAGACCCTTCCATAATTTCTAAGTGGGAGAACTTGCTAAATCGCATGGTGTTCAAATACTTATGTTCCTCGCTGTGGAGCAGGGACACATTAAATATGTAAGTCAAAAGTCTTCTTTAAGTAAACAGAATATGATTGATGTGTTTAGGGATTGGACCAAGTTTGCTCTTTTATGGAAATCAAAATAGGGTCACCCTATATTATATTTACAATGCCAACACAAATTTACTTTAGCTTCCATTGAAAATAATACCATGATATGATTATGAAACATATTTTGGACATGTGTAGGTTTATTTGTGGTTTCACATGAACAAAAGACAGGGCATCAATTTGTTTGGATACTTCAATTAATGGAAACAGAAGGGATGAAGAAAAAAACCCTAAATGGGGAAAAAATATGCAACAGAAATAATCGTTTTATAATCGAATCGTAATCGAATCAAAATCATGAGGCACCCAAGATGGAACACCCCTAGTTATTTTGATTGTTATTTCCAATAAAACTAGCTTTTGAAAACATAGAAACCTATTTGCATTGTTTTATGTTTGTTTTCAACATGCTGTCATTCATGATGTTCTGTTTCTGTTGAGATTTTTGCTTTAAGTTTGTGTGCTTGGCTTTTGGTCGCACTGTGCTTGCTGCTTTCATTCAGGTTTTAGCTGTTTTTCAAAGAAAATGATGATAGTGATAATGAATGTAAAGCTGATGACATGACTAACTGCTATAGTTAAGAAATCAGACCATTCATCTTTTTATGTTCTTGTTGAGGCCGCTACTAAATATTATAACGAGAAAAAAAAAACATATTAACAAGACAGCTATTGAACTAATGTGCTAGTTTTATTTTGATATTGCGTATGAATCGATTATTTATTATAGATTGGCTGTGAGTTATAGAGAAAAATGTGTCTGTCTCAGGGATGGGGAAAGAGGTGGAAAATCTTCTGACGGAGAACAAACAGCTTCTAGAGACCAAGTAAGGATGATTATGCTGATTAATTCATATCAAACTCTTGATCATATGCATGTGTGCATCATATGTAAACAAAATAGATACAGCCCCCTCTGAAGTTGTTAACCTCAAAGAAGAATCGGAATAAATTGACCTTTTATTCTTGTTGCAACAAAGTAAAATGTTATGAAATCCAACCTTTAATCTGAGAACATTTCATTTTTGGTAGGAAAAGTCACAAATTAAAAAAAGATTTGTTTTCTCGTTTCTTTTTTTGGGGGGGGGGGGTGTTATGGAATAATTGTGCCAAAATTAGTGATATAAATGTGTTTCATTTTTTGGGGGGGATATTTTTCAGGTTACAGATATATTTTGTCACAGATGCCCATTTCTCTTTGCCAGTCTTCGAAGTGGGAAAGACATGAGAACATGCCGCTCAAGTTAGGAGGATACATTTGAACTGTTTTTAATCTGGTAATGGATACAAGTAAATAGCTACTTGTCAAGATTTTCAGTCAGTGCAGTAATTCAAACAACCAGAACTGTGACAAATAAGACTGAACAAGGACCCAAAGTTAGTCTTACTTAATTAACAGTAATTAACACTTGAAATATATCAATGTGTGTGTGATGTGTGTATAGAATTTATTAATTTTTTATTTGAAATTGGATAACTGAAATAAAATAACTAGTTATTTTATTTCAGTTATCCAATTGAGATATAATTTTATAGTGGAAGCCACTGTTACATATGTATTATTTGAAAAATACACCTTATATCTAGCTTTTTTTCATACCTTTATTGGCTTTCCGCTGTTTGACAGAAATGCTCTCAACATTGTGAAAAACGACCTCATTGCCAAAGTGGATGAGCTGTCGAGTGAGCAGGAGGTGCTGAAGGAGGAGCTGGAGGCGGTGCGGCAGTCCAAGAACAAGGTGGACGCCAGAATCAAGGAGCTGGAGGAAGAAATCAAGAGGTGAAAAGAACATGTCTGTCTGTGTTTCTGCAGGTTGTTAGAGAGAGAGAGCTCCACAGTTGGTAAACAGCAAGAACCTGTTCACCTGTAATCTAAAACTTAGGGGGTGTAAAGTAGCAGGTTTGTCCCAGCAGCAGCAGCAACATGATAGTGTTAAATACCTGTTTCTCTTGCTGTGTACAAATATATAACAGGGGAGATGGAAAACATTCAAATGTGGAGTTCATACTTTCTGTTTGGTGATGTTTGTCATTCTCCAAGTCTAAGAGCAGTGTTTCATTCATTTTTTGCACAAAATTAATAAGACCGAGAGCTCACTCTTCTTTTGGTTGATCCAGTCCATCACTAGTTGAAATGTCAAGGCACCGTTACATGTGCAAATTATATATATTTCATGCATTTACCAGGATAATCACATTCTTTGCACTAAACATACAGTTTCATATGCTATGCTGTTTTTTTAAACCAAGATGATCATCTAGGATGGTAGCTTTATAAAACATAGAAGATTAATTTAAATTTTTGGGTCAAATCAAAATTATTTAAACTTCAGTACCTGTTTACTTTATTTCAATTTAGCTGTTTTGGAAATTCTACGCAATGTTCATTTATTTATTTATTTTTACTTTGATGCAACTAATATTGTTTATCTTTTTTATGTTCTTGGAACTATTATAGATGTCATTATAAAGCAATGTTTTATTTATATGTATTTCTCCTTTGGCCGAAGTTTTTGAGACGTTTTTGGAGTTTTGTTTTGTAATATTTATAATGTTTATTTCAGTCCCAGCTTTTTACTCCCATTGTGTTTCCTCAGGCCCACATTTCACATAATATTTTATTCTGTTCATCTTTAATTGTTATATTTTAGTTCAGCATTTTGGGTGTGTTTTTTGACGGTTGGTTCCTTTTTTTGTTTTCACATTTCTGTAACTGCGCTCCTTTTCTTACATTTGATTGTATAAGAGCAAATAATATCTTGATTTATCGATTTATTGACCAAAATGCTGTGAAAGAATAGGTGTAGACCCATACATGTAAAAACAGATGAGTTAGAAATGTTCGTCCACCATAGTCAATAAAAAAGAAATTACAGGATCGATCTCATATTAAAAACAATCCTGCTGAGAATGTCACCTGAGCTGCTAATGTTGTGGATCTTCCAAAGGAACATGACTTCCTCTTTAATAAAATGTCTCGGCCTTAATGCATCTACATCCAAGGCATGCTCATAGTCTAAAAGTTCACACTCTTAACGGTGAATTAAATAGTAATTATTGAATATGTGTACAGTAACTGTGTTGTTGTCTGTTGCTTTGCGACTCCAGGTTAAGAGCAGAGGCGTCTCGGGACTCCAAAGACGAAGTAGGCGATGATGTGAGTAAACTTATCTCTACACTCCTTTATCCTGTCCTAAAAACCATGAGCAGCGCCTCCACAACCATCGGCAGCCCCAAAAGTAAAGATAAATAAAAAGCCTTAAATTCATCTTTTACTGCAGCAGCATAATCTCAAACTGAATAAAGGTGGAGAGTCCAACCTTTGATTTGACCTCTGGGTGAGGAAAAATAATAGCAGATCAAGAAATATTGGATCATCCAGATTCTTGGGTCCTCTGTTGTGCTGCGCTTCAGCTCACCCATAAAAGCTTTCTACGGGATTCAGGACTGAGGACAGAGTTAGTCACGGAAGAAGATTAATTTAGTTTCTGGTGAAGCATTATCCTGAATGACAAAATGTTTTTTAGTTGTCTGGCTGACCCCACCAGATTTGTATTTAAAATCCCTTAATATTTCCAGTAGTGAAGCTGCCATTCTGCCTTTGGATGCCCACAGCATCACAGATCCTCCACCATACGTAACAGTGAACACGAGGCACTCGCATATTCCTTCCATATCCTTTGTTTAACAGCTGACTGTTGGGTCTGGTGTAAAACACACACCGTCCCATTTCAAGTCCCATTTCAGTTTAGCATATTCCACATATTTACAGTTTTAATGGATGGACTTAAACATCTTTTCCTGCCATGCCTCCCAAACAACTGGCTGGAATGAAGACAGCAGCTAATGGTTGTTATGGACCATCCTGCTTGCTGTTTGCGGTGGCAAGATAAATGTGGATCCTCATCCAGCCTTTTAACTCCTGGCTAAAAGCAGTAAGACTAAGATTTGTGTCATATTTATACCTCAGGGAAACAGAAAAAGGGTGAATTATTAATTAGACGTTGTTAGAAGCTCTGATCAACATACAAAATATCTAAATAAAAATATTTTAGTAAGTTTGACTTTATAATTCTTATGATCCAGTGATGTTTTATGTGTTTTCTCCACTAAATAACTGCACTCAAATTGAAGGTGGTATTATGCAAATCCAACAAAAGCTGGACCTATTTTTGAGTTTTTAACACATCGTGTTTTTATCATTGAAGTGTATTTAGTTGCATGTAGACTTATTCAATAAAAAAACTGGAATCTAGTCTAATATGTCCTCTTGTTCATCTTTCTTTTTTTTTTATTGTGTGTAAAAGTGCTCTCTTCTTATCTGTGTCCAGTTTTCATCGCCCATGCAGGACGGGGACATGTCAATGACCCAGCGGCGCCGCTTCACTCGGGTGGAGATGGCCCGTGTGCTGATGGAGAGGAACCAGTACAAAGAGAGGCTGATGGAGCTGCAGGAGGCTGTGCGATGGACCGAGATGATCAGGTACGCATGTAAAGACTAATGTAAAAGTTACTGACATACGTTATTAACTTTGTCGTTACTCTTGTCTCTCCTTTCAGGGCATCCAGGGAGAGTCCTCCAATCCAGGAGAAAAAGAAGTCCACCATCTGGCAGTTGTAAGATTCAGCTTTTATTTTAAAATAATTACTGGTAAAAAAAAAAAAATGAAATAAACTTCTAAAGCAGGTGTTTTTTTTTTAAATAATACTCTGATTTTCCCTCTCCCAAAGCTTTGCACGTCTCTTCAGCTCCTCGTCCAGCCCTCCGCCCGTCAAGCGACCGTACTCCAGCGTCAACATCCATTACAAGTCGCCCTCGCCGGCGTTCAATCAGCGGCGTAGCCACACCATGTGCCAGATCTCCACCTCCAACCGCACCCTGGAGTTCTTCCCTGAAGAGTGAGCAAAAGCAGCCAAATCCAAACCTAATCCTACTCAACAGTGAACCTCCATGCCTGTCATGGTCTTACTCTGCTTTGGTCTGCACACCTGGATGCTTGCTCGCTTCTAGCAGCCCACAGATCAGAGAGCTTCCAGTAGACCTGCTGTAAGGTAGAGCTGATAATTGGCTCCTTTAACAGAAAGCAACTAATTACTGCAGCTGAACAATTATTCTAAACAATCTTGTTGGCTTAAAATTAAAAATGTTTTCTAAAAGACAGGTTTTACCAGAAAACCTTTCAGGACCAACAAAACCACTAACTTATCTTCCTAATAGAAAATAGTAGCTTTGCTTGTGCTTTCCTCCTCCCGCTCTTCATCTTTTCTTCTTCTCTGATTCTCGCTGCTGGCTGGCCAGGCTGCTAACGCTTCGCCTTCTCTCCCCTCTTCCCCCCCGTTCCAGACTGGCCAGTAACGGTGTTGCGTCTCTCCTCAGTGACTCGGCGCTAATGGCGCGCCGAGAGCAGCGGCGCGAGCAGTACAGGCAGGTGCGCGAACACATGCGCCGCGATGACGGCATCATGCAGGCCTGTGGCTGGAGCGTGCCATCTCGCCTCAAACAGGTAAAAAGCACACACAGGGGTCTCATGGCTACAATAGCTCCAAGTTTTGAACCTCCAGTGATTTGTTTATGTCCTCTTTTCAAAGAGAAAAGATTTCTTGTAAAAATGTCTGATCTGGCATGATCAGTAGTTCTTCTGGACTTAAGATTCACAGTTTTTTCACTCATTTTCAGCCAGTTTTTTTACATGACAGCATATTGCACAGTGTGCAATTCAAAAAGGATACAAGTAGAGACGTGGAGGTTTCAAAACAAGTAGTCGGTTTTTTCTTAGCCATTCTTCAAAATGGTAAAAACAAGAAATCATGTCATACAAGTAAGGCAGATGGATGTTGATCTTCATAAATCAGAATCAGCTTGTTTTGCAAGTTTGTGCACACAAGCCATGGAGCTAAATCAACACACATAAGTTTCACCAGACCTTACTTCTTGTTCGTCTCAGTCCCCAGACCTGATTTCTTTTATAGAAAACCTCCATAGTGAACTAGAGAGAACCTTAATCTCTTTGCTAAGAGGAACAATCAAAGATTGCTTGCTCCAAGTTTGCCCTCGATAGAAGACCAAGTGCTGTCCTGGAGCCAAGTGAAGTTCCTTAGCGAAAGAAAAAACAACATTCCTCTGACAATAACACAAAGGTAGACTGAAAAAAAATGAAAAAGCAGCCAATGACCTCAAGAAAGCTTGACGATAACTATAAAAGATTATAGTAAAATCTTAATCCTAATTTGAAGCAAAACGTAACGAAAATGGATGACTTAAGACTTTTTCAGAATATGGTAGATAGTCAACATGCAGATGTGAGAGGCTTATCTGTGAGATCTTAAGCACATTTCTTGGTGTCCTACCACTTCAACTGTCCTTCATAGACTTTATGAACTGTCGGAAAAGGATTTTTAAATACATCAAAACCTTAATGTAACCGTTTTTTAAGACTTAACAGAAAAGACGGACAAAACTTCAGACGCGAGTCCTTTTAACCGGACACAAACAAATAAAATACTTTTATTGCACTTGTTAGCAGAACAACTTTATTATCAGCCAGCTTATACTTTTTTTATTCTGTGGTTTCAAGCATGTAAGTGTACAAAGAAGTCAGATATTTAAATATACGCTGTATAACAAAAACACGAGCTGTTTTATCTCAAAGCTTGGATTCAAGTAGAACTAAACTTTGTTTGTTTCAGGTCAGTTTTTTTTTTTATTGCTATTTGTTTTTTTTTAACATTCTTCAAAATCAGAAGTTTACATAGACTAATACTATTACACCTTTAAACTATTTGAGAAAGCCCACGTGACGATGTGGTGCCTTTGCAAAGCTTCCAATTGGTTAATTGACATCTAAATACTGTGGATGTGTGACATTATGGTCAAATTGAAAGAAATCAATTAACATATGAAGAAATTTAGGCTTTCAAAAGTCATCTTTGATTACAACGACTGATGTTGCCATGTTCATCGGTTCAGTTTTAGCATGTTTAGCGTGTTCAAGAAGGAGACTGCTTTTGTGTCAGGGATGAACATTTGTTGGTGCAAAATCTGGTTCTAACCCACAACAAAAGGCCAGAAGCTGGTTAGAGAGAGTTTTCATTCACAGAGAAACTAGACCCGTAATGAGCTGGACGGAAAGGCCAGTGTGGAAGGAGCAATCACTTCAAAAGCCAGATTACAAGACCTGAGACCACCATTCCAACTGGTACGGTGGTGGAAGTATTATGCTGTGCTGCAGGAGGGACTGTTGCACTTTACAAAATATGACATCATGAAGAAAGAAGATTATGTGAGGATATTAAGGCAATATCTCAGGGTATCAGCCAAGAAGTTAAAGCTTGGGGTTGAATGGGTCTTTCAGATGAACATTGCCTTTAAACAAAGTGGGATAAGGCCAACAAAATCCACATCTATGAGTGGCCATCACAGAGCCCTGATCTTATCTTGACTCAGTTACACAAGTTCAGGAGGAATGGGCCAAAATTCCAGCAAACTATTGTGAGAAGCTTGTTTAAGGAAACCCAAAATGTTCTATCCAAGTCCTATAGTTTAATGTAAAGGGTACATTTGCCAAATAATAAGAAAATTAGAATGGCATTCAGCATGAAAAGTTCATCCTAAATGACCTAAAACGGAAAAATTTAGTGTGATTTGATGTCAGACAGAGGGAAAAGTTTGCGTCTTTGTATACAGTGCATATAAATGTCTGGCTTCGAGTATATCTTGGAAGTGTTGCTGGCAGAGCGAGGTTGACTCTCGGCTCGAAAAAGGCCGATAGCTCGGTGTGTTGGTAGGCAGGTGGCTCTAACTCTGGTCTCCCACAGACTGGTGGTCAGACGGACGGCGCTAAGGACAGCCCACTGAAGAGACAACAGGCAAGTGAGACCGACAGAGGACCAGCATGCGTCTTCATGGCTTCCCCCCTCCTTTTAACCTTCCAACTGAATTTCTGACCCTTGCAGAAGCTGACAGAGAAAGACATTTTTTTAACTAAATAAAAATGGTCACAAATGTAGGATTTGTGATCAAGCTGACTTCGAGAAATGCATGAAATTTAAGCGATATTGTTTTATTTGTAGGCATGAGATGGTTGAATATTTGCTACAAGACTTTCTTACCCCTTGCAGCCTTTTTACCTTTAACCTCTGTCTGTCTCAACCTGCCCTACTTAACACACTTCTTAACGTCTTTGCTTTATCTTGGTGTTACTGTATATCTAAAGAAAAAAACCTAATATACTTTCCAGTGATGAGACTGTGGGGTTTCTTTGATCATATCTTTTTTTGTTGTTGTTTCTCCATGTGCAGTAGTTCTGGCTTCTTTAATAACCATTTAATTGCTTTTAAAAATTCTTCGCCTCTTCCCCTAATTTCAAAATATTAAGTTATGAATAGACATGTTCACCACTATAGATAGAGTCGGAGGTACCTGTTTCTCTTTTTCAGAAAACTTGTTCAAGAAGATAACACCTCCCAGATTTCCTAATTTCTCAAAGCTCTCACTCTGTAAAAGCGATGAAGCTTTGCTTTAACTCTAGTGGTCATGGATAGCTTGCATACATTGTGATATCAGACATTGTATTTGTTTTTATATTTGTGTCAGTGCTCAGAGGATTTCCAGATGCTTCGAACCAGAACATCATTAATTTCCCTGCTTGTCTCCTAACTGCTCATCACTTTTTCCCTGCAGACCAATGAGAAGGAGGATAACCGCATGAAGAATGTGCCTGTCCCGGTGTACTGTCGCCCTCTGGTGGAGAAAGACCCCAACAGGAAGGTGAGAATCTTTCAATGAAATGAGTCAAGGGTGCTACTCATACTCAAGGATGCTTTGTTTACTTTCTTGCATCTTTTTCTATTCTTTCCTTCAAGATGAAAAAGCTGTTGTATTAGAAGTGCCTGATTATATATGTGGAGGCTTGACTATGTCCGGCAACATTTATGAGGGTTGGTTATGTTCTCCGTCTGGTATTTCTGTTAAATCCTTAAAAAAAAAAAATCTTCTTTCATTTCATATGATCTCAACACTACTGACCTGTTTCTTAATGGCTGGTCACCAATCAGGTGGAGCTGAACATCCAGGTTAATTCTTCATTTCATTGATCTGAACTGTGACTTCCAATGCCAACACCTTATTCCGAGCAGTATTACATGAGTTTAAACTGCTTTGACTTAAATTTCGTTGTCTTAACTCTCTTTAAGAGCAGACTGGGGCAGCTGGTTTGATTTGTGATGTTTTGGGGAGTTTTCTTTATTTGCTTTTGTGCTTTTAGTTGTGGTGTGCAGCGGGAGTGGACCTGACCGGATGGAGAGCCAGCAGCCAGGAGGTGGCGCCACCCAAAGCACCGTCAGGCAGCAGTGACCCCCTGCAGACTGAGGAAGACCGAGCAGACAAGAAGAACACGCCGCCTGAGAAGAGGAAGGTAGACCTTCGAGTATTAACATCTGCTGCTCAGGGACTGCTCATGTTAATGAATGACATTTGTCTTTATTATCTGAATTTAAACACAAACTAATAATTTCCTGTGTAATAAACCATGAGGGATGCTTCCCCCCCCCCCACTTTATCACCATTGCTTTTATTCGTCCACCTCTCTCTCTTAGTCTAAGGAGCTCCAGGAGACAGACAGCATGAACAGTCGAGTGTGGATCCTCACCAGCACCCAGTCTGCCAGCAAAGTGGTCATCATCGACGCCAACCAGCCTGGTTCTCTGGTCGACCAGTTCAACGTCTGCAACGCCCACGTGCTCTGCATCTCCAGTGTGCCAGGTTAAAACAGAAAATGCCACTTAAGGGCCGATTATTGCATGTTGATTACACGAGAGTTTGTTGGTGAGGTCCTTGTTTGCTGCTCATGTGTGTTTATGGTTCATCCAGCTGCAAGCGAGAGCGATTATCCAGCAGGAGAAATCGTGTTGGATCCAGGTGATGGAGGAGCAGGGGGTGGAGAAGACATGAGTGGGGTGGAGGGTATGTTGGCTGGCATCACGCTGGTCGGCTGTGCCACAAACTGCAGTGTTGCCCGTAGCAACTGTTCCTCTCGCACCGACACTCCCATAGTGGACAAAGGACAAGGTGGGCTCATCATAAATGCAGCGTCTTGCAGAAGTATCCAAACCGCTTGAACTTTTTCACATTTTGTCACATTTACACCTCAGACTTCAATGTACTTTATTGGGATTTTATGCAACAGACAAACTATATAGTATGACAATTTTTGCAAAGGAGAAGATTTTAAAATATATTGACTAATAAATGTCTGAAAAGTGTGACACACATTTGATTCAGTGCCTGGAGAACCACTTTTCGCTGCAAATAGAGCTGCAAATCTTTTGGGGTATGTCTCTACCAGTTTTGCACATCTGGAAACTGAAGGTTTTCCCCATTCTTTTTTTACAAACGTTTTTCCGCTTTGTCATAGATTCTTAGTTGGATTAGAGTCTAGACTTTGAGTCAGCCATTCTAAGACATGAATATGTTTTGAACTTATCAAATTTTTTTTAGCTCAGGTTACATGAGGGTAAATTTCCTGCTGGAAGGTGAACCTCCTGTCTTTTACAGCCTTCACCGGGTTTTCCTCCAGAATTAATCCGTATTTAACTCCATCCATCTTTCTATCAACTCTAATCAGCTACTCTAACCCTGCTGTTGTTGTAGTGTGACAAAATATGAAAAAGTTCAAGGTGTGTGAATACTTTAGCAGTGCACTCCACCTAACAGAGAAAATAAAACTTGAATCTGTGTGAATAAACTTCTCTGGTGTTGTACTGTAGCTCCCACTGCTCCCCCCATGAACGGAAAGATTCACCCCGCCCAGTCAGCCGAGGAAGCCACAGAGGCCACGGAGGTTTCTGAATCCACGGCCAGCCACACAGAGATGGGATCGGGACGCCCGGGGCCCTTCACGGAGCACGTCTTCACCGATCCTCAGCCTCGTCCGGCAAATGAACGGTAGGAAGTCAAACCCTGGCCGATCAGCAGAAAATGTACCAATGAATCTGGTTGGTTGAGGCTTGGAACGGTGTCTGTCCACGCAGGGGCACAGGCCAGTCCAAAGAGGAATCCTCTCAGCCCACAGAGTCCGAGGAAGGAGGGGAAGAAACCAAAAACTACACCAGCGTGGCCCCCACCATGTGGCTCGGGGCGCAGAATGGCTGGTGAGCCAAACAGCAGATCTACTTTTATACTGTTTCCTGTTTTATTTGTCAACAATTCAAACGAAGCATTACATTTTTATGAAATGTCTAGTCAAAAAAATAAAACTATAAGTTAAATGAACACTACAATTTCTGATGCGCTTTGACACAAAGTAAAAATATAAAAAGAGTCAAAGAAATTATTGTATTTGTCAAGACAAAAACATCTAACCTGATTTTAATAGAGTACGTTTGAAAATGCAGTTTAATTCAAGTTAAAGAAATAGCAGAAACAAAAATGAAAAGCTGTTTAGCTTTCTCATAGCTAACTCTCTTGTGTCCCTCCAAGGCTTTATGTCCACTCTGCGGTCGGAAACTGGAAGAAGTGTCTCCACTCCATCAAACTCAAAGACTCGGTTCTCAGTCTGGTGTAAGACAAACATCCATGCACGCCCCTTTTTATCGCACCTACATATTTAGTTGTAGGTAGCTGGTCAGAATTCAGTGCCTCTCTCTTTCAAGTCTTCCAGCAGTCTCTGTCTAATTTTCTGCTTTCAGGCATGTGAAAGGCCGTGTGCTGGTCGCCCTCGCTGATGGAACGCTCGCCATATTCCACAGATCAGAAGGTATTTGCATCTTAATTATTGTTTCGTGTTGGTTTCACTGCCACCAGGCACTTTATTTTAACTGCTCTGATAGTCTCCTTTTACAATAAGCGTCAGTTTTGTTGTTGTTTTTGTCCCCAGATGGCCTGTGGGATTTGTCAAACTACCACCTCATGGACCTTGGCCGGCCTCATCACTCCATCCGCTGCATGGCGGTCGTCCATGATAAGGTGTGGTGTGGCTACAAGAACAAGATTCATGTCATTCAGCCCAAAAGCATGCAGATTGAGGTGAGTTACGTAGCATCCCTCTGTAATCCAACATTCAGCTTTTGTATTTCTTTATAGCAGATCAACTGTTTCTGCTTGTTTTCCACTGATTCACTCTGTCTCTGATTCCGTGCTGCTCTGCA
The DNA here is from genome assembly GCA_963556495.2 of Valencia hispanica. Taxonomy (NCBI): domain Eukaryota; kingdom Metazoa; phylum Chordata; class Actinopteri; order Cyprinodontiformes; family Valenciidae; genus Valencia; species Valencia hispanica. Next base: position 21,158,360 of record OY747718.1, on the reverse strand, counting down.
GAAGTCCTTCGATGCCCACCCCCGGAGGGAGAGCCAGGTGCGGCAGCTGGCCTGGATCGGCGATGGCGTGTGGGTGTCGATCCGGCTAGATTCCACTTTACGTCTGTACCACGCGCACACGCACCAGCACCTCCAGGATGTGGACATTGAGCCATACGTCAGCAAAATGTTGGGTGAGTTTAAGATCAGTTAAATAAACCAGGTACATGGAGATTTTATTCATTCAGATATTGTTGCAGGCGTATTTGCTGTTGAGATTTAACGCGCTGTCTCCGGTTCTGGGTTAAAGGTACCGGCAAGCTGGGTTTCTCTTTTGTGCGGATCACAGCCCTGCTGATTGGTGGAAATCGTCTCTGGGTGGGGACTGGAAACGGTGTGATCATCTCCATCCCACTGACAGAGAGTAAGTGCTTTCATACAGAAAGGGACTCGCAGCAAAACGTAACCACAGTGGAAAATAGTTATTGGGATTAATCACAGATTACAGTAGCAGAGGAAAATATTCATGCCCCTTTAATCTATTTACATTTTGTGTGATAGACACAAACATAGCAGAGCATATAGTGAACCTGAAGCAAAAGTATACTTGGTTTCCAAATTTCTTAAAAATATTGCAGCTGATTAACATTGCTCGACGCCCTACATACAGAATCTCTATAAACATGGAAGATGGTGGTGGCAGCGTCATGCTGTGGGGATGTTTTTTCCTCAGCAGGAACAGGAAAGCTGTTCTTAGTTGACAGGAAGATGAATGGACCAAAAATGGGTAGAATCATGGAAGAAAACGCTGTTAAAACTGTAAAAAAAAAAAAAGTATTGGCGAAAAAAGGGACAAACACAAATGCAAGCCACATTTGATTTTATTCTCATTTATGCACTACTTTTCTGTTGGGCTTATTGCAGAAAATCAGAGTAAAACACATTTCAGTTTGTGAGAAATTCAATCAGTCAATCAAACTTTAATTATAAAGAGCTTTTCATACAAACATTGCAACTCCAAGTGCTTGACAGATTAAAATGACCCCACATAAACCACATTCCCCAGGTGGTTTCCCAAATTGAGAAAAGGCGCAAGAATACTTGCGAAAATCTCTGTATTTAATAAGGAAGTGATCATTTAGCCGCTTTTACATATTTATTTAATTAAGAAATTGAGGCTTTGATATAAATTTGAACTTAATGGCTTAACCATCTGATTACTTCAAATTATTTGGCAATTGTTTTGAAAATTAGTTCTGACTTTATTTAACTACAAGACAGGAAACACAATAAAAAAATCATAAATTGCCTGAATTGGTTCTTTGGATTTTTATCAAAAAACAAAATCTAAAAGCTCCCACCAGGTGTTATTTTTGTAGATTTCATGTAAATAGACACACAGACTCTTTTCCTCCTTCAGATCAGCACTTTTTACCCATATAGCTCTCCAGCTGACCTTCTCTGCTCTTCTCCAAGCAACTTCTCCCACCTTTGTTTTACTCTCTCCCTCAGTGGTTTCACCTCCTTATCCCAGTCTGGGTCATAACTTTCTCTGTTACTGTCCTCTTTCTCCCTTCTCCTTCCTCCTCTTGTTCCACCTCCCAAAGCGGTGGTCCTTCACCGGGGACAACTCCTGGGTTTGAGGGGTAAGTGGTAGCACTCCCTTCCTCCTGCTCTTGTGATCTAAGTGTTCTTACCTTTTCAAACCTTCGTGTTTCCTGCAGACCTCCACTACACTGTATTCTCTTAGGTGTACCTACATGGTTTCTTATGTTTTGAGTTGGTGGTACACATTCAGCAGTTTTGTATTTGTGATTACTGTACTGAAAAATACAATGTTTTTTTGTGATTTGACTTGTGAATTATTTTTCATTGTCACATTTAACTGATTAGAGGCTTTGCATGACAGTTTTTCATTTTTTTGTCATATATATCTTGTTTGTGTAACCAATTTGCAGCATGACTTGATTTAACTTTTTTGAGGGGTTTAAAATTATTTTTTTTGCATGTGTGATTTTTTTCTTGTGTCCCTTCCTGTTTGCCTTCTCACCAATGTGGTCTCTCTCCGTCAGCAAATAAAGTGTCTCCTACGTCCTCCGGCGGTGTGATCCATGTGTACGGCGATGACGGCTCTGAGAAGAGCACCGGCAGCTTCATCCCCTACTGCTCCATGGCCCAAGCGCAGCTGTGTTTTCATGGACACCGTGATGCTGTCAAGTTCTTCGTGTCCGTACCGGGTAACTACAGTTCATGGCTTTATGTTGCTGTTCATCAGATTTGAATATCAAATTAAAAGCTCCTAATATACTATTAGGATAGTGAGGTCACCTACATTTGATGACCTAGCATTATTCTTCATATATCCAAGCACTAATGCCATTTTAAAGCATAATAACCTGCCAAATTCAGCACGCTAATGAAAACAAAACAGGGCTGAGAATGGAGCCTTGAGGTATTCCAAATGAAAGTGGTGTTGGGGCAAAACAATATCACGAGCCCAAAACTGTCAAAGCCTTCCTCAACAACGGAGAGCTCGATTTTAGATGATCTTTTTTAGATTTAAAAGACAGATTATTTAGGTTTAAAAGGCTGGTCTAGACAATGGGACAGGAGAATTAAAGCCTAAAAGAATTGATAGCTTTTGTATTACCAAAGCAGAATAAAAAGTGGAAAAAGATTTTAAACTTCAAAAAGTGTGCATATATATATGTATATAAACACAGGGCCCAGACTGGAGCCTTGAGGAACTCCACCTTTAAGTGCTGCTGGAGAACAAGAATATTATGAGCCATATTTTCAGTTTTACAATTTTTCATTTGATTTTAAATGCATTTAATTTTACATTTATTTCTCAAATTTTCTATTTCCTATTTCCAATTAATGACTTGTTCCTTTTTTGTTTTTCTTTTTTTACAGGTAATGTTTTGGCCACCCTAAACGGCAGCGTTCTGGACAGCCCATCTGAAGGTCAGAGCTCCACAGCAACCACAGAGACGGAGGCGCAGAGCGTTCAAAATGTGCTGGTGCTGAGCGGAGGAGAGGGCTACATCGACTTCCGCATAGGTAGGCGGTGACTCTCACAAACCTTCACTTCCCTAGCAAAAATCTGTCAACTTTCTACCGTCAGTCTCTATAAAGCAGATACCTTAAGTCTTGGCTGTTACCATGTTTGTTTTGACCCTCCATCCCTCATTACTCACAAAAAAATCATTCCCATATATATTTTCATGGAGATGTTTTATTACTATAAAGTTAAGCATAATCTGAATAATTTTGTCATGACCCATGTTTATTTTCCCTGCAGGGGATGGAGAGGATGATGAGACAGAGGAAGGAGACAGCAGCAGTGGGGCTTCACAGATGAAACCTGCTTTGAGCAAAGCTGAGCGGAGCCACATCATCGTCTGGCAGGTTTCCTACGTGCCAGAGTGATGCCTAAATCCGCTTTAACTCTACACCTGAACATCTTATTGAAGAAATCACCCTCCCCTCCCCCCAGAAGCTTCAAGCCACTTAAACTTTGTAATTATCCCCTGGTCATGTGAAAGTTCCCTTCTGGCTCTGAAAATAAACCCTCCAAGCTGCGCATCTTTCCTTGTAACCCCCCCCCATCCCATCACCTTTTAACTTTAATGCCTGGTAAGTACCTCCTTTGACCTAGTTATCTGCTTGCCATCCTGTGTCTGTCCCACACAGGGCATTGTAATCATCATTATCATAACCCTTGTAATTACCTCCATCCTCTGTAACTATCAAATATTCCACCTGTTGGCATAAGTTATCTCCGCGTATATTAGACCTCGGTTGGATCGGGCCCAGAGCTCCTCCTAATCTTTTGCCAGTAAGTTTGACATCTATGGAAACTTGTCTAAAACAAAAAAAATAATAAAGAAGAGCAGCAGTTACAATAATGTGATAAATGAAGATGTATTTCCAAAAAAAGGTACATTTTACAGCGCTGATGCAATAAGAGGTAAGGGACTAGGTCCTAACCCTTGAAAAACCACTCATACTCCTTGAACTTGTCCACATCTTATCATATTACAACCATAAATGTAATTTATTTAGATTTTTTGAGACGAAAACGAATTCATTTAGAGGTTTTAGAGCAAAAGGGGAGTGAATGCAGTTGCACGGCAAACTTTTGAGATTTTATAAAATGTGAAAAAACGTTGACCATTTATCCTTTCATCATTTAACAATTCAATTCAGTTTATTTATATAGCGCCGATTCACAACAGACGTCATCTCAAGGTACTTTACAAGAAAAGTCATTTTAATACAAGCATTCCAATCAGTTTAAAGGTTTAGTTAGTTTTCTATTTAAGGAATCCCAGCAGATTGCATCGAGTCATTGACCCGCAATTGCGCCCAGTTTTTGTCTAACTTTATTTAGACCTTTGCACTGTAACACTGGTTGTATGTTTAAGGGGAATCTCCACCCCGCCTCAAGTCTTACACCGCTTCCAACAGGTTTTCCTTCAGGGTTACCCTGTATTTAGCTCCATTTATTTATTCGTCAGTTCTGATCAACATCCCCACAGCATCATGCTGCCACGTTTCAATCTGGGTATGCAACACTGGTTTGTTGTCACAAAACAGCTGTAGTCATTTTAACATTAAACACAAGCGGACTCTTTTTACCAATTAGGTGACATTTGGCTGCATCAGATTTTCTTAAGGAGTATCAGAGTATAAGGGGGCTAAATACAAATAAATAAATAATAGGTTTCGAAGTTTGTGTTTGTAACGTGACAATATGTGGAAAAGTTTAAAGGCTGGGAATCTTTTCTCAAGGAACTGTGTTGCATAGACGCTCAATGAGGGAGGAGAATCCTGGAAACGTGGTGCAGCTGCAGCAGCCTGAGGCCAGTAAACAAGTCGCACCGTCTCCACTCAGACCAGTCCAGTTCAATATTTCAATCCTTCGGTTCCTGAATATCTCTCTCTCTCTGATTGGCTGTTGATCAGATGCTTTGGTGTGAAGCAAAGTGGCATGATGTTATTTTATGTACAGGGAGAACTGTAAATGTCCAGACGCACTGAAGCCCATCCTCTTTGTTCAGTATGGAAACTCGTGCATTGATCTCTATCTGTGGATTAAATATTAAAACATATTTGTGTGCCGAAAGCAATCATCTTGAGTGTGAGCTGGGTTTGTTAAGTCAAAGCAATATGCAAAAAGTACAGAGCAAAAAGTATCTCAGAAAGATATGACATGTTTTTTTATACAAGTTTATTAAATGAAATTACTACACTTATTGCAGTTTTACGTCAGGCTGAAAACTGAGCCTGGTATAAAAATACAAAAAGCAATAATAAAGAGTTCAATGCTGTTCAAAAGCTGAAAACTTTACATTCAAGTATGACCACATGATCATTTTTACAACGATAGATGACCTTTAAGTTACTGGAAAACATTAAATTAAGGAAAAAGGCTTTTTTTATGACAATCACTTTGGGTTGATTTAGTGTTTTTTTCCAAAATAACTGCAGACAGAACCTGTTTCTGCAATTTCGAATCTGTTTAACAGCGACTCAATGCAGAGTCAATTTCGTATCTGTCATCTTCACAATTCCAGTTTCTTGTTGCAACAAGTCGACCTTATAGCTTAAAAACTAAAAACTTCACTGGTCCTAACAAAATCCTTTCATTAAGATCATCCCACATTATGTAAACCAAAGAAATCAAGGCAGAGATGACCTTTCTCTGCTACGTGTCTACAAACTAGTGAAGCTAAAAAGATTAAACGTAAACCGAGGTTTGATCCTTTATGTTAAAGCTGCAGAACGTCTGTGACCCGTCAGTAGATCCAGTTCTTGGTGCTGCTCTCCCAGCGGTGGAGCTCACTCTGACGGAACCAGAGACAGATTTCCTTCTGGGCGCTCTCCACCGAGTCACTGCCGTGGATCACATTCCTGAAAACAAAGCCGGTAAAAGGTCGCTCCTTTGATTGTCATCCCGATACGAAATGAATAAATAAATACTTCCTTAAAACATAAAAAAGCACAAATAATCTAATGGTCCTCTCTTTTTTTTCAACCAATCAATGACTTTAACAAAGAAAGCCAATATATATCCTCACAGTGACTTTAAAGGATTTCTGAGATGATGATTTAAAGGTCTCTTCAAGGACACTTTAAACAGGTTTCTGACACAATTTCTACTCTAAAATCAAACATGTCCAGACTCAAATTTTCAGATATTTTTCAGCATTTTCGATCACATACTAACCTTAAACCTCAGATAATAAAATCAGACTGCTTTTCAAGTAGGACTGCACAAATAATGACACACAACCCTGAAAACTGTTTTTTGCAGTCGGGCATTGGTTCATTCCACTGCTTTAGTCTTATTTGGGTTCAGTTAGATCAATTCTACTTCAAACTCTTCAACTCTGGACTTCTCTAGTACGGAATCAAGGATCTTGAACTGAACGCAGATTGTTCAGAGCCCTGTTTTTCAATTTCAGTACCCTCATTTTTCTTCTAAAAAAAGAACAGTTTTAGTTATGCAGGTCCATTTCACTACCTGAATTATTAAGACCAAACAGGCAGTGAAATTGATCTTCTTTTTTTTTATTTAATATAATTTTAATTTAGTAACTTAACCAAAATGCTGTTACTAAAAATATTAAAGTCAAGATTTGATTTGGCAAATAAAGTATGTCAAATCAATATGAATCATTTGAATTTACTAAGCATTATTCTTTTTTCCATACTTATCTGGACCTGATACAATAAAAACAAACTCTTTTTGAGACTGAAAAATATTAAGAATAAAAAAAGAACCTTTCTTCTCTAACCCAGCACCACCAAGAGTTGGTGTACATCTCTGCAGTGACATTTTCACCTGGCCTCTGCTTCATGTTGGGATATTCCACCCAACACTGCAAGTCCTGCCGTGCAACACGCTACCGATAAAGCTGACATCATGTTTGATGCGTGCAGACTCTGTGAGCCGAGCTTACGTCACACGTCAGAAAACATGATGCAGACGAGGCTCCCGCTGCCCCAGATCATCTTCATCATTCAGATCTTTCCCAGCTACAGCTAATATATCGTTCATATTGGTCCTGAAAGTCATAATAATTTTATTCTATATTGGTTTATTTTATTTATGGGATGATAATGCAAAATAAAAAATACATAAATAATAATTGATTAAATAAATAAAAATATGAAGGTCATTGCAGAAGTCTTGCCATCTCTCTTTCCTGATTCCAAAACCAAATGTGGGGCTGGTTAAGATACTCCTTCTGTTAGAAGACCCAATTCTGCACAACTTTCCACCATCTAGATGTTGACATGAGGCGAAGTTGAAGAATTTAGAGGTTGCATCAGTGAACAGAATTGTTTGTTCCAACAGTACAATAATCCCAAATATACAACGAAACTACTCCAGGATTGGATAAAGCAGTTTAAGATCAAAGTCTAACCTCATCTTTGTGCAAAATGTGTGCTTAAAACCCTGATCTATGGTTTAGGGACACCAGAAGGATCAGAAGCTTGGTGCGGGCTACAAAAAGCAGGTGGATGAGGTACAACTTCCTAAGACAAGTCACCAAATGTCAATGGGGGTGGATGTATATATTCGAGCTTGTATGTATAATTTCTGTCACTGTTAGGATAAAAACAAATCTCACAACTTTTTTGTTGTTTCAGTGAAGGACACCAGATGTCGAGCTGATGGTTAGGAATGGCAGTGAAAATCCTGCAGTTTATTCTGATGCAATATGGGTAAAATATTGGTTGCATGTCTGCACTTTTAAAACATCGAGATCAGACCCGTAACTTGCAGGGCGCATTGATGAAATGACTTACTTGCCCACTTCCACACAGAAGTCTCCCCGGATGGTTCCTGGCAGTGAGTCTGAAGGATTGGTCTCCCCCAGCATCTTCCGAGCAGTTTTCACAACATCTAAACCCTGCCACACCTACACACAAAAAAAAAAAACACTTGAACACATGAAAAGATTACTGAGAAATCTGTTTTTAGCTTTGAATTTTAAAGCAAACTCTATTTAGAACTGAAATCCTCTAACAACGCTGAGAAAACTCACCATCGCAACAACTGGTCCAGAGCTCATGTAGCTTATTAATGTGCTGTAGAAAGGTTTGTTCCTCAGCTCCAAGTAGTGTTCGCTGAGAAGCTCCTCTGACGCCTGGTGTGGACATGCAAACAAGACGAACACGTTGATTTAGCAGATTGTGTCTCTGATCCATCCAACCGTGCATTTGAGCCACAAGTCAGTGAACACCTTTACAAGTTTAAGAGCCACAAGTTTGAAGCCTCTCTTCTCAAAACGACGCACTATTTCTCCCACCAGTTTGCGCTGCACACCGTCTGGCTTCACGGCGATGAAGGTGCGCTCGTTCACCCCCGTCCAGCCTGAAGTAGCATACAGGGAGATTAAACTTCAAAACAAAAGGGACTGACCTAATTTACCCATGGCATGAATTTAAATTAGCAAATGACCCATGAGACTAAAAGAATCAAACTCAAACTAGCTTACCAAATACTGGACACAGAATTTCTTGCAAACATCTTAAAGGAATAATTTCATTAGAATAGAATAGAATAGAATGGTCACTTATTGTTCATCAACATAGAAATGCAATTAGAAATCCGTAAACAGTAATTTGCAGGTCTACAAGGTTTGACTGTAGGCTCAGGGTTGGTTTGTATGGGATCAGAACAGTATCACCTTGAAATGAAACTGAAAATAAATATTGGCATTGAAAAATATTATTGTAACTGAAAATATTAATTTTGAATCTGAAATAAATCTAGTGAACATTTTTGTATTGAAAGTGTTTTTTTTTATGAAACTCATGTATATGCATAGAAACAAATAACTCAAGTTTTCAAACTTTCATTTTTTTTACAACGCTAATCTTTTTTCCAATGCCATCATTTTTTCAGCTTCATTCAGGTGATACTATTTTGACGCTTGTGTGTGCACGCGCATGAGGGGCGGGGCTTCAGCCCCCATATGTTTGCATGAACGAGACAGGAGGGAAACTCCGACTGTCCGAGACGAGACACGAGAAACAGCAGGACATTTACATTGCTAATAATGTGGTTTGTGGAAGAAAAAAAAGACATAAACAGTTTCTTCTCAGTTTCTTCTACTGACCAGTAGACTAGGAGTCTTTGTGATAAAGTTTTATGCTTGTGTAGCCTGTCTTTGTATGAGGCTCTCCTCATTACAGACAGTGTGGTATGAAGGGATGTAAATACACACTATATATACCATATTAAATAACTGTATTTATTTCAGATGCACAATACATATTTACAATACACGTCAATAGCGTTAACAAATCAATTAAGACTGGTGTAAGCAAAGCTAACAACACTGACAACTCGTTTTTTATTAGATTGCAAAAACGTAATTGTGACGCACACTCTAAACCAGAAGGTGGCGCTAATGCGCGCTAACTACCATGGCAAACTGAGAAGAAACCGTTCATATCTTATTTTTATTTTTAATTATTATTATTACACAAACCACATTATGCTTTCTGTACACCTAGAGACTTTGAAACGATTTAGAAAAGATTCTTAAAGATTATCAGCTCACATCTAAAGACTTGGGTTAACAGTTTTTTAGTCTCAGACTAAAGATTTTATAAACACTGAATCTTGTTGGGACACTATTTAAAGTGTAACTGAACCCCCTGAAAAGGCATAACCCCGCCCCCAGACAACATTAAAAAAATTCTACAAAGTGGGCGGTGCCAGGAAGAACGGAGGGGTATGGCCAAGTTTGGAGGATGAGCGGAGGGGGGAACGTGGGGGTGTGTTCAGGAGGACACTGACAGCTCGCTTAATCTGACACTGAAACATGGACAGTGACCAAAGAGACGTTGCCAGTTTTGCGACTGATCGATCTGATCAACATTCATCTAGCCTATGTTAGCATCACCACTCAGAGACTGGACTCCTCCTGTCTTCCTCTGCCTCAGCAGCACCGAGCTCGGCCGGCGCTGGCTCGGCGCCCTGAACCAGCGGATCTCCTCCGTCGTCACCGGAGATAGAGGAGTAGAGGGAGGCTTTATGGAGCTCAGCGGCCGCGAGCCATATCAATTCGAGCCGCTGGCTCGGGGCGCTGAGTCAGCGCTGCCCGAGGCTGCAGCTGCAGCTCAGGGAGAGAGACACAGGAGGAGTCCAGTCTCTGAGTGGTAATGCTAACATAGGTCATATGTCTGATAGTTTTATACCCAAACCCACGGGGCGTGTCTGTGAGACCATGGCTGCTGTGACATAGTCGATGCCTGTGACGTAGAGATGTACCGCTCTCCACCAATAACAAAATTCCAATGCAGTAGCCACCGTTCAACCCTAAGAGGGCAGCACCAACGACGTTTTTAGACCAAAAGGTGTAGAATTAAACAAGTTTACACCAAAATGTAAAAAAATCCCCAGAAACTGAAAAACTGCATTGGTAAAGACCCATTTATACAGTTTAGAAGCAAAAAAAAGTTGTTTTGGGGTTTAGTTACTCTTTAAAAGACTACACCTAGGCTAGCTTCCCGCAAAATTCCTCCCATTATGCTCAGCATTATAGTTTCTTTATGTGCGAATGTTGTAGCATTCTTTGCCAAGATTAATGTTATGTCAAATAAAGACTTGCATTCAAAGTGGGTATTGTATCATCAAGTAACTGGTTAACGCATATCTTTTTAATACAAGGTGTTTATGCTGTACCACTTGCTCCATGCAGATGCACAGATAGCGTTGGTTTGTGCCTGTATTCCAGGGGGAAAGGTTGGCATACACTTTTTAATTTATGGCCCATTTCTCAGCCATGCAACACAAATATTGTATTTGTTGTGTATAGACCCTGCCAGGCTCCATAGGTGGCTACAAAACTTGTTATTTAGAAATATGACACCTATGTTTATAGCCTACTTTCCCGCAGAAACAAAAAAATGTTGATATGTGGCAAGGTGCAAGACAATATCATGAACGGGACTCGAACCCAACCTTCATCGTGGATGTAATCCTGCTTATTTACCATTGTGCCATAGCAGTAAAGTACAACCCAAGACAGCCAGGGTACACTGTAAGGGGACAGGACCCCCACACGGTCACATAGTTCAATGAACGGAGGGAACAGATTTACGACTCCATGCGCATGGTTTAATAAACCGAGGGTACAGATTCTTACCCCTCAAAAATTATTTCTGCACCTGACCCCTGGCGGGCTCTGTAGCTTCGTGCTACGGCTTGTGTGAGAACAGCTTTATTGGTTGTTGATTGATTTACATCACAACGACTACAGGATAATATCAAACATGTTTGATTCAAAAGACCACAGAAAGACTGTCATAAATCGGGTCCCCAACTGCAGATTATCACCTTCCACAAACCACATTAGTAGCAAAGAAAATGTTGATCCCGCTGTCTCGCCTCTGACAGTCGGAGTTTCCCTCCTGCCTCGTTCATGCAAACATATGGGGGGCTGAAGCCCCGCCCCTCATGCGCGTGCACACACAAGCGTCAAAACAGTATCACCTGAATGAAGCTGAAAAAAAAGATTGGCATTGTAAAAAAAAAAAAAATCACTTTCAATACAAAAATTTTCACTCGATTTATTTCCGATTCAAAATTAATATTTTCAGTTACAATAATATTTTTCAATGCCAATTTTTATTTTCAGTTTCATTTCAAGGTGAAACTTTTCTGATCCCATAGGTTTGCAGTTGGAAGTATTTTGCAGTGTCTCTTTTGCAGTGCTTTGTGAGATGTTTACAGACTGGGATTTTGCTTGCTATAAGCCTCTCCGGCTTTACCTCTGACCTTCAATAAAACCATCTACACTTCCCATTATACTAAGATGAAATCAGACAGAAGAGGGCTAGATTAACTAATTTGTGAATTAAGCTAATTGAAGGCAATTGGTTGCATGTATGTTTAATTTTTTATTTGTAAAAAAACAACAACATACTTTTAACATATAAAATCCTCCTAAAGTTTTGGGGTCGTCGCTGTCGTTTATTTATTTTTTAAACAGATCCAAGCCTCGGTGTTTTCATCTATTGATCAGCGTCGCCACCTAGTGGGCATCTGTAGAAAACGCTGACATTCACAATTTGAAATTCAACTGCATGCATCTCAATAAGCTTGATGCAAGCTGTGCGCATTCCAGTGTTTCCATGCGTAAAAGCAACTCGGTAGGATTTCAAACGAAGTACCTGCAGCAGGTGCGCAAAGAGTTGTGCTTCGACAGCAGCTGAAGCTAACAACCCCACACTGAGCTTTCTACACCCCGAGTCTGGAACCTCCTTTCTGGGCCCCAGATCTTCCAGCTCCTGCGAAATATCTCACTGTGACCTTTTTGTCGGCCTCATCTCGCGGACTCCTTCTGCAGCAGCCCATCAGATCCCGCAGTCTGCGCACGAGCACAAATCTTCCCATTAAGCAGCGCGCGAACCCCTCTGAGCTAATAATAGGATGAATCAACTTTTCTGACAAATGAGCGCACATGCGTCACACCGCGTGCTGTTGGAGCGCCAGCCGAGAAAAACACATTAGTTAGTGATAATTCTTTGGCTTGTGTTGTTTTAGTCACATTTAAGAGTGTGAGCTAATGCAGTGCTCAGGTTAGAGTTAGAGAGCTTCGTAACACCACTGTACCCGGTATAAGTGCTGCCTTCAGCTAAAGGAGGCGACTCTTCCCCGGCATCTCCTAGAAACTGAAAATATCACCCGGTAAAACTCCGAGCGAGGCTCGGTGAACCACAGCTCAGCTACTAGAATACATGCGCCACCAACCTGACTGAAAGATGTGGGCGAATATGGACAGAAAGAGGCAGATCATTGTCGATGTGGGACAGACCTCACTGATATCTGGGAGGATGAATGAAGGAGTGAGAGCTACTACGTCACGTTGCTAAGGAATGCTCCAAAGCTCGAGCAAGTATGGCAAGCCGTTCAATATTTAATAGGTAGACTAGGTTCAACCACGCATTTTGTTTTCTACATTTACAGCTACTCACTTACATTTATTTGAGTAACCTTTTGGGGAAAAAAAAGTAGTTTTACTATACCATACTTTCTAATTTTGTTTGAGTAATATTATTATGAAGTTTCGCTCTTACTTGGGTAAACTTTCTGGATGCGTTACGTACTGCAAACCTACAGTTTACATTAAAGTGGGACCTCTTGTTTGTACAACAATCTTTGCTGTTTTAATGTTATTTTCCATCTGCTGAGTCTGCCATTTGTAGGTCAAAAGATACATTCAACACTGTATATTGTATCTGGAAGTACTTACATATTTACATAACCTGCTGTGAGCATTAGTTTAATAAGTTTTATATTGTATTAGATTTTGTAATTATGGTATTTGTATTATTATTATTGTTTCATTTTTCATGCACATAACTTTTTTTGCCTGATGACATCACTGTAAAGAAAATCACATGTCATGATAAGTTACTCAGTACTTTGGTTGCTTTTCACAAAGTACTTTTTTACTCTTGAGGACTACTTTTTACCTTATTTGAGTAAAAATATGTTGAAGTAGTGCTACCTTTACTTGAGTAGCCTATAGTTTTTGGGTTCTCTACCAAAACACAACAGATGTCATCTGATGGTACTTTACAAGAAAGTCATTTCAATACAAACATTCCAATCAGTTTAAAGTTTCAGCTAGTTTTCTATTTAAGGAATCCCAGCAGATTGCATTGAGTCATTGACTGGCAGTTGCGTCCCGTTGATGCAGACTCCAACCACAGCAATCCCTCATACTGAGCAAGCATGTAGCGACAAGAGAGCGGAAAACTCCCCTTTAACAGGAAGAAACCTCCAGCAAATTTGGCTCAGTATGAGCGGCCATCTACCACGACTGACTGGGGGTTCGAGAAGACAGAGCAGAGACACAGAAAGAACAAAAAAGAACTGATGTAAGAGAACTTTCTATATTAAAGAAAGTAAAAAGTTGATAACAGGACACAGGGGATGCTCAGTTACTGGGATGCCCCCCGTCCAACTAGGCATTGCAGCTAAGCAGGATACCAGACCAGGTGTACCCTCTATGGAGAGAAAAATACTGAGAGAAAATAAAGTTAATAGTTGAAATAACAGCAAATAATACAAGTGATGAGTATTAGAAGAGAAAAGTAGCAGAGTGAAGAAAAGTTGTCAGTCTGTCCTCCAGCAGTCTAAACCTATATTAGCAGTATAACTAAAGAGATAGCTCAGGATGACGTAACCCACTTGAACTATAAACTTTATCAAAAAATGTTAAGCCTGGCCTTAAAAGTAAACAGAGTGTCTGCCTCACGGACTAAAACTGGGAGCTGGTTCCACAGGAGAGGAGCCTGATAACTAAAAGATCTGCCTCCCATTCTACTTTTAGAAATCCTAGGAACTACAAGTAAACCTGCAGTCTGAGAGAGAAGTGCTCTTTTAGGAACATATGGAACAATTAGATCTCTGATGTATGATGGAGCTTGATTATTAAGGGCTTTGTATGTAAGAAGGAGGATCTTAAATTCTATTCTGGATTTAACAGGGAGCCAATGAAGGGAAGCTAAAACAGGAGAAATGTGATCTCTCTCTTTAATATTCATAAGACCGCTTGCTGCTGCATTTCGGATCAACTGAAGGCTTTTAGTTAGATTTTGTGGACTTCCTGATAGTAAAGCATTACAGTAGTCCAGCCTTGAGGTAACAAATGCATGGACTAGTTTCTTAGCATCACTCCTGGACAGGATGTTTCTAATTTTAGCAATATACCTGAGGTGAAAGAAAGAAACCCTAGAAACCTGTTTAATGTGGGATTTGAACGTCAAGTCTTGGTCAAAAATAACGCAATTATTTACGTTATTGCTGGAGGCCAATTTAATACCATCCAGATGAAGTGATTGACTAAGCGTTTTTTTTTTTTAGAGCTTCTGGTCCAAATTCTGTCTTGTCAGAATTTAAGAGAAAGAAAACTAGCATGATCCAGGTTTTATGTCTTCCATATCCCATACTATCTAATGATTTTACCTATTTGAAGCATATATATATTCAATTCAAAATTACTTTATTAATCCCAAAGGGAAATTAAATGTTGTTGTAACTCATTATGCAAGTTCCTTCAAAGATTTGTTGTAGATGCTGATAGCTGTGGGTAGGGATGATCTCTTGTAGAGCTCTGTAGATCTGAAGGAGCCTCTGACTGAAGACACTCTGTAGTTGTATGACAGTCTGATGTAGAGGATGCTCTGGATCTATGGCGTCTTCTTTTCAACTCATCAGGGTTTTGTGGCTGTAGTTGAGGTATTATTTGAGCTTTTGTGATGTTAATCAGCTGCTGCCAGCTGTAAACCACCTTGCCGCCATGGTTGCGCATCATAACAAATGTCCAAAAATAAAAAGTATCAGCAAAAATCCTTCCAGCTGCACAGCATTCAAAACCAGAGAGAACAGTTGTCCACAAAAACAATGTTTCTACCAGAAATGGAAGAATTAAAGAAAGAAAAAAAATATGAACCAAAGTAACAGAGCTACTCCAACATGCTGCCACCTTGAGCGGCACAATTCCGGAAATATATATATATATATATATATATAAAAGAGTTGGTCCAAGCACAAAACCCTCTGGTACTCCACAAGTAACCCTTGAGTGTGAATAAGATTTATCATTTACATGAACTGGAATCTGTCAGAGAAATATGATTTAAACCAGCCTAGTGCTGTTCCTTTGATCCCTGCAACATGTTCAAGCCTTTCTAAGAGAATATTATGATCGACTGTGTCAAAAGCAGCACTGAGATCTAACAAGACCAGAACAGTCACAAGTTGATATAGGTCTGTAATTAACTAAGTCATCTTGATCAAAGGAAGGTTTCCTTAGTAAAGGTTTAATTACAGCAACCTTAAATGCCTTTGGTACATATCCATTTACTAAGGATAGATTCATCATATCTAAAATGGGGCCAGTAATAAGTGACCATAAGTGAAGCTTAACTCCATCCTCATCTTTTTTTTTTACCAGTGTTTGTGTAATTTCCAGAGTTCATATTCTGAATTTAGTCTAGAAATCTAGACAAACTGTAGCAGTAGCAGGTTACATATTTAAATAAATAGGATGGCTCACTCTCTCAATTATTTTGGTCTATTTAGCCAAGTATGGGTGTATTTATAAAAGGGACAGTGTACAATTTAATATTGACCACAAAGGAAAGATGTATTGTACCAGAGTATAGCAGAGATGCTAATTTCCACCTGTAGTCCCATTAATAAGTTTAGTAAATAGGTGTGTGTCTGGTTGCCTTTGAGTTAAAGGGGTTAGATATTTGTGGTCATATTAACTATGAAATTAAAATGAAAGCAGAAAACTTAATAAGAGACACTTTGTGTTGTGACATTTTTTTAAAGATTTCAATTTGTAAAAATCTTACCCTAAATACAGAAATATCTTTCTGCATCAACTGCATTTGCACTATCCTGGGAATTTAGCACAAAAAAACCTTCCTCCCTCAGGCCACACTTTGGACACCCCTATTTCATTGTATAATGGAAGAGAAACAAAAACTATTTGAATATCTTAAAACGCAGAAATGAACGATGTCAGGTATTAAATAAGGTTCTTGAGATTTTGTTACCCGAACTGCACACAGCTGGACAAATTGATTTATGTTGAAGAAGAAAACACTAAAGGAGCCTGTCTGATCCCACTTTTATTATTAAGCACATCTCTCAGATACACACAAACATACACAGTTCTCTATGAGATAAAAAGAAACCCCGTTTGAGTCCAGGACACAGCAGCAGCTCAAGTTCACACTGCCGTCCCCTCTTTCCTCCGACTCTCTTCTTCCTGTCTGCGGAAATAGTCTTTGTTGAGAACCACGTCCCTCTTTAAAGGCAATGCCGGCTCCTCTGTCACCACTCTGCCACCAGCTTTCCCACGCTGTGCCAGCAGCATGGCGCGGAGCAGGGGGGGATAGGGGACGTAACGCACCGGAGGCTCTGGGAGGGGCTGGAAGTCCCTGAACTGCTGCTCCATGTCTTTGGGAATCAGGCGCCAGTCATGGTACATCACCTTCTCCACCTCCTTCACCTCGCTTTCCTGTTTGCCTAAAAAGTACATTTTATTTGGAGAGTAGTTATATTTTTGTAACATTTACTCGATGTATCTTTATTACAACAAAAGAGTCATTTGAAGGCGTGCAGAAAACACACTGGTCTGGTAAAGCTGAGGTCTGTAAGCAGAGCCTGACAGGAGGTCAATCTCTAAGAAATGGGTCAGCTTTTAACAGATTATCGCTTCAAAACCACTGAGCTCAAAAATACAGAAGAAAATCAAAGAATAAAAACTAATTATACAGTACCTTATAAAAGTATTTTTACCCTTTGAACTTTTCCCAATTTTGTCACTTTACAACCACAAACATTTAAAATAGAGACGAACTTAAAAGATTATGATTATTATTATGATACCCCAAAACACAATCCTGTGCAATGAATTTCCAGCAAACATCACCAAATTAGTGTGATTTGTTCTCTGTGTAAATCCATCTGCTCTGTGAAGGCCTCAGATGTTTGTTGAAGAACATCAGAGAACAGAAGAAGCCCAATAAATTCCAAAGGAGTTTGTGGTCGCAAAGAAACAAGAGGTGCGAATACTTCTGCAAGACGCTGTAGCTGAATGCAGTCATTTTGTAAGCCAAACATAAACCCTTTTAATTGGTTTCAGTGTTAATACTACAAAACCACATTTGTGTGTAATTGTAAATAATTACATGGCATGTGGGATCCTAATAAGGCAGAAAAAGCTCAACTGAGCCTTTACCTTTATATGTGAGGATTCCCCATGCTTTGCCGTGATCCATGTTCTAGAAAAGGAAAGAGGACAGATGCTTTAGTTTCTGGTCATTTCCTACTTGGGTGTTTTTCCCCAAAACAAACTGTTTTCTAGTAATTTGTTAACATGTTTGTCAGATTGATCTGCAAATTAAACACTCATTAGCAGCAATAGCACAAAGAAGATGTTGACCAGGTGATAATTACCGTCAGCCACTGAATATATACATGCAAGGCACCTTTATTTGTATAGCACACCTTCAGCAACAATGCAATTCACAGTGCTTTACGTGATTAGGGGATAAAATAAAAGCAGCATTAAAACAACAATAAGAGCATAAAATAAAACATTACAGACATGTAACATGTGAACATTAAGGCCAACTCAATATGTAACTAATATGAAAAATCTCAATGCTTGACACATTTTATCCAACAAAATATTGAGTCCAAGCAGTCTTTTGTAATTAGGAGCCTGCACATCACGAAAGGTCTGCGATATGAGCGCTCCAGATGGCTCTTCTCCGAGAGAGGGATCTTTGTACAATCTCTGGATCATCCGGAGTTCTGTCTCCTCCCTTTTTGTTCCCAAAGGTGTTCTTGTTGATTTTAAGTCCACCGAACCATTTCGGTGCAGAGGTGGTCATGTGCTTTGGATTATTGTTCTGTTAAAAGACCCAATGAAAACCCTTTTTTTCAGTCCCACTATTTAAACATCTGCAAAGTTAGCAGGGTCAGCGGAAAAGAAACAGATCCACACCATCACAGAACCTCTGATGCTTAAAGGTGGGCGTCAGGTTCTGTACCACATAATCACCGTTCATTTTAAGGCTGGTTCGTTACAGAAAAGCTCGATTTTAGCCACATCTAAAGAAAGCATGTGGTTCCCGGAACAGATTAGCACGCTCAATATTTACGTTTGTGATGGTAGGAGAGGAAAGGCTTTCTGCTTTCTAAAAAAAAAAAACCCCTGATCAGCCGAAATGAGTCGTGTGTAAAACCAAAGCAAGACAGTTTCACTGAATGCAGCTCACCTCAGCAGTGTAGTCCACCTTGACCTTGGTAATCTGCCAGTAGCTGGGCTCGGGGTGCTCCTCCAGCCAGGACTTGCGGGTGAACATGCGGCCCACTCCGAACAGCCGCATCCCGGCCAGCAGGGAGAAGAGGCGACTCTCCCTGCGGACGTCCTGCCAGGCCAAAACGGGCAGCATCTTCCCGGAGAAAGGCCGCCTCATTGTCTCGTAGTCCAGGGCATATTTCTGCGAGTCCTTCGGTCGGGACTTCAGCTCTCGGTACGCCCGGATCTTCCGAGCCATTTCTGCGATGAGACGGAGCCGCTTCTTTTTCGCCATGACTGCAACTTTACCCTGAGGACGAAAACGCCCGTTACGTCGACCTACTTGGGGAGGAAATTGCGTAAGCCTCGCAGACCTCGGTGCGGATAACACAGATAAGAGTCAGTGAACGGTAAGTACCAGGAATGGGAAGCACGATAATCCTCTGCTAATGAAATTAATTAATTTCAATACCTAAAATTGGCAAAAGAAAGTAACTTCTACTTGACCTCAGTAAGCAAGGCACACAACATTTTCCGCACACATGGTCCGGTTGTAAATAGTCCCTGAAAGAGCTGCGGTTGTAATTTGGTTCCGCAGTGGAGAAATTCTGGTTCCAGATACAATTACTACTAAATCTACTACTACTACTACTAATAATAATAAGAATATAAATAGTTATTTTCAATGTGTAAAATTGATAATATGGATGATATCCTTAAATAAGTTGGACAACAGACAACACCCGCACAGGAGATACATGTAGGCCTTCTTAAAAGAAAGCTTTTTGTTAGAGAAGTATGAATGTTTGAAATTATGCCTTTGTCCCAATGAATGTTTTTGTTTTAGGCAAAACAATCGGCCAAAATAACTGAACTTTGTGACCTTAAATTAGAATTTAAAAAAAAGCATTTGATGTAGTTTTAGGACAGATAAAATAAAAAAAACCGAACATTTGCTGAGCTGTAATCTCTTCAATCAAAATAACATTCAACCTAGACTGTTGCCAGTGATGTTGGCAGTCCTGAGACCCTTTTCAGTTTAAGTAGCCCTCACATTGTTCAGACAACCAGGTACAATCCAACATGCCAACATCCCTTTCTGCCTGGAAGCATCCATTTCAATTTTATCTGGCAAATAATTTTAAATGCCATATCATCCTATCTCATCAGCTCATTAATGCTTCAGCTTCAAACACTATCAATTGTGAATTTTTAAACCACAAGTAGTATCTTCAGGAAAAAAAAGGTTGATCATTTTTACTTTGTGAACAGGTATCTAGTTTCTTTAAAATGGGAGGGTTTTTTGTTTTTGTTTTTTACAGGACAAGTCGGTTAACAATTTTTTAATCTTAGAAAACATTTAGGGTTTATAACGCTTTTGCAAATGAAGAGAGCATCTTTTTGTTTAAAGTATATAAATAGATCCTTCTGCATAAACCTTAAGTGTGCTTGAGCTTAATCAGGACAGAATACCTTTTTTTTTTACTGCAGCTTTTGATCAATATGACGAATCTGTTTGAAAAAATTGTGGTATTCTGCCTTTAATATCAGTATTTGAACATCTTTTTTATTTTATGCCATGCTTTTATGCATATGTCCTGCAAACCACTTTGGATTGCCTTGTGTATGAACAGTGCCATATAAATATCCCTCCCTTGCCTTAAGGCCTGCAAACTAATGACAGGGAGATTCTCCTTCGGGGATTTTAACAGTCAATTCCAGCAAGTCGTCCAGGTGTTGAAGCAGCCCCAGACCATCACACTACCACCACCATGCTTGAATGTTGGTATGCTTTTTTTGGAGTAATTTCTTTGAAACTCTCCCATTGAAGACATTCAGTTGTTGTTTTGTGATCTCCTGGATGAGTTATTGGGAGAATTCTAGTTGGTTGGCCACTCATGGGAAGGTTTACTATTGTTTTGTGCTATTTCCATGTGTGGATAATAATTACTGTTCTACACTGGAGGCCCAGACCCTTAGAACTATCCTTGTAACCATTTCAAGCTGATCGATGTCAGTGACTTTGTTTCTCATGTGTTCAGATTTTATTTTCTCTTTTTGATATCTTTTAGCTTACATCTTCTGCAGGTTCTGTTTAATTGATCTTTTACCAAGTGGCCAAATTGGTTAGCATATACTTTTTTACAGTTCTTTAGAAATGCTTACTACAATTTCTAACAGGTCATATAATTCATAGCTAGGGCATGGCTATATGGGACCTTAAGAAGAACTTAATTTGGGGCCGACCACTGGCTGCATTCCAATACAGATTTAGTGGAACATGGGAGAGGGTGACAGGATTAATTGGCTGAGCTTGAAAGCAATTTTTTATAATTGGTTATTATTTGCTAAAAATGTATTTATGAACAAACTGAGCTCAAACACAAAAAGATTAAACTCATAGCATCAAATTGTATATGTCACCACAACAAGAAATTATATTTATTGTTAGCACTTTTAACAGATAAAATTGCCATTGAAAAAATATTATAGCCTATATACATTTTAAACAATTTAAAATCTTTTAATTTATCGACGCTGAAACCATCAAATTAAATGTAATAATATTTTCATTCTCGATAAACAATTTCAAACATTTTAGATATTCGGGTTAAAAGCTAAGCATTTATGGGAGGCCCCTTAGGGTTTTACCCTAAGCAGCGACTCATTTCGCTTCTGCCTTGGGCCGGCTCGGATTCAACACAACTATAGGAGCAATTTAATTAAAAAGTCAAGCTTGTTTATTTTTTTATAATAGTTCAATTTATTTTGAATACAATTGTTCTTTCAGACAAACTAAGTTACAAGTGACCGTAATTACTCCTGCTGTTAGCTGGGGTCTGCAGGTTGAAACCTTCCCGTGAATTAGCTCCTCCTGTATTTGTTTACACGGTCGCACTGGCAGAAAGTAGGTCATGGTAAAACCCAAACGAGACGAACCACCTCTTGTCTACTTGTGTGTTAACTATCTAGCAATACCTAGAATCGAAAGATCACCGTCCCTGTGGATAAGGGAGGTTTATGTGTCGCTGGAGGCCAGTTTAACAGGTAAAGTCTCCGCTTTTTTATCCATCCTGGGTGGATATGGGCTAACAGCTGCTAGCCGCGTAATGCTAGCTCTTTTTATGCAGTACTATCAAGGTCCTTCATTCTGGTTATGCAATTAATCACGACAAACAAAGATCTGGTCATTTATACACACACACATGGTTGTCAAAAAGCAATTTAATGTCACGAGTTTTTTGTTGTTATTTTTTGTAATAACGTTTTTTATGACGAAGCTCAATCCGAGGAGTTAGCTTGCATTAGCTGCTCTGTTAGCCAGGCTAAGTGACTGATGAAGCTGCTAAAGAAAAACAAAACAAAAATCACATCAGATGTTTATATGGACGTTTTCATTATTTACAATAAATAATATATGGTTACTCCATGTGGCTGGAAAGATATTTCTCTCTGTTGCTCAATGCAGATTATTATATATTTTTTATATATTCAGGTTATATGTAAGAATCAGAAACAACATTAAACAAATGTGGAGTTTAGAGATATTTGCCTTAAATACAATGAATACAGAAGAGAAGTCTTAAAAACACGATGCAACACAAAATACAGTAAAACAAAAAAAAACCACGTAAAATGTGTTTTCTGTTTGGTGACAACATTGTCTAATAAGATATTGGCACTTAATCCTGGCAGGTGCTATAAATGCTATAATTAGATAAAAAATAGGATGGTAAGGAATGTGCATCTCATTCAAATTGTATTTCAATTTAGATTTCTGGTCCAAGCCATCAAAATATTTGTAGTAATTGGCAAAAAATCAACATGATTTAGCCACAGTCTGTACTTTCTGTGATTCCCAGAATGTACAAGGCTCAGGCAGAGGAATCGGCTGTGAAAGCAGGAATTTTGTGGAATTTGTTTATTTGTGAAACCAAGGAATCAGGGTTTGTGATCTAAAGGATTTTGATGTTGCATAACAAACGAAAAGTTTTTCACCCTGCACAATGAAAGTAAGCGAAGGACTGAGACCGTATTGGTGGCTGCAGCTTCCTGTCTCTCTGTCTGTGTCCCTCTCAGCGAGGCTTTGAGCACAGCTAAAATACTAGTCCATAAAAACTATGCAATAAAGCAAACAGCTAATTTTTTTTATTTTATTTTTTAGTGTAAGCTGCACCCAATACACATACATCCCTCATGTAGATCAGAGTAGGACATGTTTAGTGTAAGCAATTAGACGAAGTAAAAAAACAAGTTTATCTGACACATGTTGGTTGGCTTTCCTTCAGCAGCTGGACTAATGCTGCTCCTTAAACATCTGGACTAAACTGTGATCGAGGCGGAAAGCTCTTCTACTTGTGCGACTCTGTTGCCACCATGTCAAGGCGAAGCAGACACAGCCGAGCTTGGCGTTACGTTTGGGGTGGGATACGAAGGGATGCCGACGCCCGGGCCCTCGTGTTGGCCTCTGAAGCTGAACAGTGGCGCTACGACCGGCTGGAGGTAAACCTTTTAAAAACCAGAACTAATTTTGGCTCACACGATTGCAGAAAATGGAAATGTGTGGTCAGGTTGACACAATTACTAAAATCTGCAGGTTTGTGTTTTGATTAGCCGTGCAGGTAAAGCAGAATTTGCATGAAACCAAAACATAGCGTCAAATCCGTGTCATTCCGCTTATCTAAACGGGTTTACTTGCCTTGTGGTGTTCAGATATGACAGAAAGCGTGGTTCTCCTGAGTTGTTTAACATTAAGAGCCATGCTTTGAAATCTCTCTCTAAAGTACAGTGACTCTGACTCGGAGGCGGACTACTCAGCTGTGATGGTTCCTCCGGTTCCCAGTGCTGTTCCTGTTACAGGGGAGTCTTACTGTGGCTGCGATTCCCAGGCAGAAACCAGCTACAACCCTCGTCTACGAGGATTTCACCAAGTCAAAGACTGCCACTGTGGAGAGGACGATCAAGGTATAAAGCAGCTGCAGAGTTTTAATAACAACCCCCTACCATCTATGTCAAACTGTGCTACTAAAAGGATAGCATCAACAGGGTTCTGCTCTGTCTTAAAGTTTATTTGCTTTTGTCATTTTCCATCTACTAAACACTGATTTGAAGGGAGTGAATATTTATGCAATCACCTATTTTATGTTTCATGTTTTGTAGAAATCAGTTTTCAGTTTGACATTAAAGGGTTATTTTTGTAATTTTCTTGATCATGATTGATATGTAAAAGCAATAAAAAGGTTTAAACATCCACAGGAGTGAAAACATTTAACAGGCACTGTATATTCTAGGATGCTTGAGTCAAGTCTTTCCCTGTCTTGAAATAGAGTCAATCTAAATGAATCCGGAGTCCAAAAAGCAGTGAAATGGTTCTGTGGCACACTAAAAGTGTGAAGCTAGCTTCAACATTAATTTGTTTTATGAGATGTGGAACCTACTGGTAACAACTGTCGACTATTTAGAAATTTTAAGTGTTGTAATCTTTCACTTGAATGTCTAGAAGAATGTTATAAAAAAAATGGCAGAAAAGAATCTAGTAATATGAGTCTGAAAAAGCTAATTTGATGTTGAGCAAAATTCAAGGCAACCGTATCTGATTTGCCGCCAACTCGACCTCTGACGTTTCAGATTTTGACTGGGTTTGGGACACAAGCAGCCGCTCGACCGCGACATTGCTGACCTGCGACAATCGCAAAGTGAGCTTCCACTCCGACTACAGCTGCGGTACGGCAGCCGTCCGAGGCTCCAGGGAGCTGGCGGACGGCCAGCACTTCTGGGAAATCAAGATGACTTCTCCGGTGTATGGAACAGACATGGTATGCCTCCAGGATTTTGCTGTTATCCCCCCCCCCCCCAAAAAAAAAAACGTAACGTTGAATGAAAGTAAAATTGTGCTGAAATTGTTATTTCTGAACAGATGGTTGGTATTGGAACATCTGACGTCAACTTGGACAAATACAGGCACACGTTCTGCAGTTTGTTGGGGAAAGATGCAGACAGCTGGGGTCTTTCTTACACCGGTAAGCTCGGCATTGGTTCTCAGAGGGAGCGTGACCTGGTTGAAACATTTCCCTGTGAGTGTGATGCATCGTGTCTTCCAGGCTTGCTGCATCATAAGGGAGACAAGTTGAAGTTCTCCTCCCGTTTTGGACAAGGATCCATCATTGGAGTTCATCTGGACACGTGGCACGGCACGCTCACTTTTTTCAAGAATCGAAAGTGTATAGGTCAGTAAAGTTCATGTGAAGAGAACGTCAGATTTATCTATTGGGGAACAAAGTGTTCAAAGCCAGATTGAATGTCTGGATATTAAGGCCACTCCCACAGTTCCTTACAAACGTCTTCACGCACCTATTTAACCTTTTCACATTTTACCACATGTATTATAATAATGGTGCAGCACAAAGAAGCAGGTAATTTGGACGTTGAGGGAAAAATGATGCATAGTTTTAAAGAACATGCATTTTTTCTTCACCCCCTTTACCTTGAAACCCTTAAATAAAATGCAGTTCAACCAACTGCTTTCAGAAGACACCCTCTAGTTCTCACTTATCGTTTTTATTTAGGTGTTGCAGCCACAGAGCTGCACAACAAGAGGTTTTATCCGATGGCCTGCTCCACCGCGGCCAAGAGCAGCATGAAGGTCATCAGGTCATGCTCCACGCCCACCTCCCTGCTGTACCTCTGCTGCGCCCGCCTTCGCCGCCTGCTCCCGGACTGCATGGACACGCTGGATGTGTTGCCTCTGCCGCCGGGCCTCCGTCAGCTCCTCCACAACAAGCTGGGCTGGGTGCTCAGTCTGAACGGCGCGGTGACGGAAGAAAGCCCAGACGACGGGCCCGAGCGGTCCTCGCACTCACTGGCAACCCCGCCGGCCGGACCGTCATTCTCCGAGAGCGACTCGGAGGGCTGCGCGTCCGACCCCGAAGCCTGTCAGAGGAAGAGATGCCGCTGGACGTGACTGGACCGCCTCGGTTCCGAGCCCCGCTTCGAAAGCGCTCGCAGTGGCGAACCGCGGCGGGGAGGGAAAAGCGGCGGGACTGATCGGGCAGAGGGCGCCGCCGTGCATCTTTTACTGTGACCTTTCCTCACGCCGTTCGTGTCAGCATCCCAACACTTTTGATCATCTGTACAAATATACAATCATACTGTATTATCTAGCATCGTCTGTTGCCACTCATATATGGGAATTGGTGAACTGCTGGAACGTGTAATGTGTACAGTGCAACACTGACGTCAAGTAAGGCCAAATTTTGGTGGTCATCTTGGTTATTTAAAAAAAAGAGCATATTTTTGTGTGGTTTTCTGAATCTAAATGTTATCTGAAGCAGTCTACCCGTCTCATTGCTTCTGATCATTTTATTCGGTTGTCAAAGTGAAAAGCAGTGAATATTCTTCGGTAACTTTTGAAGAAAAAGTATAATTACACTATTTTTAATGCTAGAAGCGGGAAGATCAGGAGTGCACTTCACCTCTTTTAATCCTTGACTAACAAAAACAGTTTTTGTCTTTCTTGAAACGAACACGTAATTAGCACCGCTGAAGGCTCAACTTTCTTGCATCGTGGCCGCATTTATAAATCCACCTGTAGTTTTTAGCTCCCTGTAGCGTCTACGTCAAACACATTTACGATCATTATGTTTTAAAACTTTTGAAGATGTGACTTTCTATGCCAATAGATTTAACATTAAGCCTTTTGTACAGTTCTGTTTATGCAAAGAAGTTTCTTTTTAGTATTTCCATGTTTTCTCCTCTTCAGAAACTCTCAATCCTTTGCAGTGTAGAATGTAAGCGCTTACACTCTACTGTGTTGTTTATTTTTTTTACATTTTTACTCCATTATTTACTTTTGTCAAATTATTTCTGTACAGTTTAAAAAAAAACTGTCTAAACCTGTTGGTAATTTCAGGTTTGTAAATAAACTAAGAACATGTGGTCTCTCACCTTTATCTTAAGTAAATTTCTCTGCTCTTCTCACTAATAAATCAAGTAATCTCACCACTTATCTGTTTTGTTTTATTTCACCAGCAGCTTATTAGACTGAAAGCTCTGGAGAGAACACCCTGCAGGTTTTACACAAGGTTTATCTCTAGGGATGCCGAGGGCTTGATTTGGCTAAATGTTTTGGATCAATGTGCAGCTTTAAAGACCAAATGATGACCCATTTATCGTTTCACTTGTAAGGTCGCCCGATTTTTATTCAAGATCTGCTAGTTTTTCAAAGAGTACGGAGAGAGAATGGGGAAGAGGTAGTTCTTCAAACACTCATCCCTGGAGCTCAGTCTCATCTGACCAGACTACATCGTTCCTGTCAGAATCCCATCAGCTTTTAGCTCACTTATAGGGCAGTGTGTGGTGTGATGTGATGTGTGTGACTGGGTGACCCATATAGGCTGGCTGTTGGGACCTTTGCTGCATGTCTTCTTTCTAATTAACGTTAAAGGTCACTAGTGCCACAAAATCTTAATAGCTTGATGAATTTAGTCTTGTGATGGTAGGACAGAGTAGTCTTTTCCTGGTTCACCTCCCATACAACCATCTAAAATTTATAATGGAGGCTTGACCCAACAATTTTCTTTTCTTCCCATCCTGGCCGTGTGGTGCCGATCCCATATGTGGTGCCGAGATAACCTTGAATTCTCCAGCCTCATTTGTCACAGTTCAGATGCTCTTCTACAGTAACATTTTTCAGCAGTCATTGTAAACAAACTTAAAATTCTGCATACGCTTGTATCAATTTTTATATTTTAACCAAGTATCTGTAAAACAGGAGATATAACAGTAAAGGTCAATCAGTGGGCTATTAGCCATGGGTAAATGAATACACATTTTCAGATTTTTAAAGATAAGTACACTGTTCAGAATAGGTTAGGGATATCATGAGAGACTCAGAGGATGTCATACATATGGTGTTTGTTTCACTTCAGAGATTTTTGGGATAGGGAGACAATTGCATTGGGGTGATAGACACATTTTTTTGTGTTTTCCACGTAATGGTCTCACTGTGTACAGTGTGCCTTACGTATTGGGGCCAAAACCAGTACCTAAGGACCTATGCACTCAGACATCGTCGTCCGTTTACGAGATGTGAGGGGTACTAGGGTTTCCAGACAAACCATTCGTAACGGACTCCACCGCTTTGGCTTGAATGCTAGACGACCGTTGCAGGTGACTCCACTGACACCAAGACACCGCTGTGAACGTTTGCAGTAGGCACAAGACCATGTGACCCGGACAATGCAGCAGTGGTCGACGATCCTGTTCACGAGTGTCGGGTCACCTTGCACACAGTGGCAGATCTAGAAAGATATTTATGGGGAGACAAGAATTTTTCAGCGGTGGCACCATATGCCATAATTTTATATATATATATGTTTATATTGGTTTTAGTGATCAGTCAAACACATGCTTCACCTCTTCACTCCCCAGTATTTACACATATGAAAGATACAAGTATTTGTTTTGCTTCTGGTTATTTAAGCACCCTAAAGCTGCATTATGTAATATTTTTGTTAAAATAAAACCATTTTATTTAATCTATAGTCAGTTTTTTCATGTCCTGACGATACCATTGAATCAAGTAGCCTACTCTTTGCCGCGGTTGCATGTAGAGGCAGCAATTCCACACACGCCTGAAAGTCATGGGAGTACGCATTCTGCTAATTGCAGTTCGTCTAACGGCCACATGGTGCGCTCTCTGCAGCATTCAGCAAATTCCGCAGAGCAGCTTAAAAGTTAACCAAAGAGAATATAATGCCACAATTTTCATGTGCCATACAAAAGGAACTTCACGCTCCTAATTACAAATTTTTACTTAACTATTTCTTGAATTCATAGCTGCCATCTGGGGTGGCAAGGCTTTCTGTTAGGGTGGCAACTGCCACCCTATGCCACCCCTGTAGATCCGCCCATGCTTGCACAGAAATGATGGTTGTCAGCGTTGCAGGAGAAGGCGAGGTGAGCGATACATCGAGGTCAACATGGTCCCCAGGATTAGCTTTGGTGGAGGAGGTGTAACAGTCTAGGCAGGCATCACCTCAGCTCAAAACTGATTTGGTTATCGTAGATGGCTCAGTCACTGCACGTTCTTACCTCAGTGACATCATAGAACCCATCATCATCCCCCAATTATGCCATCACACCTCCAACCTTCTGTTCATGGATGATAATGCTCCACCAAATCGTGCCAGAATTGTCACAGCTCAACTTCAGGAAGTTGGAGTGACTCATATGCTATGGCCAGCAATGTCCCCTGACCCAAACCCCATAGTTCACGTTTGGGACGAGCTGAAGCAAGAGACTGGATGATCGTACCCCACCCCAACGTGACCTGGCAGAACTGCGTGTAGCACTTGTGGAAAAGTGGAACGCATTGCCTCAGGACATCACGAGGCTAGTAAGGAGCATGCGTCATTGCGGCAAATGGTGGAGACACCCGCTACTGACATTGTCAATTTGTTATTTGGGGCTACCCTTATTGTCTACATTTCTGGGGTAATAAATATTACACTAATGAAAATGGTATTTCTTCTCATTTTTAGTAATATCAAAGGTCCACAAATCAATTTTTATAACAGTGTGCCCCTTTTTACAGCTAAAATAGAAGGGACAAGTCCAGACAGGCATTTTAAAGCTTAGGTCTGAAAGGGTCAACAGTTTCCACCAGTGAACTTTAACCCCACCCAGTGTAATTAATACTTAGCTCTGATGTCCGAGTTCATTATATTAATACTGAACAGTGAAAGTCCAGCTCACAAAGTCATTTCATAAATACAAGAAAAGCACTTTGACAATGAATGGAGGAGGTTGAGTTTTATTTGGAAATCTGACAGGCATGGCTGAACAGTGAGCTCTCACTTTGAACAAAAAAACAAAATCAAGACAGCAGCACTACAGGTAAACAATACTAGTGTCTGAGAATGTCATATCAAACATAAAACCACACATTATGCACTCAGATCTCTCAGACAGACACACACAGTCATCTCCATGTGAACATGTGGACGTCCTCCAATAATCACTATATCCAGTGGAATTCCAAGCACTTAGAACAATTACCCACAGTGCAATAAATCTAACTATACACAGATAATTTATATATTTTATGTATATAGGGTATTTCAATAAACAGTATTCCATTTAGACGGCTTCTTCATAGCTTTCCATAAATAGTGACAAAAAAAAGAGATTCAAAGATGGTCCCCAAAAAAGAACATGAAAAACAAAACATAAAATACTATTGTGCACAACTTCTCAGCAGTCTCAAAAACAGATGATTAAAACCCACCAACAAAAGACAAATTAAAAGAGGAATGGGTGGAGGGGGGGGGGGGGGGGGGGGTAAACGTTGATACTCACTCACAGCACAGACTGGTTACTACATTTACTGAGGGCGGGTGGACTCTGGATCACTGTACAGTTTAAGATTAGACGATATAATCAGGCAGACTGTCCACACATCATCTCACAACAAACAGTACATGTTCAAGCCCGTTCTGTACGCACAAGACCTGACAACCGGATGGCTGATAACAAAATGGAGGAGATCACATCTAAAGAGGACGAGGCTGCATGTTTCTGCTGCCATCCCATCCTGTCAGATCCACGGGGTGTCATGGAAGAAGGTGAAACTCTCCTGTTTGTTCGCGCTGCTTCAATGTGGTATGAATGAGATGGTGGTTTGATGGAGAGACGCTTATTTTGTGGAGAGGATGAGGGCCACGATCAGGCCGTAGAGCCCCAGGACCTCGGCGAAGATCAGGATCAGGATCATGCCCACAAAAAGCCGAGGCTGCTGGGCGGTGCCCCTCACCCCGGCGTCGCCCACGATGCCGATAGCAAAGCCGGCCGCCAGACCGCTCAGGCCCACACTCAGACCGGCACCAAGATGCAGGAAACTCCTAAAACAGAAGATGTAGGGGGGAAAAAAATAGCTTAGCTTATAAAGCTGTGAATTAGGTCTATAATTAGCGAAGATGCATCAATCAGCTGTCGGAAGATCTAAAACAACTTCCCCTTTAAATCATCAGTTTAAATACTAGAAATTGATTCTTTTCTATTCATAAAATACAAGAAAACTAAGGCTGGAGTGAGAGGATCCAACAGACAGGATGCCTTTTTGTTTAATAAAGATCATAAATGAGATGAAGGTTAAGAATGTGTGCGTAAACAGGGATAATCCTGTCATTTCTTCATTTTGATTCAAAACTACAACCTTTTTTTATGTTACAATGCTTAAGAAATCTGCTAAAGCTGCTATACCAAATCTGCAAAACAAGCTAGCTTAAAACATTTTTTCATGCCTCTTAACATTCCAACATAGTATAGCAATGAATATTTTGTTGAGATAAAAAAAAATTTGTCTAAAAACCTCAGCCAATAACATGGCTCTGTCCGAAACCAACGATTGGACCATCTGGTTGTCCGTTTCACTGGACAAGTGAACTTTCGCATTAATGTGGCTCCTCCCCTCATTAGGCGCTCCCACATTTAACAACAGAACATCACTGGTGTGAGGTTCTCCACTCAATATCAGTCGGCTGCTACCAAAATTAATGATTTAGGCGAGTTGTTCATGTTTATATTGTTAATTTTTCTCTTACAGGTGATTCCGCTGTATTACTTCACAAAAACTGCGACTGTTGTTTTGCGCTCTCGTTTACTGTGGCAATGTGCGTATCCCAATATCAGGTGGGCGTGGCCTAGGGATGAAAGTCGATGGGAGGGGTGAGAGTTTATGTTTTAAGCTAGCTTGTTCTGCAGATTGGCCATAGCAGCTTTAAGATCAGAACCGGCAGGTCAGACCCCAAAGAAAACAAGAAACTGAAATCAGGTACTTTCAATACCAGAGCATGTTTTGGTATCATTTCTGCCACTGAACATCCATTTAGTCGCTTTGTGGATGTTTTGAGATCAGAATCAGCAGCTCAAAACTGTAAAAAAAAAAAACAGCACTGTTCTTTTTTACAAACACAGCTCCTCCAAAACACACATTCTGAGGTAAAAACGTTATGCTAATTATACTTTTTTTTTTACTGGCAAAATGTGACCTTTACTGTGGATTATGGGTGGGCCGTATGATATCAGAAAATGTTGGGATGGCGATAACATTAGTAAATATTGTGATACATCAGTCATCCTTGCTTCCATCACTCTCTGACCCAGTGGTTCCCGAAACATTTCTGCTGGCCACCCTTTGGTTTCTAAGAAAATATTTACCCCCCCCGGTTTAAGTACTACTTTTTAAATTATTTTTACTGTGTAGCAGTATCTAGCATTGCTTTCAATATATTTAATGCCTATGTGCATAAGTGGTTTAAAACAAAGAACCCTTTTGCAAAAGTTGCTTTGCAAAACAGAGGTCTTCAATCACAGTTTTTCAGTAACTGGTGTGAGCCTGCTGTGATGTCACTTTGTGTGGTTTTGCCCTGCATCACTGAATTTGGTTAATTGAACATTGCTTTCAGAAATATGCCACTGTATGCAAATGTAATTAAAACGTTGTTACAGTAAAATCTGTGGTCAAGCTCACTGCCCTCCTCCTTCAAAAAGATGCAAATCTCATCAGGCAGTTTAAAGACCCTGGACAGCACCTTCCCACACAGTTATTGGGACTCGCCGTGAAACAAAACGGCTGTCTGTAGGAGCCCATTTTCTCTCTCAGTACTGCAGAAATTGGGGCTTTGACAGGTTGTGTTTTGATGTCGCTGACTGTGCCTTAGACGTCGATCATTACGTCATTCAGCTCGGGACTCGGCTGTTTAGATGCCAGTGTGTCGCGGTGTATAATGCAGAGCGTGCTCTGGAGTATTGGGGGAGTAGCACACCTGATGCCCTCCTGGTTTCCCAGCAGTCTTTGCCCCGTCGATGTAGATCTCTACAGAGTCCCTATATGTCCGTTGACATCTCATAAATCCGCCTGCAGATGGTGGTATTTGACAGAGTAATGACCCATAGTTTGCTGGCTTGTGTTATGAAGCCTAGATGGAACTATATTTCCATAGTGCAGTATGTAATCCTCCGCAGTTGTGTGGGGTTTTTCACATTGTGCCACCATGTACAAAACTTTAGATGAATTTAGTTGAGCATTTCAAGGTGTTTGGTGGAACAGAAATTAAAGCAAGATAGGCTTCATCATGTTTTCTACTCTTTGGCTTCTAAGGAAGTTGGTTTAGAAGCTTATATGACAATGTTTAATCTTCTGCTTTGCGTTTATGTGGGAGCCTCATCAAAAACCTGTTATATTAGCATTACATTTTTATCAATTCATACTGCCCTTCATATCGTCTGTCATTACAATGAAATGCCTCACTAGTCAACTCCAGCCCACAAAAGCTGTTGATCTGCTTGTTTTTTATTCATTTTATTTTAACACGTGGTCCTGATTAAACATTCGTGATCCGAATGGCTGAATTACATCCTCAGGTTCTTCAGCTAACTAACCAGTCACTGATTCAGGTTTGTTGGAGCAAAGACACATCTAAAAATAAAGGACAAAGGGGTCCGAGGATAGGCTGGGCCGTCCCTGGCTTAGTTGATTTTTCTACCATGTTTAGAAGAAGATTGTTGCTTTTATTTTCCTGATGGGTTCTGATGAAGAACACTGTATTTGGGACAACAAAATGCCTATTCTATTTTATTTCAGCATGTCCACCAATCCTTCTCGGTTCTCCAAGTGGAGGACACACCAAGCCCACCGCTTCCAGTAGGACTGAGACGGACTACATGTTGTTAACACGTGAAAGAAACACATGAAATTAAAGTATTAAGGACGGATAGAAGGGAGGACAAAAAGGAGAAACAGGACACAAGGAAAGCAAAAGAAAGGCCAAAAAGAGAAAATGACAAATGATATAGGGAGGAAACAACGAGGGACAGAAGAATAGAACATAGGGCAACACGATATATCCCAAATGTACCATCACATAATCACTGTATGCATTATGAATATCATAATTGACTACAGCAAGTGTTGGCTAATTATTGAAGTACACAGCATCCAGGCTACCAGTAATGTATTTGCTGATGTTTGTTGCAGCATAGGAAGTTTTAGCATTTAAAGAAGTAGTAAGGTGGTAAAGTAAAACTCAGCTGTTTCATCGTCTCAACAGCAGGCGCTGGCCAGAAGAGACAAAACAACTCTGTAGTTAAATATATTTTTCTCAGCAGCCGGATAGACTGCTCATCATCTGGGCAACAGGTTTGCTTTGAACCCAAAGCAGGACGACAACAGTAGTAAATGAGCTGAAGTGATTTATAAGCCAGAACCATGGGAACAGCAGACGTCTTTCTTACTTGTAGAGACTGACTCTCTCCGAGATGTTGTTGGCTATCAGCACAGCGACCACCAGCCCGTAGATGGCGATGATACCAGCCATGACGACGGGGATGATGGACTTCATGATGAGCTCTGGCCGCATCACAGACATGGCAGCGATGCCTGTGCCGCTCTTCGCGGTCCCATACGCTGCTCCTAATGCTGAAAAACAAGACAGATCATGCAGTCCCCATTAATTCACTTTTTTACTCTAAACTACCCATGCAGATGAGACGAAGCTTCATTTAAAAAAGCAATCTGGGTAACTTTCAGTCAACAGGTGCAGCTGAAGCCCACACTGAAACAATACAAGCCACTTAAATGTCAATTTTCAAAGAAATTATTAAATATTAAAAGAGGTCCTCTCTGAAGCTTAAACTGAAGTCACACATAAGCTTTTCCAGCTGTTTCCCTCTCTGCCCTGCTGTCACTCGCGTCTCATTGCGCCGTAGTTACTGCTGCAGTTTCCTGCTCCATCATACTGACGTTTAATGGAGTACAGATGTAATCCAAAACAATAAATACAAGGTGCATATCCTCTGAGGCCTGGCTCTTTAATCAGAGCAGAAAAATGATTCATCGCAGATCAAAGCGCCAATCCTCACATCTGCCGCTCACATGACAAATTCATCTAATCCCGGCACTCAGTGCTGAAGAGCAGAGATCAGGTCAAGAAAACTACCCTTCATTTCAGCCAGTGAACAAACTTTACTCGTGAAGCGATGCACGCTATTCACTGCGCTTCCTGGGATCTGGGCTTATCTGGATTTACAGCAACAGCAGGGGTTGTAAACAGCAGCTTCTCACTGAAAAGCACAGCCTCCAGGAGCAACGCAAGTCAAATGGAACTTCTTAATAATTTACCGCAAGTGCGGCAAGAAAAACATCAAGGTGATGCAGCTATAAACAAATGTCAAAACTATTAAGTCGCTTTTACAACAATGTTATTGGTTTCCATGACGTCTGTGTGACTGTAAATGAGCTGATCACAAATGATCACAATGTTAAAAATGACGAGGTCAGCTGGTCAAACCTTTTCATACTGAGGTAGAAGACAACTAACCAACATGTTTCCCTTTTTAAGAGTCCATAATCCTCAAGACTCAGATTTCTAGGTTCAGCTGATAGATTCTATAACTTTCTAAACACCTTAAAGTGACAATACTTTAATGCTAGTCAGGTTTTATTATGGGCATGTGTCACAAATCTTGCAACACGCACGGCTGAAGTGATAAAGGGCTGCTCCGCTGCTCGTTTCAGCATTTGGAGCAACTTAGATCAGCTTCCTTTCAGTAATAAAAATTTGTGATTATAGATGCGTTGTTCTTTGTTTTTTGTGGTTCAAAATGATTGTTAAAAAGCTTTGGCTGATATCCAAACCAACTCCAGTCATGTTCAGTTTAAATCAGGTCCAATTTAAATCCTTGATTTAAGAGGGCTAAAGGTAAAAAAATAAAAAGTTAAAATACAGCTAAACTATTATTTTGTTTTTTAAATGAGCTACAAAGATCAAATAACAAACCACTGATGGCAAAAATAATAAAGTTAAGATTTCTGTGTTTGAAAAAAGCACTTTTAGAAATTGAAAACTGCAGCGGTTAAAAATGTGTTTAACTCTTTCTATATTTATCAGGACTAGGAAAAGAATTGAACACTTTTTTTAGACTGAAACTATCTAAACATAATTTTAACAATACTTAACTTTTAGCAAAGTGTCACAATTAAAATGATACCGTTATTGCAATTTAAACGGCAAGACACTTTTTTCAAGTTGAAACTATATTAGCTTAAATAATCCCTCATTTACCATTAAATATAAAACCTCATAATTATAGCTAGTAAAATCAAAGTCAATAAATAAGTTTATTTTCCATATATAGCACACTTTCAACAAGGCAATTCAAGGTGCTTTGAGGTGATTAGAGGATAGAGTAAAAAAAGCATAAAACAAAAACATACATCAAAACATTACTCAAAGGCAGCTCTAAACAGATATGTTTTTAGTTGTGATTTAAAAGAACTCAGTGTTTCAGCAGCTTTGCAGTTTTCTGGAAGTTTGTTCCAGATTAGAGGAGCATAAAAACTGAAAGCTGCTTCTCCATGTTTGGTTCTGATTCTAGGGATCTTGAGTAAACTGGAATTAGAGGACCTGAGTGGTCTGGGGGGGCTGGTATAGTAACAGCAGATCTTCAACATCCTTTAGTGCTAAGCCATTCAATGATTTATAAACTACTAATAGTATTTTGAAGTCTGTTCTCTGAGCTACAGGGAGCCAGTGTAAGGACTTTAGAACTGGGGGGATGTGCTCTACTTTCCTGGTTCTAGTGAGGAACACGAGCAGCAGCGTTCTGGATCAGCTGCAGCTGTCGGATTGACTTTTTAGGCAGACCTGTGAAGACGCTGTTGCAGTAATCAATCCGACTAAAGATAAATGCATGGATGAGTTTTTCTAGGTCCTGTTGCGACATCAGTCCTTTAATCCTAGAGATGTTCTTCAGGTGATAGAAAGCTGACCTTGTTATTGCCTTTATGTGACCCTTGAGGTTCAGGTCTGAGTCCATTACTACACCTAGGTTTCAGGTCTGATCAGTATTTTCTTGCTATATTAACTGAAGTTGTGTGCTGACTATTGATCGTTCCTCTTTAGGTCCAAAAGTAATTACTTCTGTTTTGTTTCTGTTCATCTGAAGAAAGTTATGCCACATCCATCCATTGATTTGCTTAATGCTCACTTAGGGTTTGGATGGGTTCATTTAACATTTTTCCTTCAACTTCAAAGAAACAAACTTATATAGTCAGATTAATGGTTTAAATCAAAGGTGCCCAAATCCAGTCCACAAGAGCTGGCATCCTGCAACTTTTAGATGCCTCCGTTCTCCAGCATACCTGAACCAGATGGCTCGTCAGCATTTCTCAGCTCTGCAGAGGCCTTATTAACGAGCCCAGTCATTTGATGCAGGTGTGTAGAGGCAGGGCTGGATCTAAAAACTGCAGGATTAGTAAAGCTCATGGACTGGACTTGGGAACTGCTGGTTTAAATGGTTAGCATAATTTACCATAGTAGTAGCATCGTTTTACTAAAAACAGGTATTCCTGTTTAAAAATAAAATTACAGGTAAAACTAGACTTAGTGACTGCATATTTAAAAACATCAGTTTTTCTCATCCTCCTCCAAACATCTTAGACATAAAAAAGGTAGAGATTCTGTTTGGAGGAGGATATAAAAAAAACTGATAATTTTATTTTTTATTTTTTACAGTTTATGCCTCCTGTAGAGTCTATACAGCAAACCTTCACAATAAAAGTGGCATCCAGGCAAGAAGTGCTCTTAAGTTCAAACAGCAAAACAAACAGCTTACAGTATTCTCTCTGCTCATACACAAACCAGTCTGAATGTGTTCAGGATGCAATTTATCACCATCGGATATAATTATGGCAGACATTTATTGCAGCTTTCTTTGTTGGTGTGAAAATCAAAAGTAAACTTTGTTACATTGTCCTGAAACTTAAATTGTTTTGAGCGAGACTCGCAGGGGTCTCCAACCCTGGTCATGGAGCTCTACTCTCCAGAAGGTTCTAGATTCATCCCTGCTACAACACAGCTGAATCAAATGAATGGCTCGTTAGCAAGCCTTTGCCAAACTTGATGGCATGCTGCAGAGGTAATTCAATTCAATTATTTGATTCAGCTGTGTTGGAGATGGGACGCATCTAAAACCTTCTTGGACAGTAGCTCTCGAGGACCAGGGTTGGAGACCCCGGAGCTAAAACAACAAATCTTACACTTAGTCCATCAAGTCTTAAGACAAGTTGACAATTGTGCAGAATTTAGATGTTAAAAATGACCCCCCCCACCTTTAAGTGTTGCATTTGTTTCCCTATGCATTTTTTAAGAGATTAGGATAAATCTGTTATTCAGATTTAACAGCAAAAAAAAAAAAAAAATTATATATATATATATTTTTTTAAGATGCACTTGTCATTTCACCCACCCATAAGCTCTACCAACAGCATGTATTGTGATGCACTTTTTTTGTGAAAAATAAAGGTTAGGGACGTTTGTTTTTAGCATAAATAGGTAAAAATTAAGTAATTCACTCAGGTTCTGCTGGATTTAAAATTTCTATCAATTTCTGCAGCAATTTTGTTTATTTTTGCTGGGGGGGGGGAACTGGAAAGCAGTATCACTCTGGCAAGGTCTGATCTGTGGATCTCTTAAGAGACGCAGTAAAAATCATTTTAAAAGATTCATAAGACCAAAGGACTTTTTTCCCAACTGAACTCAGGGGAACTGCTCATGTTTAGATGAGGACCGACGGTGTTAACCTTTCAAATGATTTAAGTCCACTGTTAGTAGATTAAACCCCATTTGAAAAGATTTACTACTAGCTGGATGTCTAAATATAGCTGCATAGATCAATTGCAACTTCCAAGATACCTGTATGGTAATCCCAGTGATTAATTATAGAAATAAGTGTTTGCATTAGCTGGATCAAAACACTGAGATTATTCCCCTTCAAAATCCCTGCTACACAAATAAGTCTCATGTTAAGAGTGGAAGTAGTTCACTGCGCATGCATCGAAGGCTTTACAAAATGAATGAATGGATCAACGCTTTAAATCGCCGCTATGATATTTAGGCCTCCATGTTCCTTTCCCGACTCACCTTCAACAGCATGGTTAGCCATTAACCTTACATTCATTGTTTTTAATGCATTCATTCATTCATTGTGGTTCGTTACATATGTGCTGCTGAGAAAGAGAGGCGGTGTGCGTCACCAGCCAGCAGCAGACACGATTACAGCCTGAATTTAATGTCAGCAGCTCCACCAGAGCTGAGGCAGGGCAGCTTGCTCCGAGTGCCAGGAGCAGCCTTCAGCTTTCCCCCGCCTCCACTTCGCATCATGCCCGACAGGTGTGCGACCGCCGCCAAAAACCAGCAGCCGGGGCGACCCGCTTCGCATGAAGGCAGCGGTCGTTTCTAATCACCGCCTTCAATACCCGGCTAAGCTAACATGTAACCAAGAGGAGTCGTCGTCAGAAGAAGAAGAAGAAGAAGAGGCTGGTGTAGTTACCGCTGAAGACCATGGCCGCAGAGGCTCCCATCACGGCGAAGAAAGGCGAGTACTCGGGGCTCTCCTCAGAAGACATTGTCACTGTTCCCTTCGGACGACAAAGCTAAACGGCACAATATCCTCTCTTTCTTATGGCGGGGGGGTTCCCCAGTCCCACCGTCACCTCTGGGCAGCGTGAAACAGCGAGGGCGACCAGCGACGACTCCGGTGGAGAAGAGGAAAATGGCGAAACGGAAAAAGTCACATGACCAACCATGGCGGAGGGATCCACCTGTGCTGAGGCGGGTGTGCCCCACTAACAAACCTAAAATACCCACTCGTTCTCTTATATTCAATATTAAAACCTATGCCGAATATTATAATTTGACATTATTTTTTACATAAACCTCACAGCGCGGCTGTTGTTGATGTGAGTAAATGAATTAATTTGTGCCCTTTTTGTTTAGTGGTATGTTCTGCTGCAAGTGCACTGACTGCAGCTGAAACTAGTCGTCACTACACGCTGGCGTATTAATTATTAGTACCAAATGTTCACTAAAAACCAACAACAAACAGCGAGCGCTCTCTTTGATTTATCATTAAAAATAATTAGTAGATCCTATAACCTGTGCTAAGCTTTGTCCAATGGACTAGAAACAGAGCCCTGAGGTGTTTGCGTCAAGGTGACACTCCAAATAAAGATGGGTGTTTCTGATGTCAGCTAAACAGGGTGTACCACCTCATCTTTTAATGTTCTCATTTTACAAAACTGTGTCTGAATATTTACATTTTGTCAGCATTTTTACATCAATATATGTCCCTTTCAAAATGATATTTCTTCAAGTGAGATGATTTCTTAAAGTTAGCAGGTTCCAATGCTTACAATTTCCATTGCATGTCTGTGTTTTGTGAAACTTCTATTACATCCTGAGATGCAGATTAAAATAATATATAAATAAAAATAACAAAAGTAAAAAATATTAAAATTAAACATCTCTGGCAATGTAATCCATTTTAAAACAGCTGCATTAAGTGGTTAAGATGTGTAGTTTTTTTTTTTATTCAATCTCTATTTCCACATCTATTTGGCACCTTGAGTAATTCCTACAAAATGAAACATTTTCTAAATTTTGTATTTCACTTTTTTAACTCGATCAGCCTCGATGAGACTTGAATGATTAGTCCTTGACTCCCCATTTCCATGGGGATGAAATATCTTAAAAATGGGGAAGACACAAGAGCATGTCTTTCAAGCAAGGCAGATTTGTATTGGATTTCATGCCTACCCATCTAAATCTGTCTAAATGTTTGTACATTTACCGTCAGAGCAGTATACGTTTACAGTTTAAAATGACTAGAACTGTGACGAACCACCATTAAAACCATACGTGAATACTGTAATAGTAAAAGCTCACAGATTTCGACACAGTACCTCAGACACTCAGTTAAACAAGAATATCTTAACCACAGAAGAGCATGAAGTGTTAAATGCAGAAACTTTCTTGTTCTTCGTTACAAGTTCAGACTGACCTTTGAACAAAAAACAACACTTTCAGACACTTGGACTGTCTCATTTTAAAGCTTTGGTAACTGATGAGTGATTCTGCAACTTATTTACCATAAGAAGAATTTATGCTACAAGAATATATTTTCCTTCTCCCCCATCTGTAAGTATAAACTGGGTTAAAATTCTTATTTTATTTTATACATTTTGTAGTTAGTTTGTAGTCTGTTAACAAATTTGAATCCATTTGTTTCTCACTGATAAATTCCCTCAGACTTCTAGGAATTGTAAATAATACAGAATCTTGTATTATTTGTCTGTGTGCAGGTCACATGATAACTCCCCAAGTTATCATGTGAGCGTACTTTTAACAACGGTTTTTAGAAATGAAAAGTGAAAGATTGGTTACTGAAAACGCA
Source organism: Valencia hispanica (assembly GCA_963556495.2). Lineage (NCBI taxonomy): Eukaryota > Metazoa > Chordata > Actinopteri > Cyprinodontiformes > Valenciidae > Valencia > Valencia hispanica. The sequence goes on along the minus strand of OY747718.1, from coordinate 21,117,222 downwards.
AAGCAGACACATGACTGTCAGTAGCCCCTCTATCACATGGGAAAGAGAAGTACTATCAGTTTCGGAGCTCTTTCATGTGACTAGTTCCTGCTCAGAGCATGAGAGTGCAGTCTATGCAATTTGCAAACTTTGCTTTTCGATATTCTGATGTAAGATTTTTAGTAAGAGGTAAGGCAAACCTAAATTTTAATACAATTATTTGCTTCAAAGATAAACATTACCGTCTTACACATCAAATCAACAAAATAAGGCAGAATGAATAATCAAATGTAATATTATTAGCATCTCCATATGTTAACATTTTACATGCTTTAAGTATTTTTTTGGTGTAAAATTGTGCCAATATGAATTTTATGTTCATCCAACTAACATGCACCACAGCACCACCTCTTATAAGAGCAAGCTTTAAATAATCCCTGGGTGCAGAAAGCAGGACGGGGTGGAGTTGGACATCTGGAGGGCGTGGTCTACGATAAAACCTATTAAACAAGTTGAGCTGAAAATCTCCATCTTCTGGACAGCTGCAGGAACTACAGCCATGTTTTAACATCAAAGAAAAAAAAAATCAAACGACTTACAATGTTGTGATCAGCAAATTACAACAAAAAGCCACTAATGTAAAAGTAATAAATCCATTATGTCATGACAGACCTTATCCTATTTCTAGAACAGTAGTGTCCCAACCTTTTTAATACGAGCTAAGAATATCAAGAGGAAAAAACTCTAGGGCCTAAAAAAATAAAATCTGTTTTTGTTAAACACATAATTCAATTAACTTGGGAGGCAGTGTTTTTATGTAAGGCACTCAGTTTCCATTATTTGTTTAATCCTTTCTCACTTGTGCTAGCAGGCCAAATTTGTACCATTCTTGAACTGTGGTTGTGGATCACACATAAACACTCCACAAATGGCCCTCGTGTCGCTCTTTGCACAACAATGCTACGTGGACAACCCTTTCTATTTGGTTATACTTTTAAATGCCAACATCCCAGTAAACCTAAGAAAACGCTCAACAGGACTCCACACTGTGCTGTTAAATTGATAGTGAGCCTTTAATCAGTTATAGTGAGCGACAACTCAGAAGTAGCCGAAATGTTTCCAGCTGTTTAGGAGAACGTTGTGAGGCAGAGGCACAGGAGAAAGAAGCTGCTGGCTCAGCTTGCTCCTATCAGCCAACTAGTACATACGGTACCTTTCTAAAGTATTTACACCCTAGAAAAGTTCCCACAAACTTCAACCACTATCCATATCATGGTATTAATTTTAACCACTATCCAGACCCAGGTCCACTCGGCTTGGGAAAATTGATTCTCACAGAAGCTCTCCTTCAAATCTGATTTCTTGAGCAGTTTTGCAAAGACTTTAGTGTTTGTCTTGATTTGTGAATTTAATAAGTGATTTTTTTCCCTTACCTTCTACTTCACAATTTTGTACTACCTTGTGTTAGTTCATCACATAAAACACATTCAGGTTTGTGATTGCACTGTGCATTTTACTATATTAATATTTATTTTGCACATTTCTGACTATACAGGACTTACTTTAGAGTAAATTCTAAATTATGTACCAAAAACTAAGTGCCCATAAAGTAAATTGTTACCAGAACCTGAGGCGATACTACCTCAGCATCAGATGTAGCCTTAAATTTTGGACTACATAAAAGAAGTGTGCTACTGTAACCAGAGGTTATGTTACAAACTTATGCACAGCAACAAAAGACGACTCGATCATAAAACTTACAGCCAATCTGTATTTTAATGAAAGACACCAGGTTAAAATAAAAAACACTTTAATGAAAGCAGACACTTTAAAATCACCATAAATATGCTACATCTATCCCAACCACAATTTGCATGAACACAGTGAAGCTAATGTGTCGATAGGGACTGCTCTGTGTTAAATAACGCGCAAACGTATAAAGGATATAGGTCTCATTAGCATTGAATGGAAGTAAAGCTATCCCAAGTGTGCAGTGAAAAGAAATCTAGACGTAAATCAGTTCCAGACTAATGCTTCACGACACCATCCAGCTTAAGATGCCTCACTGCAAACAAACACACACACGCATACAAAAAGTTACACCTGTGAACAGAAGACTCACTACAGATTGACGAATTCTTGCAGAAGATTTCTGTTGGCCATAAGATTTTTAACTCAACATCCCAATTGCCATATTATTGACTAAAATAATAAAAAAACATGAATAACAATAAAACAACATAGAGCTCGCCTGCTGCTCTATGTATTCCCATATCCTCCATATATTTAATTCAAAGAAGCTTTACCATTGAAACTGAATCCATTTAGGCAAGACACTTCAAAACCTGCACCTTAAACCCGAAAGAAAGAAAAATATCAAATTATCAGCGATCAAGCTCTTTAGCTTTGATTGGCTTTGTGGTTTCAAAGCAACACAGTTTAGAGATTACTGTCAAAGTTTGATCTTTCTTGCATTAAAAAGGCTTTAAAAATCCATCACACACCTGGTGCCTGTGTAACTACATCATCCACTCTCTCCACACACAAAATCCATGCACTTATTCAGTCCCGGTATAACCAATCAATCATCGGGGGTGACGATCTCAGTAAAGTGTGTTGGTGGGGGAAAAAACATGAAGAACAGACAAAGATAAGGCATCACATGCTATTCTTAGCAAAGCTGCATGAAGTAAAAGTGTAGCACAGCAGTGGCTCGAAGGCGAGATGAGGACGATACACTGGAACCCTTTCCCGTTGAGGGGATGCAACTTTTTTTTTTTCCTTTAAAAAAAAAAGTCATGAAGAAACACGGCGGTTTTTCTTTTTCAATCCCAGCCGTTGTCCTTTATCATATGGGACAGCTCAATGATGTACTTCCCCTCCTTGTACTTCTGGCTCAGTTCGAAGGCCTGCTCCTGCAGAGAGAAGACAACGTTTTGAAGAAGTTAGACAGTTTCATTCACAACAAAATGAAATTAACCTGTTAAGCCTATTTTCCAACTGGTGTTAAACTAATACATCATGCTCTGTTGAATCCAGGCATCCACCGGTTACTGGTACCAAGATTTTTTTATAAGTCAGGGTTTAAAAAGGTTAAAAAAAAAAAATAGAAACCTGCCTGATTCCAGAAAGAGGCCAAAAGATCTAAAAAAAAGCAAGACCTCATGACCCTGTGGACATCTAAAGCACTCCAGATAACAGTTGCTGATTTGTTTTAAATAAATAAAAAAATCAATTAGATTATGTTTGTAAATACCATGATGCTGTGTAAGCATAGTGATTTAACCCAAGATTATCATTCAGAGAGAATCTCATACTGGCCAAGGCCTCCTAAAGTCTAGTTTATATTTGTTATTATTGTATACCTCAGTAAGGGCTATAGTTGCTGCCAGGAGGCAGAAACACTTTATTGCTAGACCAGACGTCTGCAAGTGGCTCTTTTCAGAAGATCAGGTAACAATTGCAGCTCTAAAAATGTTTTATTTACCTGGACTGAGGGCAAAAATGGCTCTTTAGATTGTAAAGATTGAAGACCCCTGGCTCAGACGATCGTTACGTTTGGAACATTTTTACAAACTAATACGCCACAATTTTATTTATGAGCAATGGAAAAAAAACAACTCCCAAAACAAACCCTTTCTGCTGCAACAAGTGAACCTCAATGTGCAGCTTTTAAAAACAGAATAAACCTTGTTTGTGTCTTCCAGGATTTTATGATGTTCCAAATGACCTGCAGAGTTTTAAAGTCCAAAGTTTACAGCAAACAGAGGTATCATCTGTCTCCAAGAAACAAATACTGGCTCCCCCAGTTTTTGTTTTACTTAACAGCATCAGCATTGCATAATGCATGAGGAGCAATTAGTACAAGTCTCAGCGTAAAAATGAACTGACCAGTTAAGCGTCGACGGGGCTTAGAAGAGATGGGTGAGAAAGGGGAGAAGATACAAGTCTGACAATGTGCAATATAAAAGAGAAACTACATGTGCGGAACAAACTAGTATTTGTGAAAGCAAAAGCTTGTCTGCTGGTGACCACAGCCGACCAGTCATTGTGACAGGCAGCAAGTCTAGTCTGTCACACAAGCCAGAGCTGCTGTGGAAGCGTTCAGATAAAAGTATTTTCCTGTGTTAGAATGGCCTAGTCAAAGTCCAACTGAGAATCTGTGGGTAGACTTGAATGACAAGCCACAGTTTTCTGACTTATTTAACAAAATTTTAAATCAAGTATCCTTTACCCTTGTGTTGATCCATCACATAAAATCCAAATATATTACAGTTAGTTGAAATTTGTCTTTGTGACGTGACAAAAATGCGCAACGGTTCCAGGAGTATGAGCACTTTTGAAAAGCCCTATCTAAATGTTTTTGTGCGCTAACCTGGAACACAGTGAGAAACTTTTTACTATTAGTGTTTAGTATTTCCATAAAGAAGTATTGCATGTACAGTTACTTACATATTTCCAGCCCAGAGTGGTGTGACAGTTTTCACAGTAAATGTCGGCCACTGCGTGGAGTCCTGTAAGCAGCAGCCTCTCCTCAGCGGGACCACAGCCAACATTAACCCTGAAATCAACAGCGACGTCACAGTTGAGATGTTTTTACTATAATCGAGCTTCTTTCCTCACCTGTACGGAGCCAACTTCCTGCCACACCTGCTGTTATGTCTTTGCATAGGAAAAGTTTACAGAACATGAAAAGAAACAACATGCCAGGACATTTCTCAATAATAATAAAAACAAGTTTAAACACATCATGTTTAATGGGTTCACTTCTGTTACAGTGTATTGCTGACCTACTAACCTAAAAACATTAAAGCATGACCAAAGTAAACTGACCCAGCTTTGAGGTCCAATCTGAAGAAAATAAAAATCTAGCCATCTGTTGACAGTGCGTTTTGCATAAAAACACATTTGATCTCAGCAGTGTGTTCAGATGGAAAGAGAACATTTGAGTTACTGCGTGGTTTGGAAAAAACATCAGAGATTGCCAAATGTTTCAAAGGGGGCATTTGAGGAAGTGATTTAAACAAGAAACTCATGATTAAATAAACAAATCTGTTATGAAACTTGTGGTCGTATCCAAAATACTCACACTGAGTTAAAGAGATATGCTCGTCCTTGGCTGCCTTGAAATGACTGAAAGGCAAAAAAACACATTGAATCAAGAACAGAATTAACATCTGTTTCATGCTGATTTTTCAATTTTTAATTCATACGGGAACTGTAAAGCAGCGTACAAAGCAAAGCACCCAAAATAAGCATTACCACAACGGATTGGCAGCATGTTTACCTTTGAGATAAGATCGTCGTGGTTTGCCAGATGGGCGCGGCAGTGCACGCAGCTGTAACGGCGGTGGCAGGAGTCCAGGTAAGCCTGGAAAGTCTTGGCTTTAGTCAACTTCACCATGTCTGTGCAAGAAATCAAATCAAATCACTTAGGAGGGCCATGTTTCAAGCACAAACTGAGTTTGCACCTACAGCATGCAGCCTACTGAAGCTCTATAATTACAATGGGTTCAAAATTAGTTATTGTCTGTCACATTTTGGTGAATAGTAAGCCATAATTTAGAACTGGGAAAAAAGTGATTTGGTGCATCTCTAATCGTCATAACTTCATATTCTGCCTGTTTTCCCTTGACCGGATCTGATCAGCAGAACAAAAACTTAGGATTCCACTTTATTTACCCTGCTCAATAACTGCATTAAAACTAAGAAAAGCCACCATTTTCAGGCTGTAAACAAATCATCCAACAACATGTACTTACATGCACTGATAAATGTTAAGGCTTTTTGCTTTGATTCAAGAATAATCTTGCAATTCCTTCATTGTCTCCAAAACTAGCCTAATACTTTCATTAAAGAACCTACAGTGCAGCATTAGTCCGATGTGTTGTAGTCCTTAGATAAAGAATTAAGAATCTGCACCTCAGACCTGAAAGAAAACCTGATATATCGGTACCGACCTTAGGAAAGCCTGATATTTTGGTTACTATTTGATCTAGACATGCATGGATCAAACTATTCCTGGCCTACATTGATTTCCAGTTTTCTCTTAAGTTTTCTCAATTCCAAGTTTTGGTTTTAAAGACCATAACAAAATATGCTGCAGGTTATATGATAGAGGTAATAGCTTTAAATCAAACAGGATTTTTATTTTTATACATATCGGCCATGTAAATCCTGATTAGGTCATCTGAATAACAAAGCAGATATCTAAACTCCGACAATTTCATCTCAAGAAAGCTATGATACATTTGTGGCAGGGGATTTTTTTTTATTTCTTTCAACATTTCCTCGGCCTTTTTCATATAAATGGAGACTCTTCTTTTTATTGAAGTAAATAGGCGATCAACATTTGTGCACAATTAGCAGTGGGTTGTATCATTTCACATCACAAAGACGAAGTAGGCGAAGACACAGCTCAGACTGACTGCTTCCCGTTTCAAAACAATTTGCATAACCACGCTGTGGCTCACTTAAAGCCGCATTTCAATGTGCAGGAGCAGTTTCCACACTGATAATCGTCTACACGAGCTGCTAAACGGGCCAAAACACAACTCTGCTACAAAGGACATCACTAGCATGCTAGCTGCGCAAAGTCGGCACTGCAGCGAAGATGGACTAAATGTTTCCTTCTGTTTCCACTCACCTGCTAAAGCTGAGGCTGTTGAAAGTACACACAGCAGTCTATAGGTACCGACAGGTTTAATATGAGAAGCAAAGAGCAAATATTAGGCTGTGAAGTCCAGCCTTTAGCTCGCTGCGGTGCTACAGCCTTCCACGCGCTGACCGTTGAGGGGGGAAAAAGCCCCAGCTCTGATTGTTTTTGTTGTAGAGAAGCCCGCGTTTCTGTTCTAACTCGACGACCAAGTTCTTCCACGGCCTTAAAACAGTAAAAAAAACAGGAGCCGGGGATCTAACAATGCTGGCAGACTGACAAACCAGAGGGCAACGCGTTCCCCTGCGGAACAAAAAAGCAGTTTGTTTATGAAAGCACGCAGATGGAGGAAGGGTGAAGGGTGCAAAACAAACCTCCAGCAGCCAATCACAGCGCCGAGATGACGTTTAGAATGTGGGTCAACCAATCAGCTTCGGCTTCACATGAGCCTTTTATGGCTATCAATAGGTTTGCTTTTTGATCCAGTTTCATAAATGTTGGGTTGGATTCAGTGATGGGAAGTCCGATTCTTTTCCAGGATTCAGATATTGCGGCTCTGCTGGCAAGAAAGAGTCTGATCGTTCCGCTTCCAAACAGTTCTTCATTTAGGACTTGATCTGACTTCAAAAAGAAGGCATGTTTTTATGTACCAATATAGTTCAACATCATCATAGTTAACTCTCAATATTATTTTATTAATGTTTGATACAGGTAAGATCAAAAGGATCCACTGAGGGATTTAGATGTAAAATTATTTTCATTCGACCAAGATTATTGTTTCTGATAGGAAATTAGACTGGCACCTCTAAAAACAAAAAAACCCCAACGTAAATAGAAAACCAATTAGGAAAAGCAGTATTTATTTGTTTTTATTTACATTTTTAAAATGACATGTCAAAAGCATCTTGTCTCTTCTATAGTCAGTTTTGGTCATTCAATGACAAGATGCAAACATTGACTAAAAAAAAATCAAATCAATGTCAAGATTCAGGAAATCACAGCTGTTTGTTTGATTTGGTTTAGTTTTTGTTACCCCTTTCAAACCCAACTAAAAAACCCTTTCCAAAAGAAGTTTGCCTTTTATAACTTATTATAATATTCTTGGTTTATGAGCTTTTTGGTCATTTTATTCTCTCAAACCTGAGCTAAACAGATGGTTATCTTCTATTGATTAGCTTGTTATTGAGTCACACATTTTCAACAATAGCTTTTAGCACGTCATACAACGTCTGTTGTTCAGCTGACCACCAGTTGTCAGGCCTGGACATGTGACATGACAATTGATTTAGAAGAATATTAACAAGACGCTTGATTCCTAGAAATATTACAGACGACATTGTTCCATGGAGATATTCACTGAGTCAACCCTCTCATTGGAACCAATGTAACAAACAGCTAGATTTGCTTCATATCTTTTGTCACACAACTGAGCAGAGGGAACTGGTTCAGAAAAATCCTGCCTCTTTTTCACCAACAGACTGATTGATCCTCATCGTTGCAGTGTGGCCGGACTTTGGCCATGGCTGCCTGGGAAAACAGGGGCGCAGGTGAGATTCATTGCGCATGTTAACCATTAGGTAAAATAAATTGATCGTGTGCTGTATAGCATCAAGGTAACAGCACCCTGAATGTATGTGAATGTGCATGTCCAGTTCCTTACAAAAGTATTCACACCCTTGAATGATTTCACATTTGTTATGTTAATTTTTTTTTTTTACAAGAAATTGATATGATAGAACAAATCAAAATACTTGTGAAGTTAAAGGAGACAAAAATATTGTTCTCAGAAGTTTTAGCAAATAATCTGAACAAAGTGTGTTATGTATTGTTAAATAGCCATCTTTAATCTCCAACAGTCAGCTAATTAGTAAATGTAATCCACCTGTGTGTAACTCAATCTCAGCATAAATCCAGTTGTTCTGTGAAGGCCTCAGAGGTTTGTTATCCTCATGTAGACCGAGGAGTACAGCAGACAGGTCAGGGAGAAAATTATGTAGAAGTTCAACATTGAACTTCTACATAGGATTAGGCAGTGTCGGGTAGAGACTAGTTATTTTACTCAGATACATTTACTTGAGTTTTTTTTCTTTAAGGGATTACTTGGAATAGTTTTACCTTACCTTACATTTTAGTTTCATTTGAGTAATACTATTTGGAAGTAACCCTGCTCGTATTTGAGTACAATTTCTGGCTGCTCTACCCACCTCTGGTTACTTCCCTAAATAAAGAAAAATCGTGTTTTAACCAAAGATATACCACCACATTCCCATATATTTACAGTTTGTGTTAAAGTGAGAATTCTTGTTTGTACACAATTTGTTGTTCTAATGTTATTTTCCATTTGCTGATCCCGTTATGCCCTTTGGAGAACAAGTGAAAGTCAATAAATGGTATATATTGTCACCTAATGTACTTTGCACTGTTCTAGCATGCTACGTACTGGAATTATTTGGTTTCCAAAGCTTAATGTTGGGGGAAAAATTATTTGAAAATGTTTGTTTCTTTTCCCTACATTTATTATGTAATTATTCTACATATTCTTCCTAATTTTTTATTCTTTTCTTAAAAAACAGAATTAGCGCATAAGGTTGTATTTTTAGCTGTCTAATTTCATCATTTTGTACAAATTAATCAGATCTCATGATCAATTACTCAATACTTGAATAGGTGTTTTCCAAAATCCTTTTTTACTTTTGAGTAATTTTCTACATGACTAATTTTCACTTCAAGAATTGTCAAGGTTTAGACCTAAATCCAATTGAGAACCTGTCGTAGGATAAACTCCCCCTCCAAAAAACACATTGAAGTTGGAAGTTATACTGTGGAACAGTTTAAGGGGTATGAACACTTTTGGAAGACAGTGTATAGCACCACTTTTTTGTGTTTTCATTTCTAATAACACAAAATATGCGCCTAAACTAATCGATAATGTGAGAAAATAACCAGTCAAAACAAAGTCATGTTTGTTTAGGGTCTTATCAGGGGTTGTCATGTGACAGGCTAAACGGGTTAAACATTCACTGCTGACAAAGCTCATCAACTGCTTCTTTACATACTGACCTGATTAGATTCATACAGTAGACATGATCACACTGTCGGCTGTGATTAGGGGTTCTACAGGATTGAAGAACTGAAAGAAAAGCTTATTCTATTGGGCCGCTGTTTAGCAACATGACCATTTGCTGATTTACAAGATTGGATGTAGTGATCTGTCAATGTTTTACAGTCTTTGGTGTTTCTGCAGCCCTTTGTCATACTGCTGGGATGTTGTTGAGATCAATCCTAACTCCTGTATGTGCTGATGTAGTTTGTGAGCAGGGTTGGATAATCAGTCATGACTCCGGTGGCTCCCAGGTCAAACGCTGCCTTGATGTCTTCTTCTCTATTGCAAACAAATAAATGCACCTGCAGTTGCAGACATAGAGACCATTATTATACACTCATATACCTCAGTCATGTTTTTTTCATAGGGTGGAAACTGTGGAAGCATATTTGTGTATCTCAGTTCAGTTTTGATCATTGTTGTTCCAATGATGGAGAGCTGGAGGAAGCAGGTGTCTGCCTTTTGTCTATAAATAGTCTGACAAGCGCTGCGCTAACAAAGAGTAATCTCTCAGGAAGCACTGGGCCGCATCACAGCGGTTAATCTTTTGTCATCTAAAACTTGTCTATACTTTGCAACAGTGTAATGAATAAACCTGAAAGTGGTACCTGTATTCCACGAGCTGCAAGGTGTTTAAAAAGGCTTTTTCTCATGGTTATTCTGAAAACATTAAAAGGATAAAATTATTCCTCATTAGGTAGAAGAAAAATAGATGAGGACTACCATCACTAAACATATCCATCCAACAATACACATTCATGTTGATCATTTCTGTTTAATGAGTAAAACAACTTAAATTTCCTGGATTGCAGTAGCATCATCTCACAGAAAAAATGAGAAAAATTCAACCTTTAATTTAAGCACTTTATTCAGGAGGGGGAAAAGAATCACACATTAAGAAATTAGTGTTTTAAGAAAAATTGCTAGTGCCATAGTACCCTGCTGTCAGTAATTCGTACATCCCTCCCTTCGCCAACAGGAAAGCTTTAGGTCTTCTCCTATAGCGTTCACATGAATGGAACAGATAGAGCGGGACCTTTGACCATGCCTCCTTGCACAATCTCTCTGGATCAATCAGAGCCCCTTTCTTCAGCTCACCCCAAAGATTTTCTATAGGTTTAGGTTTTAGGACTGAGATTGCCATGGAAGAAGCTAATTCTACTGGGGCAAAAAAGTATTTGGCAGCCACCGATTGTATAAGTTGTCCCACTTTAAAAAAATGAGAGAGGTCTGTAATTTTTATCATAGGTACACTTCAACTGTGAGAGACAGAAAATTAAACAAAAAAATCCACCAAAATCCCATTGTATGATTTTTAAAGAAATGATTTGTATAATGGTGCAGAAATTAAGTATTTGGTCAATAACAAAAGTTCACCTCAACACTTTGTAATGTAACCTTGGTTGGCAATAACAGTGGTCAAATGTTTGTTGCAGGTCTTCACCAGGTTTGCACACACTGTAGCTGCTATTTTTTCCCATTCTTCCATGCAGATCTTCTCTAGAGCTGTGATGTTTTGGGGCTGTCGCTGGGCAACACTGACTGTCAACTCCCTCCACAGATTCTCTATTGTGCTCCTTTTCCACCAGGGTCAGCTTGGCCCAAGCCAGGGTCAGGTCAACACGTATTTAGCGCGTTTCCACTATCTTTGTCTGGGCTGGGCTTTGTCGGACTACCTCTGGGTCAGTCCAAAGCGGGCCGCGGCGACCAAACACACCCACCTGTTGACTGATTGGTCTGGTAAAGTGATGTCACTCTCACTCCTACTTACGTAGTGGTAGCCACTGATTGGCCTGGCATTGTGAGTGTGAAGTGATGTCTCAGAATAGAGATGCAAAGCTTCCATCAGATTTAAAAAATATTGCTGAGGAAAACAAAAAATATGTAAGTGCGAATTTTGGGCCCTGAAGGACCACAACGCCCGGAGTGGAGCACCCTGCAAGCACTGGAAATGCTTTGAAGAAATGGACAGCATGTATGGTGAAAGGCCGGCGAGCAACGGGAGAGAGAGTGGGCTAGATACCGGCTCCAGCATCGGCATCTGTAATGTCGGAAAACTGTGAGTGATGACTTATCTTTACAGGAACTTTGCTATGCTTAGCCCGCCCATGTCCTCGCCCACTGCTGCGTTCCTGAGATGGCAAATGAAACACAATCAAGCCGTGCTGATTCGACATGGGCTGGGCCGAGCCGAGCCGAACCTAGTGGAAAAGGGGCATTGGATTGAGGTCTGGACACTGGCTAGGCCACTCCAGAACCTTGAAATGCTTATAACGTAGCCACTCCTTCGTTCCCCGGGCGGTGCGTTTGGGATCATTGTCATGCTGAAAGATCCAGACAAGTTTAATTTTCAGTGCTCTCACTGATGGAAGGTTTTTGCCCAAAATTTTACAATAGATGGCCCCATTCATCTTTTCCTTAATACGGATCAGTTGTCCGGTCCCCTTTGCAGAAAAGCAGCCCCGAAGCTTAATGTTTCCACCCCCATGCTTCACAGTGGGTATAGTGTTCTTGGGATGCAACTCAGCATTCTTCCCCCTCCAAACACAACTAGTGACGTTTATACCAAAGAGTTTTATTTTGGTATAATTTGACCACATTCTCCCAATCCTCCTCTGGATCATCCAGATGGTCTCTGTCAAACTTTAGATGGGCTTGGACATGTGCTGGCTTAAGGAGGGAGACTTTTGAGCATAGCAAGATTTTAATACATGATGACATAGTGTTGCTAATAGTAACCTTTGTTACTGTGCCTCCAGCTCTCTTCAGGTCATTGACCAGTTCCCCCCGTATAGTTCTGGGCTGTTTCTTCACCGTTCTCAAGATCATATGTACCACACGAGGGGAGATCTAGCATGGAGCCACAGGTCGAGGGAGATCATAAGTGATCTTGTATTTATTTCATTTTCTAATTATTGCTCCAACAGTTGATATCTTCTCACCAAGCGGCTTGCCTGTTGTAGATTTGCTCATCCCAGTCTTGTGCAGGTGTACAATCCTGTCCGTGGTGTCCTTTTACAGCTCTCTGGTCTTGGCCATGGTGGAGGTTGAAGTCTGACTGTTTGAAGGTCTGGACAGGTGTCTTTTATTCAGATAACAAGTTCAAACAGGTGCCATTAATATAGGTAATGAGTTGAGGATAGAAGAGCTTCTTAAAGAAGAAGTAACAGGTCTGTGAGGGCCAGAACTATTGGTTGTTTGTAGGGGCTAAATACTTATTTTCTGCACAATTATACAAAAAAATTATTTTAAAATCATACAATGTGATTTCCTGGATTTTATTTTACGTTCTGTCTCTTACAGTTGAGGTGTACCTATGATGAAAATTACAGAGCTCTCTCATCTTTGTAAGTGGGACAACTCACACAATTGGTGGCTGCCAAATACTTGCCCCACTGTATTTCCTGTGAGTCATTTCTGTGTTCGTTTGTCCATATGTTTTGGTTTTATTATTGAATCATCACGCTGAAAGACCCATGGAAGTCCCATTATCAGTTTTCTGCCAGATGGAATTTTTTTCTTTAAAATATTCAGAAAAATACTCCACCTAACCAAACAGTGGACATGATGTCCCTTTCCCACATAGTCCTCCTTTGTTTCACTCTGGAGTGTGTTGCTTAAAATACAAAAGTATCATAGTTGCCAATTTCTTGTATGCATTTCTTGAATTTGAAAGATCAACATATTTACAGTATGTCCTACTTGAATATTAGAATTAGTTTTATTTCCCATTTTGAAGAGTAACTGAGAGAAAAGTATGTACTATGTTTGAATTAAAAATGCTTCAAGTACACTGTTTTTAATAAAAATTCCAAAGAGTGTTAAAAAAACAAACAGATTTTTAAATTAAAGGTTGGATTTTTCGCAATTTTCTTAATATTGTAAAATCATAATACCCAATTAAGGTATTATTTAAAATATATTTACCAGGGTTGGCAGTAATAATGGCCTACAAATCTAATTTTCATATTACTTTTTTTTCAACTACCAAAAATGTTATTCTATGTTTTCAGACCTGCAGATGACCTTGATTTCCTTGTAAATTACACAGATTGCCAAAAACCTGACTTACTTATGTATTAAAGAAACAACCCATCGTTTCTTCAGGATCCCCCCTTCGGGAATGTAGGTCCTATCAGTGCACAACAAGAAAGAAGACAAAATATGACAAAACAGATCTGTGATGTAACACCACATCGTTACATTAAATATGAAAAGGGATCTTGTGTATGTATGACACATTATGTATTATTATCAGATGTCAGCACCTTTTGCACAAGGGTTTGGTCTTATAATAAAGCAGTACTAGATCTTTTACAGGGTAAACCGGCTCTGCAAACAGACCTGGTAATGATGCGTGGCAGGTAGAACTGCAGTAAGCTCTCTCCCAGAGGGACAAAGGGCAGTAGGCCAGTGTAAAAGAGAAAAAGGACCAGGACGCCACGTGGCATTGAGAAACTGTAGGGCATAGAACTGTTCTGCAATGAAACAGATGTTTTCAAAGATGACAAACAGGAGACAGCAGAGGAAAGAAAAGCTCACTCTAAAACCCTGTAAAGGCATCTAACATCTACGTTTCCACCAACATGGCAGCAAAGCTGTGTTACAGTGGTTGAATTTGTGCTGAAGGTTTTTCTTTGACAATGACTGGGACTCTGTCTCCCCCTGCTGAGTAACGTACGATACTGCGGCACTTCTTCAGGATGGCGTAGTCCTCGGAAGCCCACACAGTGATGCCCTCCCTGCTGAAGCGCTTAACCATGTTTGACACCTGCAGACAGACATGACCGTGACCCAAACATCCACCAAGTAGAAAGACCAAGAAGTGTAAAACTGTGATGTAGAGGAAAAATTATACATATTATTCAATAATAAAAAAAATCTATTTGAAGCCCCCTTTAACTTACCGCTAAATAAAATCAGCAATTACTCAAAAAAAGTGTTGACTCAGAGAGGGGGAAGCTGAAAAGGTGGCTGTTTTTTCTAGCTTTTATTTGTGTAAAATTATAAACAAAATCGTTCACTTGTCAATTAACGATGCAGCACTTTGCATTTATAATTTAATCCCAATGATATACAACAGATCATGAATAAGAATACCAATGGCTGCACAGTGGTGCAGTTGGTAGCACTGTTGCCTTGCAGCAAGAACCTTCTGGGTTCCAATCCCAGCCTGGGGTCTTTCTGCATGGAGTTTGCATGTTCTCCCTGTGCATGCGTGGGTTCTCTCCAGGTACTCCGGTTTTCTCCCACAGTCCAAAAAAACATGACTGTTAGGTGAATTGGTCTCTCTAAAATTGCCCTTAGGTATGAGTGTGGGCGTGCATGGTTGTATGTCTCTGTGTTGCCCTGTGATGGACAGGCGACCTGTCCAGTCATTGTTTTGGGGGAAATTTGGGAAAAATGTGGCTATTGTTATTTTTGTTATATAGGGTCTTTTGCACCTCTTGCATCAGTTGTTGGTTGTCCTCCTTGATCTCGATGCTGATAGGGATCTGAGGGAACTTGCTGAACACATCTTCCAGAAGAGCAATTTTCCTATCCTTGCCAGTGCTGTAGTAGCCTGAAGGGTAGTAGGGAGTAAAGAGTAACTGGTTAAACAAACACGCAGCTAGTGACCAATGTCTTCGCTAAACACACTTTCATTAATGATTGATAATCTGAGTAAGAGAAGGAACTGGCCTGCGTCGAATGTCACTTCAAGCGTCTCCTTGTACAGAGGCAAATCCTGAAACAATTCAAAAACAATCTGCGTTTCAAAAACAGTGTTAATCATATGAATTATGCTAAAATATATTCGGAGATCATAGGTAGTATAAATTGCCTTCCAGCTCCGTTGGTGCTTGCAACATACCTGGATGCAAATATTTACTTGAATATGGTCCAGCACTTGAGCAAACAGCTTAATTTCTTAAGATAAATAAAATGCTGAACATCACTAGTTCACCAGGATGTTTGAGCTCTAAGACTCTTTAGCTCAGAGATGTGTTTATAAAATCCACCAATCAATTAACCTGAAACCTGAAATAAAGTCTGATAGGATCCTTCAGATTTAACTCTGCAAAACTCGCTAGTCATTCCTCATTTCTTTATATTTTGCTACTAAGCAGCCAAACGTTCATGCCATTTTTTAAGGTGGTGTTGATCAGTATTTTCTCAGGCTTTTTGAAGGTCTTTTAAAGTTTTCCTTATATCTTTGGCTTCTTTTTCACTCATTTGCAGTCCTGAATGTCACACTTTTCAAAGAATTGTTCTGTTACTGTTACGCCGTTTAATCTGAGAATTTGGATAACTTAGCTCAGCTTCACACATAAAAGCACTAATGAGGCGATTCACAAAAAATGATTAGCTGGAACTTCAGCATTTGGTGATCAGCTGAAGGATGGTGGCTCACTCAGGCCCTGTCATTGTAAATCAGTTTCAAATATTTGTCTGCAGTAGACATTTTTCAGATATTTAACCCTCTTGTTTCCTACTTTTTCATGTAAGGAGTCAGTGTGAGACTTTCATACCTAAGAGGACTTCCCAAACTGTAGGGTGGTGGCAGCATTATGATGTGGGGTGTTTTTGCTGCCAGTAGTACTATGCATGAGGGTAATGGGCAAATAATATACTGTTCATCATTATGTTAAGCAATTATTTGGGGATCCAAAGCTTTGTGATAACCACATTAATCTCTAATTTAAGCACTTTGGAAATTCCAAAAACTGAACCGAGGATTGGTGCTGCTACTTTTGCTATATGAAGTAGTTGTTCCCCGTTTTATTCCATTAAAGCATCAATAACTGCTTAATTCTAATTCCACACTATGATTGAATGCAGATATTGTCCAGTTTGGCAGTGGAGTTGCACTACTCAGGGTAGTTAGTGCAGTGAAGTAGCCTGCTTAATAATGGGAAAGTTTAAATTGTAGAGTGATAAATGCAAGTATTTTGAGTTTAGGTCTATGTTGCCCATCCGTATGGTGTGCAACATTCCTTTCAAACAGAAAGAAGACATCAAATTAGAAAAACTAGGAGCCAAAGTCCAAAGAACAACCACAAAACCCTTCATGAAGCCTGAAAAATTAAAGAAGTTTAAAACATTTGCAGATTCTATTTTAAATCAACATAAACCACCTCTTTAGTTTCGTCAATCATTGAATAACGAGACAAGTGGTGGCTTGTCTTACCACCAGATTGAGCGAGGACATGGTGACGTCGTGGCCCGTCTGCCTCAGGAGGTTCTCATCGTGAGAAACCACCACATGCCCATCCTGTGTCAGGTGACAATCCATCTCCAGCATCTGTGTGCCATTTTCTACAGCGCTGATAACAGAAACAAAAGGCCCTGTGAGGAGGCACATATCTGACGTTTGGTGTGAAGCATTAATCCACGCTGAAAAGACTGATCTGCGACCAAATCCTGCAGAAACTTTGTTGACTGCTGGAAATGGACACCAGTAGTCACCATGAGCAGGTTGGTTCTTACTGTGCCAGTCACAAGTTTACATACACCATCAATACCATATTACAGCTTTATTCTATATCACTAACAAGCAGTTCTACAAATGTGGTGTCATTTCTTTTCTTTCTTTTTTTTTTAACCAAAAACACAATAGCACAACATCAGTTTGCTTTTACTAATTTTATGTCATCTTCACACAACAAGCATATTTCTTACATTTATTAACAGACAAGATATACCCACAACTATAACTATGGACCATTGTTGTCCTAATTAAAGAAGTTGAAGCACCAAAACACCAGAATAGAAAACTCATCATTCTAAACCTCAACATCTGCAAAAACATCTCCTTAAAACTAACAGTTTAAAACAATCTATGTCAATTTGGTTTATTTTTATAGTGAAAATTCACAACAAATCTCCCCTAAAGGCACTTTACAAGACAGACAATTCATTTAATCCATAGAAAAGACAGAGGAAATATGTAAGAATGTATGATAATAAGGTATGAGATCACATGTCCCATACTGATGCTTGATCACAGCAGAAGAAGGACAGAGATGGAGCCGACACCGCAAGCAATTTTAGTTGCAGTTTACTGCCTTCGGTGGTTTTAGATGCAATGTTGATACAAACATGCAGTCGAACTCGGATGATCAGCATTTTTGGCTGTTTGTTTCACACCTCATAAATTTGTTTGCGCATACTTTCGAAGCGCTCTTGTTCATTTCATAGATATATGTCATTTTGTTGTTTGTTTTCCCTCCCGTATCTCTTACTGTACCCAGTAAAAGAAAAGTTGATTTGATGCTGACGTTCAACTCCGATATGATAAATGTGATGTGGCCAAATAACACAAAGTCATTGTATGCAGATAGCTATAAAACGAAATAAACCAAAAATATATTACATAGCTTTTAGCAGCTGGAACATAATGGGTGGTTTTAGACAGGGGTCAATAAGGGCCAGAACCCCTGCAAAACTGGTTCCGACCCCTGTACTGAAGAGGTAATGCTAAATCAATTCCTAATGGTGATATGCACTGGCACTGTAACTAACCGGTCCCTTAGACCAATTTCATTTTTCTTCTCAGTTTTACTTTAACCATGAATTTAAAATGAAGGCATCGCAGTTTTAGCTTCAGCCGTATTTAGGTAGGATCACAGTTTTCATCTGCTAGAGCAGAGGCTCAACATGAGCTCAATTTATTGATTGCAGTGGATGTTTGGGTTCATTGTCTTGCTGGAAGACACAGCTGTGTCCAAGTTTCAACCCTCCAGCTTTCCGTTTAAGATTAAGTCGAAAAGTTTGGACATCTTCTCTGTGCACTGCTAGCAGGATATACGACTCTCAAGCATGATCACCATGCTTGACAGCCGATCCAGTGTTCTGATAGTATCACCTCAAGTCTTTTTGTCATTTTTGGTCAGAGTCTAACCTTTGTTTTGGTATGCCATCAAAGATTTCTCCACAATGCACCTGGCATGCAAGTTTCACATGAACATGGGGGTGTGAAGATGTTAATCTCACTTAACTGTGAACAGTGATGTTACTGTTAAAGCATCTTCCAGTTCATGGCAGGCTTGAGCCTTGGGGGTTGTTGGGTGGTTCTTGAACATCCTCACCAGTTTCCCCTTATCTGTGGTTGCCAGTTTGGTGTCAGGTGGTTGAAGCATGGATGCAACTGGGTCTTCCAAGCAGGAGAGTAATCCCAAAGAGGCATTGAAACTGGTTTTGAAACGGATAAAGCAGGTTTACGTTAAGCTTCTGGAATTAAGCAGACCTCAACCCCAGTGAAAAGTTTAAAAGCCTTATCCACACCAGGAAGCCAACTAATTTAAATGACTTCTACCAGTTCTGCGATCAGAGATGTTATTAAAAAATGGTGACCTAATTAAGCCAGAGGCTTGTTGACGGATACAAAAAGTGTGCGGTTCCTGTGCAACATGGTATGGGAACTTTAACCCCAAATTAGTTAGGGTGTGTGAATATATTTGAGTTGGCGTGTTTTCCTGTTTTATTGGAGTTCAGTTGTCTTTTATAAGTTGACTCATGAGAAGTAGTACTCACTTTGTGAATGCCTCCATGGTGCTCTCTATCTTTTCTCCTGATCCTGAAAACAATCAGAGGAGCCAAAACCTAATCTGAGCTGCAGCACAGTTGATTTAGAAAAAAGAAGACAAATGATCAGCCTGCAGAATGAAAACAGCCTTTAAAATACTTCTATTTGATCCCCCTCAGATATGACCTCAGATAAGCAGTTGATTGTGAGCTCCGCGTCACACAGCTGGATCATGGAACCCCCCTTAAGCTCTCCAGAATCCCCTTCTTACCTCCTCGGTGTGAAATGTGAGTGCAGTAGAAATCTGTGCTCTTCTTCTGGTGGAGATGGTGTGGGTTCTTCAGCAGGTACCGCGATATCAGGGCATATAGTCCCAGCGGAGGGAGGACAGAGCTCAGAAATACGCTCATCCTTTCCCTTAAGCAAATCCAGCAAGTCTCACGCAGAAGGTTTCCAACAGAAATGTGTAGATGGGTGTTTTCTTGTGTAGCGACTAACAGTTATGCCATCATCTTTTGCTGAACGAGGGATCGGATATGAAAGATCTTCAGATGACAGGTACAGTGCAGCTCCATGTTGAGAAATAAGAGGGGGAAAAAACTGGATAGACTGGTAAGACTGAAAAAAAAAAATGTTTCACCTTCTTTCCCGCAAATGTATCACAGCGTGTCAAAACTTCTGATGAAGACAGCTGAAACCAGAGCTGTAAACATGAGTTAATGAAGTACCAGCTCATAATCCACTTGTCCCTCTGTCCAATTGCTCTGTTCAGCACAGAGGGAAGGGCATAGTGCGTCATACCTTTCTGAGGCACATTTGCCAGCACCTTTCCAGGTTTTCTTTTGTTCTGCTTCCCTGTCCACACACTGCCGCTATAATCCTATCAAATCTACCTCAAAATGACCTCATCTTGCAATTCTGCTAGGATTATTTTCGGTAGGATCTCATAAATTTAACCCAGAGCTGGAATATTCCCCACGGAGAGCGCAGCAGGTTTCTGCATGTGGCACGAGGAGATATGAGCTCTAAAATGTGAATTCAAGAGCAGTGACACGTTTGCATCCCTGAAAACCCTCTACATCAACTACAAAGTCAGCAGAGCGCAGTATATTGTTCAGCTTCAATGCAACAAACAATGCAGCGGTGCAACGACTACAAAGCGCTGTAAAATGCAACAACCTGGTGACTGCCAGAACAGATGAAGCTATTCACTCCGGCATTGTCTCACATTCGCAGACTCATGCTTTTGACATTTGGTGGTCCTTTTTCTTTTAAGTGGATGGGTACACGATGTAGCATTTACACTTCAGGAATGTTTGAGTGGGAGCAGCCTTGCAGAGACATGCTGCAAACGAAGCAGGAAGGCAGAGCATCCGGAAAGGTAAGTTACAAGGAAATGTGCATTCCCACGATTCAAAGTTCACCACTGAGGGAGGGTTTACAAAGAAACTTGAGACAGATGTACTATGTTTGGGCGTGTCTAATCACACACACACACACACATATATATACATATATACAGACCCTTTCCAGAAAATTAGAATATCATGGAAAAGTTTATTTATTTCCATTATTCCATTCAAAACGTTAAACTTCCATAGATTATAGATTCAGGGCCCACAACTTAAACGATTTCAAGTATTTAGTTGTTTATTTGTACATAATTTGGGCTTCCAGCTCATAAAACCCACGGAAACAGGAATTCAAACAAATTCAAATATTTGAAAAATCCTAATTTGCAATTAATACAATACAAAATCCTTCATAGAGTACACTATACAGGTCAACGAATGTTTAGGATGGGTTTTACATCATCTAATACCTGCTTACAATGCACAAGCAATATACCAGATACTTATGTTCATGCGCTTTGGTTCTGTCCACCTGTTAAGAAATTTTGGTGCCAGATATGTGAGGACTTATCAAAGTGTCTGAAATGTAACATCCCACCATCTCCCTCAGTTTGCCTGTTAGGAGATTTAAATGATGTCACCATGGACACAGAGTCAGTTCTAATGGTTCACATTGCCTCATGCATCGCTAAGAAAACTATCCTCCTGAACTGGAAAAATAAAAAGGCTCTTAATATTATTCAGTATAGAAATCTCTTGTTGGACCATAGTGGTCTTGAGACGGGCTCTGGCTCCATATCTGATTAATCTCTCTGGGCTCCTTTGATCGGCTCCATCACCTAGTGGGGGTGGGGGGCACTTGGTTTTGTCGTTTGGGATACTGTGGCTGATGTGGGGGTTTTTGGGGTTGGAGGCGTCTGGGGGGGGTCCCTGGGGGTGGGATCACTGGGCGGACGGGGCGCTGGACGTCGTGGCCCCAACCTGGGGTTGGGCTTTGGTGGCTTTAAAAAAAAACAAAAAAAAACGATATGTCAATCTTCAATACTTGGTAGGGAACCCCTTTGCCTTAATCATTGCCTCGATGCAACCTGGGATTGAGGCAATCTGCCTGTGGCATTGCCTGGGTGTTATGGAAGCCCAGATTTCCTTGACGCTTGCTGTCAGCTCTTCTGAATCGCCATGTTTAATCAGAAAAACAGCAAAAAGAACGTTTTTAAGACACATTTTGTAAGATTTAGGGCTTTTGAGAAAGTGACATTTTGTACACTCAGTTCCCACTGTTATTTGCTTTCCTTCAGCACAGAACCGTAGGGTGCCATCCAGATTAGCTGCATTTTTCCAGCAAATAAAATTTTAGTTACTTTTGTGGCCTAGGACACCAGACTGATTCCTGTTGGAATGATCAGAGCATCATCATATGTAGCCTTTTGAGTCTTTTAGCCCACTTCATGTCGTCAGAGAGGCTCTAAGGTATTTATTGATTCTACGCGTCTGGCAGTAGTCTTGGGTGAGGCTGGTGACAGAAATTAATTAGCTATTTAAGAGAAGTGGTTAATCTTAGTAAATTAAAATTTAGTAATTACCATAGTCATCTTTGTCTGTTGACAAACATCTATTTTGAGGCTCTGAAATAGGGCTGGCCAATATATCGAATTCTCTATTACTGAAGACTGAAATTTTGGAATGTTGGAAGAAAAAAAAAATTCACCAATGCATCTCTTGGGTTTGAATAGTTAAAAGTGATGTCAGCCTGTCAGCCCGGCCAAGGCCTTCCCTCTTGTTTTACAACCATGTTCTACAGCGGTTTGTGGTTTACATGTCATCACGTGGGCTTCACATGTTAACGTACATGGGTTTCAGTTTATTACCATGAAAATGTTCCAAATTCACATGGTAAATGTGCACAAAATATAGGTGGTCACATGTTCTTCACACATCTCACACATTTTTCTACTTTTTTTTTTTACATGTGAATTTCACATGGGTCAAAGATTTTTTACGTGATCTTGCCCATGTGAAACCATGTGCTTTTTTCCGTAAGGGCAAGAAGGGATGAATGAAATAAAAGAAAGTTAAAAAAGATTTTTTTCTTGTCATTTCTAACTTCTTCTTAAGAATGGAAAGGGAGAAAAAAAAATTCCTATCAAAAACTTAATTAGGAATTAAAATAGATTTGTACTTTTTATCCATATTGTCCAGCCCTAAGTTCCTTTAAATTTTCCTAAACAGTTGCATAATGTCCAATGACATGTTCAACTTTTGAAAATAAATCTTTAAATCAAAAATAGCCTGATCTCTTCAAATAGTACCAGGGAATGTTAAGTACTGACAAAATAGTTTGTTTTATGTCATATATCGCCCAGCCCTACTCTGAAACATTCAAGTGCAACTAAAAAGTTAAATCAGAAGACATTTGTTGTCACAGCCCTGTATTTGAACACGTATGGGGATAGTTTGTAAATTAAATCCAATGAATTCAGGAAGAAAAGGTGTTTTTGTTCCACCCTGAAGTCAGAACGGCTCAAGGAGGAGCAGGTATAAATCTCTGATCAGCACCGTAAGACTTTGAAGTTTAACAGCCTTCGCTGCACAACAATCTAAGGCAGCTCAATAACAAGGTTAAAAAAATAAAATAAAAAAGTGTTTAAAGGACAAAAGAGATGCTAAGAAGACAAAAGAAATGGACGTCATGACAGACTTAACAGCATGATGAATTTTTATTTACTTACATGTATATAATTCTGTTTTTGTTAATCCTTTAATTAATAATACCCACAGAATATACAGACTATAACTCTCAGTAACATATCTCCTTGACATCTGAGTAAGACAAAATTAATCCTTATACGATCTGATTGAGAAAATGAAAAACAAAAAGTATACGCTTCAGAAAGACCGAAAACACTTCCAATATAATAATAATAATAAGTGAAAACAATAATTTTAGCTCCCTTTTATATTATATATAAAAAAGCATTTCACCAATAAAATGAACAATAAAAACATCTGCAAACAGGCTTTAAGACAGGCAGGCCTTTAAACTCGTCAATACAGTGTAAATGTAGACACACACACACAGGGACACAACCTTCGGGAAAGCCAGAGAAGGTGTGTGTAGGAGTGTGTCAGAAGGATTCCGCTTATTATTCCCAAAGTAAGATGTTGTTTCAGGTGGGATGATAGAGGGAGGAAATATATTTAAATGAAACTAGGCCTTTATGTGCAACACCAAGAATATATCTGGAGGATTATAAACACAAAAGGAGAAATGATCCAAACAGATGCAAAAAGCGGACTCTTGGCTTAACAGTGCAGATACACAAAGTCTTTACACAAATGTACATTTCTGCAGAACAACCTGAACTTAAAAGCTTTACCAGTAAAACACAACACTAGACATGGAGGGTTACTTAAATAACCTTAAACAAGGAGGAGAGCGAAGACGGAGGGCTTGAAAGACAAAGTGCAGACGTGCTGATTGAGTCGGGATCAGAGCGGGCATCCTGCTTTTGGAAGAACCAAGTGGAACAACTTCAGATAAGCAGACAGGCGAAGAGGATGATGAGGAGGCAGCCCTTTGAGTAAAGCGTGGCGAGACAATTTGGAGGTGGAACAAAAAAAAAAAAAAAAGTGCTGGTTATGGCTTCTGAGAGAACGACGACGGATGCGACTCGAATCAGAGACGTAAAAACCTAAGGTGGGGCCAGGGAGACCAGCCGTGATTGACCCACGGTGGCAAGCTTCTCTTCTTACTGGTCCCAGTACAAGAAGCAAATTTTTTTTAAAAAATACAATCAAATAGAGCAGTTATCTAGACCCATGAGTAGTGCCAACCAAAGCAGTAAGTGGTCCGAACCGACCGGGGGTGATGAACAGAGCTGAATAAGATTCATGGAGAAAGTTGCAGAAACATAAGGAGCAAGAAGTAAGCCCACCTCTTTTAGGCAGAACAATGCAAATATTAGGAAGCAGCAGAGGCCAACTCATATGTAGCACAAAACTACAAAGCGCTGTACAAAGATAAAAACCGATCCTTTTCTTGGCAATTAGCGATCAGTTTGGCATGCAACAGCGTGAAAAATCACCACTGTCACTTGTAACACCAACAGCCGAGTGCAGTCCACCATGTTGTGCAGTGGGAAAACATTGCTCCATTCAAGCTTGGAAATAAAATGACCAAGACTTACAGATGCAACCCCCCCCCCAAATAAAATAAAATAAACATAAATAAAGTAACAGCTGTCCTGAGCCAAACAGAGGCAGGAAGTGTTTTTTTTCTTTTTTTAAACACGATGGAGTGAGCATCACTGATGAACGCTTAAATTGCTTCAAAAAAAAAAGAAAAGAAAGATGTGACGTACTGTCATGCATGTCCAAGTGGGTTGGATTGTTCTGCTGCTTCTTTTTCTTGCTGATAATTTGGGTGGAGCTAGAAAGCAGCGCAACAACAGAAACAAAAATTCCACATTGGAAAACAATAGAGGAGTTCATCTGTTTTGAAAAAAAAAAAAGTAAAAAAAAGTGGACTTTGGTATCACAGCTGCAATATTTTAATGAGCCTGGGGGTAATTTTTTTCTCGTCTTTATTTTATTCAATATGATCCATGTGGGAGTCTTCAGTGTGCTTGGTCTTGGGGCGAGTTGTGGATCAATTTTCTTTCTCTTTGCACCTTTGGTCAGTTTCAGGAATGCATGCATTCATAGAGGTGTTCATACAGAAGAACAGTAAAGAAATCATGCCAACATGCCACTAAAACCATCAAATTATTATAAAAAAATGAAAACAAAAGAAAAGAAAAAAAGAAAAGAAAAAAAGAGGACAAAGACCCCCAAAACAAATACACGTTTACGAATAAAAATCTGACGACCACATCAAAAAAAAAAAAAAGAAAAGAAAAAAAAAAACTGGAAAATTGTTTATATTCTGTATGTACATGCACACACCCAGTTAGCATCCCTATCTCAGTTCTTTAAGCCCTCAAATATTCCAAGCTGTAACTCATTCACATAGATCAGTAGCATTGTGGAGTCTGTTAATAAAGAAGAATGGTATATAGGGGTTGATGAGAAGAGGGGTTACTGCAGAAGGTGCCAAAGAAGTAAAAACAGGCATAAAAACAAGGGGGGGGCACAATATGTGAGGTGGGAAGTCCACCAAACAGTTTTGAGCTTGACAGACGGCACCCTTCTCAGCAACAGCAATCCAGTTTTATACTTAGCTCTGTCTTGCAGTAGAAATGCAAAGATAAGCAGGTAAATGTTTATAGTTGTTGGTTTCTTCGGGATGCACTTTTCTTTTGCTTTAGCATATCGTTCTGAGTCTTCTGGCTCCAAGCCTCGCTGTGGCTTCAGTAACTCGTTAAAACTAAAAGAAAAGAAACAATTTCAGTTAAATCATGAGTTAACACGTGACTTCATGCAACTTAAGATGTTGGTCCATTTTATTTATTTTTTTCCACTTAAAGTTCACAATCTTTTTAGCTGAACCGTGTCCCTTTGTTAAACAGGTTTGGGAACGTTTCCTTCTGCTGACATAGTTGTGCACAGAGTCATTCAGGTTTGGTAGATATTTTCCTCTTTTCCCTGCGCCTTGTGTGTGCACATGCATCTTCTAGTAAAATGTTCCTACCATTTGAACTTTTTGACAAACTTCATTGGATCTGCTGGGATTTTATATGACTGAGCAACAAAGTAGACAAATAATTCTGATGGGGAAGCAAAATGATGCGGTTTTTGCTAATAGATGTGTTAAAATTGTGGCGTGCATTTGTATTAAGCCCGTGAGTCAATACTTTGTAAATCTACCTTTGACTACAATTACAGTTGCAAATCTTTTTGATCTACTGTCTTCATGAAGCTGTTCACTAATATTCTCCAACAGACCTCTGAGGCCTTCACAGCTGAATTTATGAGCCATATTTACCAATTTGGTGACTTCTGACAGGATGTGCTAGCAGTGGATTTTTTTTTTCTTCGGGGTATCAGATTAAAGGGAGGTGAATACTAACGAAGAAGTATGAAAGAAAAATTATCTCTTCAGCTGATGTTTCATTCAACGATTAATTTCACGTTTAATCTAGGACCACCATCCAAAGCATGCGACTGTGTGTTTCTCATGTACCTGCGCCTCAGCTGATCTGGCTGATCGTCTGGAAACGAGCCGTTTCTTCATAGATCATTTCCTTCAGCGTCTCCTTGGGCAGATCATCCAGTTCTGTTCTGAAATCAAACGGCTCCTTTGCTACGGGCTGACATCAGAAAACACAGAACCCGTTAAAAAAAACCGGACCTAAAGAGTCTTTAACTGATTTATAATTGACAGAAAAGCAACATTGTAATATTAAAACCTGTCTTATAAATCAATTTAAAATAAATTAAGTTAGAGATCTTTTCAGAAAAAAAATGCAAATCATGAAACCAGCCACTCAGTAAAAAGGTGTATAAGGTTGCGATATTCAATCAGTCTTTCATAAGCAGATCTGCTGATCCAACTAAATTGTCAATGCTAAGAGGCTTCCCCCGACAAGCACATCAGTCTACAATTAGGGATGCACTATATATCGGCATCAACATCTGTATCGGCCGATGTTAGGCGTTTAACATATCGGCATCGGTCCGATAAGTAACAGAGGGCCGATATTAACAACCAATGTTTATTTATTTCCATCTTTTTGAAGTTTCTGTCTGTGTTTCAGGGGGGGTGTTATCCATGTGGTGTTTGTTTCTCTGACACAAATGGACCCTTTAGAACCACACCACTCTAAAATGAAAAATGCACTAGCATATGTGGTTGATGGCGTCTGGGACCGCAGAGGGCAACAGAACAGAAAGCAGATGATTTCCTTCCTTTATAAACAGAAATGTGTCAAGTGGATGTGTGGAAACATAGAAAAGCGATAGAGTGAGCACTCCTACTGTCTCCAAAGATCTTAAATGTAGGAAACATAAGACAGCTTCATGATAGACAAAAGGTAGATGGGGTCAGTTTCTTTGTATTTACCCCCTTTAAAAACAGTGTCAACAGGGGTGGGCTAGTGTTGAAATTCAGCCCAGGAGCATGGTTCAGAGAGGCATTTTATCCAATGGCACAAAGGATGCAAGTGGAACCATAACTTTAACAAACACTCCTTTTATTGGTAGTATAACAGGTTTTTATGTTATCATGACCAGAGGTGGGTAGTAACTAGTTACATTTACCCAGTTAGCCTACATTTACTTGAGTAATTTTACTGCATCATACTTTTAACTTTTACTTAAAGCTTCTGTCCGGAGTATTTGAGGGAGAGAGAGAGATGTTTTGAATCCCACTATCAAAGCCCCTCCTAAAACATCCTTCCCCACCCCACCCCACCCCAGTCCCAAACTCAACAACTTTGCACATGCATCACCTGTGTTGTCACAGTGGGGCAAAGAGGAAAGCAGCAAGCGCTATAGAGAATTGTATTTTGTTATGGACATTTCAGAAGTGAGCGACTTCTCCACGACTGACGCTCTCTTCCAATACGGCGACTATAAACAGGAGTGCCCTGTCTGGGTGACCCAATCATCACAGGTTCGTGCGATGAGCTTGCAAGTTGATTGACAGCCGACAAGGCGGAAACTCAAATTCTATTGGCTAAATTTTTTGGGGGTCAGTGTGAATTGCATAGGAGTCTATGGGAGGAAGGCGGGACTTAGGAAGAATAACAAATGTTGTGGAGTACTAGCTTTTTATCATAGTATTGAACCCCACTATCATTTTAAAGATTTATTAAACTTTGATACATAAATATATTCTCCGGACTGCAGCTTTAAAGTAATTATTTAAGTAAATATTATGAAGTATCTCTACTCTTACTTGAAAAAAACAACAAAAAAAACTGAATTTTCTACCTACTGTGAGTAATTTCACTGAATCAAAATAAACTTATTCTAACCAAAAATGCATCTGCAACACAAACCTACAGTTTATGTTAAAGCGAGACATCTTGTTGGTACACAAGTTCTGTTGTTCTCCAAAGCTCAGCAGCTAGAAAATAACATTAGATTAACTGGATATATGATAAAAACACTATGTATTGTTACTGGAAGCCCTTTACCTTGTTCTAACATAGATACATCACTTCTTGTATCAGTTTAATTTAGGTTTTTCTAAGTTTTATGATGAACATTTTGATTTGAAAAAGTTTCCTCTGCTTCAAATGTTATTTTGTAATTACAGTGTATTTATATGTATCAATTCTTTCATTGTACTCTTTAAAATTCCAGAATTTACACAATACTTTGTATTTTTGTCTGTCTGAGGAAATCACAAAAAAAAGAAAAAAAAAAAAGAATCAGTGCCACTAGAGCTGACCTGATTGGTTACTCAGTAGGCTATTTGAGCACCCTTTTTAGGTATTACTATTTTACTCTTACTTGAGAAATTTCTTGGACGGTTATTTTTAACCTTTACTCAAACAAAAATATGTAGAATTAATACCACTCTTACTTGAGAACAATTTTTGTCATAGTAAAACTACTCTACCCACCTATGGTCGTGACATAAAAACATGCCGGAGTGCTTCCAAATGTTGTGTAATTGAGAGCACCAGAGAGATTTTTCTGTGGCTGAATTTTTAATTCAAGAATGGAGAAAACATCTTAAATTAGTGACTGTGGACCATATTTAGTTATTGTACAACAATCTCTGGGTCAAATAAATGGCAGCGGCAAGCAGCAACATTCCAGGTAAGTAAAATGGAAATGATTCATTATATGCAGCATGTTAGAGAAAAATCAGCTTAAAATAAAATCCCTTTTAAAAACGTATTGCCTTGCATGAAAAACGTTTAACCCACATTCTGAATCAAACGATGAGTCCAAACAGTTTTAAAATTTGTAGGCTAATTATAATACGAGCAGAACTGCAGCTCTGCAGACCGACAGTAGAGTGCAGCGAAGGTGCACCGGCTACCACTCACAAAGATCTTCTCTAAAGGAAGATGGGTCACTCACATGTCACGAACACAGACCCACAACAGGATCAGCACAGTGGCTCAACTGTGGCTGCTTTTAGAGTACAAAGAAAAAAAAAAGCCTTCTGGCTCTAGTACCGACCAGCCATTCGAGAAAACTATCAAACCTCCCTATGGCCAGCCGGCGCTGAGTGTCAAAACTAAGTTGCTTCACTAAACTTTGCTCTGTGATAAACTCTAGTTATAAAGATGTATTTTTACCTCATCGGTGGGATCGTAGTACTGCTCCAGGTAAACATGGCTCAGGGCCTCTTCCACTGTGATGCGGTTGTTGGGGTTAAATGTCAACATGCGATCCAACAGATGCAAGGCTTCAAAGAAGAATAAAGAGTTTTCATTCACCAGTCTTCACCATGCACAATTGTTTAATGTTTGGGGTTCGTACAGTCATGGAAAAAATTTATTCAGTTTGATCCATCAGACTTTTTCTTCTTTCGTTCTCTAAAAATGGATAAAAACCTAATAATGCTCAATAAATGTAATTTTTGTTTTTTACATCTCGTCTGTATGTTAGCTTTGGACTTTCTGACTGATGTGCATTCATTCAAAATAAAAACACTTCTCTCTACTTTTTGAATTCAATATACCGATACCAAAGCTGTGCTTTTTTAATAATGTCACAAATGGAATAGATACAAATTTGCATGCATTTAGTGTATGATATTTAGTGTACAGTCCAAGTGTTCAGATGCTAGAACCACAGTGAAACGGCCCCACTCCAAAAATCAGACTTCAATTTCTGCATCGTGATTTTTCATGATGGACCCTACAGAAGAGGAAACACTAATATGTTGTACTCAAATGTTCAAAACGTTATCAAACTTTTCTTTCTTCATTACATCAGTAAACTATGTAGGAATCCTGAATGTGAGAAATTGTCACACTGTAACACTGTAACAGACTAGCAGACCCTGCAGAGGATAGTGAGGGGAGCTGAAATGTTAATTGGATGACAAAACGAACAGCCTGCTCCCCACATGAAGATGTTGAAATGATGCACTTTATATTACTGCTGTAACCCAATTCATTTAATCAGTTTTTTGTTTTCGTTTTTTTACACCAAACTTTTCTTGAACCTAGAGAACAAGTCTGATTTTGCAGTAACCGTTGTGTTTTACAATAATCTGACTTTACTGTCTGACAAGCAGGGCTCCTGATGAAGTGTCCCCACAAGCAGTTTCAGATTTTTGGCAACTTCTTTTTTAAATGTTTTAAATGCATGAGCTAAATGTTCAACACGGTTCCTAGCTTATCGGTTTTTCTCTTAAAAGTTCGCTTGGTTCAACCATTAAATGTAATAAAAATGAATCTTCATGCATGTAAAGTTTCTGTTTGCAGATTCGTGAATTTTTTTGTGCCTTTAAACAGGCTGTAGTTTCATTGCTCTGATCTACTTTTGCTTTTCAGATGTTTACGAGATAGTAATTTCTAAACAATGGGGGCCTACTATAAACCAACATGGTTGTTGTATTATTCCAAAGAAGCTTTTTTGGTGGGGAATCCATCCTAATTCTCCAGATCTCTTCATGCATTAACTGTAATCACAACATGTTCATTTACCTTTCGGGTCTGCCTTGGGAAAGAGTTTTTCCCAGGGAACCCTGAGTTTCTCTGGCAGGGACTGAAGGTAGTTTCGAGCCTTTAGGTTAATGATGCAGTTAAGATCTTCTTGGGAAGGTGAGCCAAGTATGCCTGAACACACAGAAGTTTTCAGTATGGCTGCTTATTTTCTTGTTTCTCCTCATGGCTGCAGGAGAGGAAAAAAAATCTCACCCAGTATGTGGTTTAGTTGGTCCAAGTAGTGTTTCCCAGGAAAGATGGGTTTGTTGCTCAGCATCTCAGCCAGAATGCAGCCAACTGACCACATGTCAATAGACTTTGAGTAGCCCTGATAAAACACAAATCCGTGTAGTTGAATATTACGAACGCTCCAGTTGAATACCCTAACCGTAACACTGAGTTCAAGCTGTACCTTTGAGTTGAGCATGATTTCTGGGGCTCTGTACCAACGTGTGGCTACGTACTCTGTGAGGAAACCAGTGTGGTCGTGGGATGGATCGGCTATCCGTGCCAGGCCGAAGTCACAGATCTGAGAATGAAACAAAAAGGGGGAAAAAAAACTTTTCAAACTGAATCCCAAGCTCCAGCCAGAGGACCCACACCTCAGAAAATCCACTTCTTAACTACAACTCTCTAATTTAAAGTGAGACTTGAGGCCTTATAAGTTGCATAACATGCAAGTAATCCGGCAACATTCAAGAAGGAATGGGATTCACAGCTAGTTGAGTTTTTCTTAAAGGTCCAACGATAAAGTGTTATTCTTTCCTCTTTACCTTTGCTGTGCATATCTATTGTCAAGGTTCTCAGAAAATCATAACCAGCAAAACAAGGCAACAAATCTATATCTTCACTGTTGTATTAGTTTTTGACTTTAGCAAAAAGCTGCTTTGAAATGTTATCCCTTACTACAGCCACAAAACCCTGATGAGTTGAAAAGAAGACGCCATAGATCCAGAGTATCCTCGACATCAGACAACTACAGAGCGTCTTCAGTCAGAGGCTTCTTCAGATCTGCAGAGCGCTACAAGAGATCATCCCTACCCACAGCCACCAGCATCTACAACAAATCTTTGAAGAAACTTGCATAATGAGTTACAACAACATTTAATCTCCCTTCTGGATTAATAAAGTAATTTGAATTGAATTGAATTAATCTGGAGATTGATGGTTCGCTGCCCATTGTTCACAAGACCACTACATTAAAAACCCTTTGTGGTTAGTTCAAGCAAATACACAAAACAGGACTCAATTTAGGTTGCAAAACTACAAAGATCTTTTAGTTTTGTAATTTAGTAGCTATTGTCAAGTAATTTAGTTTTGCATGAATCAACCTGAGCATCCCTTAGGGGCATTTTTGGTGCTTTGCAAAACTCTCAACACATTCATGGATGTTATGGAATAGACCACCAGGGGAACCTGTGGCTCTTTAGACCTTCCACGATGGCTCTTAATAACTGGCTTAAAGTGATAATAAAACCTAAATGCTTTTAAATACAGATATACTTACAAATGCAGGTTTGTTATTATATCAGAAAAGAATTGCAAAAGCCAATTACACTGTTTTTGATGACAATATTTTCACTTCACAAGAATTCACCATAGCATGAATTGAGGTTTGTGCTTCTAACAAAATCAGAAAAAACCTCCAAGAGTATGAAAACCTTTAAAAGGCACGTTACATTCACTAAAATTTTAAAAACATGCTCTCATTTTGAAATAAAAGCTATGGATATGAACTGTCTGAATGGGTTGGTTTCTGCTAAAATAACCCCATTTAGGAGAAAAGTGAAATCAGAAAAAGGAAATGTGAAGTTTTAACAACTCTTGAAACTATGATGGCATATAGAAACAGCATCTGACCAATAGTTAAAACCATCCAGCCAGGTGCAGCTGTTCTGGGAACATTTTGATTTAAAGCAGAGTGAAAATAAACAAAAAAGGGAAAAGCCGGTTTAGTCTATGACAAACAGAACATTGCACAGAAGAGGAACTAAGGCCTCCTCCATTGTCACGAAAGCCCTCAAACAAGATATACCAAGTGGCAGAACATCTGCATCATCCACAAACTGGAGAAAATAAACAGAGTTTTTTTGTTGCTAAAGTCCTACCACAGATCTGGACTTAGAATAAACCATTCCATTGCAATTACGCACGACTTTGTGTTGCTCTATCAAATAAAATCCCCAATGCCACACGTTGGAGGTTGTAATGACAAAATGTGACAAAAACTGGGATGAGTACTTTTGCAAGCTGCTAAGTCTTTCTACCCAACTCTTAGACTTACCTTGAGGTCGCAGGTGGTGTTGATGAGCAGGTTGGAGGGCTTGAGGTCACGGTGCAACACGTTGGCGGAGTGAATGTACTTGAGACCCCTCAGGATCTGGTAGAGGAAGTAGCACACGTGGTCGTTGCTCAGCCTCTGGGTCTTTAGGAGCTTGTACAAGTCCGTCTCCATCAGAGTCTGCACGATGTAGCTGGACAGACGCACGGGTCAAGGCAAACAAACCCAACCCTGACAGAAATTCTTCTTCTCCTACAAAATTAAGGCATTTTGTATTTTCTTTCGAATTTATTTCACTTTAGACTAAGTTCCATTTCCTTTGTTCACTTAATGCAAACATTGAAACTTTCGGTGGCAGACAATGTGAAACATGTTTTGCAATGACAATGTTCTTGTAATTATTCTCTGGTAAACCAGAGGGGAAAAAAAAAAAGCTACCGCAAAAACTAGATATGGAAACTGTATATAAACTGCAAATGTATTGTTGTTGCAATACAACTGCACACAATTTTAAAATAGCAAATAACTGCAATAAATGTTAGCTAATTATCTAGCTAGCCTACGCTGTAGCCAGATGCAACTTTTTCCAATGAAACAATGTTGTAGTTGGTTAGACGACTCACTATTATGGGTGTTTGCAATGAGCCCAAAGCAAAAGGTAGATATTCATCACAACACTCAACAAAAGTTTTTGCATATCAACTTCCTTCCCCATCAACACTTTGATGTAATTTCGCTGCGCTACTGATGTGGACTTTTCAGCAACCAACACTCCAGGCAGGGTTGACTTGAAACAAGCATGAATATATGGAAAAGCACCTTACACCCGCTGTTAAATCCTGTAGAGGACCTGTGATGCTGTGGGCTTGATCTCTGCCACAGGCCCCAGGATATCTTGTTTAAGTGCATGAACTGTTAGGGAGATTTGAAACTAAAATCCGATGGACTCTACCAGAAAACTGAAACCGGCTCATCACTGGGTCTTCCTACAAGAGAAATAGATCCGAAAAAGGAACCCAAGACTCTGGTGGTATCAAGGAGTAAGTGCTCATCTATATACACAACTCGGCAATACAAACTACTCAAATTAAAGGCTGGATTTGTGTTTGATTTCTAGTGTGACATCATGCTACTGCAATAATTTATTTTAGTGATTTTTACACATCTTTACCAAAGGTGCCTATAAATGTGGGCTGAGCTGTGTGCTTTCTCACTGGGCATGTCCAAATGGCAACAACAGCCAGCATCCGAGCAGCTTTTCTTTGGCACAGACGTTACTACAGTGACGAGCTGCCAGAGCAGCTACAGATAAACGTTGACTCCGATTGTTGGCATTAATACAACAAATGTGTTTCTAGCAACCCAAGAAGCATATCTGTTGATCTCAGCTGATCAAATGGCGTAAGTCCTCTCACAAACTCCTCCCAAGGTGGCAACATTGAGCAACCAGACCGACTGGGAGCATCAAACAAGACAAGGACCGAAGGAGTCGGAAATTCTTGCCATTTTTTCTGGGAACAATGGTGCTTTTCAACAATGAAACTGCCGGAGCAGCTCTCAGTGACAGCAGCTCGCTGGCGGGCCGTGCCCACACATCACCAATGCTCAACGCTCAAGAAAACAACTGAAGCATCTTAACCACAACCTGTGATGTGATAGATTAACTCTCTCATCCACGGACATTTGTTTTCTTCATTTTATTTTTCTATAACTTTGCTGTGTTGATGCGAATAGCATAAAGCCCCCCAAAAAGACTTTTCTTTCATACTATTACAAAAGAAAAAGGTATTCTGACAGTAAAAAAAAATAAAAAATAGGAAAAAATGGCTTTATACTCGACCTGCACAAAATATTGAATTCCAATTGTCTCTACAAAATCCCAATTGAAAAAGACCTCTTTGATGTAATTTTTGGTAGCCTAATCTATAGTATTTTTGTGCCACATATTAAAATTGTGCTTTTCAATAATATATTTAGGTAAGTTAAAGGACTTTCACTGTCCACAACCGACACCGACCTTAGTGACAGAGATCCTAAAGCTCTGGTAGAGTGGCAGGGAGACTGAAAAGAAAGACAGTTTTCACAATATTTAACAATAATGTTGCAGTGTTGCTTTTTCCTAATATCGTGAATACCTGGTTGAGACACAAAAGCCCAATGGCATCCTTTAAAAGAGCATTTTTGTGTCCTGAAACAATAAAAACACCCAAAACTGTAATAAGCTGCCTGCAGCTCAACCCGTTCTTCCTTCATATTCAACACAAATCCCAACAGGGACGATTTTATATCAACGGCTTTTTTTAAGCTTCCTGGAAAAATGTCCAGTTAAAGCTCTGTGAGGTCAGAGGGGGCGGGGCATCCTGACTAACCGCCAGATTGATTGCCAACTGGTCCGTCTCGTTTAACCTCATCGTCAGACGCCACACGCGGCCTGAAATGATTTGCACTTCAACGATGAAACAACACAACCTGGGACAATGGAGTGTCACAGCGCAGGAATCACAGCACAATTTCATTGCAGGTTATTAAATGCGACAAGAGCAGAAGGTAAAACTAACACTGGGAGCCACACGCGGCAAAAACAATAAATAAGACACCTACAGATTTCTTTTTCTTTTGGTGATACTTTTAAAAGGCTATCAAGGTTTTGTGTTGTGCACATGTGAAACTGGATTATCGCTGCTTCGGTCGCCATAGAAACCTCACAAACTTCAGCAGTCTGAGCTCGGCTGCACTCAGCTGAAAGTTTCACTTCAGTTCACCTTAAAATGAGAAAATCTTCACAACATCAAGCATACGGGGAGTTACACATCCAAGCAGGGCAGGATACACGTCCCTCATGTTCTCCAGCTGCGGCGCCCTGATGATGTCGTTGATCCCGATGATGTTCTCGTGGCTGAAGCGCAGCAGGATCTTGATCTCCCTCAGCGTGCGTTGGCAGTACGTCTGGTGCTCAAACGGGCTGATTTTCTTGATGGCCACTCGCTGGTGGGTCCAGTTGTCCAGAGCTGAGCTGGATGTGGGAGAGGAGGGACAAAAAAAAAAAAAGAAAACAAGCGCTGTGTTACACACCGCACAGGTCAGGACCTGAGAAGATGCAAGAGGGTGTCGTAAAGAGCTGAAGATGCAAAATCTGAAAGGTGTAGACTGCGTGTGAGTCTAAGCTTTATCTATGTGCTACTTCCTTTGTCGGGGTTATCAAAGTCGGGTTTTGCATGACACTTTGCAAGGAAATGGGACGTCACACCACAGCTCTGCTATCGGTGACGGCTTCTAAGTGCACAACCGGCTGAATAAACATGAAGAAACACGGACAGACGGAACATTTAAGTCAAATCCAGAGGATTTCCCTTGACTGCCAATGATCAGGGATCAACAGGTCAAAAAAATGTAATTAAAAAAACAACTTTTTTCCTAATCATTAAATGCGTCAAAGCTAAGACGTCCCTTAGTTTTCCGTCCATAAATGCGCCATCTAACAGCATGTATCGATACTTTGCTGCACTTCTTTGTAGATGGACAAAAATCAACTGAAAACAAAAAATGGGTTTATGTCCTGAAACTTTACCTGTTTTGTTGTTTGTTTGTTTTTTTTACCTCAAAGTGCCTCAAAATATACTTCTGAAGAAAGAAAAAAAAAGCTAATTTGTTGTTTTAGTGTCTGAGCTGCTGAACTCCAACAGGATCCGATCAGGGGTAAAACAGCTGATTCGGACCTCTGACTGATTCTAGTCAAAAACACCTGTACTTGTGGTTATAGGTTGAGAAGAAATGCACCAAGAAATCACCCAGGCAACCGAGTCTGCTGATGATCAGCGGGTAAAATGTTGACCCCCCCCCAATTCAGCTCATGCAATAGGTCATTAGAATAAAACCAATTACATAAACTTAGATGCGAAATAAAAAAAATAAATAAAATAAATTCCACAGAAATTGGTATCAGCCAGGAGATTCAGATCGGTGCATCTCTGGGGTTAAACTGATTTCTTTTTTTGTTATTTTGCAGACCAAGTGATCTTTGCCCCTCTAAACCAACTGGTTAGCAATGTTTACAAACACTGACTGCAGATATGGTGGCATCACAAACCAAAATGCAACATGACAACGAAACAGTCCTGACATGAAGGGCTGTTTTATGTGTGCTGCGATGTTAACGCTCCCCATCTGATCGTGTTCTGGTCCAGCGATGACTTCATTGTGGGAGTAGAAGTGGCTTACAGGTCCCTGCAGAGCTGCAGATCACATGTGGTGATGACGGGAGGACAGACAGGCCTCACCACCACCACCACAACCAACGAATCCATGCCGGGCAGCTTCATCCTGCAGAGTGGAGCTTTAGCGACGAGGACTGTGGTCCAATCGGGTTTACGGCCCATTTGGGGGTTCAGCTTGAAAACATTTCTGAAGCGTAAACCACGTCCTGCGCAATCCAGTTTCCTGTAAAGCTCATTAAAGCCCCGCCTGTAGCAGCTCAGCTAACCTGTTAACCCGCACATGGGCTGCTGCCAAGTTCCACTAGATGTTTGTTTGATTTTGGATCTGTTCTGACAGTACTCACCACACCATCCCGTACGCCCCCTCCCCGATGTAAGCCAGGTTAGTGTAGCGGGGCCCGACATCAAACAGCTGCCCCTTCACCGTCTCCACTTCTGCTTTGGGCAACCGAGGTGGGAGCGCCGCCTCCTCCGGTCCAGTTTCAGCCATGGGGACGGAGTCGCTGCAAGGGGCACGACCGGGGGTGTCCCTGAAACGACCCGGCTCGGTCCTGGGAGCAGAAGCCTCGGCTCCCTCTGGTTCGGACAGCATCATGGGTTCGCCCGGAGCGTGAGAGGTTGCGGGGTCAGAACCAGAATTAGACACGTTCATGGGTTCTGTTGGATGAGCAGAATCGGCACCGAGAGGAGGGTCGGACCCAGAAGCTACGCCAGAACCAGCGGCCGCTGCTTCATCCGGTTTGGATATGGACATGGGGCTGAGTTTAGGCGAGGCTTCGGGGTCGGGGCGAGGAATGGAGCCAGGACCGGCAGCAGGGACGAGAGCAGAACCATGGCTGAGACCAGCGCCGGGCGCGACAGCGGCGGTACCCTCAGCACCGAGAATAGAAGCTGGGTCAGGGTTGAGTCCAGAGCCGGGGACAGGGTCAGAGTCGGGACCAGGACCAGCGCCAGGATCCGGACCCGAATTAATCTCTTTCGTCGGCTCAGTTGTACCAACAACTGTTTCAGTGCTCTCGGAGCCCTCGGCCTTGAGAGGCAGATCGCTGCCTTGATCCGCCATTCTTCTCTACAAACCACTCCCGCTCTTTTAGAGTGTTTCCTTCCGAAGAGGTGCCGCTGCCTTCGGTAGGGTTTCCCAGCTCTCCGTGACTTAGCTCCGGCTGGTGATTCTGCTGAGGGAACGGAGCGGATAGGGGGACGTAGTGCTCCTCTTTACTACCTACTCAGTAAATGGATTTGGTGTGCGCGAGCGCGGTTTGTTCTCAGGACTGAGCGTAAAAGCGCGTGCAAAACTACGGCATCGTACAGGTGCGCTGGATATGTTTACAGGGCTGCATTGTTTGGGCGGGGCAATAACGGGCTAAAGAAAACAAAACAAGCGCATTTAGGGCGACAGCCAGCAGAAGGTGGGTCGGCGAGTGGACGCCGCTTTAGCTGGAGAAGCTACACGTCAGTACTCCCGCCATACTGGAAGTGGCAAGTTGAAATTGAAAACCGATATAAGTCTGCTTGGAGACTGTTTTTTTTATCAGTTTTTTTTATTAACGAAAGAGCTTTTTCCAAACCAAATCAAAAGACAATATGTTCTCAAAATGTTTGGAATGTAACAGGTTAGTAAAATAAGGAAAAAATATTTATTATACCCAATCTCTCCAAAGATTATGGAATTGCAATTCAATATAGGCCTACTGAGCTAAACGTAACAAATTATTATATTAAAGTTAGATTTAAAGGAGATAATAATGGATGTACTTTCTATGATAATGAGACTGAAAATGTGGACCGTCTCTTCTTCACTTGCAATTTTGTTCAGATTTTTTGGAAAGAGATGTGGGACTGTTTGAAATCCAAGAACGTTAATCTGCCCTCTTTGACAATAAAAACTATTACATGTTATGCTTTTGTACTTAATAAAAATGAAGATATCCTGATTAATAATTACATTTGATTAGGAATAAACTTTTTTTTTATACACAAATGGTGATTCTTTAAGATTAGACCAAACTTTACATATAAAAAAATAATAACTTGAGACTATTTACTAATTCCCTTAAATTAGTTAATGGGTCCGCTAATAATTTATTTTAACTGTTTAAGAGCTTTTTACTACTATGGATTTTATTGTAACCCTTTATTGATATGTCTATTTATTCTTTTATAGTTCTATTCTTTTATTTATTTATTTATTCTCTTTTCGGTATAAGTATTGTATATATGGTTACTTTTTTTGCATCTCCTATTGGTATTCAATTCAATTCAAAAATACTTTATTGATCCCAGAGGAAAATTAAGTGTTGTTGTAGCTCATATAATTAATTCTTTATTTAGTTGTAGATGATGATGGCTGTGGGCAGGAAGGATTTCCTGTAGCAGTCTGTGTGTCTGTCTCTAGGGGCCACCGTAGAAGACACTCTGTTGTTGTATGACTGTCTCATGAAGAGGATGCTCAGGGTTGTCCATAATATTTTTGATTTTATGAAGAATCCTTCTTTGCATCATCATATCCAGATGTTCCAGTTTTCCCAAGAACAGAACCAGCCTTCTTTATCAGGTTGTTTAGCCTTTTTAAATCCCTGGCTCTGATGCTGCTACCCCTAAAGATGACGGCTGAAGACATTACACTCTCCACAACAGACTTGTGAAGATCTGCAGCATCTTGCTGCAAACCTTGAAGGACCTAAGCTTCCTCAAGAAGTACAGTCTGCTCTGTCCCTTCTTGTAGACGGTTTCACTGTTGCGCCTCCAGTCCAGTCTGTTGTCAAGGTGAACTCCGAGGTATTTATACTCCTCAACCACCTCCACTTCTTCTCCCATGATGGAAACAGTGTTTGACTTATCCCTGTTTCTTCTGAAATCTACAATAATCTCCTTTGTTTTGTTCACATTCAAGGTAAGATCATTGTTTCCACACCATGTCACAAAGCGGTCCACCAACTCTCTGTATTCAGCTTCTTGTCCATCTCTAATACACCCGACAATTGCAGAGTCATCTGAGTATTTCTGCAGATGACACGTCTCTGATTTGTACTGGAAGTCTGAGGTGTACAGAGTGAAAAAGGAATGGTGAGAGTACGGTCCCCTGTGGTGCTCCTGTGCTGCTGACCACTTGGTTTGACACACAATTCTTCAGTCTCACAAATTGTGGTCTGTTGGTCAGGTAGTCATTGATCCAGGCGATTGTTGAGGGCTCCACCTGTGTCTTCAGGAGTTTCTGACGGAGCAATCAGGCTGAATTGTGTTAAATGCACTGGAGAAATCAAAGAACATGATCCTCACAGGGCTGGCTGCTTTGTCCAGATGACAGTGGGTTGGTTGAAGTAGGTGGATGATGGCATCTTCAACTCCAACTCCACAGCAATAAGCAAACTG
Source organism: Valencia hispanica (assembly GCA_963556495.2). NCBI lineage: Eukaryota > Metazoa > Chordata > Actinopteri > Cyprinodontiformes > Valenciidae > Valencia > Valencia hispanica. The sequence continues at coordinate 21,076,202 of OY747718.1, read as the reverse complement.
CAGGTCCTGATATGTTCTTGTTTACTTACTCAGTGGGGCAAACAAGAGTCTCCCCAGAACCTTCATGATGTGGGATGTCAGGGCAACAGGGGTATAGTCATTGATGACTGATGGGTGACTTCTCTTTGATTCTGGAAAAAGGCAGAATGCCTTCCACAACACCGGATCCTTCTCCTGGCTCAAGCTAAGGTTTAAGAGGTGCTGCAGAATCCTTCTTGTAGACCTTAAGTTGCTTCTGTATACTCCTCAATAATTCCCTGTCTCGCTCCCTGAAGGCTCTTTTTTCTTGTTTAGCAGTTCCTTCAGCAGTTTTTAGGGAAGCGTCTCACTGTTCTGGTGGAAGCACAGTGATGGTCTGGGTCTGCTTTTCTGTTTCAAGACCATAATCAATGGAACCATAAACTATACTCCATGGCAGATAACACTTCCTTTTTATGATGTAGGATACAGTAAAATATAATGCAAATCACTTTTTATAATATATAACAGTTATATATTATAAAAATGTAACACAATTTTACCATTACAGTTCAGGGTTTCCCGACAAACCTGCTGGAAAACAATCGCCTTATTATTTTTGATCAGATTAACAATGGATGGAACTAGTGTCACCATGGAGATACGTCTGACAGCTGTACGGCGTTTCCTACGTCACTACGCAAAGTAGTGCACTTCCGAGTTACGGCATTCTGAGTAGGGTGTGCGCAGAGAATTGATCAATATTTTCCAAGGAATGCTTCCTTCACCTTCGAGACAACGTTGGGCGGGGACGATTCGTTTGGCGATCACTCTGTTCGGACTCCCGCTTACCGTCTGCACCCCTGGATCAAGGTATGAGCAGCTTAACTCTGAACATTAACATTCTTTCTCCGTTTTAAAGTAACCATTTAAATAGAAAGTACACAGTAGCCCACATGGAGCCGATAAATGAGAACATAAAGTAGAGGTATAATCTGTGTCTTTTATTCATTTTTTGCTTTTCTCTTCAGACCTGCTGTTCTTTGCTCATCCCAACTTCTTAGCAGAACCAGTAACCACATCAAGCCTATTTGTGGGAGTTATTGTAAGCTTTACAGCACCAGTGTCGGGACAATGGCCTCCTCAGCAACCCCTCATGTGAAGTCCAGATGCCCACAGTATCCAGAGTCCACCATCAAGCGCTTTCCTGTACCTGATGACAAGGTGGACTGGAATCAGAACTGGCCCCAGTATAAGCCAGACAGCTACACTGCTCCAGCTGTTCTAAAGAAGCCATTCTGGGCTGATCCTGAAATTGGGTGAGCAACTTGTTTATATAAATAAAAAAAGTGATAACTAAATGAATAAACATGGGATATCATTTGAACAGTTAAGTGTTATTTGAGCTCTGGATAATTTGATTTGATCACAGAGTGTAGTTTTCTATTCTTTACTTCCCACTTAAAACTTTTACCTGTAGTCACATCAATAAATGAGTTTTAAGTATGATATTTTATGTGATTGATCAAAACAAGCTAGTGCATCTTTTTATAGCGGAAGCTAATGGTTTTTTACTTTTTATGTACATATAAAAAGTTATGGGTTCCTTTGTATTCAGCTCCCTCCAATGCAATATTTTGTATTTGTGGTATATTTTGTAAATGTACCACATTTTGCTGAAATTAAAGCTGCAAATGTTTCAAATATGTTTTGGCCAGTGTTGCACATTCTGAGGCAGATTTTTTTCCTGCCCTTTCATCTTTGTAAAATTTCTCAAATTCAGTCAGATTGGATGGCTGTGAAGTTGAATTTTAAGTCTTACCACAGATTCTCAATTTCATTTTTATCTGGACTTTGATTAGGCCATTCTTACACATGCACATGCCTTGGCCTAAAACCATTCTATTGTAGTTCTGGCTTTATGTATAGGGTTTTTATGCAGAAAATTTAACATCCAATCGCAGCTGATTTGCAGCCTCTTAATAGGTTTCTACCAGATTTTCTGCCCCTGCTAAAAACAGCATCCTCAGCGCTTGATGGTTTAGAAAACAGTTACACACAAATGGACTCTATCCACTTGTTAAGTGGCTACAGAATAAAGTTCTAAATGAACTGAATAGGCACCAGCCCCCCCCCACAACCCTGCATAGGAATGACGGGTACAGAAAATGGATGGATGGATGGATGGACAGACAAACTGAATAGAAATGTAAATTACACTTTTAACATTTCATTTTTAAATAATTACTTTTTGCTTCCCAGTCATGAGCTACTTTGTGTTGGTCAGTCACATAGAATCCCAATAAAAACACATCATATTTTGTGGCTGTAATGTGAGAAAATGTGAAAAAGTTTAGGGGTTTGAACACTTTTTCCTTGGTTTTTATTTGACTTCTGTGCACCTTTTGCTTGTCCTCCAGTTCCTTCTCTCCAAAGTTCAACACTGTGGATGGTGCGGTGGACAGGACGAGCTTTCAGGGAAGCTACAAAGTGGAAAATGGAAAGCCATTGTAAGTTAAATAGTTATTTGCAACATTTCCCTGAAATCTGATTAATAATCCTGGTACGAAAATGCAGTACAGAGCTGCAGTATAAAATGTAAAAGCCAGACCTAATGAATCTTTAATATTAATGCAGAGCAACATTTGGATGAAGGCTTTCTGTGGGTGCTTGTTTCTGGGTGGAGGACCGCTGAGCCGCTTTGTACTCTTTGCTGAAGGAAATGTTGCGTTTGCATCAGAAATCCCCGTTTTCAACACTGGTGGTTTCTTACCTAGAAATCCTGGTGGACGCACTGGCTTGACTGAAAGAGGTCTGCTTGGACGATGGGGACCCAATCATGCGGCTGACCCTATTGTCACAAGGTAACTTTTATTCAGGAATAAATTATTATTATTATTATTATATAGTTTATTACTATTATTATTATATCTTAAAAGAGAGAACTTTCACCATCATCTAATTAAACATGTTTCCTTTTGTTTGTAAAAGATTTACAGGTTTGGTCAGAAGTACTCAGCCTCCCATAATTTGCATGAATGGCATATTAATTTTAGATATGTTAAAGATGGAATCTTTTTCCAGGGTGGATTGTTGTCTCTTAGCAAGTTGCAGAGAACTCCATGTTTTATTTTTTGCCATCAACACGCTTCTGGCATAATCCTGGCTGTGTATTTAGCCGCCGTTCTTTCCAGAAATGGTAGAAATCATTTCACTTTCCTGTCATAGACCTGGCTGTAAAACATACAGGTCGGAAAACAAATAAATTACGTTATAATTGATTATGGTTGGATTGGAAGTCTAAGTCTAAGTTTAATTTCATCAGCAACAAGAAGACCGAAGAGCTCTTCTAGATAAGAGAAAAACATTGATTGCTAAGTATTATATAATGTTTTAGAATAGAAGGGTTGGGAGGTTTCGAGTGATGCCACTGCTTGATGCACACTTCCATGTTGATCAACATGCTGTATTAAATCTTAAAAAGCCTGAATGACCCGAGTCTCATCTTCGTTTAATATACGCATCACTGTCCAGTCGGAAGATAAGGTTTTGTCTGTCCGTCCGTTAGAACATTTGCTGAACAAGTTCCTATTTTGCAGTCATGTGTTGCATTATCAGTCCAACCTGAAACAAGAAGGATTCAAATGCATAATTAAAAGCTCAAACATATTACAAATTGTACGCCCTTGATGATTGCATGGAAACTTCAGACTGTCACTGTAGATGATTGTACAGTATTCTTTTAACTCTCGGATGACCTGACCCATCACTCTGTGTGGCAGATGGAAGGTAGATGCCAGTGGAGCTAAGATTAATCACACAGCCTCCAAAAAGCCCATCCTACAGTTTGTGTCCATCAAGAGGAAAGACTGTGGGGAGTGGGCCATTCCAGGGGTAGGTTACGTCCATATTTTGTTTTTATTTGTCAAACCTGCTGTTTTGCATCGTTTTACCGTGTATGTCCCAGCTTTTACTTTGTAAATGTCTCAGGAAAGCTGTGGCGAATGACAAAAATAAACCTTATCATTAATCCCTCTCCAACTGTGACAATTTAAGTGATCACATTTTTATTACACGGCAGCATTTTGGATGTTTATTCTTTGGTTAAAGTTGGCCAGATGAAGCTCTGAAGCCATTTTTTTTTGCTTTTCAATTTTGAGAATGCTGTAAAATACGTCTGTGTATTGTCTAAATTGCCTGTTCGTATTGGTTTTGACAGGGAATGGTGGACCCTGGAGAAGAGGTTTCTCTCACGTTGCAGCGGGAGTTCTCGGAGGAAGCCCTTAACTCGCTTTCGTCAAATAAGTCGGAGAAAGCAGAAATTCATCAACGTATCAGAAAACTATTCGAGTCACCAGGCTTTCAGGTGAGTAACTCATTCAGACCTACCAGCTTACCAACATATTTTAACTGAATCTATTTCCAAAGTAAATACAGATGCAGATTTAGATTAGTTTCGAACAGACTTTGTGTCAATCAGTTATAATTAACCCACATTTTACAGATGCTTTTCTTTCTTTTCCTGCCTCACAATTTCTGCACCACTCGTTGCATCCAACCAGTCCAAGGTGATTGCAGTTGTGATATTGCGATCGCCATTTGCATTTGATGGATTGTGCAGACCTGGTGGTAATATTCCATAAAGCCCCCCAACACGCCATCAGCAGGGAGTAGGAATTTGGTCAGAGTTTATCAGAAGACAAATGGAGCAAAGTACAGGGCAATCTTGGAAGAAAGCCTGTTAGAGCCAGAGCTACAAAGGATAGGTTTAGATCACAGAATTTCCATGAGCTAGAATGGCCCAGTCAAAGTCCAGACTTAAATCCAGTTGAGAGTATTTACCAGGACAGTGGCAAGCCTTGAAAATTGCTGTTCACAGAATCTCTTGATTGGCTAACCTGTACTTGAACTGTTCTGCGTAGACGAATGGAAACAGATTTCAGTCTCTAGATATGTATACCTGGTGGAGACTCAGCCAAATGACCTGTTGCGAAAGGTGGTGCTACAAAGTAAGACTTCAGTGTGCTGAATGCAAAGGCAAACCACATTTTTTTTTAGATTTCTATATATAAAAAAAAATTATTGTCAGCTTTGTTTTTTTGTCTTCCACATAAAATCTGTTGGAAAATGTGGGTTTAGCATAAAATATAAATAGTTCAAGGGGTCTGAATACTCTCACAGGATCCAGTTACCAAATATGGATATGAGGAAGCTCTCAAACAACACACAGTCCTTTTGGGGGACTATATTAAATGTCTTTCTCCATCTGTCTCCTTTCAGGTCTATAAAGGCTATGTTGATGATCCGAGAAACACTGACAATGCCTGGATGGAGACGGTTGCCGTCAATTTTCATGATGAAGCGGGTAACTTTCATCTACATTTTTCTTTCTTTCTTTAAATCCTTCCATTACCATGGGTGCACACTCACCCTCTAAATATTCCTGTCATTGCAGGCAACAGTGTGAGCGAGTTGCCTCTGCAAGCCGGCGATGACGCAGGACAGGTCCAGTGGGTGGACGTGGACTCGTCCTTCAGCCTCTATGCGAGCCACTCCCACTTCTTGGAGCTGGTTGCCAAAGAGCGGAAGGCCCACTGGTAATCAGAAGACAAAAGGCTGCTCTGATTTAACAATGAGGCAAAGCAGAGCCTGAAGAGCACTTGTTCATTCAGCAAGCATGACCCCTAATGGGAATTTTCCCTCTAATTTATTTATGATATTCTGAAATAATAATGGAAAACATAAAATGTATTGAACCAGTTAGCATGATAAGATAATAAACGGAAGAAATAAAATGTAGCATAGCTTTAACCAGTAAGTTAAATCTATAACGTTGCTGTGCATCCATGATAAAGCTGTGGCCATAGATTTCAAAGGATTTTCACTTTTTTTGATCAAATGACCACAGAAAGGGTTTAAAATGTAACCTTGTATGTTGCCATGCTTAATGAATCCCAAAAACATTTCTTCTTTGTGCCTTGCAAAAGTATTTGTACCACTTGAACTTTTCCAGATCACTTTGAAGAGGAAGGAAAAGGACAAGTTTTTCAAGATTTATATAAAGAAAAATCTGAAAAATGTGTGCAAAATGTGTGCAATTTTTGCAGGGTCTCAAAAAGTGTTTACCTATCCTACTTTTAGACCTTAAAAAGTGTTAAAAATGTCCATAGTAGCTACTAAATTACCTGTAGTTATATCTTAAATTTATTGTTATTGTTATTTTACAATATACGCATTTATACTCCTGAAACTGGCTTATATCATGTTTAGACAATTAAAATCAAAACATCTTGTAAAATTATCCACTGCTAGCTCGTTCGTTTGAGGAAAATGTACGTTTAACAAGGTTTGGGTTCAGTATGGGCATTCTATCCATTAGTTAAAACCTGTTGATATGTTTATTATATATTTTATGGGAAGGAATTGAAGTTAAGCAACCAATCTATAACAGCATTGATTTTACTTGCCATTTTCATCAATTTTCATCATTGACGGTTTTGGTTAGGTTTTTATGTATGGTAAATATAGTTTATATAATGAGCTCAATTTATCACATTTAAATAATAATCCTCTTGAAAAGCCTTGAATTACAAAGTTATTGAAACTCGCAGAAACCTCTTGTTTTCCAAGTCTGCCTGTATCAATACCTTGTTTATCTACCTTTGTAGATTAAGTTTTTTTTTTTTTGGAATGTCTATAAGCTTTGCACAGAGACTGAGGTTTCTCTCCATTCTTTGCAAAATAGAACAGTCTCAGTCAGATTGGATAGAGCATCTATAAACAGCAGTCTTCAAGTCCTGCACACAGATTTTCAACTGGATTTAGGTCTTGACTTCGACTGGGCCATTCACATAGAAATGCGTTGATATGAACCATTCCAATGGGGCTATGGATTTGTGTTGAGGGTTGCTGTGGTGCTGGAAAGCAGCACACTCCCAGTCTCAAGGCTATGCAAGTGTTTCCTATTATTGTATTGTTGCTGTTCTTATTGTATTCACAGAACAAAATAAATTACACAGATGCACCCTGTTTACTAAATAGATTTCTAAAGGCATTTAGCAGCAATAGATTTTAATTAAGGGTATCATAGTTAAGGGGGACTGAATACAAATCCATGTCATAGTTTTCAGATTTGTATTTGTCAAAAACACAATGATGTACTTTTTTTGTAAATTAAAATGCTTTGAAATGTGTAGTTCTAACAAATTATGGAAATATTTAAGGGGTGTGAATACTTTTAATCGCCTCTATATCTGTAAAATCGAAAAGGAAAATCTGTGCTATGAGCAAACCAACAGCATATTTGTGGAGACAATGCTTGGCAGCGATAGACAAAAGGCAACGGTTTGCTGAATGTGATGCACATCAAAAGGAAAGTGAACATCCTCTATATACTTGCTCTGCTCTACAACAACAAAGCTCCCATGTTTGATGCTGGAGGAGTGAATGGTTTCCATGTGCTTCCTAGACCATTTCTCACTCGACAGCTCGCATTTCCAAACCACTCGAGCACTAATATCATTTGCTGTGGTGGGAAGAGATAATATAACCAATATTTCAGCCAATTCTGGTCAGGGCTGCATTAGACACTTAAATGTCTAAGGGGGCATTCAGGACTGCTTGAAGAGTCAGAAATTGGTTTTAAATCAAAATTTTATTTTGTGCGAGTGATACATGAGTGGTAATTGTGCAAAATAAAATATATGATGTAATTTTTGTTGTTGAATGTGCGCAGTGTAGTTAATTTTTTTTTCTGCCAACAGTTTCTCTCATCTAAGCAGTGGATTTCTGCTGATTAATTTAATTAATTTTGTCTAAGACCTTCACAGAGAAGCTGTATTTCTACTGAGAGTAAACTAGTCCCAGGTGGAGCTGCACTTACTAATTAGTTTACATTTGAATGAATCAGGTTAAAGTGGATCTTACCAAGAGTTTTTGGATTTTTTTTTTTAAATCTGTGAAGATAAAAACTAATTTGTGTTGGTTTGTCACATCCTAAAATGCCAAAGAATTATGTAAAGGTTTGTGGTTGTAGCACGACAGGATGTGAAAAAGGTGATGATGTTTTACCTTTATGTCGCACTGTATGTTTTTTTTTTAAGAATTATGTTTGCAAAGTATTTAAACAAAATGAAAAAAGAAAATTAACAAAACAACGTTGTCTGTCATCCTTATCTTTGTGATATTAAAATCATAATTGTATTTATGTTCAGGGGGGGGGAAAAACTCATTTGTGGGTATATATGGCGGAGATAGTGCAATTAGCGTTTTCAAAATGTGTCGCGCTAAAGCTAAAAGAGGAACTACATTTCCCAGAGTTCTTTGAGACAAAAGACGCTCAAATCTGACGACGTGGCTGAGAAACGTCTCATCACCGGTTTTAAGCGGACCGGGGCGATTCAAATCGGAGAACAGGCTGTTCTCTCATTGCTAGTCGTGGACGTCGAAAGGTTATAGCGGGTTTTTTCTTGTAACACGTTGACCTCGTCACTGTGCAGTTATGTCCGGGAAAGTCAAGAGCCGAAGTGCGACTAACGTGAACTCCATAGCTGGCGGCGTGTCCTGTGATGAGCGCATCTTGCGGGATATTCATCAGCTGTACACGGAGGCGGACAGCGGTGGGTTACATCACTTAATAATACCTGCTATCAGTGGAGCTGCCTTAAAAAACAAAACAAAGTTGTTGTTTTTGTTGTAGTTACCCTGGTAACGCCCTGTGGTGTTTCGATGGGGGCTAAATGTTAGTGTTAGCTACACTTGCTAACAAGGATTTGGTGATTTTGGCTGACGTTGCACTAGTAGAGTTGATGCTAGGCAGATTAGCCACCTCTGTTTTGATAGCTTGCCTAAAACAAATTAGTTAGATAATACTCAGCTGCGATGTTTGATGTAAGTGTAACATATTCTGTTTGTTTTAGCCTTTAAGAGTTTGCTCGGTGGGCGAGAGGATAAAATGCACTAATTTCTCTTTCATAAAACCAACTATAAAACGGGCTTTAATGGTGGTTTTGCTTGTGTTGTGGTGATTTCTGCAGGGTTGATTACAGTGGCTGAGTCTGTTGGAGTGAAGCTGCTTCCACCCAGGAAAAAAATCACGGTGATGTTGATGGGCAACCACTCTGCTGGGAAAAGCTCCTTCATCAACTGGTAAACATGGGGTTCCTCTCTACTTGTCAGATGTTACAACCACAAACTTCAGAGTATTGTCTTTCAATCGTATGCGTTAGTCAATCACAAAGTAGGGTATCATTTGAAGATTTTACAAAGAAAAATCCCACAAGTCTGACCTGTGTTTGTATTTACCCCCCTTCGCTCCGATACCCCTATATATACATACATGCCACGCCTTAGTGTCAGAATATATTTTCCAAAAGAAAAAAGTGGTTTAAAAAAAAATATCATCCTACACCACATGTGCTACATTTTAAACAGAAAAAAGTCAGGACTTGTAGAGATCTGTTGAGTGATTTCAAGAAGAAACCCATAAGAGGGCCCATTTAGGATTTGTTACATAGGGAACACTGCAAACAGGTTAAATCAGTGTTTCCCAATCCTGATCCTCAAGGCACACTGGCCTGCATGTTTTAGATGTTTCCCTGTTTTAACACACCTGATTCAGAGGATTGCGGTTCAGTAAAAGCTTGTAAATCAGCCATCAATTGAAACTGGGCGTGCTGAAGCAGGGAAACACCAATAACATGCAGGGCAGCGTGCCTTGAGGGCCAGGTCTGGAAAGCCCGGGGTTAAACAATGTGCTTTTGTCAAATTAGACCAAAACTGAGACTTTGGCTTACACCCCAAAACCTGATGTGCGGCAGAAAAAGATAACTGCGCATCCCACTGAACACACCATCTCCATCTGGAAACATGGTGGTGACTGCATCATGGTGTGGAGATGTCGTCCTTCAGCTGGAACAAGGAAACGGGTTCTGGTTGTAATAGACTTGGTTTACATTTGCTTTTTAGCCTGACAGTAGGCCTAATCAGAAAAACAAAGTTACAGTGGAAGGGTTTAGATTAGGGATTCATCAATGTTGCGATCTGGGCTAATATCCAATATTAATGTTATTGTCAATAATGCATCACCGTCACATCATCTAACAAATACTACATGACTAGCCCCCTTCTCCTTGAGAAACACAAACAAAAATACATTGGCCATTAACAGCGGACCAGTTGTACTTGTCGGACCGATGTCCGTATGTTAAAAAATGACTGACGTCGGACGATATCGATGTTTAATGCAGATATATTGTGCAACCCTAATTTTAGATCAAAGCATATCCATGTTAGAATGGCCAAGTTAATGTCCAGATCTAAATTCAATTAAGAAATATGTTAAGACTTAAAGATTGTTTATTTTTGCATTAAATCACAATTAAATACCCTGAAGTTTGTTGTTGTAAAGTGACAGTGTGAAATAGTTCAAAGGCTCTATATACCTTTTCAAAGCACTTCATCATCATACAGTCTTTGACCCAGTTTACAGCTATAGTCCTTTGGTTTCTGGTCCTCTGTGAAGCTCTCATATATTTTCCTCTATTAAGTATTTGTTGTTGTCCAGGTATGTGGAGGAGCACATCCAGCGCACTGGTGTGGCAATTGAGACGCAGGGCTTCAGCTTTGTCACAAGCGGTCGCAAAAGAGAGTCCCTCACGGTGAGCAAAACGGCAGCAGATTGTCTTTGTAGAACAGGAATGTTTTTGGTCAAGGTGTTAACACAAACATTTTTGTTCCCGCACCATCATGCTGTTTTCCAGCAGCAAATACTTTAAGCCCAAAGTCCCAACACAAACTGCTTCTGTATTTGGTGCCTTTTGTATTGCACCGTGGTTTAATGCATGTGGAGTGACAAATGTGGTTTTGTTTTCATGTTTAGGGAAATGCAACCCTTCATCTATATCCACATTTCAAGCCTCTGCAAGAGTTTAAAGGTGAGAACTTTAATGATTGTGATTCGTTGGCATCAGAAAATGCCCTGGCTGCTTTTCTTTCTCTCCTAACAGAAGAGAAGTTTAGAATCTTTTTCTACAGGTGTGACTCAAAAAATTAGAATATCGTGCAAAAGTTGATTTATTTCAGTAATTGAACTAAAAACGTGAGACTAATATATGATATAAAATCATTCATTACATGCAAAGCAAGATATTTCAAGCATTTATTTGTTATAATTTTGAAGATTATGGCTTACAGCTCATGAAAGCCCCAAATTCAAAATCTCAGAAAATTAGAATATTACATGAAATCAATTAAACAAGGATTTTAAATACAGAAATGCAGGAACTCAAAGTATAATCATTCATATATTCTCAGTACTTGGTTTGGTCGCCTTTTGCATCAGTGACTGCCTCAATGCAGCGTGCATGGGCATGGATGCTATCAGCCTGTAGCACTACTGAGATGTTATGGAATACCAGGATGCTTCAATAGAGGCCTTCAGCTCTTCTGCATTGTTCGGTCTCATGTCTCATTTTTTGTCTTGGCAATGCTCCATAGATTCTCTATGGAGTTTAGGTCAGGCGAGTTTGCTGGCCAATCAAACACAGTAATCCCACGGTCATTGAACCAGGTTTTGGTACTTTTGGCAGTGTGCGTAGGTGCCAAGTCCTGCTTGAAAATGAAGTCAGCATCTCCATAAAGCTGATCTGCTGAAGGAAGCATGAAGTGATCAAAAAAGGTCCTGGTAGATGGCTGCGTTGATTCTGGACTTAATAAAGCTCAGTGGACCAACACCAGCAGACGACATGGCTTCCCAAACACCACAGACTGTGGAAACTTCACACTGGACTTCAAGCATCTTGGATTGTGTGCCTCTACATTCTTCCTCCAGATTCTGGGACCTTGGTTTCCATATGAGATGCAGTTATTTATTTTTTTTTAGCCCAGGTTGGATGCTTCTGACGTTGATTGTTCTTCAATTCGACATTTGAAGCCCATGTCCAGGATCTGTCTGTGGTGTGGTGGCTCTTAATGCACAAACTCCAGCCTCAGTCCACTCCTTGTGAAGGTCCCCAACACTTTTCAATGGCCTTTTTCTGACAATTCTCTCCAGGCTGTAGTCATCCCTGCTGCTTGTGCATCTTTTTCTTCCACACTTTTCCCTTCCACATAAATTTCTATTGATGTTTTATAACAGCACTATGGGAACATCCAACTTATTTTGCAATTACTTTTTGAGGCCTTCCCTCCCTATGGAGGTTGTCAATGATTGTTTTCTGCACAACTGACTTTGAGCCTAAAATTTTGAACCTTTTCACAATATTCTAATTTTCTGAGGATTTGAATTTGGGGTTTTCACCAGCTTTATACCATAATTATCAAATTATAACAAATTAAAGCTTGAAATATCTTGCTTTGCATGTAATGAGTTGCGCTCATCAACTAGTTTCACCTTTTAAGATGAATTACTGAAATAAATGAACTTTTGCACGATGTTCTAATGTTTCGAGTTTTTGTGTGTGTGTGTGTATATGTGTGTATGTATATATGTGTGTGTGTGTCACATCACTATACTGTTTTTGCATAGCTTTCCAACTTCTTTTAATTTTTCTCAAGGTGTTTCAGAGTACCTGAGCACAGAAATCTGCACATCGCGACAGAAACGGTTCAGCCTGGTGACGTTTGTGGATTCTCCAGGCTTGGTGGATGGAGATATGAAATATCCCTTTGATGTGGACGAGGTGATCCTCTGGCTGGGTGTGTTGGTGTTTTTTCCTCCTTGCTGTTGGGTTTTGTTTAACTAGAGGCCATTTTAGTAGATTTTCTGAAACATTTTCATAAACTTGCATTAAACAAAGATAAGAGGATAGTTTTTTTTCTCTCTCTATTGACTCTGCCCTTAATGAATAACAGCACCTCTAGCAGAGATTTATTTACAGGGTTTCTATGTCGTCTTAAAGTATGGTATTAGAGTTCAGTGTTTTCCAACTCTGGATAAGAATGGAATTTTTTCTGCTTCTCCAAAATTCAAGTCCCTTTTTCGTTGTCAAAGGCTGTCATTCCTTCCATCCTTTGTTGTGTCCTTCCTTATATACTTCTGTCTCCTTTTTCCTCTCCTTCCATTATGTCCTGTCTTCTATCCTTTCTTTTTATTTGTGTCAACATTTTTCATGTTTGGCTCAAAATGAATAGAAGCTGTTTTTCTGAAATTTTGCTGTCGCCTCTTTTGTACACAAAGCCATTTATTGCCTCAAATAAAAAAGATGAACTCCTCCAGTTTTCTAGTCCAATTGTTATAATGTACTATAACAGTGAGAAACACACAACGGTTTTGGCCAGCAAAAGGATTGAACAATATAATTTGTTCTAATATGTTACAGTTATTTCATTACACTTTATTTACTTGTGATAAGAATGTCACCCTTTTTGTGTTGGAAATATGATTCTGTCTGTTGTGTAAAATAATGGCTTTTTATTGTTCCTTTCAGGGGAACTCTGTGACCTTATACTGGTTTTCTTTGACCCCATGGGTCAGGCCCTGTGCAAGCGCACCCTGAGCATTGTGGAATGCCTTAACGAAAAACATGGCGACCGGCTGCGCTTTTATCTGAGCAAGGCTGATGAAGCTGGTGGAGAGTCAGATAGACAGGTAAACTCAGCTGCAGATCTGTCCGGAGGCTCTTCCATGTTGTTATGGAGTGGGTTTTTAAACACCTTGCAAAAGTATTCATACCCCTACATTTTTTTCACATTTTGTCTTTACCAGCTGTGCACTTGTAGAAATCACTTTTTTTCCCACTGTTCTTTGACAAACAGCTCAGGTTCAGTCAGATTAGATGGAGAGTGTCTGTAAATACCAGTTATTAAGTCTTACCACAGATTCTCAAATTGGATCTAAATCTTGACTTGACTGAATCTTTCTCACCATTATCGCTCCGGCTGTATATTTATGCTTGCTGTCCTCCTGGAAGGTGAACCACTGTCCCAGTCAAGTCTTTTACAAGAAGAAGAAAACTTGTTTGAGCAGTATTGTCCTGTATTCAGCTCCATCCTTTTTCTCCTGAACTCTGATAATGTTCCCTGTCTCATCTGGGGAAACAAAAACAACATTCCCACAGCAATGAGTCTGTCACCGCCAGCTCCCTCCCATGACATTTTATGGCTATTTTTCAAACAACTGTTTTTTTGTTTTTTTTTGCCTCTGTCCCATAAAAGCTATTTTTGTGGATTTCACAACTAATAGTTTTATGAATAGGTTATCATCCCTGAGTTCAGGATCTCTCCATCTCCTCTAGAGTTACCCTGGGCCTCTTGGCTGCTTCTGACTAATGCCCGAGTCAGTCAGTTAGTTGTTGCACATGTAGAAATCAGTACAGCTATACTATCAAATTGCCATCTACCTCTGCTTTAAACTCTCAATATAGGGAATATTTGTCTGTCCCATTTAATGCTACATTTATTTTTTTTAAATCACATTTGCTTATGAGATGAATCTGACAAGTTTTGGATCTCTCACTTCTGTCTCTTTCATTAATTTTTTGAGAAGATATCCATGTTTGCTTGGCCTTTATATCAGTAAAGATTGACTAATTAAGATTTTTTTAAAATGTATGTTAGAGGGTAATGATGCAGATTGTCCAGGAGCTCTGCAAAAGACCAGGACTCAACAAATGTGGCTTTGACATGCCCACAATTTACATACCCAACCCAAACAAGGTAGGCCCACAAGTCTGATTTCTATCCTTAAATCTACACATATGAAATCATTCATTACTTGTGATATTCGTCTGTGCTTCTGTTTTCAGCCCAGTCGCTGTGTGAACCAGATTGAGGAGGTCTGTCGTACCATCGAGAAAACCATCAACCAGACGGTCCAGAATACCCTCAACTCTCTGGAGAAGGACTGTGAGCTCATCAGCGAGGCCATCGCAGATAAACTCATAAATGACAGGTGAAAAACACACTTCAGAAGTTTTTTCTGTCATGCTATTTTGTTTTTTCAGATTGATGATCTTATTTTTTCATTACATTTTATTTATTAAATCTGATAAATACTCAGATTTTTAGTAGGCTTCTTGAGAGTTCAGCTAAAGTATGGAGTTTTCTTTTGTTTTTTACCTTTTTCCAGCCCTGGATGAGTACGGAAAAAAGAACGAGGCATGAGAAATGTTTGAATTTCCAGATTTTATTCGTTTCTGGGTATTTTAAATAGATATTTAAAAAGCCTGAATATTGAAACAATAAATTGGCGCTAAAACTGATAAATATTCATTTTACATCCTTTGTCTTTCAACCGACCTCTGTTCGGGTTTAAAAACTGGTTTGGTTTAGGCATTAAACGAAGAACCGAAAATCAACATTATGGAAATTTTATAAATAATAAAGGTGCCAAAACTTTACAAACTGTAATGTAATAAAACCCCATTGGGTGCGGGGCTTTTTTTGTCCATTATGTTTGATTCAGAAGACATGCTGTATACATTAATAAATAAAATATACCCTTATCTCTGGCATAAGCATCCAACTTGTAAATACAACATATTTTAAATAAACAGAAATACAAAGATTACATTAAAACTGAATCAGATGTCTGGAAAAAAAATTGAAATTTGAGTTTGGAAAAGTGTGGACATTGTATATGGATTTTTTTGAAAATCCATATACCATCACCTGAATCAGTGACTGTTTCAGAGTGTAACCTTGTTCATTTGATCCCACAGGCAGAGCAGTTTGGAGAACAGACGTGCCCGTTGCAAGAGCTGCTTCCTGACCCTGCTGGGTTTCTGCATCCCACTGGCTCTGCTGGCCTTACTGGTGCTGGGGACATTGTCCCAAGAGCTGCTGGAGATGGCTCTGGGCCGCCAGGGCACAGAGGCACTCTCGCTCTATCTGGTGAGCGCCCAAGCATTTGCAAACTGGACTGCGTTGTTGTTGTTTATAAAGTGCGGCTAACTGCTTTGTGTTGCACAGACTCCCGTAGTGAAAGTATTTGACTCTCTGTCTGGGGAGGAGCAGCTTTATTGCTGCGGTGGACTGATCCTCCTCTCTTTCCTCCTGCTCATCATTGCTCGCTTCTCCTTCAGGTAGGAGGCCTCAGAACCATCTGTGCTCTCAGTTTGATCAAATACAATTAGGTCACAATCTAGTTTTTGTTCTTTACTCTATTTTTTTTTTTAATATAGTAAAGAAAAAAATAAGCTAGAAAGGAGTAATGTTTTTTTTTTTCTTATGACCTTTTATGTTAAGTTCAGTTATTCTAAAAACATACTCAGTCAAACAAACAACTGACTGTCTTGAATTAATTATCAGAAATTCTACAAATATTTTTATCTTTGATTTTCCTGTATGTTAATCTACAGTACCATATGAAACTATTCACACCCCTGGAAGTCTTTTACATTGCATCATGCTACAACCCTCAATTTCAATGTGTTTATTTGGGATTTTATGTGATAGACCAACACATAGAAGTGCTCAATTTTAAAGGGGAAGGAACTAAACTATTGGGGATTTTTTTTTTTTTTTCTCGACTCTCTGCAGAACTCGGCCGACTCTTTCAGGCAAACAGAAACGGCAGCTTCAGGAGAAGCTCGAGTACATTCAGGAGGTGGTCAAGACCAAAAAGGTATCGTGTCTGACTCTGTCCTGGTCCTGGCAGTGAATGATGTGTCTGGGTTTTAACCGTCTTGTTTTCTCCCTCTAGAAAAAGCTCTACGAGGAGTATCTGCGCCAGAGTGTCAGCGATCATGACATGGACTTGTAAAAAATGTCCTTTACTCTGACTTGGGACCACCTTGCCAAGATTTCACACCAGCTCAAATATGTGTCTTGATTTTTATTCCAAATACATGTTGCATTAAAAAAAAACCCCTCCATGATCTGGTGCTTTGACTTCTGTACAGCCGTTAAATATTGTTGACTCCATGAACTGTAGCTACACTACCTGCAGATGACATAAGCTCGTTACTGATCTTATTTCCTCCGAGCACTTCCATGCTTGTGTCCTGTGCCTCTCTCATTCCGAATAATTCAGATGTGAACCACTATGTAACACGAAGATATCCAAACTATTTATAGAAACGTATAGCACTGATTTGAGTCTTTGTAAACATTTTGAACTTTGAGGCTGTTACCCAGAATTTTATACAGTATTTTTTCATACTGCTCTTCAAGAAGTGATATGTTTGTATTATCTCTCCAAATGTCTGTGGTTGAGTGAGTAGAATATTCAATTAGAAATCCTGCAGTTCTGATTGTTTGCCAGCAGTCGTGAGATTGCATCAGGGTTGCATTTCAACTTTTTAAATTTTACCTTGTGATATTTTAAATGACAAAATAAACGGTTCAATAGAGAAAGTTTAACATTTCTGTTTGTTTTTTCATACAAAGCGCTTTTAAAATCCTATTATGAAAATAGAAATATTTGAAAAATCAATAAAAACGGATGCAAGTCACTTTTTGGAGTGAGACATCTTTAAGGTATTTTTGATGTTGGCCCACACCCACATAATATCCCGGTGTGCCATGCTCCAGTTCTCTTTTTGACTCATCCAGTTCTGCTGCAACAGGTAAGACAGCGAAAACACTCGTGCATCTGGAGCTATCTGATTCCTGAGATGAGATGGAATTGGAAAAAAGTCAAGATATTCAAGAAAGACCAGGACTGGAAAGTCTAGAATCAAAGCTATTGATCTCAGACTAGTTTTGTTTACCCCGTTCTTTTAGGAAGGGTTTCCAGTTTTAGGACACCAACTGGAGCGGCAAAATCATATGAATAGTGTCATTGTTTTCAGAAGCTGTTGCTGAGAAGTACTGGAAATTACAGACTCAAATGTAACGCCTTTCTAAATGCTAGTGAAAGTATCTAGAGGTCAAATTAGTTTGTAAAAAAATAAATAGTTGAAACCAAATATTAACCCACACTATGACCCCAACCTTAAATCAAACAGCTTTTTCTGCCATAAGTAATTACCAAAATGAAAACTATTGGCTAAATGCAGGTTTTCTTTGATTTTTTTACTTTCTTCGAAGGTATAAGTTTACATACATTGAAATTGGTTTCACAGTTTCTAAAGAAATTGGAACAATTAGCTTTTAACAAAGTGCCTAAAGAGTTAAAGGTCTAAATAATTCAATGGCTTCATTAAGGAGAGCAGCTAGAACATGTTAATGGACTAAAGATGTCAACAATAATCTTGGGGAAGAAATTGTTTCTGCCCAGCAATCTTAAAAGGGTTATAAGGCTTGAGAATGAAAAATGTTTGCCAATCTTCCCAGGAGTTCCCAAAAGGTGCAATGTTTAGAGAAATAAAAAACTGAAAGCTACATGTCGGAGTCTATGGGCTTCAGGATGTCCATAAGGTATGATTTGAAAACAGCCTGAACAAGTAGGGATTTTTGGAAAGTTTGCCAAGAAAGTGCATCTTCCCTGTAAAAAAAAAAAAAAAAAAGGTAAGCTTGGATTGTGCAGTGGTTGGCACTGTTACCTTGCAGCAAGAAGTTCAGGGGTTTAAGTCCAGACCTGCGCTTTCTGTTCCGCAGACACAAATGAACTCATCCTCACTATCCAACAAGATGACCGTCGATTGATTGGTCTCTCTAAATTGCCATTAGAAATGTGACTGCGTGGTTGCTTGTCTGGAGTGTCTTTGCATTTCCATGGAATGGTTCTCTACTGTTCCATGTTTTATGGTTCTCATTGTGGTTCACTGGAGGCCCAAAGCCCTAGAAATGGTCTTGTAACTCCTTCCAGACTGATAGATATCCAGTGGCTTCATTACTCACCTGTTCTTATAGTTCTTCAGAATGGAGCATGGTGTTTCTTTTTGAGGTCTTTTAGCCTCCTTCATGTTGTCAGGCAGGTTCTATTTATGTGACATGGGTGGTTCTAGAAAGGGGCCAACAGGGGCCAATGTCCCCTTAGAACTGGTTCTTACTCCCCTGTACTGAAGAGAACAAACCAAATCAAATGTGCTGGCACAGAAACCGTAACTAATTGACCTTCTCCGTTTTACTTTAACAATGAATGAAAAATTAAGGCATGGCGCTTTTAGCTTCAACCATATTGAGATGGGATCGCAGTTTTCATCTGCTCGATCAGGCGTCTGCAACCTGCAGCTCCGGAGCCGCAAGTGGATCTTTGGCTCACTTAATAGGCAACATTAAATTAATGAAATATTGCCTGCTTTTTATTTTTGTTTTTCTGCTTCATTCTTTTGTCCTGTGTCCCCATGGAAAACACTGGCCCCACTATGCCTCCCAAATGTATGATTTTAATTTTTAAAATGTTTAGGAACTCGGGCTTGTAAATTTTGTTCGCTTGTAAAAAATAGCAAAAAAAATATTAATAATCATTTATTCACAAAAAAAATATTAATCATTTATTCACAAGATTTTCTCCAAGAACAATTGATAGTATTTAACATTATTTCCCACCCATAAAAATAATGCATATTTAAACATATCGTTGGCACGGTGAAATAAACGCTTTTCCTGAGTTCTTGCTTGAATGGCATCCAGGGTCAGGACTTTGTGAACAGGAAGGAAGGTTGACGTGTTTTCCGCAGGCTCAGACCGGGGAAAGTTGTTTCCTGAACTTCACACTGTGTTGATGGTTTCCTAACCAAACCATCGCCCTACTATAAAATGACTGAAAAGAACTTTAAGGACTCCTAATAGTTGTGGGGGTTTTTTTCTTTCAAGTTTTTCCCCCCGTTATCGCCGATGTCCTGCCTGTTGCTGAGCATTCTGATGGGAAGATGAGCTCGGAGAAGGAAGACACAGGTAGTAAAAGCAACAGGTTACACTTTTAATCTGCTCTACAAACAGTGCTGTCAGACTTACTGCTTGATTTTTATATTCGTTTCTAATGTTAACTTCTGGTTCCTAGTGTTCAGTCAAAGCTGTCTCTGGTTGTCAACAGATAACCGGCCTGTTAGCATGCTTGACCATTGAAATAAACCGCAGCGGCTAGCAGCAGCTAACATTATTCAGCTAACAAAGTTAACACAGTTTTTCTAAATACTTGCTTTATTATTGACTGTAAGAGTTGTTAATGAGGCAAAGTAACATTACACATTAGTTTTTAAACTGTTTACCCGCAGCTGACAAAAAAAGAGAAGTGATTCAAAAAAGTACATCATTATAAGTGGAAGCGAAAGTGCCTAAAAACTGCTTGTTTTTCAAGAGTTGTTATGATGCATTAAGTACCTCGCTACTGTTTGAGGTTTCAGAAATGTGAAACCTTTCTTTATACAGTTTGGTTGTTTTTGTATGTGGCAGTACATCTTGTTTTACTAGCTGTGCTGTCTTGAATCCGTCAGATAAATGCAGTGTTTCAAGTCAAGAGATTACATGTTGTACAGCATATCATGAAATATGAACCTTTACGTTTAGTAATACTACCTCAACTGTCCCTGCTTAGGTGTCTTTAAATATGCCTAAACATAAAAGTCCTTTTTCAGTTAGTTGCACTTTAATAGCTGTGTTTGTAGTAAAACTGATTCTTTTTACTAGGGATGCACCGATGTGAAAGTTTGGGCCAATATCTGATGAACCTCGTTGTTAATTGTAAATGCAGATAGAAATATGTGTTGCTAGGCATGTTTTGATTTGACAATACAAACCATATACAGGTGCTTCTCAGTAAATGAGAAAATCATCAAAAACACAATTTTTTTCTGTTGTTCAATTCAGAGGGTTATTACACCTAGAAGGATATGCTGTGTTTCAAGTGTTTAGCTGTTCTAAAAAATAGTTATGTTATGGCCCACACTCATGGAGACTGGTGACTTGACAGCTGTCGAGTGGGTGGTCTTTCACATGGAGTGCAAGCCACAAAAGGTTGTTGTTAAAGAAGCTGGTTTTTGGCAGAGTGTTGTATTCAAGGACTATAATGGACAATTTTGTGGAAGGAAAAAGTGTGACGAAAGCAGCACAAGCAACAGGGAAAACTGCAGCCTTGAGAGGATTGTGAAGCCCATTAAGGAGTTTAGGGAAGATTTACACGGGATGGACTTTTGCTCTACTGTTTCTTATAAAGTCCAAAGTCATTGCAGGCATCTCTCAGGCACTTTTAGTGCACCTCATGCTTCAATTGAATTCCTGAAGTTGCTGAACCTTTTAAAATAGTACTATAATCTGTTCAGAAACACTTGTATGTGTTCAGGACTCGGTGTCATGAATGCAATAAAGGACTTTTCTTTTTCTTCTCTCGTATCTGAATGTATTTGGTGCTTGGTCTCCTGTTTTAATATCCTGAAGGTGTTGTAATGTTTACAGAAAGGAGCTGAGTAAATATTGAAGGGAAACCCGTGTGCACTATTGTTTAGATCAGCAATCCTATACTTGGTCTCATGCTTCATCTGCTTGTTTGTGGCTGAAAATATAGAGATGCTCCACTGAGTGCAGTTCCTCTTAAACTGTGATCCTACTCTCAAGTCAAAAACTGAAAGATTACACATATATACATATATATATATATATATATATATATATATATATATATATATACATATATATATATATATATATATATATATATATATATATATATAAAAATATAAATAAATGAATATATAAATAGAATAACATTTTCTGTGTGAAACTATGCGACTGCTGTTATGAATTAATATATCTCCAGATTTCTTTTTTGGTGGTGTCAATACATGTTGAGTTTGCTGCTTTCTAGATCCTAGAAAAAATGTAATAAACGTTAACCCTGTGTGTTGTTTTTCAGTGGCGAGCCTGCAAGCCCAGCTAGCCGAGTACCGAGCTCAGGTCGAGCACTGGCAGGGCGTGGCGACCATCTGTGAGCTGAGCAAACAGGAGGAACTGGCCGAGCTGCAGAAACAATGTGATGAAGAGATCCAGTCTCTGCAGGAGGCTCTCAGAGGTGAGCAACCGTGTGTGTTGCTACATTACTCTAAATCTAAAAATGCTGCAGGGGCGTAAAGTGATTACATCTTCTAGAAAACAAAGCTGGAGTTATAAGTTGCAAGTGTTAGCTTGTTGACATTTTTGTCCTGAGTCTAAAAGTCTTTTTTTTCCTATAGAAAAGCATAACAGAATAGACTTTATGTTGGCTGTCTGACGGGGCATCAGCTCCTATATTACCCCAAACCTGCTTCTGATTGGATTATCTGTCTTTTGGGATGTTCTGCTCCTGGAAACTAGTGCTGCTGAGTTCAGGCTCAGACCAAACCAGAGGATCATCGAGTATGTTTTTCCCAACTTCGTCCGAGAGAGCAACAATCCTCCTTTCAGGAAATTCAGACTTAATGAATGTTTTAGTTTGGATAGTCCACTCCGTTCCTTTTAGGATTTAGTTTAGTTTTCCACCACTTTTGGGGAATGTATGTTCAGAGTCACTTTTTGCGCTTTATCCTTTGTATCCAAATTGTTCGGTAAGCGATCCGAACCTTTAGGCCTGACGAGCTGTCAGTTTCAGGTGGCAGACAGAACCGCTGTTGGAGTAGAAAGCACCAGCTGTAAGAGAGATGGAGGTGGGGAACCAACAGAGCTGAGACACAAGCTCGTTCCCTGAGGGACAGAAGAGCTGCTTATGACCCAGTAACAGCCACCAGCTCTTTTTCTGTTGTGTCAGGCGGTTCTGGTGCTGAGAGCTGATGGGTTTTGTCAATCTCCTTTTTTTCTTTTCCCATCTTTGACACTAAAACTCAAAATGAGGCTTTCTTCAAGCTTCTGAGAGAATAAATACCTGTTAATTAATCTTTTTAAATAGTTCAGTTAGTATTTTGAAACTTTAATCCGCTGTTTAAACTAAGCCTTTTAATTTGTTCTCACAATAGATCAAGTTTGTTTTTTTATGTTTCGTGTTTAATTTGCTAAATTAATTCTACTGATTAAAATTAGTGAGTAGATCTTAGTTCAATTAATAGAAATTACCATTTTTGATTTTTAGTGATAAGCTTTTGTTGATTCTTTTTAGAATTAGACAAAAATCAGCTTTCCTTATTCAGGATCTTATCCTTCTTACAGATTTTATTAGATTATGACCTTGATTCGTTTAGAAACCTTAATATAAAGTGACATAGCGACAGATGATCAGGCTGTTGGTTGCTTTTCATTTTGATTTAGATCAAAATCAATAAAAACACAAGGAGATCTTTTTTTTTTAAAGGTTTTGTGGCCTAGTGACCTTCATTTGACAGGGGCTAGCGTAGAAAGGGGGAAAGAAGTGGGAGACGACATGCAGCAAAGGGGACGCCCTCAATAACTACTACGCCACAGGCTCCCCAAGCAGATCTTCTTTTAACTTTTACTGCAAGCAGCATTTGAAACTATATTTTCATCATGGTAGTGGTATCATGGTAAAAATTCCCCTTAATAATCCTGAACACCCTGTTTTCAGAGACTGCAGCCCAGTATGAAGCCAGGATAGCTGTTCTGCAGTCCCAGCCTGTGGACTGGAGGAGAACCAGTGGACATAACCAGGTCAGTTTGCATCTGGGTCTCTTTAAAAAGTTATTCTAGGTAGTTTAGTGAGTGTCATCTCATCGTTTTTCTGTGCCTGTTAGACCAGTAGCAAGAAGGGTCGGGGCGAAGCAGACGTCTCCGCTAGTGAGTCTCCACCATCGGTCGTCAACAGCTTAAAAGAAGATGAAGCGGCTCCGTCGGCGGAACAAACACAAAGTCGACCAGCGGAACTGGAGGCAGCGGCAGAACGAGAAGGGTCGCCACTCTCGGCGGAGGGTTACTTTTCCTTACAGAACTGTGACTCGGCATCCCTGTCCTCGTTCTCCTTAGACACGCCGTCTCTACCCAGGAAACTACTTGCTCAGGAAGACACGGAGTCGCTGGTTTCCACGGGAACGCTGGTTCCCGAGGCCATCTACCTGCCACCGGCCGGACACCGCCTCGTAACGCACAGCAACTGGGATGCCCTCAACGCGCAGGTCTGGAGGCCTTATACTAATCCAGCTTCACGGTGGTAGCAGGTCAGAAGGTTGTAGTAAATCTGATGTGTTTGGCAGCTGTCGGAGCTGCGAGGGGAAGTGAGCCGGCTGCAGGCGGAGAAGGAGGAGCTGGAGAGAGAACTGGACACACAGACCCACCACACCCACAGACAGGTGGGACACACTGCTCTGATAGGTTGTCCTAATTGTTGATGCATCCATCATTTAAGCAGTTTTCTCTGGATTAGCTCTGATGTGTGATCAGCAGGTCAAAAACGGAAAAATCGGATTTCCTTTCTGCTCTTGTTTGTTGAAAGCATTTATGCATCATGGTTTTTGCATAAACAAGCAATGATATAATAATGTGTGTGTATATATATTTTACTTCCTGTGATTCTAAAGTAGGGAGATTAATTAAGAACCTTGCATAACATTTTTTGCTTTTCTTTTTCACTTTTCTTACCATTTGTTGTTGAAGTCAAAGGCTTTTACCTAATTGGTGCATCTCCAGTCTCAATCAGCTTAATATACCAGTGACATGTACAGATTTGAATAAAAGATGTCGTGTTTGTGGGTGTTCAGGTCTCATTGCTCCAGTCCCAGGTCCAGGCCTCCGAGAACCTCCTACAGGATTTGCAAAAATCTTTCAGCCAGTCTCAGACTGCTGTTCAGAGCCGGCTGGTGAGGGAAATTACTCTGATCTGAAACATATTTCTTAATTAAATCGCTACAAAACTGGCAAACTGGATATTGATTTTAATAAAATATTACATAAATAAAGATTGTTATAAAATCTCTCTCGCTTTTCTCCACGTTTAGTTTTTAATTTACAACTACACATACACATTTTGTATATATATATATATATATATATATTATCCTACTCAGTTGCACATTCAAATCTGAGTATGACATTTTATTTTTAATAACTGCACAGTGTTTTGGTTTTGTAATTTTGTCTTTGATGTACAATTAAAGCAATGTCTAGGGGGGAAAAAACACCTGCTTTGCTAACTCTAATGCAGTTGTACAGTTAGAGCATGAGTATTATATATATAGTTTTTTTTCCTTCATCACACCACATTTGGAGTGAAGAAAATTTGTTCAATATTGTTTCTTGTTGTAAAATATTAATTGATGCAAAATATACCTGAGATTTGAGAAGTTTTTTGGGTAAACCACTGATGCACAGAGATTCTTTATATGGATTGTGCTCAGTGTTCAGATGTACTTCTATGAATCTGAAAATGACTATTTTTAAAAGTTAGAGAAATTTTTTGCGGCATTATTTTCTCCATGGATGGGATAAAAGTGTCTTTTTTTTTTTTTAGGGAATGCTGATTTCAAATAAGATGTGCTCAAAAATGCCTGTCTACTTACCCTCTGTTTACTTTTTTCTCTTTTTTTTCTTTTGGGGTGCAGGCAGAGTTGTCCCTATCTCAGCGGAAAATGTGCTGCGAACTGTCCAGGCTGAAAGGAGAGGACATTGAAGAGAGTGTACCCGATTCCATATCATCCATCTTGGGCACACAGCAAGTAAATCCAACATTTTTAGACGCTCACTTACAGACCACCTCACTCAGAAGGACTGTTGAATCATTTTTTTATAAAAAAAAAATCAATTAAAACTTTTATTATTTGGGAAATTGGCTCAGCTTGCGGAGGTTTCACTTGATACAATTAAAGTTGCGTCTGAAATGATAAAAACGATGTCTTTGAGAATCTTAGGAAAAGAAATTCTGCTTTCAACATTGCTTTCTCGATAGTTGCTATTTTTCTTCTGTAGGGAAAGTTAACAGTTAATCAAAACCTTACACAGTAACATAATACATCCTTAGATTGTCTTTTTTCAAATTTAATGTATAAATTCAGTTTTTACTGCAATAATCTCTTTAGTCTCAAATACATTTTAATGACATTTTTAATTTTACAGTTCGGGTGATACTGGTTATGCTTTGACTTGCTGGAGGAGGTGTTACAGTAGGCAAAAGGACAGCTTTATATCAGATAACTGCACTACTGTAAAACTATTAATATTTGTAACATTTTGTTACGTTATGACCTCCATGTTAAATCAGATGTGTTGTGTTCTTACTTGATTGGTCAACAAGTGGAGCATCAATGGAAAGTAGGAGAGCAAAACAATACATTAAAATGGATTTCCCATTGGTAAAGCAGCACTGCACCTTGAACTCATCCACCTTCACAGTGAAACATGGTCCTTCAGCGTCCATGAAGATGCTTTTCATCAGGAGGGCAGAGAAGCTTGTCAGAGTTGATTGAAAGATGGAAAGTTTCTAGATGTGCACAAGCTGCAGCTTAATAGCCTCAGTTCTGCTGTGTGCACTTAGGGGAGCGTTGTTTAAATTGAAACCGCACTTTTCGGATTTGTATTTTTATGCAGCATCATTGTGAATTCATTGTTTATCTGGTTCCTGTAGGGGGCGCACTGTGAGGAGCGGCTTCGCATTGAGATTGTTAATCTAAGGGAGCAGCTGGACAGCCGGACGGAGGAGAACGGTCTGTGGACGGTTTAATTCTGTGATTATTCTGCTAACTTTCACAATGCTGAAACCATTTCCCCATTTTCCTTCATGCCTCGTGTGGCCGCTGCTGATTGCAACTGCTGTCATCAGATGTTTTAGAGGGTGAGTCAACATCATTAGCCTTATATTATTAGTCTTGTCATTAATTAGCAGTTCTTGTGATCCTGTAGTAGGATGATGTTTCATTTTAAATGTCTGGAATTATCAGTCCGTGCTCTTATCGGCCTCATAACGGAAGTTATGTGCTTGTGATTGTCTCCGCAGTGCAGCTTTCCACTCTGAGGACGGAGACGGAGAAGATCCAGGCTCAGAAGAACCAACAGCAGGCTGAGCTGTTTGCCTGCTGCAATGAACTGGAAGCCCTGCGGGTGGCGCTCACTCATTTACAGAGCACAAACAAAGCCCTCACCAACGATAAAGTAATTGAAACTTGCTTTTAAAACCAAAGTAAAGACTTACTTATTTTCATGCAGTTTCAGCTATTTAGTCAGAGTGAAGTGTGTGTGGGGGGGGCTTCAGTTTGAGAGGAGCTGAGGATGTAAAGCTGTAGGGATGTTTGGCTTCTTGCATTTGATTGGAACAGAAATGTTCATTGTATTGTATTAAAATGTGATGGACTAATGCAAAATAGTTCACACTTGTGAATTAGATGAAAAATGTTTCATGGTGTGTTAATTTGTCAAATACAAACTGAAAAGTGCAGCTTTGCGCATGGAGATTGAAAATGTTTTATTTTTTTCCTCTTTGGAACACAGCTCAAGATCAGTCCGATTGGATGGAGGATGTCTGAATATAAGTTTTCAAATCTTCTTGAAGATTCTCATATTGATTTGGGCCTGGAATTTAACTAAGCCATGCGAACTCTTGCATTTTGCTTTGTCCAGAGTGCCCTGCAACTTTTAGATGTGTCTCTGATGTAACACACTTGATCTAAATGGATGAATTACCTCCAGAGCCGGCAGTCGAGTTCCAGAGAGTTCTGCTAATGACCTAATTATTGGATTCAGATGTGTTGATGCATCTAAGAGTTACAGGATCCCGGCCCTGGAGTTTGAGACCCATTATCGAAAACCATCCGTTATAGCTCAGGCTGCATGTTTAGGGTTGTTTTCCTGCTAAAAGGTGAACCTCTGCCCCATTCTCAAGTCTTTAGTAGCTTTTAGCAGTTTCTTTCTCAGGATTGTTCAGTATTTAGCTCATTGTTCCGCCTGAGTTGTGGATCTCTGCCTCTCCTCCAGAGTAGACCTGGTCCTCTGGATTGCTTCTCTGATGAATGATTAGGTTAGTTGGCAATATGTTGTGCCTTACACTTTCTATTTTCAGATGAAGGATTAAGGATTCCTCTGTGAGATGTTCCCAACCAAGAATATTGCCCCATAATCTAACCATGCTTTAAGCTTCTCCACAACTTCATCTCTAACCCGTCTGCTGTGTTCCTTTGGTCTCCATTATGCTGTTTAGTTTACTAATTAGGTGACTTGCTGAAGGGAGTTGGTTTTATTTAGGCTTATCAGTTAAGAAAAAGGAGGTTGAACACAAATGCACACCACACAGATGTTTGTGCGTGTGTAAAGCCGTTTCTCCATCTCTGTGGCTCTCAGGCCGTTCTTCACCAACAGTGTCTGGAGCTCCGAAGCCAAGTGATCAGTCTTCGCTCTCAGGTGGACACCAGCCAGACCGTGCAGAGGGACTTCGTCGAGCTCTCCCAGTCGCTTCAGGTACAGCAAGAAACAATGTCTGGCGATATCCAACCCCCTCCACCGATATTTCACCCTCCGTCTCTCTCCACTCTCAGGTGAAGCTGGAGTTGATCCGGCAGGCGGAGACTCTGGAACAAGTCAAAGAAATCCTGGGAGAGAGTGTCGCTGAAGCTGACTCTCAGCCGGCTGATGCCTCATGAGGATTAGTGGAGAAGAAATGTAGAAAAAATAAAACCAAAGACCAGCATTAAACATATCGCCTGGACCAAGAGAGTCCTCACGCTAAACTGACACCCCAGAAGATGCACCGCTGATTCCCTAGTTGGATTAAGACACTGGAACTTCTCACAGACATTGCCTGTTTTCACTAGCTCGATCAGTAAACGGTTTCTTAGTTATCGAGAAATACTTTTGAAATAACTTCTAGTAACACATTCCTTCCTGTACAGTACTAATGCAAAGCTGATCTTAATTTCTTCGTAAAATTGACCCAGTTCCAGCAAAAACACTCATCTGTGCAACACTTGACTCTGCAGTAATTATGCATATTTAAGCAATATTTCTCAGTGAACAAGGACCTCTATACAGCACAGTGCAATAAGGGTTTATAAAGCAATGCAAAATAGTGGCTGTTTTATGTATTTTGTTATTTTATGTAATTATAAATCTATTGTGATTTATTAGGCGTAGACCTCCATATCTTCACAACCCTTTAAATTTAATTGTATGACTGGATCAGAAAATGTCTTGTATTAGTAGAGAAATATAAGCGTGTAACATAAATTTTTTTGTTGTTTTTATTACACACTGAAGATGAAAAACAAGTCATCACATTATGTCTCTCAAGCATTAAGGTCACAATCAAACGGGTATAATAAAGTTCTCTGGCTCAGAGCTCTTTGCAGTTTGACTGTACATGCAGACAGCGTTCTGGAAAAACAAATTAAGAGTTACAATTCACGTTATCTTCAGTACACATCTTTATTCTTTAAGAACAGAATAAACAGCTTTAAAATACCGTAACTATATATTATTTTTGGAACATACACAGAAAAAAACAATACTTTTGCAGCTTTTTGGTGTATTTTCAGATGCCTTAGGTGTGTCTTGTTGATTTCACACCACTTGATGTTTAGATCAAGTGACTTGACGAGCTTTCATTCTTTTACAGCAGTCTGCTGTTGCATCTCTCCATCCTCTGCGTCGTCGGGCTCCCTCTGCTTCAGATGCTCTCTCTACCATCTCTTTCCTTTAAACTTTTCCTAAACAGAAAAAACAAAGAAAAACTACCTATTAAAAATACAAAGGACCGCCTGATGGGGTCTGACTGCATATTGTGCTAGCTTTAGAAAAGCAGACTACTAATTTGCTTAGCTCCATACAGGAGAACCAGTTTCCACTTAGACAAATAAGATGGACTGCATCAAACAGTGTGTTGCTGGTGTGAGGAGTTGTGTCCTCATTTGGGACAGAAACAGTTTAAATGTTTCCTTAGAGCCAGGAAATAGTCCAACAAACACCCAGGGGTTCCTACAGTCTGGAAACGCTTGGAATCAGATTTTATTTTTTTTCCAGGTTTGGAGAGGGAAATGAAATGTTTCCTGTTTTTCTTTCTATTCATATTTCCATAGCCCATCTGCCCATCCATAAATCAACCCATCCACGTAACTGGATATCATCCATCTTTCCATCCCTTTTTTTCATAGTCCACCTGTCCATCCCGTCTTCCCTGTCTTTCAATTATTTCATTCCAATTCTCCCTCCCCATCTATCTATCCATCTCTCCCTCTGAACATCCATGAATCTATCCATCCATCATTTGAGATCTTAATAATTTTCCTAGCTGACTGGATCTTAACCAAAGAGCTATTTTTTAAGGTTTACCAAAAATGTCCCTTAAAGATCCTCATTTTCACAGATTTTTGCACATTACCACACTCAAAGTGTGTCACCCTATTGAAAAATAAAGCTGTGGGTTTGTCTTAAGGCGCCTAAACTCTGTCTTGTAATAGTGAAAATTGTATATATATATATAAAAAAAAAAGATTCAGTGTTAGTGTTTGCAAAAATTAGACAACAGCAACACCAAGTGGTAGTGTTGGTTTAATTACTTTAAAATAGGTCATCATAGCACGAACATGTTCGATGTGCATGCTAGTAGTATTTTTGTTAAGAATAAAGTGTTTCTTACTAGGATAACATACTAGCACTTCCAGTAATACATTCCAGACATGTAGATTAACCGATGATAAAAAGATTAGTAGATTTTTAGAAGTGTTAGAAGAGATCGAAGCAACACTCAGAGTCCACACAGATTGGTGCACAATGCAGAGAAACCTCTCAGCTTTGAGTCAGAAGAATACCTTGTTTTGTTACAGGGGTATGGAGGAGGGGAGACTGGGTTTAGGCTGCATTGTCAGAGAAAGAATAAGGAAGTGGAGCGTCCAGGAAGGGAAGAGGAAAATTAGACCAACATCATCAGAGAAAACAAAGAGATTAGAGGAAAAAAGTGGGAAGACATTTAGACTGGAACAAATAAAGGGGAGATGTTAACAGGTTACCCTGCTCACTGATGCAACCTGGTGATCAGATTTTCCTTTTTTATGCTCAAAATATCCAATATATGAAGGTACTCAAAGCTAATAAAAATAAAACAGTAAAATGACAGTTGCTGAGCAGGCCCCTCTTTGAGCTTACCTTCCAGATATGTGCGAGCCACAAACTTCAGAAGCTCATCAATAAGGATGACCGGGAAGGAAAGTTTCAGCACCATCATCCACTGCTCCACATTCAGATGAGTGAGCTTGAAGATCATCTGTGGATTAGCGGAGGGCGCAAAAACTTCAGTGGTACACTCACAAATCTTAGATTGAAATGACGACGGTTAACGGAATTTATCTGAGTCTATGCTCAGTTGGCTATGGCAGAGCGATCTTCCTAGTTTGGTGGTGCTGAGGGCGAGACTTACAGGCAGGGGGTCAACATAGATGATCATGAAGTGGAGGGACATGGAGAGGCTCATGGCACCCATCAGCCAGAGGTTGCTCCAGGGAGGCATCCGCACCAGGGACTGGTTCTCAGACAAGCTGAATGGTTTCAGGGGGAGGGATTGTAAATGAGCAATGTATTTTGGGGAATTTTATATATTAGACCAACACAAAGTAACTATGTTGAGAAAAAAGGAAAATAATTACATGATTTCTACAATTTTTCAAAAGAAAGATCAAAAGTAGGTTGCGTGCATTTGTGTTCAACCTCCTTTGCAGGTGAAACATGAAAAATTAGAAAATATCGTGCAAAAGTTCATTTATTTCATTAATTCAACCTATGAGGCGAAACTAATATATGAGATAGACTAATTACATGCAAAGCGAGATATTTCAATTCTTTATTTGTTACAATTTTGATGATTATGTCTTACAGCTTATGAAAACCCATAATTCAAAAATCTCAGAAAATTAGAATATTGGGAAATGGTTCAATATTTTAGGCTCAGCTAATTATTCAAAAGCACCTACAAATGGGTCCTGAGCCTTTAAATGGTCTCTGTCTGGTTCTATAGGATTCACTATCATGGGGAAGACTGCTGACCTGACAGTTGTGCAGAAAATCATCATTGACATGAATGCCTCAGAAGGTAATTGCAAAAGAAGTTGGATGTTCCCATAGCGCTGTATCAAAGCACATTACTAGAAAGTTATGTTGAAGGGAAAAGTGTGGAAGAAAAAGGTCCACAAGCAGCAGGGATGACCGGAGCCTGGTAAGGATTGTCAGGAAGGGGCCGTTCAAGTGTTGGGGACCTTCACGAGGAGTGGAATGAGGCTGGAGTTAGTGCATCAAGAGCCACCACACACAGATGGATCCTGGACTTCAAATGTCGTATTCCTCTTGTCAAACTGCTTACCTGGGCTAAAGAAAAAAAGAACAGCAAATTTTGCAATTTGCATTTGGAAACCAGGGTCCCAGAGACTGGAAGAAGAACGCAGAGGCACACAATCCAAGATGCTTGAAGTCCAGTGTAAAGTTTCCACAGTCTGTGTTGATTTGGAGAGCCATGTCATCTGCTGGTGTTGGTCTACTGTGCTTTATTAAGTCTAGAGTCAATGCAGCCATCAACCAGAACATTTTGGAGGACTTCATGCTTCCTTATATGGCCTGAGGTTGTTTAGAAATGGTGCCAGAAGCTGGTATCTGGCTGTGAATCACATTTGCAGTTGGTCATAAGATGCTTGTCATGAAGAGGGTGGGACAGCAGTAGTCATTAAAAGAGAATTTTTTTGTTGATTTTTGAAACAACACTTGCGATACTAGTAGTCCTGAGTGAAAACATTGTCTGTGCTTGAGTTGTTTATAGCAGGCTGCTGCTAGATTGTACAACTGTATATTTTGATGCTAAACTTGTAGAAATCACAGTGTACCAAAGGTTCCCACCTGTTCAGAGCATTGCACATTTCGATGGTGACCAGCACAGACAGAGCCATCGTCATTGGTGGAGCAGACTCGAATACTTCACAGTGGATGCCTTCAAAGTCCTCGTTATCCTCACTGCACTGCATGAAGTGTGACTGACGGGAAGGTTAAAATAAGTACTGGTCTTTCAAAGTTATAATGTGCTCACAAAGAAGTACTCTGTTTGTATTTTAAAAACTTGTTCAGTAAATAGATTTCTTTTTAATACTTACCAGTTGGTAGAAGGTGACCATTGGGCCTTCATCACAGTACAAGAACCACCAAGCTGCTGCGGCCACTGTTGCAGCACCAACATAACCTGCAAGAACAAGCATTAAAACCGAGTTTAGTAAATAAAGTCATTTTAAGCTTTTATCATTTTTTTTAAATACTGAAAGAGAGTTAGGATAGTGCTTTTTATTAGTTTAACCAAGCAAATTAATTTCAGTGGATATCAGCCAATGTCTCCTTGAGAATCTACCTCCAATAGCCAGGTATCTGAAGAAGAGCCATCCTGAAATAAGGGGCTCTTTGGGGGAGCGGGGGGCTTTGCCCATGATGTCCAGGTCAGGGGGATTGAAGCCCAACGCAGTGGCAGGTAGGCCATCAGTCACAAGGTTTACCCACAGTAGCTGGACTGGGATCAGTGCCTCTGGCAGACCCAAGGCAGCGGTCAGGAAGATACTAAAAAAGGGAGAAAAGGAGAATTAAACATCTGTTGTTGTTCTTTTATAATTAATATAAAGCAAAGACCTTCACAATTAAATTCCCCCCAAGTCCAAGTTGTGAATATCGAATTTTTGGGGATCAAGCCCTGAATGGCTGCGCTAGGGATTAATAGCCTCAGTACATGAGGCGTCCACTCTACCACTACCGTTACAAGGCTCCAAAATTATAGATTTTTTTAAAATAATCTAAAAGAAAATGCTTTTAAGCCAAAAGTGTCTTTGTAATCAAGTTAGTTCATCAGTGAGGGAAAGAGAAAATAGTCAGGTTCTAGAGATTTTAGATAATTTAATCTATTTCTAAACTAGAGTCTTTATTATATGAGTTTAAGTCAATTTTAGAGTATTGTTCAAAGTCAAGTCATTAGAGTATGAGTTAAAGTCAAGTCTAGAGACTATGAAACCAAACTGCATCTAGTCTGAGTTTAACATTTGAGTCCTAGTCACTGATACAAATTAAATATTATTATTGAAAATAAAAAAACAATGTGCTCACCAGACAACCTCGCCTACATTGGAGGAGATGAGGTAGCGGATAAACTGCTTCATGTTGTTGTAAATGGCTCTGCCCTCCTCAACAGCAGACACAATGGAAGAGAAGTTGTCGTCAGCAAGGACCATCTCAGAGGCGGACTTGGCAACGGCAGTGCCAGAGCCCATTGCGATGCCAATCTCCGCCTTCTTCAAGGCGGGGGCATCGTTCACTCCATCACCGGTCTTGTTGAAGAGAAGGAAGGAGGAAGAGTGAGTCTCGTCAGATTTGCCCAGTGAAATCACATCTACTTCGTCAGAAGTGGAGCTGATTTCTCCTCACCATGGCAGTAATCTCATCAAAGCCCTGCAGGAACTCAACAATCTTGGACTTGTGGGATGGCTCCACTCTGGCAAAGCAGCAAGCCTTTCGGACTGCTTTCTTCTGATCATAGGGAGTGAGGTCATCAAACTCACGGCCGGTGAAGGCCTTACCAGTGACATCCTCCTCCTCAGTGAAGATGCCAATGCGTCTGCAGATTGCCACGGCCGTACCCTTATTGTCACCTGAAAAAGAACAGCAGGAATGAGAGGTTTGTTGTCTCCTACCAATCTTTGCTCAGTTTTTTCACAAACAGATTGGTGTGTTGCTTAGGCCAACCAGTGATCATGATGACACGGATGCCAGCAGCCCTGCATAGCTCAATGGAGCCCATGACCTCCTTGCGAGGAGGGTCAAGCATGCCAACACAGCCAACAAAGGTCAAGTCAGTCTAGAGAAAGGAAAGAAATGGAAAATCACAACCCACCTCATTCTGCCATGACATATATATTTATGTTGCTCCTTTTTATCAAGGTAATCCACCTCATAGTCTGCAAATTTCGTGGCGTCCTCCAGATTCATCTCTTCCTTCCTCAGAGGTGTGTCGCAGGTGGCGAGTGCCAAACAGCGGAGGGTATCACGCCCAGTGCCCCACTCCTTGATGACTGACAGGATCTGGTCTTTCACTGGACCAGTCAGCGGTATACGGTTGGTGCCCACGCGAACATAAGTGCAACGATCAATCACACCTTCTGGAGCACCCTGGTGACGACATACATACACACATATTAGGTTTACGTTAAACCAATAAACTTTGCCTAAAGTTCCTGTGCGATCCATCTCTATCTATTTTCATGTCTGTAGAAAGATTGGTTCTGAATGCAAGTTTAGGAAAGTGGCTTAAAGCACAGGTTTAGCATAAAATTGATCTTCTCGCTCCACATTTACTGGCGCCCCTGTCAAAGATGTGCAAAAAGCCTTAAAATATATTAATTTTATTAATGCAGTAGCACAATCTCACACCAAAAACAGTAGTGCCACAATTTTGTCCCTTTAAACAAGCCATTTGTTGAAATTTATATTTCACTCTTTTTTTCCAAGTTCACTGTGTTTATAAACACTTGATCAGTCAAGCACAATCAGATATTTCTTTCTTACTTTTAGAAATAAGAGAAACAAGAGAACATGCTTCTCAAGGCAAAGGTGTTCATATTATGTCTAGAAATGGCTACAAGAAAATAGCTACTCCCTTGAACTGGCCCATATCTACACTGAGGGCCATAAGCTGTGAGGCTAAGCAACGACATGACGTTAACTATAGTCTAGGACCTGTGATTCTGTGGGCCTGTTTTTCCTCCACTGATCCTGGAAACCTAAGAGTGCATGGCATCATTACATCTTTGAAATACTTTTCAGTAAAAATCTTTTGGACTGAAAGTGGGTCATCATTGGGTCTTTCAGAAGGATAATGACCCAAAACAAATGACTAAGCCATCAGGAACTGATCCACAACACACTAAATTAATCTCTGTGTGCTTTAGCCCCGGTAAATGTTATAGTAACACTAAATGCTGTTTTATTGGCAAAAAACTGTTCTACCAGCAGAGTTGCCAGTAAGTGAGGCATCATCAACATTTGCAAAAAACAAAAACAAGAAAAGTTTTTTTTTGGACATTATTAACCCACTAAATCAAAAAGGTTGGGTTTAAAAAATCTTTAGCATCCAACACATTATGGGTTAATTGAAATCTTTTCACACATCTTTCCCCAGGGTACCAATAAATGTGGATTTTCTTCCTGAGATATTTTGATTTCTATAGATCCAACGTAGTGTTTTATGTGTCAGTAATCATAAAATGCTTTTTTTTAGCTTAGTTTCAAAGAGGTATTGTCACTCACTTTGACAAACATCTTGGTCCCCACAGGAGCTTTGGCTGATTTTGCGGGTGAGCAGTATACTGACATGGATTTTCTGTCTCTGGAGAACTCCAGGGTGAATTCCTTCCTCATCAGCTGTTTGATGACCTGATAGAAAGTGGATAGACAAGTGAAGATAAACGGATGAAGCTTGGTTCTAAAATATTAAAGATCACGACGGTTTTAATTTGCGAAGCTGCTATATCTACATTAAATTTTTTTGCTGTATGTCAACAGTTATATTTGTCTGTTTGCACCTTGATGCTGAGCAGGACTTTTTTTAAGTTCATTAACTTTTTTGGAATAGGGTCTTTGCCAAGTAATTCCTGTTGTAGTAAGACTCTAAAATTGGTAGCAACTACAGTAAATGGAAATTAAATTGACCAATATTGTATCTCAGTACATAAACAACGGAAAGCTATTTAAAATATCAGTAAAAAACAAAATGAAATCTTTAATGGACTTACAGAACAGCAAGTGTTTGCTCTCTCGACCTTTGACAGACCACGCACTTCAGTGTTGAACACGTTCATCTTCTCCACCAAACAGCACAGGGCTGTCTCTGTGGCCTCGCCCACTTTCTCATAAATGCCCTTGGACTGCACAGTGGAGAGAGGGAAGGAATCACAATCAAAGCGTCTTCACAGTTTCTTGCAGCATGTAAACACTGGTGTAATGCTTTCAGAGAGTTGTGATCGCTCTACTGACCTCGTTGTAGTCCAGCGATGAATCATTGCACAGGGCACAGATGGTTGCCAGCTCAACCAATCCGTCGTACTGTCCGCACTTCACAAGTGCGCCATTCTTTGTGCTGGAGAGAAAGGTGGAAAAATTTGTTTTCCAACAAAGCCATGTTTTGAGATTGTGAATTTCTTACTTTTTCATTCACTTACACTTCTCCTTCAGGGGTGTACTTTGAGCCTGAAATATCAAACTGTCCGAGGGTGATGCTGTCACCTTCAACTTTATCAATGATGAACATCTGCAATGTAAACCATATAAAATACAGTTTGCACATTTCATTCAAAAAAGTTAAAAAAATTCATTTCATTCAATAAATTTCATTCCAAAAATTCCCATTTAATTTATTTCTTCATTTAAAAATGAAGAAAATTAAACTCCATGTTTATGGATATGGAGCTGAACCGACCTTGGTTACACACATCTGGTTGGTGGTGAGCGTGCCTGTCTTGTCTGAGCAGATAACTGAGGTGCAGCCAAGAGTCTCCACAGACGGAAGGCTTCTGACGATGGCGTTCTTTTTGGCCATACGACGGGTTCCCAGTGCCAGACAAGTGGTTATAACAGCGGGCAGGCCTGTGATGGGAAAGGGAGAGAGGGCACACAACTCCATCAAGCACTAAGAACAGAGTTATTGACATGAGGGGACAATAAGCCAAAGAAATAAGTGACATGAAGAAATCTCTGTTTAGTTTAAAAACATATGGCTGACTGTAGTGTCATCTGAACCAATTGTGAAGTTGAAGAAAATACATACATTTCACTAACCTCCTCTAGGTCTGTACTTTGTAGAACCACCTTTACAGCTAAACCTTTAGAGGTATGTCTCCACCACCTTTGCAGACAAATATTGGAGAGGGTCTGTGGCACAGTCTTGGCACAGATTCTCAGTGAATTTTTGACTTTGACCGGGCCATCAAAAACATTAACAACAACAAGCACTAGCTGTACGTTTTGGGTCGTTTTCGTGTCAGGAATTGAACTGCCGCCCTCTTCTCAAGTTTTGTCTCTAACAGGTTTTCTTCCAGCAATGACTTGTATTTAGCTCTATTCACCTTCCCATCAACTAACAAGCTGTCCTATCCCTGCTGAAGACCAAGATTACCACAGCATAATGCCGCCACCACCATGTCTTACCGTTGGGATATACTGTTGTATATTGTATAATACCATTGTGTTCTGGATTATCTGAAGCTTTAAAGCAGCTATAATTGTACTGAGAATAATTTGCCCTCTGAGGTACTCTGTTCAATAATTAGGTGACTTCTGAAGGCTCTGAATTATACTTAGAGATGACAGAATAAAGGAGGAAAAATACAAATACATGCCAAACATTTACACATTAGAACAATGCACTCTGAGGTGAAAAAAGCACATTAGGAAAATCATGTAACCCACCAAAAACATCCAACTACAACAAACCTACTCAGCCAACTTTCAAGGAGGTCAAAATGGTGGCACCATACAACCAAGAGTTTGACACGCAGTTAGATAGCCCTCTGGCACAGTGAAACTGAAGCTAATCTTTGGGGTTTACCTTCAGGAATGGCAGCCACAGCCAAAGCCACAGCAATCTTGAAATAGTAGACGGCACCACGGATCCAGGATCCCCCGTGGACGGGGTCATTGAAGTGACCAATGTTGATTATCCACACAGCCACACAAATGAGGGAGATGACCTGAAGGGAGAAGCAAGCGAAGGAAACACCATCAGATGTAAGTCAAAGTTTTGTGGTTTTTTGTTTTATATTTAAAACTGAACCTGAACACTTAGATGTTCACCACTAAGCTTAAAGCTTGCCAAACCAGCAACAAGGACAGGATAGAACAAAACACATTTTTAGATTGTCTCTATATGTATATACATTATTTCATGTTCACCAGTCTTACCCACCTTGGACAGTTGCTCTCCAAACTCATCCAGTTTCTGTTGCAGAGGCGTCTTCTCCTGCTCGGTGGCCGCCATCTGGTCACGAATCTTACCGATCTCAGTGGACACACCGGTGGCAACTGCGATGCCAGTGGCTTTACCGGCAGCGATGTTGGTGCCCTGAGCAGGAGTTGCAGAAAAGTTGAAAGAAACTGTAATATGGTTGCGACCGACAGATGAAGTCCTATTATAAGAGTTTTTAACGTGTTAATGTTATGGTGTTAATAAAATGACCAGATAAAAAGAAATACATCTTGCACAACATTTGTTGAAACTTGAGGTAAATATGATATTCCGGAATTAGGCCGCTCAAGGTGGCAGCATGTTGGAGTAGCTCTGTTACTTTGGTTCATATTTTTTTCTTTTTTAAAACTTTAATTCTTCCATTTCTGGTAGAAACATTGTTTTTGTGGACAACTGTTCTCTCTGGTTTTGAATGCTGTGCAGCTGGAAGGATTTTTGCTGATAATTTTTATTTTTGGGACATTTTTTATGATGCATAACCATGGCAACAAGGTGGTTTACAACTGGCAGCAGCTGATTAACATCACAAAAGCTCAAATAATACCTCAACTACAATTTCCCTTTGGGATTAATAAAGTAATTTTGAATTTGAATTTGAATTTGAATTGATTAAAAAGCTTGAAATAACTTCTTGTTTTATTGCAGTGATAAAATCCGACAGTGAAAAAAAAATGAAATCAAAAAAATCCTTCCATTCTTTTACAATTAATTAGCAGGGCTAGACATAATACTTAAATAAATGTTGCATATGTTTTTTCTTATTTATTTTTTACAAAACAATTGGTGCCATAATTATTGGTTTTCAACTAATTACTATACAGTGAAAAAAAGGAAGGCATTTTTAACGTGGCTTCCTTTTCCTTAAAGAACACATACGACTTGGGCCCAATTTTCAAAAATGGGAAAATCTAGAGACCATGTCATTCAAGTAAGCAGGAAACTGTTACACGAAAAAAGCTCTTCACTTAAACTTGCTCATATCAACAATCAGAGCAATCATAAAAATGCTCAAAACTACAGGAAGTGTGACAAGCAAGGCTGAGCAAGGAACCAGGTTCATGTAAGCAGGATGGTGAGAGAAGTAAAACAAATCTGCTAACAGTCACTGTTAGAGAACTGCAGTCAACAAGCATCCATAACAACTATTAGATACTATCTACAAGGGATGTAAGTAAATATTGACATGCCAATATTATGCGACGTTTTATGTCACAAAATTGTATCGACAATAACTCGATACTCGGACATTAACTGAATCTGTGTGCTTTGGTCAGATGACGCTAAGATTAAGATTTTCAGCAGTAAATGCATTCAGTATGACTACGCAGAAAAGCAACTATTTCCTACTGTTAAGCAGGGTACAAAGGCCCTGGGGACCTTATTTGATTGTGAAGTGACCGTAGTTCAGGAATTAGGAGCTTGTCCTATACCACAGGTTAACCAATTCGATCCCCCGCTCTGTCCTTCTCAGTCGTTGTGTCTTTGAGTAAGACACTTTACCTGCCTTACCCGCTGGTGGGGGTCAGAGGGCCCTGTAGCGCCTGTATATGGCAGCCTTGCTTCTCTCAGTGTGTCCCAGGGCAGGTGTGGCTAAATG
Source organism: Valencia hispanica (assembly GCA_963556495.2). Lineage (NCBI taxonomy): Eukaryota > Metazoa > Chordata > Actinopteri > Cyprinodontiformes > Valenciidae > Valencia > Valencia hispanica. The sequence goes on along the minus strand of OY747718.1, from coordinate 21,035,967 downwards.
GTAGCTTACCATCACCAGTGTGTGAATGTGTGTGTGAATGGGTGAATGACTGAATGTAGTGTGAAGCGCTTTGGGGTACTCAGAACTAGATACACCGCTATACGAGTGCAGGCAATTTACCATTTAAAGCATCATGAACATCATCTTCAACACATCAGTGATGTAGGAGAAGACTAAGTGGGGACATACTGGTAACATATACATATATACATATACATATACATGCTAACATATTGTTAGCCATAAAGGTTGGATTAATCTGAACTTTTAAAACTCTACCTGGGATTCTATTATGTGGAGAACGACGTATGCATCGCTAGAGATGGCAAAGAAGTAATAAGCTGTGATAAACTTACAGAGAACAGCATGTTCTTCTTGTCTTGGTTCACAGCTCGGTGGTCTGGAACAGCCTCAGTGTGCTTTATTACGCTGACAGACTCTCCTGAAGCATGGCGAGAAGGTAGAGTGATCAGTAAAGACATCAAAAGCATTTAATTTTTGTCTTCTATTTTTGATGACAGGCATACCAGTCAGAATGGACTGGTCCACACGCAGAGTTGTGGACTTAATGGAGATGATCCTGATGTCAGCTGGAACTTTGTCACCAACTATTGTGCAGACAAACAACCACAGGTAAAGACAGAAAGGCAAACACTTTATTTACATTGAAAAATATGGAGTGGTTAGATAACTTGGGCTCCTTTTAATTTGCTTGATTTGTTGTGGAGATTTACAGCGCAAAGCTCGGTAACAATCTGACAGCAGCATGCAGGATGAAGGGGGCAGGGGTGATTGACTGGTCTTAGCACTTCGGATGGATAGTGTTGTTGTTGAAAACCGATACCACTGTGAGAGTCAGAGGGAGAGCAAGACCTTGGGGAGATCATGACGGGAAAAGAACAGGTGGACGGGGAGAGACAGAGGACTGGGTCAATATCAAGTGCTTTCATAGTAAAGGTTCTCCACCCCTTTTTCTCTGTGCTTACCTTAAAAGGAGGGTGTCATTTCTTTACAGAAGCAAATACTAGCCAAAACCTAAATAACATTTAAACACTTTCCAAGAACTTTGACTGTTTTTATGTCAAAGTATGCAGCGTAACAAAAAGCCATGTTCTGACTGGTCCAGACTCAACTCTACTGGAGCTTAAAAACCATACCCCCAAGCTGCAAGTGCAAGAAGAGTCATGGACCTTTTTTTATAGTTTTTTTGTACAAATATCCATATGCTAAAATTTATTTAATAAAGTCTAAAACTGCTTGTGATCACTGGGTCAGATACTGACCCGTGGGGGACATTACAGACCAACAGAAGTCCCAACAACACTGTCCAGGTTTTTTTTTTTTTCGTATATGAACATTTTTGCCATTTCCACCACATACTGCAAATGAAGGACATTCTCATCCTCACGCTCTGAAAAAAGTTGTCAAGGCCCTTTTCCGCACAAATTTAGCATCGACTGGCAACAGGCAGAGTCTCAGATATCCTTGTTTAAACCTTAAGATAAAAAAAATAATCTCAACTTTGCAAATAGGCTTTGAAAAAGAGGAAGGAAATGCAGCTTATGTGGGCAAGATGAAATTTAGAAATCATTTGATTTTGTAAATGTGTTAATAACTGTTAGCACAGACAGGGCTATGAATACAAAAAAAAAAAAAGAAAAAAGTATGGTTTTAATAAACGTAAGTCTTACCAGAAACCTCCACCACGTCCCCAGGGACAATCTCCCTGGCCTTAATCCTCTGGACGCTCTTCCTGTCCGCCCGGTAAACTTTTCCCATCTCAGGCTCATACTCCTTCAGGGCCTCTATGGCGCTTTCTGCATTCCGCTCCTGGAGCAAACATTTACACGCTATCAGCAACGACTTACTCTATCAGTGCCTCGATCTCATGATAACGTCCAATCATTTAGTTTAAACCTTTGAAGAAAATGGGTGCATGGGTAGTGTACACTTTATTAGGAAGTGTATTTCACCTTCTAAAGGTTGAGTTGCACTGGGTTTTACTTAGGAGAAGCAGAGTCAGAAAAGTTGAATACACAGCATGCACACTTTTCAGATAAGTATTGGTGAAAAATTATTAAAAGCCATGGAACATTTCACTGCCAAATTGTGAGCTACCTTGTGTTGGTCTGTCACATGAAATCCCAATAGAATGTATTGATATTTTTGTTTGTAATGTAACAACCTTTGATAAAGTTCACATTTTGTCACAATGGTAATGGGGGTGACTTTGGCTCAGCAGAAACAGTTGTGGTCTTGCAATCTGAAAGTTTTTGGTCCAATCCCAGCTTCCTCCTGTCACATGTACTGCTGTGTGTGCAACAGGGTAAATCTGGCTCTAGTTTAAAGCTCTGTATCTGATTGGTATGACTAGAAAAGCTCAGAATCTTCTAACATTTAATGTAGAATAAAACGAGAATCTTTACTGAATTAACAGAATATTTTTATCTCTTTTAACAATATTTCCCCTGAGAATTAGTTCAACATTTAAGAATAAAATTGAAGTAACAATTGAAGAAAATTTGTTTGATGTCGAATACACTGCAGTGTAGACCAGTGAAAGCTGTGTCCGCCTGATTACCAAAGAGGACAGACGTTCAGCTCAGTCTGTGGTTTTCTTCCAAGGCTACCCCACACCGCCTCAAAGTGTAAAGCTCAACTTATGCCAGCTGCCCTCCCTCTCCATACGCTCCATGCGTGAACCCTTGTGCATAGTTTCCAAATGACGGATGTAGGGTTGATATGCTCTTCAACTAAACCAAATTGTTACTGTGGACTGTTAGGATTATCAAGAAAAAAACATCTGTTTAAACCTTCCAGGCAGCTTGGACTGCAGGTCATTACCATGTTGTTCTGACCCCTTCACCCTCTTGACCTTCTCCTGACGTCACACCTCTCATTCTGGCTTCCTTTGAACCTTCTGGTAGGGTACCGCGCTGTCCGTAAAGGACACAAGGCCGGAACAGGTCGACAGTGGGTGTGATTTATTGTGCGTGACTGTTGCTAAGTTTGAGAGTCTATTTAGGTGCGTGTAAAACACAGTGTACAGGGTCAGCCACGCATCCCTCATTCTCCAGACTGTAATTATCTCTGTGTGTGTGTGTGTGTGCACGCCGACTGACCTGCCACACCCCTACGATGGCATTGGCAATAAGGATGAGGAGGATGACGAAGGGCTCGACGAAGGCAGTGACTGTTTCTTCACCTTCCTCAAACCAAGCCAGCACCTGTGTTAGGCAGATGCAGAGCGTTAGTGCACATTAGAATACTATATTGAAAAAATGCTCCATATCATTTTAAGTTAAATTCATTTCTTCTAGCAAAAATATTGTCAGTATTTGGCATTTTTAGATAACAAATAATAACCTGAATGACTTATCTTCTATTTATACACTTTAAGTTGGATCTCTCCTGTTTTATCTACAAAGATGTGTAGAAAGCCCCTAAAATAAACTTAATGCAGTAGAATTATCTCACACATTTTTTAAAGAAAAAATACAGCTTAATAATAGTCTTTATAAACCAATTATAACATAACCACTTTAATAATTTCAGCTTTACCTTATAGGCCTATTATCTTTGTTTTGTTTTTGTTTTGTTTTTAAATTGATCATTCCCTAGGATTTGAATAATCCAGGACTTCCTGTTCCCTGGGGGGTAAAAATACAAGGAGATACAAGAGCCTATACCTCTCTTAAACAATCTTTAATTACTTTTAATCTTTTAATTACTCTCACAATGATTACAGTTCTTTCATATCTCATCTGTCACTCTGTAATAATTTATTTTAGATGAATCTGTAACCAGTGTCAAATGTTCAGTCATGTTTTGAGCAGCCCCTTTGTTATGGGTTTTATAATTTTCTAATTCTCAGGTGGTCCTGGTGCTAATAAAAACGATGAACCTGCTCCCTTTGTGTTTTTACAAAATCTATTTTAGATTTTAAACTACAGATAACCAAATAGAGCCCAGACTTGAAATAGCACTTTGGCGAAATTCAAATTCAAAGTTGGGGCAAGTTCTTGAGTCTTTTTGTAGCCAAGTGTTGATACAATATAGGTACTTAAGTCACCTGCTGAGAACAATTGGGTTATGCCTTCAGAGATGGACCTCACTTGGATTAGAAATCCAATGCCATTTTAATGTGGCAGGATCTCATGACACAAGATCTCGTTACACCACTGTTAAGCCCTGCTGATATTTAGCCTAAATCTTACAATATTTGAGTTCTATTTATTTCAGCTTTTTTTGTATTGTGATGCTGGAACAAACTGTTAGTGTTAAAGAGTGTGTACAATGGCACTAATTCTTTCAAAGTGTAGTAGCCTGGGTTTCTCATAACATAGTGACACATCAGTTTAAATGGTAATTCGATGTATTTGCAAATACTTTTTGAGGAAATACTGAATACACAAGCGGATTACAACTCAAAAGTAACTACACTTGAAAGACAGTCTGCTGTTTGTCAAGACACCATAATTGCTCCTAGTCTCGCTGTTCACTAATGCACTATCACATTTTATAAATGGTTTATAAACTTTGTAAGGCTGTGTTAATAACAGGTTTTTTAAACTAATTTAAAGGGGGGTCTTGTCGTAAAGTGGTACACCTATAGCTTTATCAACTGAGGCAGTGATTTGTCTAAAGAATTATCCTTCGGTGTTTCAAATAACAGTTGTCTCTTATGTCATCCAATGTGTGAACTGTCTCCCCTAAAGTACCAAGTGACTCATATTGTAATCTATAGCTTAACACGTGCCTTCCCTCCGTGACCGGGAGTCCCACCTTACAAAGGCAGGCCTGTTTCGGAAAGGCTCCGTGTTGACATCGACACAGATTAGTTGCAGGCCAGCGGAGCACGGGGCCGAACTTTGAAGGAAAAAGAAAAAGTCTTCCCATCCAACCTTTGGATTGTTCAGTTTTTCCCACTGCAAACTAATCTGCCTGGTTTCCATTTGCCTTCTCTCCTTCACACATCTCTTCTCACCGATCTCATTTGAAAATAGGCTCTTATTGCTCCCTCCTTGCAGTATGTGTTCACAGTGCTTCTCTTCGAACACACAATGGATCTCCAGAGTGAACGTCAGAGCCTGTCAGCACGTCGTGGTGACATAACATTCCTGTGTGTATGAATAGGATGAGCATGTATCTGCAGTATTTAGTGTTCTCTTTTTTAGAAACCGTATATGACTCTCAATCAATTGCTATCATTTGTCATCGTACCAAACAATGCCATTGTGCAACCCAATCTCTAGTCACCCCTCCTCCTGTTCCCTCCTCTGTCTGTCCGTCTCTCCTGTTGCTCCAAGCCATCCCTCGTTCGGACCATCCTTGACCTTTGTCCAAGGATACTGTTTCTAGTCCAGGCTTGAGACTTTCTTAAAATAAAGCTTGTGCCATGCATATGTACTAGCACACACTAACACTCACTTTCTGTCTTCATCTTTATCTTGCTCTCTCTCTCTTTTTTTTTCTTGTTCCACACACAGCCCTCAGGCCTTCTAGGGCCACAGGAACAGCTGTAAGGGAGTCCGGAGGGCAGAGACTAAGGATTAAGAAAATGTGTGCAGCACACTGTCCTTAATAAAACCATAGCAGAGAGAGTAGCAGCAGAGAGGGAGAGAGTGATTCCTTGTGTAAATGAGAGTGTACCCAATAGTAATTCAATATCTTGGTGATGTACATGCTGTATTTGGCAGCCTGCGTGTGTGTTTGTCTTTACCACCAAGAGAACAGGTGAGAGCTCAAGGCTCAGAACTGCACCTCGAATAAAATTCCACCAAATACTATAACGATGTTTGTAAACCTCCAAAGTCTATCTCTTGTTATTCTTGCATTAAAAAAATATAAATATTTTTTCAATCCTAATGCTCCTTCAGGATTGGTTCTCTGATTGGTACAAAGGATGCCAAGGAAGAATGTCCTAAACGCTGTAAATGCTGTACAACCTTCAAAAGAAATTGTAATGAAGGCCCTTATTAATAATAGGTGTTGGAGTCCCTAATTGAAAACAACACCTGATACCTGTTGTTGGTGTCCTGTCTATGATTCTGTGAGCTGCACTACCATCTGGCTACACAATTCCAATTTTTAATAAAAACACCCTATTTTTGTGGTCATACTGCTAGTGGTATGGTACATTAGCTAAAAGATTCTCTATTTTTTTTTGTTGTTGAAGACATTCTTATAAAAAATCTTTGTTCTCATATGAACAAGCCTTAAAAGCCTTGAATTTGATGCATATTCTACAATCAGTTCATTATAATTTGACATACATAAAAAACTTGTGTGAATAGGGGACCAAAACTCTCTCCACAAAGGCCAGGATCCCCTGAAATGCGACTCTGCATGCTCATTTTGTTGATCTAACAGATTCTGTTTTTTTTAACCTTTACAATGGAATTCGCAGTGAAAGAGCAACTGTATTGGCTGCTGCAGCTCTGCTCTATGCACTGTGCTTAGATACGAGTAAACATGCTAGCCTTAGCTTAGCGCTTCAGCAAATGGATCCTCATGAAAACATCATCCCTAGGAGCAAGACGTTAGTTTATAGATCGCGTTATGAGACGAATGATAATGCTATTTGCATGTTTTATGTGACTCACTCTTAGCACATTTTGGTAGCTTTCTTAGCTTAGTTAAAGTGTGTTAAAGCACATAATTTCTGAGCAAATTTGAAATGTCCTGCTTCACATTCAAAGTTTTTAGGCGCCAACCTGGCTCCTTGTCCCTGTTCCAGCACTAGTTGTCATGACCTTTTTATTTTTCACTTTGACTGTAGATATCAAGAGGATTAAGAGTCATTTCTGGTGCTATTTCCTGGCTTAATGCAGTTAACAAACAGCGGCCTGAATTGAATGGCATATTCTCTTGTCTTTACCATTTTGAAGAGTGGCTAAGAGAAATGGGACCCTGTGTCCCATCATATTTTGACTACAGGGACACAGGAAGTCATGGATTACTAATTGAAATCATATTTCAAAAGTAAAGTATGTATGTATAATGATTGTTAGGGAAACAAATGAGTGTGGCACCAGAGATTCTGTTAAAAGCAATTTTTCAGAGTATTAATTTTCTCACAGTTGGGATTTTTCTCGACCTTTCGGTGTGAGTTTATGTTACTGACAAAAGATGAATTTGTTGTAAAGGTTTTTTATACATCTTAATCATGGGTGCCAACACCTGTGTAGGAAGGTGTAGTTAAATAGCATGCTTATGAAGCCATGAGGAATCATATAAGGATTTACTTTCTGTAGGCATTTTGCTAAAATTGTAAGAGCTAAGCTAAATAAGGAGAAGTAGTGTACTAAGTTGAATGTCTTTTTCATAAAGCATTTTAAAATCCTTTTCCCCCTGTTTAGTCCATCTCAGAGATCTCAGGTCTGTTTTGGACTTGATCACAAACCTTCTATGTTATGAAACCCTGAGGTTCAACATAATGTTAAGCGTCATACTACTGACCAGATTATAACAAATGCTGTTCGATTTATCATATAGACACAGATGCATCATGGGACCTTAACATGAACGTGTAAGAACTCACAAAGGAGATGCACGCAGCCAGGAGCAGTATTCTGACCAACAGGTCCTCAAACTGCTCCCCCACCAACTCCCAGATACTCTTTCCTGATAAACAGAAAACCCAATAAATTAAATATGCATTGGTACATTGTGTTAATGGGTTTATGCTAGGCCAATTAGGGTGTTTGTATTTGCGAAACTGATGAGGGATTACATTTTAAAAAGACTGTGGTGTTTAGTTTTTTAATTTCCCCCACTTAAAGTTACATAGTTTAAAACTCATAATGGTGCTTTATGTTAAATGCAACAAATATCCCATCCATGCACCCAGAAGGGGACAACTTCTGCAGCAATGTGTGGTAATGGTGTATTATTAGCTGTGTGGGGTCACTCCGTGTCCGCAGCACACCAAAATGCAGCTAGAAGCCAAGAGATAGGTGTTATGCAAATCACAGCATTAGCTGTCATCACAGGAAATGAGGGACAGGTGTGTCACAGAGGCCTCACAGTGAGGGATGCACTTTGATGGACAGAACATGCGATCCAGACACCGAAGAGAGAATAACAGGTGTCTACTTCGACTCACCCTCCTCTGCTGGGAGCTCTGTAGGTAGGAACACACAGAGAATATTAATTAAAACCATAGATTAACTGACTTTTTAAGTTCAGAGTGATTAACAGCAGTGATACGATATTTTATTTTCCAGAGGGCAATGCCTCACCCAGATGCCCAGTTCAACAAACAACTTCCTACAATCATGCACGTACATGTTTGTTTGCTTTACAGCCAAGATTTCCTTTGGTGGAAATGTTCAGGTTCATTTTTACCTAATTTTGAATTCAGAATGGGTTTGTTGGATCTTTGCATTGCCTTTTACTACCTGACTCCGCAGAGATGGATATGAAAATGGCTTTAGTTTGAATTTCAGAACATTCCCAGCAGTTTATAACCAGTAGTGTTGCTAAGAAAAGTGACACAAAATTGTTATTGCTCCATAAAGATAAATCCCCAGCCTTTGTTACACACAGCTGTTTTATTTATCAGTCCTTAAACACCTCTCAGTCTTCAGCCTCCGTTTCTTTATCCCTCCATCTCTGCTCTTGTGATGGTCATCCACGACAAATCCATTGAATAATTAAGAAAGAAATCTCATCATTCACTTTGTGTTTGTCCCAGCCATCCGTCTTTTTCTCTCCCTCACCGTTGTAGCCATACTTTTCCAGGTTCTTCTTCACCTGCTCAGGCGGCAGGCCAATCTCTTCTGTGACTCCAAAGTAGGCCAGAACATCGGCCGACTCTTTTGCGTGCGCGTTCTCCATCCTTGGCAGAAACAGAGAGGCTTCAGGAGATGGGGATAAAGGGGAAAGAAAGACATAAAACACATCATCCTGAGAGGCTCGATTGGGAGAGAACTGAGATTAAAAAAGAAAAAGTTGATTCACCCACCACTTTCTTGAGTGTGGGATTGGGATTAAGAACTGGAGACCCCCCCCTGTGCTGCTCTCGCTGATCTGATCCTCTCCTCCTAGAGCCCTGGACTGACAGAAAGTGCAACCCGACAAACTTTCTTGAAAAGTTTTATACAGATGAAAAACTGGCCTCATTGGTGCTTACTGCACATGCTCTCACTCCTCATTGGATGGGAACGTCCTAAATAGGTGGGAAGGGATTGCCCAGTGGCAAAGAATAGGCAGAGGGAGGTGAACAGGGTGGGCGAGGGCAACAACTGCAAAGGGGTCCACGACCCGGCGAGCTGGAAATAAGATGTGATGAAGAGAGATTGCACGGTTAGAACAAAGAAGAGAGGAAGGGACACTGATGGGCACATGTGGGCTCACGTGTCTGCACACACATGGACACTCAGTTATCAAATAAATGAACACTCAGACAGAAGGTGTGCAGTATATTTACAGTGCTTTACGAGAGCATTCATACTCCATGAACCTTTTTACACATAGCAAACACAAACTTTTAATGTATCTTATTAGATTTTTTTATACCAACACAAAGTAGGTCATAATTGGCAAGTAGAAGTAAAGTGATAAATGTTTCTCAAAATTTTTATAACTAAAAATCTATGGACATGCATTTGTATTCAGCCTGTGAGGCCCTCAATGTGAGATTTAAATTAATTAGAAATGCAGCTCTTCTACAAAAGCTTTGGAGGTTTGTTAGAGATCATTAGTGAAAATTAGTTTCCATTAACGTCAGAGAGGCACCCAAGAGTTTAGAGGAGTTGCAGATGTCCACAGTTCAGTAAGAAAAATAGGGTGACAGCATAGCTCCAAGTCATGCATCCCACAAATCCGGCCACTGCTGAAACAAAACCATGATACGTTTTGTTGACGATTTGCTACAAGCCAGGTAGGAAAGATGTGGGAGTAGGCACTCTGGTCCGATGAGATAAAAATTAAGCTTTTTGACCTAACACCCCAAACACTCCATCTCCACTGAGAAACATAGTGGTGGCAGCGGCATGCCGTGAGGATGCTTTTTTTCCACCTTTAATGGGTAAGCTGGTCAGAGTGGTTGGGAAGATGGAAAGAGACAAGACAGTATTGAAAGAAGAACATGTTAGAAACTGCAAAAGATTTGAGACTGGGAAAAAAGGTTCTTCTTCCTGCAGGATGATGACGACTCTTAGCCTACAGTCAAAGCTACAGTGGAATAGTTTAAAGTGTATTCATCTGTTAGAATGGCCTAGTCAAAGTCCAGACTTAATTAGTCGACAACAACCGATATTCACAAACAGTCTTCATTTATTCTGACTGAACTTGAGCTTCAAAGAAAAATAGGACAAAATTTAAGTCTCTAGTAGGGCTGGGCGATATGGCCTAAAAATAAAATCTCAGATTTTTTCACACCAAATCCGATTTCTGGTTTTAATCGATTTTTTTCTTTCTCCCTTTACTTTCTTGAACAGAAATAACAAATGAAAGAATCTATTTTTTTTTTATCTCTTATTTTAATATCTCTTTTGGGAGTCTACCTGAATTCAAAGTTGTGTGCAAAGTTGGTAGCACATACCTGGCGTCCAAAGTTTTCAGCAGGTAAATAAAGCCGGGCTTTTCCACTGTATAAACAGGCACCATATCTTTGGCAATATAAATTGTGATGGCATCTGTGATCACTTTCCACTGAACACCCGTCTTATCATAAGGGACACGGTGTGAAAATGATTCCCCTATGGTGGCTTGTCTTTTGGCGGTGTTTTGTGAGCTGCTGCTTGCTTGAGCATCTCGTAGAGAGCAGCACTGCTCCCAGTCGACGGAGTGCCTCTGTTTCAGGTGTTGAAACAAATTCGTCGTACTCCCACCTATGGTAGCAACAGCAGTCCAACAGATTTTGGAGCGTACTGTTTGTTGCTTCAAGTCTGAAGTCGCAAAACCAGTTTCATATAGTTGAAGAAACTGTCCCTTTTTAGGAACTAGCTCCTCCTTGCCAGTTGCCACTTTGACATCTACGCGTTGCAAGAGACGGGGGGCGGGAGAATAAATCTCGATTTTCCCAAAAATAAATCTTCTTGAACGGCAAATTCGAATTCATCGATAAAATCGATTTATCGCCCAGCCCTAGTCTCTAGAAAGGCAAAGCTGGTAGAGCGATACCCCAAAAGGCTGTAAAATCGGTCTCACTTTCCCTTAACTTTAAAATGATGCTCTACTTTCTCTATCACATAAAATACCATTAAGTTATTTGAAGCAGAATGTGCTGCATTGTGGGTTCACAATGTCTCCCTGATTCAACACACCTAATTTAAATGGGTGGGTCATCGAGAGGCTCCTCAAATCCTCACTGATGTATGAGTCACATTAGCAGCTCCTGGGAAACGCTTTTTGTGGATACGGTCTTATCATTCAGCTGATGCAGCAGCTGGAGAAAAGGAAGGAAGTTTTATGGTTACGCAAACACACCAGATGATGAGAATGGACAGCCGAGAAAGGAGGAAAGTACAAGGGTGGTGGTGTTGGAAAGCATACAGGGCAATATTGAGGCTTTTGTGATCAGTAAACTTAATGTTAGTTCAGTTTCTGATTGTTGTGCTGAGATCATCAAATTACAGGCAGAGAATCAAAGAGATGTTCAATGAAACTTTCAGAAGCTACACATCTATTTCAAGCAATCACCAAGAAAAAGTAAAATCTAGGTGACAACAACATATTTATTGATCTCCTTAAACCTTCTTCGCTTTCAGAGCCATTGTTCTGTCCCGGGCCTGATTCGCTGGATAGCACAGATGAAGGTGGCTCACTGACATTTCGCTCAATCCACTGCAGAGATCGGGTTGCTGCAGCTCATTCTGAGGGCTGTGCTCTAATACTAATAAAGCAAACCAGTGATAATGCCATGCCCCCACCCCCCTGCTCACAGGCACCCACTGGAACCAGCATGCAAGCAGATGGCAGTTCCTGAAACAAAGTTTGGAATGATTACTTAGAAAGAATGAAAAGGGGGGTGACCTTTACGTAGAATAAACGAGCCTGTGAGTCCCTTTATTAAATTGTAATTGGGTTAACAGGACCAACTTCATTTTGTCTTTTATTAAGCAGGTCTTTCAAGCTGTGGCTGCTGGTCCAGGTTGTGAATATTGGTACTGACTTTGCTTTTAGTCTTAAATTCATGGTCCATACTCTGTTATGGTTCTATTTTAAAATTCTATTCATGTTCAGGGGCTTAAATATCATCAAGGTTGTCAACAAGAAATATCATCCAGAAGTGACCTTAGTCCTCTGCATCTAAAGTTTGACCCCATTACTACTGTCAAAAAATTTAATTCAAAGGTCAAATATGAATGCTGCTTGTGTATGTGATTCTGTCTGCCTCTTTCCCAGTCTGCATCTATTTATAAATGATTATTCACTCATACATCATGTTTTTACTTGATCGGCTAATTCTTTTATGTACAAAATGCCAAAATATTGTGAAAAATATCAGTCATTTTCTCACAAAAGATCCAGCACACTTTACCTTTAAGGAGTAAGAATAATATCAAAATCTTTTAAAATGAAGAATTCTTATGGCTTTATTTGAAGACTAATTTTCCCAAGTCTGACCAATTTCCCTTTTCTCTATATGCAAGTAAAAAACAAAAAATAAAAAATCTAGATTAAAATATTTTAGAACAGTTTTTTTTTCTGAAGGGAAGAATAAAAAATGTGACAAATTGTTCTTTTCCATTAAGTCTTTAAGACTAGGTTTATTAGAAATCACACATGAAAAAAAATAACTATGATTAACAACATCTATTTGAGGGTTTAGCCTTATGTTGTAGATCATTATTGTGCTGAAAGACCCAGTGGTTTTCTTGATGAATATAAATAAACACATTTTATTTGAAATGTCCTTATACTTCCAAACAATCCATTAAACCATGCACTCTGACAAGTTTCTCAGTGTGTTTGGAGAAGTAAGCCCACAGATCTTCCACCACACTTACAAGAGGGCATGAGGAACTTTTCGAAATAAAAAAACAACACCAGACAAGCTCATCTGACCAAAGTACACAGTTTCATTTAAAGTCCTTGTAGAGTTGAGCAAAGTCCACAGGTTAAGGCTGGTGATAGTGGGACAAAAATTGCCTTTTTCCAAGCATTCCTCCCTAAGAATGATTGGCATGTAGATAGTATCCAAGGGTTTTGCTGAGACTTAGTGACCTGAAGATGTCATTGTTCTCTAATGGTGAACATTTTCCCCTTCTTCCTAACCATACTTTGTTGTGTGTGGTGGCAAGAATAAATTGGTCATCATCCTGCCTTTTTGTAACTGTTCAAGTTATTTTAAATATTTAAATTATTGCTTCTGCTGCAGAAGAATAATAGAATGATAGAATAATTTCTTTAATAATAGAAAGAGGCACATTAAGAAGAATGTTCCTGGCACCACTTCCTACCACAGCAGATCAGTAAGTTATGGATAACTTATTAAAGGTTGCAAAACACGCTGATCAATGAAAAAGTATAAAAATGTGTTCTTGATGTAACCAATGTTTTACCCAACTAACACCAATGTAGAATTCCATTAATTAAACCAAAAAAACCTTGAAGAAATCATTAACCAATTAGGCTCCTCCTCTTGCTGTCTTGATATCCTACCCACAGCTTTCCTTAAGAAAGTTTTCCCTGTCATTGGGTCTGATCTGATTCAAATAGTTAACTCATCCCTCCTGTCAGGCCTCTTCCCCCAGGCTTTGAAAATAGCAGTTATTAAACCACTGCTAAAGAAGAAGAATCTGGACAACACGTTAATGCAGAGCTACAGGCCAATCTCTAATCTTCCATTCATCAGTAAGATTATTGAAAAAGCTGTGTTTCACGAATTAAATAGCTTCCTAACTATGACAAACCGTTTTGATGTTTTTCAGTCTGGTTTCCGTGCTCACCACAGTACTGATTCTGCCCGCGTAAAAGTTTTCAATGACATTCGCATAAATGCAGACTGCGGTAGAACCACAGTGCTGGTTCTGTTGGACCTAAGTGCAGCATTTGACACTGTTGATCATGATATACTATTAGAATGACTGGTGACCTGGGTCGGACTGTCTGGTACAGTACTTGGCTAGTTCGAGTCTTACCTAAAGAACAGGGACTTCTTTGTTTCAATTGGAAACTTTTCATCAGAACAAACAGAAATCACATGTGGGGTGCCCCTAGGCTCCATCCTGGGGCCCCTCTTATTTAATATCTACATGCTCCCACTAGCCCAGATTATAACAAACAATAAGATTAGCTACCATAACTATGCAGATGATACTCAGCTTTACATTACGATGTCAGGCCCGAAATTTTGGTGTAGTAATGGACTCAGACCTGAACCCCCAGGGTCACATAAAGGCAATAACAAGGTCAGCTTTCTATCACCTGAAGAACATCTCTAGGATTAAAGGACTGATGTCGCAACAGGACCTCGAAAAACTCATCTATGAGTTTATCTTTAGTTGGATTGATTACTGCAATAGCGTCCTTACAGGTCTGCCTAAAAAGTCAATCAGACAGCTGCAGCTGATCCAGAACGCTGCTGCTCGTGTCCTCACTAGAACCAGGAAAGTAGAGCACATCACCCCAGTTCTAAAGTCCTTACACTGGCTCCCTGTAGTTCAGAGAAGAGACCTCAAAATACTTTACTAGTTTATAAATCATTGAATGGCTTACCACCAAAGTATGTTGAAGATCTGCTGTTACTATACCAGCCCCCCCAGACCACTCAGGTCCTCTAATTCCAGTCTACTCAACATCCCTAGAATCAGAACCAAACATGGAGAAGCAGCTTTCAGTTTCTATGTTCCTCTAATCTGGAACAAACTTCCACAAAACTGCAAAGCTGCTGAAACACAGAGTTAAAAAAAAATCACAACTAAAAACGTATCTGTTTAGAGCTGCCTTTGAGTAATGCTTTGATGTATCAAGTTTTATGTTTCTGTGTGTGCTTCTTGCTTTATTGGTGTTTTTACTTTATATGCTTTGTCTGTGCTTTACTGCTGTTTTTATTTGACCTCTTAATCATGTAAAGCACATTGAATTACCTTGTTGTCGAAAGTTTGCTATACAAATAAAATTGCCTTGCTTTGCCTTAAAAGGGTTCAGTTTTATCCATTTTTCATGAAATCTCAGGGTGGGTGGGTCTTACTTATATTAAGGATAAATAAAGGTTGACTTTTCCTAAAGATTACTAGTGTGACATATTCTGCAATTAAAATTCTTTTAATTTGAGTTTTTTTCTTTTTACATCACTACAACGAAATATTGAGGAGGATACAATCAGTATTGCAGTGAATCATAAGCGATTGTTGCTTATGGACGATTTTATGCATAGTTTCCTTGCCACTGTGCTTCTAGTTAGGACAAATTATCCATTTTGTTATTATCAGTTTTTACCATAATCATCAAATTACGTAAAAAAAAAACAAAAAACAAAAACAAATAAACATTGGTCATGACACAAATTTACCATCATGTAGAGTGTGACAATATCCAACAGCCAATAAACATTCAGTTTAACTTTAAGGTGCAAGCATAACATCACAATGTCCTAAATAGATAAACAACAGTTGTTCAATCAATGTCCCTGAAAATTGATAAAAACACATTCACTCACGTTTTTGCTGTCATTTGGACCATTAGTATTTATGGGTTTAATATTTACAAAAGCAAAACAAAAACAAAACATTAGAGTGTGCATTTCAATTTCCATGATAGAAAGGAAACCTTGTTGGCCAAAAATACTTAGCCTTCACATCATGCTTGAGTCAAGAGTATTGAGTTAAAAAGTTCTTATATCTAATGTTTTATATCTAATATTATTCTTCAAATTTAATTTAATTTAATTTAAATTATTTTAATTTAATTTAATTTAGGACAGAGACTCATTTATTACTAGAATGTCCAAACTTCTTGAACTCTCCCTCTTCAAAATTCTTTTCCCTTCAGGGTGTGAAACCTAAGAGCAACTGATGTAGATTCCAGTTGTATTTTATTGAAAAACTGAGCAAATCTAGGTTTAAAAAAAAATCCTGATTTAAGGATCATAAAATTAATAAGTAACACTTCCTAATCGGATCTTTGCAGCTGAAAATGCTTAGTATTTGTTGTGATGTTTCTATTCCTTATTAGCCTCATCCTTTGATTTGTTTCCCTTTTTTCACACCATCACCACTTTCTACATTCTGTTGTGTCATTAAATTGTTTCTCATTCTTGATGTAACCAATAAGGGCAGGTCACTGTGGGAGGGAACCATCAGGGTGATCAATACAGGAAGCAGCTGGAGGGAAAATGATGGGAGCAAACAGCAGCAGTGAGTAGCAGTGTATTTGTGTGTGAGCAAATAGTGTGTGCATTGTACTGTATAATTAGCTGAGGCCGGGCAGCTGCAGCATGAAGTGCTTCACTGTAACTGTACCTATAGCAGCAGTTGTGTTCCTCTGGTATAAATAGTGCGGCGGGCATGTAGGCAGGCAGCTATGACACAACGGCACAACTTTGGTGTTCTTTTGGGAAGCTTTGAGAATGTGACACCATGCAGGAGAGGCACACTGCAGACGTTGCTCTGACGCTTGAAGGTTACATCAAGGTGCACATATGCTTGTGCTGTCGTAGTTGCACTAATCCCCATCTATCATGTCTAATCTTTTCATGAATAAGAAAACCATTTGTTGACTGTCTCTCTGGGTATTTTTGTTTCCTTTCCAAGAATAAAAAAAGGTGACTCAGGTCAATAAAAAACGAGGGATGCTGCTCAGTTTCTGCAAACTAGCCACTCTCGTAAAAATTAGCCTCTAGAGTCTTTCTTGAACTTTGTTTGACTTTATTTATTCTTAGCTAATTCAGAATTTGTTTATTCTAAGTCAGCTTTGATCAGATACAGATGCTTCCACAAAGGCCCAAAGTATGACACTACCACCACCGTGTTGCACCGATGGAAAGACAAGATTAATATAAATATAGAATTTTAAATCTGATTAATGATCAAAATTACTTTATACTTCTATTTTCAAATATCTAAACACTCATTCATGCAGTCCTTTTGTAGTCTTTGTCCGCATGACTGTGTGCTTTTGTCCATCATACACAACATGACACACTACTGAATACAGTGACAAATGCTGAGCTTTTCGTGTTTTTTTTAAAGTTTATTTTTCTGACTGCTAAATAATTTTCCTGCATGTTTCTGGCTTTTCCACCTGATCTTAAATAAACATCAGACAGCTGGCAGTGTCCTTGTTGGAGAGCATCTCTTTCTGCTCCATCACACACTTCCATCAGATGTGCCGTTTGGCACATCTTTTTCTATAAATATAAAACCACAAAACTGACACACATGTCTGTTTTCTCTGTGCTAGCAATATCCCATGTCATCTTAAACATCTTTTTCCCTAAATTTAATTATTTTTGGTTTCATCACCCTTCAATAGCTTTCATGTTGTGCACCCTCTTCATCACTTTTTCTACACAATGCCTTGAAAATCTTCCTCTGGAACCACACCAAGAGTAGACAGCGACTGAAGTTAGTGTGTCTCTGACAACATAAACTGAGGACACGCAGATCTTGGGGAGAGCTCCTGATCATGTCTCCTCTCCGTTCCAAGGAGATATCGCAAATTATTGAAGAGGCTTTTCCTCTTTCAATGAAATGCTTGCACTTGGCTTTCAAACCAAATCCAATAGGACTCAAGGCAAACAGACATTTTATCACTAAACCATAACATACTGTATTTAAAGGGTTTGATTGAATGTTTATAGGATCACTCAGTTTGAATGTCTGAGCGACTAAATATGTGTGATTAGTAATTTAGGAATTCTAGTTTCCATGGGATATGAATATGACCCTTTTAAAAATACGAAAGACAAAGAAATCTACTGGAATTTCATATGCCTGGTCTACAGGGACATTAACTAGAACTGTATGCTTTCGTCAGATAAAACAAAGTTGGAGCTTTTCAGTAAGAAACACTCCCTGTAGTTTTGACATGGAAAAAAAAGACGACTACATGAAAAAGCATCTCATGTCCATTGTTATGTACTGTTATGGCCTGTTTCTCCGACAAAAGCCCTGGGAATCCATGATAACATTATGAGCTGTTTGAACCACCATCCATCCGTCCGTCCGTCCGTCCGTCCGTCCGTCCGTCCGTCCGTCCGTCCATCCATCCATCCTTCCATCCATCCATCCATCCAATCCGTCCATCCATCTGTCCATCCATATGTATGCATCAGCTTATCCTTGCAGGTAACGGATGTGTGGTAAATGTCTTACTGTTCCTTGGCCAAGAGGCAGGGTGCATCCTGGATGGGGTCGCCAAGCCAACACAGAAGCCACCAGACTTTAATCCAAAATGTTTTGTTTTTTTGCCATTCCTGTTTTAAATATCTGTTCACTAACACGTTTTGAAAATTTGGAATAAAAACACTTGATTAATAAGACCTGACAGATGTCATTTCAGTTCATGCTATAGCAGTCAGAATAAAATGCGTAGTTAATGAGATGGTGTACAAATGCGCTCAATGTGTGGCAATTGGAGTAACATTCTCAGAGTATATTTAACCCTATGGCTCCCCTGCTGGATGGCCCCTCCATATACGGAGCTGAGCATGAGCGAGCTTTGTGCAGCAGAGGTTGAGAAACAGAAGCAATGATAGGGTGATGGATGGGTTTTTGAGTAAGATGGAGGAAAGCAGCCAAAAGAAGGCAAGAGAGAGTTGTGATGTTCAGGTTCGTCACTGAGGGTATTGTTTTATTGACCTGCTTAGGTGGACTCTTTTAATCTGATATCTTCAGTGAGACTCATATAGTGAATCACAGAATACAAACTAGGTGAATTTTTGAAGGAAAAAATCCACACCTTTGAGGTAGCTTTGAACAATGTTTGACAGAAGCAGTTTTCAGAATGAATGCACGCTGTAATCTGAAGACAGTGACGGCAGCCATGTGAGAGAATAAATCAATGTGACCTTGCAGACACAAGTGTAAACATTTCTGAGCATGTCACGGTGTGTTCAAGAGAGAGAGACAAAACAGAGAAGCAGTCATGGCATGCATCAGATGAGTGTGTGTGCAAGTATACAAGTGTCAGTGGCTGGCAAGAGTGTGTATATTCGTGTGCGTTTTTGTGGGTTGGTGACAGGTGCTTTGCAGGAGCGGCGTTAAGCTTTAAGTGTTTTCCCAACCCGAACCCTATTCTTGGTGTATACAGATGCTTGCACACACAACCACTGCCATGTTTAAGATGTGAATGCTCCATCAAAACTGGGATGTACACAGGTGTGTACTGTAGTCATACTGTGGGATACTCACTACATAAACTTATTGTTTATGTTAATGAAGTTCTTTGCACAAAATCCCTCTCACATAAAACAATCTCATCAGTTTAACTCTTGACAATTTCTGTCCCTTTCAGAATGAGCTGTTTAGAGGGCTCTGTCAATTTAATGCAAATTAGTGGTTGCCTCCTCTAAATCCATGCATATTACATCATTTAACTCAGGGCAAATCTTTTTCTTTTGTGTTTTTTACAGCTTGTGATCAACTGTTATCAACTTTTTACTTTCTGTAACATAGAAAGTTCTTTTAAATCAGATCTTCTGTTCCTTCTGTGTTTCTGCTCTGTCTTCTCAAACCCCCAGACGGTCGTGGCAGATGGCCGCTCCTACTGAGCCTGGTTCTGTTGGAGGTTTCTTCCTGTTAAAGGGGAGTTTTTCCTCTCCACCGTCGCTACATGCTTGCTCAGTATGAGGGATTGCTGAGGGATTGCTGTGGTTGGAAAGTCTGCATCAACGGGGCCCAACCTCACGCCAATGACTGACGCAATCTGCTGGGATTCCTTAAATAGGAAACTTTTTAACTGATTGGAATGTTTGTATAAATGTATTGAAATGACTTCTTGTTAAGTGCCTTGAGATGACATCTGTTGTGAATTGGCGCTATTTAAATAAACTGAATTGAATTGAAAAACTTAAAAGGTCCCAACATGGAATGAGGCATTGAAGTCACGCCTCCAATATAAGCTGCTAATCCAACCCTGTAGGTAGTCATAAACCAACATTTTGAATGCTCACATGACCTGTGAACTCGGCAGATCAATGATGTAAAAGGACGTGTGATGATCTGTAATTAGAGGGTTCATGATTATAACAAAACTATGATCTGAAAGGGGCTGTTCTCAACGCAGAGCGACGCTGTTCGTCTGATGAAGCGCTGGTTGAACCACATCTGCTCTCGTGTCAAGCTTTGGAACTAAAATTGTGTGCTTATTGAGATTGGCAAACATTCAGCAATCATTGTGTGCCTTTGCCCATGAATGCAAGATAATTGTTGGAGATCACAAACAATGCCACAACTTTAAACCAATGGAAAGGCTCATGGGAGTGTGAAATTTCTACTTTTCTAACTTTCTGCAGCAGCCAGCTGCGCTGCACTGCTTATTCTAACTTGTATCTAAACAGGAATGACAACCGGAGAATCGGTTACCATTTCTTATTCCAGTATGTCCACCCCCATCTATGGCAGTACTTCACTTTCTTTAACTTTGTGGTTTAAACAAGAAAACTGTTTAATATTAATTCTTCCAAACTTCTGCATGCTACAGTATGGTGCGAACTTCCTGAGTGATTGCTAAATAGCTTAGTGCACTCAGTCTATGCACTGACTCAAAAACAGTTCCTCTCATTAAAAGTGGATACCAGTGATGACTTGAAGTTTATTTCTGCATTCAGACTCAGGGGAGAGCTGAGGTTAGGACGCCTGAATGGCAACCTCAAGGCATATAAATCACCTGCAGTATGTGTGAAGTTTGATTACCACAGCGGAGCTGGAACGAGAAGAGCTCAGTGTTGAAAGATCAGCCAAGTTGCCAACTTGAAACAGAGTCCATCAAGGCTGCTCCAGAACAATCTGTGTGCGCTGATAATGGCCAGAGAACAATAGCCACAGCATCATCACATAAGAGGGCATGGGAAAGAGGAAATTCATTTTTGTTGTAAAGGAGCAGCTTGTTTTAACAGTTTGGCACCATTATGGTGAAATCTTACTGAAGGCAGCTGGGTTGGCTGGCTTTATTGTTCCAGTAAGATGTAATTGACAGTGTGAGGGGTCATAAGTAGAAAGGGCTGCAAAAATAGTTAGCTGAACAGAAGGTCCCATTTCTCCAGAGCCAGTTGACAACACTTCTATTAATAGTGAGGATTGTCCTTGGGTATTTTTATAAAAGGTGTGTGTGTGTGTGTGTTCTTGTATTGCTATCCCATTTAGGACCTTTTCTGGCATATTCGCTAACCTTCTAAAGACCGATGGACCTTGTAGGGACCAAAGCCCGGTCCTAATATGGTGGACCCCCTTTTTTGGGTTAGGGGTTAGGTTTAGAGGTATGGTGTGAATTATGTTTTGGTTAAGGTTAGGGTTAGGAATAAACTGGTAATGGTTAGGGTTAGGGTAAGGGTTTGGGTTAGGCATAAAAGGAGGTATTAAAATGAATGGAAGTCAATATAAAGTCCCAATATGGGTAGCAATACGGACTTGTGTGTGTGTGTGTGTGTGTGTGTGTGTGTGTGTGTGTGTGTGTGTGTGTGTGTGTGTGTGTGTGTGTGAGAGAGAGAGAGAGAGAGAGAGAGAGAGAGAGAGAGAGAGAGAGAGAGAGAGAGAGAGAGAGAGAGAGAGAGAGAGAGAGAGAGAGAGAGAGAGAGAGAGAGAGAGAGAGAGAGAGAGAGAGAGAGAGAGAGAGAGAGAGAGAGAGAGAGAGAAGGAGAGAGATAGAGAGAGAGAGAATGTAAAGCAGAAGAGGATGAGGATTTCTCAGAGAAGACAGGAAGAAGATCCTATTACAGCAGCAACCTCAGACACTGCTTGGCTCATGCGTCAGACCTGCCGGCTTATATCACTCCCCTCAAACCTTGTCCTCCGTCTCCCCCCGCATGCACTTAATGTCAAACATTCCATGTAGCTTTGTGTTTGTCTCTAATTTTCTCCACTCTAGCTTGACACATAGACATTCACACACACACACATCCCAGGTCTATTTTTAACCTACTGCGGGGTTTTAAAGTAAAACTCTGTTGACTCCTTGTCTTACCCTGGCTACATGCCTTACAAGGACCCCCTTGGTGCACACGATCGCTTAGCAACCAGCAGTGTTTACAGCTAAGCGGTGAAGGTCCAGCGCACGACCCCCACCTGCCCTTCATCGTCCTGATTATCAGCACCACCATGTACCATCCTGCTCATGTCGTCATCGTTGTCTTGGGCATTATTCAGCAAACAGACTGTTAACCCTGTTGACAAAATGATAAATGTGGAGATAAAAGTTTCAATTGTTGGATTGTTGAAGCTGAATACAGATCCTGGCTAGCCACACATCTATAAGAAACTGATTTGTTTGTTGATGGACAGTGGAGTGATTAGGTTCTAAACAGCTACATCTCCAAATTACACAAATTCATGCTCCATTACTAATTACGTGACAGCCAATTAGTTTTACTGGATTTTAATAATGGGTATCAGATTAATATGGACTAATACTAATGCACAGGCCACTTTTCTTCGGTCTTACAATTATGTACTACTTCAATTGCTTCACCACATACTATCCCAACAAAATCCACTGAAGTTTGTAGTTGTGACGAGACAAAATGTGGACAAGTTCAAGGAGTATAAATATGTCTGCAAACCACTACAGTATAGATTCATTTTTTTATGGATGAACATTGTTTTTCTGAGTTTAGAGCACTCTCTAAAATATATTTAAAAAGTCCATCCATCAATGTTCCGCAGGGTGGGTGGGATGCTGCTTGTTTCTTGGGCATTTGGCGAGACACAGGGTACAGGCTGGACAAGTCGCCGGTCCATCACAGTACAGAGACTTAGAGCGTAAACAACCATGCATCCACATACAGACTTATATCTAGGAGCAGTTTAGAGAAATCAGTTAACCCAAGAGTCAGGATTTTGAACTGTGGGAGGAAGCTGGAGTACCAGTAGAGAACCCAGGCATGCAAGGGGGGAAGAAGCAGAGACCCCAGGGTGGGATTCAATCCCAGGACCTTCTTCCTGCAAGGCAATAGTGCTACCAACTGCGTTAAGAAATCATCCTGGTAATCAGTTGATTTAACCTGTTCGATGACTTGTTGAGAAATAAGAAGTTTAACTAACAACTACTACTATGAAATTGGACTTGTTTTCCTTCTATATATCCAGACACCAAACCTCACAAATGTAGTCCACGTGTTAAGAAATATATTTCGGAAACACGCAGGGGTGGCATTACCTTTTTGCGTTTTGTTTTCCTTGTTTGCCCTGCCTCTCGCTGAATGACCATCAGAGATAGTTGCCAGCCTATTTCACAAACCTGCCTGGTCAGACAGGTACGAACGGATGGATGGATAACTTCAAGAGGATTTGGAAATACTGTCAGGACCTGAAGAAGTCTTGAGATACTGTCCAATGTGGGGATCCAGATTTTAAAATAGTGTATTAAGCAGTTTGATGTTTAACTGTGCAAGTACAAATTTATGTGCACCAATTATAGGCAAGTCAAGGCAATTTTATTTGTATAGCACACTTTCAACAACAAGATAATTCAAGATGCTTTACATGATTAAGGGGTAAAATTTTTATTTTACCAGTAAAAGACAGACAAAGCATATAAGTACAAAAACGCAATAAAGCAAGAAGCACACACAAAACATATGATACATGAAAACGAAAATTATAGGAATATTTTGTTTAATACTGAAGTGAACCTCAACTGGGGTGACTGTGGTTCAGTAGGTAGAATAGCTGTCTTGCAACTGAACGGTCGTAGGTTCAATTCCAGCTTTCTCCTGTTACATGGCACAAATTGCCTACTGAGCTTTGCGTTGGTGTGTGCATGTTTGCAAATGGGTGAATGTGGCTCCAGTGTAAAGTGCTTTGAGTGGTCAGTATGAGAGCTAAATAAGTTCAGTCCATTTACCACAAACATTATCCAGCATAATTCTTGCTGGATATTTGACCACTTGTCTTAGCAGAAGTTAGAGTTCATTTAAACTGGTTATGAGCCAGTTCATGGACTGGCGACCTGTCGAAAAAAAAAAAAAAGAGACGCTCAAATATCTTCAACCACTGCTAAAATTTGGAGCTGCCCACATTGACAAACCAAATGTCTTCTGAAGAGAACTTTTACTGTCAGTGGAGGCAATGATTGAGACTGAAAGTGAAATGTTTGTTGGAGCAAAGGGCAGCCTCTCAAACCTGAGAATTTTGAACCAACTGTTAAGTAATCATGCTGAGGGCCTGTTTAGCTGCACTACCTCCGAACTTTACAACTTCACGTCAAATCCCAAGCTATATGGGCACAAATACACACATTAAAACTAGTTTATAAATAGTTAAGGCAGGTTACTATTAATTCACTGAACTGGCTCTAACCTCAGCCTGTTGAATATGTATGAACTACATATAAAAGCCAGCTATCTCAGGAAACTGACCAACATTATTTAACTGTACCATGTTTGAAAGAGTGGTCAAATATTCAGCCAGAATTAGGCCAGAAACCTGTTGACGGCTACTCAAAAATGTGTGGCTTTTCACCAAATTGCTAAGAGACATTTAATGAAACATTAGTGGGGATGTTTATACTTGAGCTTGTTATTTGCTATATTATCGCTCCTCTCCACAAAAATAACAGTTTAAATGCATCCTTTGGGGTTAAAAGTTTACCATTCACACGCCCATGGTGAATGTATATAAACCTTTAATTTACACTGTAGCTCTGGCATAGCTTGGAATAATCCTGATGATATCATTACATTTTCTGCATACAGTTCTCAGGCAGGTGCAAAGTCCAAATACTACGAGAAATCAAAGATCTTTTCAAAAATTTTCATAAAATTCAGCTGAAAACCATTGCTCCTGCAGTCCCTTTTTAATATTAGCACTAGTGCTGATTCTTTGACGGCATTCTCATAACAAGCTATTATAACTATCACTATAATCCACATTGTTGGAGTATCTTCTAACATTACCAATTTAGCGGATTGTACCCTGATGTCCCACAATGTCATGAAGTCCAATTAAGTTCATTATCCCCCAGAGAGGTATGTTGAGCGGATCGCAGAGTGACAGAGAGCTGTGATAATGATGGTAGGACTGGGAGGAGAGTGGAGGAGCAGAAATGTCAGCGCCATTAGAGAGAGCCAGAGAAAGATGTTGGAGGATAAGTGGATATCCACGCAGTCTGAGAGGAAATAGTGAGAAGTGGAGAGTACAATATGACAATAAGTTGTATAGCTGCATTAATTAAGACCAATATAAAATTTATGCTTGCTGAATGTGACATTTAGAGACTGGGTAAAGGAAAATTGATCATTTAAAACCATTTATGCTTCAACATGGATGTAAACATTAAGGTGGACAGGCCTTCTGTGCAGATTAACACAGCCTCATAAAACAACTGAGACAAAGCATGTCATGTGTTCTGGAGTGGAAAAAAAATTGTGCTTTTGAAAAATATCCAGTCAGCGCAGAAGTATTCATACCCTCCTGATCTTTTTATTTTTTTACATTTTATCTCATTACAACTACAAACTTTATGGCATTTCATTGGGATTTTATGTGATAGATCAATGCAAAGTGGTGCATCATTGTGAAGTGCAAAGTCCCATTTGCATTTTCTTAAAACCCAAAAGAAGATAGCAAACGTGATAAGAGAAATAGGGTGTTTCAGAAAACATCACATCACATCCCCCCAAACACATCTCCACCGTCAAAAATGACAGTGGAGGTTGAGGAAAGGAGGTCTTTCTTTGGCAGGGGGCTATGAAACCGGTCAGAGTGAATAGGTCAGAGTTCACTGCGGTGTGCCAGCCGTTCTGCCCCAGTCACTGCGACAAAACCAGAGAGAGGAGGAATAGGCGCAGCGGGTTCATGATGCGTTTTGGGCTAAGAAAAAAGAAAAAAAGAACGACATACCTGTCAAGTCTATGGCTTTTAGAGTTAATTACAGTAAGGTTAGAATGTCTGTGAATGTTCTTTTTTGTTTCTTATTAATAAACACAATGTGTGCGGTGGACATGCGCCTCTGCTCCATGCAGGCACCGCATTCCAGAGACGAGTTGAGCGCGCAGTGAGTTATGACGCATCTTTGGTAAATAATCAACATAACTGTCAGGTTAATGGCCATTAGTGTTAATTACTATTAGGTTAGAATGTGTGAATGATATTTTTCGTTTGTTTGATAAATCACACTGAGCGTGGAACGCCTATTCGCATGTTCTCCTCCCAATATTTGCGCCTGCTGACAGAAACGCCCATATTAAATATTAACCAAGGGCAAAAGCTAAAGGGACTGCGCGCATCATACTGCGTGTTTAACAGGCGCAGTCCTTTCTGCGTCTGGTGAGTGAATCACCTGCTGCATCATTTTTCACCCGCTGTGAGGCGTTTGCGCACGTTTTAAGAAGCGCAAACCTTTGATAAATCAGGGCGTTACAGAGGCAATTGCATTTTGGGGTTTCAGAGCAAAGGGGCTCACTTCATTTGCAATTTATTAGTTTTACGATGCAGTGACTATTAAGGTGGTGTGAAACATTTTCAACTTATAATGCACGAAATGATCAGTTTAATTCATTTATCAGTCATACAAATGTTAGCCACACTGTTCAGATTTTTATTTAGAAATGATGATAATGGTGACAAAAACCCATTAAAACCCACTGAAGGTTATGGCTGTAATGTGTGTGTGAGAAGTCTCACGTGATTAAAGACTTTTGCAAGGAAAGCTACAGGGTTCCGAAAATTTAAAGTAAAGAACCTCAAAACATGGATTTGAGAATGTTTTTATTTATCCTCAAACAACAAAGTAATGTTATCCTGACAGACACACTACAAATTGAAAAATCCTTATTGCTTCCACAAAGTACAAAAAGCTTTCCATAAATGTAGTTTTTGTCTCCACTTTTCTCAACACCAGTTACTGATGGAATCTACAGAAGGATATAAATCCCATGTGATGATCTGAATGACCAGTTTTAAGACACATCTAACTTTCTCATTTCTTCCGAAGGAATAAAAACCTCTGACTGTTGACATCCGAGTCATAAGCAGTTACAGCGACGGCCATAAGGGAGCGATGAAAGTTTTACAATGTGGCTCTCACTCCGTACAGTACACATATGTGATGGCTGAATAAAATCAGTAGAATTGAAGTCATAAATCTAAAAACATACACGATAAAAGAAATATATAAATACATATATTAAACAAGAATGCAATTTAAAATGTAGTTATTTCCAGTTTTAAGGTGTTCCTCCAAAAAGCTGGATCACATCAAAGCGATTTTATAACAAAGCTCACTGAATATTTAAAAATATCAAATAAGGTTTTAGGTTAAAATGTTTCCATATATAATTTTAATGCTGACAAGAAGGGCAAACTACAGAAGCCCTGAAAGGCATGGTGAAAAAAAAAAAAAAATGTTTTTTCGAACATTACACATTTACTATTGATAACTTTCCCAACATGAAACATGATGGTGGTGGCAGCATCATGCTGTGGGATGCTTTTCTTCAGCCAGGATGCAGAAGCTGGTCAGAGTTGAAGGACAATGGAAGAAGTTAAGAGAGAAGGGACATATTTCTAAAATATCAATTAGGCTTTTAGCATAAAAAGTATATATATATATCACTTAGAAAATAGATTTCGTGGGGGAAAAATACACTTTTTATGTTTTTTAAGATCATTCATCTATGACCTCAAATTTAAAAGACATGGCAGTGACTTAAAAACTATATATTAATTGACTGATTGTCCAACTGTTTTTCATATGCTTATTTTGACAACAGAAATTTCAGTGTTAAAATCTTCAATAAAATCAGCAACTTCTTCACATATCCTCCCATGCCAGGCACACATGCTTGGTCATACACACACTCAGAAATTAAAATACAAAGACAAAAGTATCTACCCCCACCTCACCAGAATATAGATCTCTGTTTCATTGGCATATATATTTTTCTGATTAGAAGCACATAAAAAAAACATACAGTATTATATGTGTTTTGTAATAACATGAGGAATAATACCTAGAAGAATACAATATTTTACAGAACAGCATTGTTCTATGGTGTATTTTTCTTTAAACATCGTCATAATAAAATACCTCTCTCTGATATCTCTTGGAAAGATGTCCTAAAAGAAAAGTGTGCGTTTTAGGGGAACGAAGGTGTCCTATAGGTTGCTGAAGAGCTCGTTTTTCTTGGTCCAGTCCATGGGCGGGGCTCTCTTGTTGGACCGTTTCTGGTGGGTGAGCTCTTTGACCTGCTGCAGGGTGAGGTTGAGAGCTGGGATGGTGTTTGTGATCAGACCCTGAGGAAGAAACAAAAATAAAGTGAAAAATGTTAACTTGCCTATCTAAAAGATGCTTTACTTTAAAAACGAAATCATACAAGGAGGTCGACTGTTTTCTGTGACATACCTCAGGTGGGGTGTTTGCAGTTGGGGTTGTGAGTGAGGTGTTGGACGATGTGTTGGATGGAGAAGGACTGACGGAGAGCTTTGAGTTCCTCTCTGTTGCTTTGGGCATCCTGCCATTCACCTAAATAGACATCAACAGTCCCTTAATCATATTTAAACAAAAGATCCTAAAGAATTTATGCAATATTATTAAATAAGACAACAGGTATTCCATTCCTCTTGTAGTATCTGATTTAGCCACATGAGGGTAGAGTTGGATTTGAAAGATTTTAGAAAAGAGACTTCTCAGACCTGACTCACTTTTTAAAAATAAAGTGGCAAATAACAAAAAAGTACATTATTTTGTTAAAAAATAATAAAAAATACATAAAAATAGAGCTTAAATTTCTAAAATATATCAAAATATTTAATAAAATTTAATATTTAGTACTTTTTTAAAATAGGTAAATCTTTTATGAAAAAATTCTGAGGAATTTGATAAAACAAACAAAAAACTGGTTAAATAAAAAAAAGAACATCTGTTTTGTCTGTAAATAAACCTTAATTTGCTGGTGTACCAGTGTGAACATCGCCAGTCCATTGGTCATGGACCTGTTAAAGAGTTACCAGTTACACATTTTTATCCACTAAAAATCTAGGCTTTCACCTGACCTCCAGCTTCGCCTCCTCCCTTTGCAGCTCATCAATGCTTGTTACGCAACAATACGCGGAAGAAGTATCTCGGTTGTTGCACATAACGTTTCTGAGTAACAGGAAGTGTCGGTCAGGTTTCACTCTGCAAATCTGGCTCAAAGCCATGGTCAAAATGGTCAGCATAAACAAAGGAGTTTCATTTAATTTTCTGTCCTGGTGTATTCATCCAAAACAACATCACTTAGCTTTAAATATAGTGCTTTCGCACAGAAACAAGACACTCTAGGAATCTGGTGCTTATAGATTATCTAGTGATGCAGTCAACATTGAAACTACAAACTCAAATGTAGGGTTATGAGTTTTTGTTTGTATATGCAATACATGATTTCAAATAAAAATGTTTGACAACTAGAGAAAGTTAATGGAAAAGTAAATAGTAAATGTTGCCTGCACCCTTGTCACTTCACAAGTATCTTTCCCCAAAATGAATTAAATTACATGTCTTTGCCAAAGGTCAGTCTATGTTTCACAGCTTTTCCGATTTTTGACCAAACCACAGATTACCTATTTTTATAACTGAATTTTTTATAGTTAAATTAATACTTTATATGCAGTCTATCAAGCACAAAAATCATCCAAACTTTGACGGAGAACTAGAAGGGTGGGGTCTCCACACAATAAAGACTAGACTGGTCAGACAATAACAGGAAAGGCTGTTCTGTAAATGTCTCTGATTAATAATTCACTTCATCAGTGTTTCAATTCTTCAATGTAACACACCACTTTAACAAAACAAAACAAAAAATAGAGAGCTATATCACTTTTGAATGTCCTTGGTTTGTTGCTCTGTATTGTGCTACATGAGGAGGTCTTGAAGCAAAAAACTATTCTTGTCCCAGGAAGAAGCTGGATCAGAGAAGAGGAAGCAACCTCTGTGGGAGACTGGCTGTCTTTGCACACTTCAAAGTTCAAATCTCATATTTGGTTTTTGTTTTAAAGCCAATTGTTAACAAAATACAATCTCCGAAAACTCAAGTCCCTCTCAGAAATGAGTCACTTATTGGTTAATCTTACCTTCTCGTCTGTTTCCCCATTAATGACAGGCTCTGGAAGTGGACCTGCAGAAAAGATCACCACGGTTAATCAGGCAAATAAAAATGTCCCAATCTGTCTCAGGCAGAACATTAATCCAACTCCTTTTAATAAAAAAAAACATGCATCCGTTTCTTATGAACCGCATGTTTAAAAGTTGTAGACAACATGTTTTTTTAGCCTTACCTTCCATCCCATTGACTCCCTAACTGCCTGAAAAGTATTTAAACCAAAGGATGACCAAAAATCAGGTTTGTGGAAAACTAATTTAATATTTAAGCCCTCTAATCTTTGCTCCCCAAGTATGTTTGCAACCTGTACTCTAAAGCCTCTGCAGGTTCTTCTAGGGCCAGCCCTGATCTGAGTGGCCACTTGGACTGGGCTTTGTAAAAACAAAGTGCTGCGCAGCGAGAATGCTTGGAGACATGCAGCAGTGTGTGTCGGTCTGCTGAGTGAGAGTGGGCAGCGTGTTAAGAGCTGGCAGTTACCTGGGAAGCACCTAGCTGGAATCTTTTCCCTGAAAAAAGGGTTATTATTTCTAATTCTGGACTGAGGGGAGAATATATCCTATAACAGAATTCTAGAAAGAAGCCATAGGTTGAGAAACTGGGTCCCTCTACTGTTGCCCAACAATGCAACAGATACATTTCCTATTTTTATTGAAACAAGTGATCTTTAGACAAAGTGGTTCTCGAGCTCTCTATTAAACCCAAAGCCACAAATATGTTGACTGTCTAAGGAGCAATCTTAGTGTTTAGTGGGAAAGCCGTCATATCAGAAACAAGAACTTTACTAGAGCTCCCTCTAGTGGCTTTGTTCGGTAAACAGCTCAAAACAAACCTTGACATAAGAAGGGGGATATAAAAGAAGCAGTCTGTGACCTTCACCTGCAGACTGAGAAAAGCTCTTAGATAAAAATAAAATTAAAAAGAGCACATTTGAGAAAATGCTGTCAGATTATTAAAATATTTTTTTTCGTTTAAATTTTTGGTAGTAGTTTGCACTGTTAGGCTCAATTTGAGAAAAATCCCTTTGCCCTCAAACATAAAACACCCGGGTAGTCAGAGCAGTCTCCCTCTGATCTGTCTTTTCTGATGTATTTATACTGAAAAGATTAACTTTCCCTGCAGGGCGAAAACATTAGGTAGTGGTGGTGGTGGTGGGGCTTAGTGTCTGTGATCAAAGAGATCAGGCCGTGGGGGAAAGAAAAGAGAGAAAGCTATACGAAAAGAAAGCCAAGGAAAGAGAGGGGAGGCAGTAAAGTGGCTATAAATACAGCTGGTGACTGACAATGAACCTGGAGAGAAACATTACAAGATAATTGCAGTCATTCAATCAGTCACTGCCTCACAATTGCTACTGATGTGAGTAGGGTGGTGAGATGGGGGATAAAGCAGTCTTCTCACCAGTTAAGTGTTCGGAGGTCGGGGTCACCCTGCATCGCTTGAAGAAGGCTTCGGTGTCGGGGTCCACCACGAGCAGCCGGGTCACATCTCCGCCTGCTTTAATGGCGGCGACCACCTCTGAATGTGTCTTCCCCTCCAGAGGAACACTATTCACCTGGAGAAGATATAAAGACCATTTTAGATCGTTTTAGTTTGACTAGACACAGTTCAGAAATAAATACACAGATTTTTTTATTGCCTCTTTTCTGCATGCTTGTCGGCACACAGTTTATCACTGTCAGGACTCAAGCAGGAAGTCCTGTGTCCACACACAAACATTGTGCACACATTCTTTCATCTATTTACACTCTTTTCAGGGACTATCGTCCCTCATGAACTGCTCAATCTATCACATTTCACCCTTGAGATCAGATGCTTATTTTTCTGTATAAATCTCCATGGGAAAGCATGTGAGAAAAGTCTCTAGCCATGTGTGTGTGCTCGAGTGTGTGAATGTGTTTAGGTCATTGGGTGGACCTCCAAGACTAAACCCGGTCCTACAGAGGAAGCTGGACAATAGCTGCTCGGCCAGTAACAGCGGTAACAATGGCTGTCCGCTCCTCACAAAGCCCCCCCCTCAGTGGGTGGCATGGCTGTCTGGGGCCCTCTCGGGGAGTAGAAACCTAACTCAAGACTCTGAAGAACACCCTGAAGTCCATTTAATCCCTCTGTTCTTCCTTTCATTACCTCTATTGTACTGTTGCTTATTTTCTTCGGTTGTTTTAGCTACAAAGAGGCGTGCACAAGATGATGCTCCGACTTAACCATGCAGGTGGGACAGATTTGGTTGCATTGTTTTTCTTGCTGTATTGTCATTTTTAGCTCACGATTACGCTTTTTCTCCCATAAAACTTGTTCTGAAATTCGGTTTCTATGTAGATTTGCTGGAAAGTTTCTTAGGCATGATGTAAAGCAAGGCCCCTTCTGAACATTTCCATTACAGTGATTATTTATTAGTCCGACTCTGGATTCTCACAGACCTACCCAGCCCTTGCAGGGTTGATCAAAGGATCCAAGTATTTAACCTCTGCAGAAAATGCTAATTAAAAATAATATTTTCAGTTAACACAACCAATGTTTTGCAAACTATAGTTGGATGTCTGACTTAGGAGAAAAGAAAGGGAAAGTCAGATGTTTATCCTATCTTAGTAATAGATCAGTGCACTGTACATTTTCCAACTTAAAGGCAAGTTACTGTAAATCACATCTACAGAGTCACATTTATTGGCCCTGGTGTAAAATCACCTAAAGTATCTTAATCTCACGTTGAAAAAGTTGCTGCTGTTCT
This sequence comes from Valencia hispanica, assembly GCA_963556495.2. NCBI lineage: Eukaryota > Metazoa > Chordata > Actinopteri > Cyprinodontiformes > Valenciidae > Valencia > Valencia hispanica. The sequence continues at coordinate 21,003,055 of OY747718.1, read as the reverse complement.
CCAATAGTAGGTTTTAATTTTGCCTCCCTTAACATTCTCCTCGTCCAGCCCTGTCTGTCACAGCTCCAGTTGTCTGAACTTATAAATGATTACTCTGACAGTAGATATTAGCCATTTTAGGCAGAGATGTTTTCATTTTCATTGCCTGACATTAAATTAGACTAAACCTCCCCCATTTTGGTAAGTTAACATTCCATTTGCTAAACACCCATATAGTATCATAGCTAATTATACAAAGAACCTTTTATTCGTTTTTTTCCCAAAAATTTGAAGTTTACATACAGTTTTCCTCTTTATTTTGTAGCATTGCTCTTGTTTGACAAACATTTTGTGTATCATTACAGATTCTCAGAATAGTTTGCATGAATTTAGGCCCATTCCTCCTGACAGAACAGGTGGAACTGAGAAAGGTTTTTAGGCTGCCTTTCTCACACACCGTTTCAGCTCAGCCCACACATTTTCAATGGGACTAAGATCAGGGTTTGGCAAAGGCTGCTTTAAAACATTGACGAAGTTGTCCATAAGCCACATTGTAGCAACTGTAGTGTTTGAAACCCATCTGTCCCCGAGTTTCAACAGTCTTTTCTTTAATGCATTCACATGTTATTTCCAGTTTCGGTCATCTATTTTGTGGAGTGCACCAGTCTCGCCTGCAGCAGAACACCCCCACAGCATGATACTGCCGCTGACATGCTTCAAAGTAAGGATGGTGCTCTCAGGCTTTCCTCTTTTTCCTCCAAATGTAAGAATCGTCATTATGGTAAAACACTTTAGTTTTATCAGAACAAAGGACATCTCTCTGAAAACTAAGGTATTTGTCCCTGATTGTAATTAGGATTCTTTACATTGCTTTTTGGGTAATGGCTTCTTTCATTTCTTTTGGCCCAAGCCAATACAGGACCTATTTCACTTGTGAAAAATGCAGTCTCTTACTAGCATCAGTCAGCATCTTCATAAGGTGTTTTGCTTTTTTCTGGAGATGATCCACATATTTCACACCTGAACATGTTTTTCTCTAGGGACACAGAACAGATGAATTTACCACCTTTGGGTATCTGTAAATTTTACTCATGGGATGAGGTCCGCAGTTCTCTTCCTGATTTATTTTTATTTTTCCATGATGTCACATAAAAGAAGCAGTGTGTTAGAAGTGTGTCTCCATTTAAATCAAAAATATTACCAAACCGTCATACCCTCATCTGTGCTTTCCCAAAGCATTTAAAGGCTTAATAAACTCAGAGTTTGTAAACTCTGGAAATTGAAGAAAGATTTTTGATAGAATCTACTATTGAGACTCAATACTGGCAACCATTTGAATTTTCAAAGGAACTTTTTTATATAACCTAATCTTTGCTTTAAATAAGAACAATTGAAACTGGTTTAAACAAACAACATGAATTCATTCCCTTATTCATGTCCGCCACTTGATACCTGAAACATGAAGCCGGTGGATCACAAAAAAGTCCAGAACAGGGAACATAAAAGGCTTTCAATCTTAAACCACACAGTAGGTGAGGCCTGATTACACAACACGCCATTCTTCTTTATTTTTGTCCAAGAAACCCCAGTCTGACGAGAGCGGAAGTATGCAAGACTAATCAGGATGTGCCTGTAGGAAGGTTTGCTGATCAACCTTTAAGCTAATTTTTATATGAATACAACAGGACTGATCCAATCAGACATCTACTCAGCTTTAATGATGCTTCATAATGTTTTTGTGGTCATTTACAGTCCTGCGTGGCTTCAAAGGACTCCAGCCGTTTAAAAGTACCTCTACTATCCTGTCCTTGGGTTGCAGGCCGGCCCTCTCAGCTGGAGAGTCTTCATCCACCGCTCTGATGTACTGGCCCGGCCGCGCTCGCTCGCTGTGCAGGTTGAAGCCATATCCGTTAGACCCTCGCTGGATCACGCAGAGACGTGGCCGCCACTCAGTGCGCACCTCCTGTAGGAGAAAACACACACCTTAGTGATCTGACCAGCAGGAGTGCAGCATCAGGTAAAAAAAAAAAAAAAAAAATCATAAAAAAATACCTTCACCATGGGTGTCGGTTCAGAGAGAACAAGGGGCACGAAGATGACCGAGAGCTCCTGTGAGTCGTTTACCATGAATATAAAACCGAGGGTGAACATGCAGGTGTCTGCTGCTGCATGCTGTTGTGTTGTGCACTGTGTTTTCAACAATCAATGGTAAACTTTAACGGCGGTTTTCAGCCCACGTGATTCCAAGTGCTCGCCAGGAAGGAAAGGGGGTCTGTGATTGGAGGTCTGTGGGGAAGGTTTCTGGACTATTTGTGAAGGGGGATCTAAGGAAAAGGGACCGGTTCCAGAGCGGCTCCGAGGAGGACAATGGGAGCTGGGTGTTGACCTCTGACTGCCTCCCCCATTCCCGTCTCGACCAATCCTGCTCTGGGATGGCAGGAAGAGTTGAAGCTGTATTGTCATCCAGGAAAAAACTCCAGCCTGATCCCAGAACCTCCCTTCCGCTGTTGGGATGAAACAGGTTCTAATTTTAGCGCCGAGGGGGGGTGGGGGGGGTTGTATTCAAAGAAGGCAAGGCAAATTAATGAGCCAAATGCAAGAGCTTCAGAGCATACAAGAGTCAAGGTGATCTTTGCCACCATGGTCACACCTGACCTGACATTCCCTCCCTTAGTCAACTAAACACTTAGAAGAGAAAACAGTGCCTAATCAAAAGCAACTAAAACCATTAACTGCACTTATTTCAATACCTGAGTCAATTCTCGACTATTTGTCTCATGATGTAGAAACCAATGAGCGATTGTCACTTCACTGTGTTACATAAGCCAGCTGTTCTGAGCTAACACACCTCCCACATCCCCCAAACTGCTCTGTTTTGTGGAAAAAAGGACCTGAAAGGAGAAATTCATAGCCAGGTTTAAAGAAATTCCAAATGTTTTGGGGAAGATCTATGTTGGAAGAAAGAGAAACTGCACGAATAATCTGGAACAGTTAGAGTACTGAAAGGGAAACCAATAAATGCCACACTTTCTACACTGGAAGATAAAAAACTAAGAACTTTATTTCTTAGAAATCATGTGGCGTTACAGAGACAAGTGTCCACGTCACATATTTGTTTGATAAATACGGACGTGTGTGACCCGTTTTACGGGAACCAATAGCAGACAGAAACTGGAAACGTAACCTTTGAGGCTAGATTGACCTAACAGAGGAAAAAAAAGTCACCTCAAAAAAGGGAACCTAAATTGAATTAAACAACACATTACTTAGTATTGCAATCATGATTGCAGTCCCTGTCACTGTAGCAGACACAAAGGACTCCTCAGATGCACGATTTGGCGGACTGTTATACAGCGCGGTGAAAATGTTACAGATTTCTTTTTTTTTGCTTCTTTATGTCACACGATATGTTTAGGATCATCACACTACTTGGGATATTAAAGATAACCTGAGTAAATACAAAATGTTTAAAAATCATGATTTCATTTATTAAAAGGTAAAAAGATATCAAAACCTACCTGGTCCTGTGTTAAAATGTAACTGCTCCCAAAGTTAAATCATAAATTAGCTGTGATAAGCTACATTTTTGGTCCAGTTTCACCAGTCACATCTAGAATCAATAAACTGTAAAATGAGATCTGTCTGACAACATGAAGTAAGCTAAAAGACCTACAGTCTCAAGGAGAAATACAAGGAAAAGGCTGTTTCAGTCATGCCAGTCATGCTAACAGCGCTAATTGCTAATATTAGATGCTAAAGACAGTTTAGTAAGCCCTGCATGTTTTTGCACTAGTGACAAGCTTTTGCAAAAAATCAAAATAGTCATTAGTGGAAAGCTTAACAATTATTGCAAAAGTGTAGATGTTTAATTCCTACGGTGTGAGCAATTTTCTTAAATTGCTAAAGGAACAGGTTAGGTAACAATTAGTGATGAAAAATATTTATTTTAACCTCAACCCTGAGAATGTTTTTTAAGTCACTAAATAAATATATTCCTATTCAAGGTTGCCTTTTCCAAGATTTGTAAGCAGGAGTGAGGAGTAGCAGATTTATTAAGCCGCTAGCTGTTTTTTGTTGTTTTATTTTTTTATTATTTAATAAGCAGCAAAGTTCTTAAATCACTACACTTGTACCATGCTTGTATATTAATAGATTTCATTATTCTGCCATTGTTCAATAAGGCACTAAATGGTCTTGATCAGGTCATTTGATACCTGCTAAACAAGGTGAGGCAGTGTTTAGCTTCTTTGCTCCTCACCTCTAGAACAAACTCTGTGAAAACTTGAGAAGTACAGAAACTGTTTGCTCCATTAAATTGGGACTGAAAACATAGTTCATCTCAGTCTTACTAATGAACTGCTTGCTGGTGAGTGATTGAAGTGTGAGATTGAAGATTCAATTTAAATTAGCATTTAAACGCTCTTAAAAGTTTGTGTTATTTTAATGTTTTTACTCTGATTTTGTGTAAAGTGTATAAAAGAAACTTGCCTTGCCTTATGAGTGCTCTAAATTGCAAAGATGCAAGTAAAATTACAGAGGGGACAAAAAGGTGGAGTCTGCTTTTTAGGCTTCATTTTGCGTCAGTGGGTCTAAATTAGTGGATCCTTTTCTCCAGCTACTGACATACCCTCAATGCTACTAGAGCAATTTGCACCATTTTAAAGCTATGTTTAACTCAGTAAAGCATCATCTCTTCTGGAACATAAAAACCTCCTGATTCACTGCTTAGTGACATCTGATTTCGAACGTGCTAATCAAAGAAACTCTCTATTCTCACGACAGTGTGGGTACAGTATGGGTTGCAGAGCATTTACTTGTTTTTGTGCTGATTTTTCTTTCATGTTAGGAAGTTGAGCCAACAAACGGAAGCATATTGGGGAAAGATGTGTCAACAGTTCCTGTGCTTCACTTCCTCTCTTCTCAAAGGGAAAGTCTGAGTCCCTATGTGTGCTTGTTTCAAAAACCTTTTTTACTTCTGAGAGAAATTGAAAAAGACAGCCCTTGACTGTGATCTTTCATGATATTGCAGCAAATATTGACAAGGGAGATGAGATGTTGGGGATCATTTTTTAAGCTCCCTCAGAGATGAAAAGCTTCACGCGGGTGAGATGATGCTGTATTATCGTGTGTGCCATGTTACAAAGGGAAATTAGGGATTTTCACACCCCCTCTGTAGGCTTTGCGTAAACCAAACAAACTCTGAGTAAGCAACATAAGTCGAGGATTCGGTCTGTTTTCCTTCCACATATCATACTCTTTCACATGATTTTGGCTCTGGGAAGAAAGCTAAAACAAATAAAATGTCAAGGAGTATGCAAACGCTCCTGAACTGAGCTGACCTCAGGCCCAGACTGAGACTGTAAGAATCAAAGACTCTTCAGTGCACACGATGGAGCACTGATTGCCTGTCTTTGCATAGAATAAATGCTGCAGTGTAAGACAAGCTGTTTGATCAGTCAGACCTGACAGATTGACAACGTTTCCACTAAAACATTATGTTGATTTGTACATTGTGTGCTTGTCATGTTAAAGCATTAAACAGCTGAAGTACAATCACATTTGCCAGTGTGTTGGATTCCCGTTCTGACTTGTGTGGGCTCAGCAGATTCCACAGATTGCCGACCCGCGTGGAGATTCCTCGACCTTCTACTCCTCCCAGACACAGATCGTCCTCTGTTGTCCTTGCCAGGGTGAGTTGCATCATGTCTCAATTTGCAGGGAATCCTAACGTCAGCTGGGGTGCCCTCCAAGCGCCAAGGAGTCCAGTGCCATGGCTTTAACTCTCACTATTTCTCTGTCTGCTTTAAAAATCAAATTAATCACCTGCCTTCATATAAGTCAATATATGTACTGTAATTTTTGGACTGTAAGCCGCTACTTTTTTCACACGCTTTGGACCCTGCGTCCTATACAACGAAGCGGCTAATTTATAGATTTAAACTGGCCAACAGCCTCCAGGGGGCACTCTAGCAGGAATCACAAAAGTAAGACAGACAAGTGGGGAAAGATTAAGCGCTGAATTAGACACTACCACTAGTTATTTTGCGCATCATGCACAAACCCTCACAATGTAAAACACACGAAGAAATGCTAATTATTCAGCTTTTAGGTTAAAGGCAATCAAGCTGGCCGTCAAAAAAGGAAATGGAGCTACTTAACGTAAGCTTGGCATCAATGAATGAGACGTTGGAGGAGGCCGGAGGAAGAAGGAAGAGGAAGATAGCGACCAATAACTTTTCTGGTAGGCTTTAGTAGGTTTTATTTTCTAACCAGGTATGTTACTGTCGTGTTGTGTTGATGCCGTGTTGGTGCCATACTGCAGATTATTAGGCAAAGTTAGGAAAACAAACCTGAGTTAAATTAAAACAAAACCGTCTGTCTGTGTAAATATCTCATGTTAAAACATGAAAACCTGTGCCTTATAAGCAAGTGCGGCCTATACATGTACAACATTTATTTTCGTTAAAAATTTAGCTGGTGCTTCTTATATTCAGGTGCGCTCAATAGTCCAAAAATTACAGTAGAATAATATGATCACAAATCATATACGATTTCAAGTGGGAGCACACAAAACGTAAAGAGTTCATTCCAAGGACGTTTTTGATAAGAAAATAATATCTAGACATGGAGAAATGCATAGAGAAATCAGCTGGTGGATACTTTTCAGCTCAATTATCTGAGAATAGTCAGTCTGAAACAAAACAGAAACTTTCGATCAGTAAATGCACCATTCTTAAAGAGCAACTCACGCCCTACCAGTCTTACTCCACCTACATTTCCGGTTTAGAAAATGCTGCAAAAGGAGGCGCGGCCTGGCGGACCGAGGTTATACGCGGGGGGAATAGGGCTGGGCGGCGTCAACACGTCCTTGCTATTCCAACTCGCTACGGAGGTGTGGCCGAGATTTGGCTTGTTTTATACCCCACAGTGACAAGATGGCTGTTGCCATCACTGCAAAGTGAACACTGTTTCCATCATGGGAGAAGAAGTGGAGGTGGTTGAGGAGTATAAATACCTCGGAGTTCACCTTGACAACAGACTGGACTGGAGACTGAACAGTGAAAGCGTCTACAAGAAGGGACAGAGCAGACTGTACTTCTTGAAGAAGTTTAGGTCCTTCAAGGTTTGAAGCAAGATGCTGCAGATCTTCTACAAGTCTGTTGTGGAGAGTGTAATCTCTTTTAAGCCATCATCTTTAGGGGTAGCAGCATCAGAGCCAGGGATTTAAAAAGGCTAAACAACCTGATAAAGAAGGCTGGTTCTGTTCTTGGGAAAACTGGAACATCTGGATATGATGATGCAAAGAAGGATTCTTCATAAAATCAAAAAAATTATGGACAACCCTGAGCATCCTCTTCATGAGACTATCCTAAAACAACAGAGTGTCTTCAGTTGGAGGCTTCTTCAGTTTCGCTGCAATACAGACCGCTACAGGAAATCCTTCCTGCCCACAGCCATCATCATCTATAACAACTCCTTAAATAATTAATTATATGAGCTATACCAACACTTAATTTCCCTCTGGGATCAATAAAGTATTTTTGAATTTTGAATTGAATTTGAATATCAATGCCTGATTCAAATTCAAGAGCAGTGTAGAGTTTTACCCTGAAGAAGATGCCACACTGACGGTTTTTGGAGGAAAATTTATATTTTTACTAAAATGTACTTAAATACCAAAAATAATGTCCAGACATGTAGAGAACTCTATTAGACACTCATTTAAATAGTTTATCAGCCAAAAATGTTGATTTGGAGGCGAGTTGCTCTTTAAGCTGTTCCAGGTGGTACTCCCATCAACACTCTTCAGTCTGGAAGTTGCTACCAAGTGAAGATTACTCAGGATTAGCTATTTTTATTTTTGTGAGGTGTTTGAATAGAAACCAGAGGCAGCTGTAAGATGCTATTTAAAAGAAATCAATATCAACATGTCAAAACTTTTCCACTGTAATGAGCAAGTTTTAACTCTTAAAATAGATCTTTTTAGTAAGCAACTGAAAAAAATCTTTTTGTGGTATTGGAGCTATTTGAACAGTCTTTTTTAAATACTGTCTTAGGTGAATGACGCTCTTCTAGAAATAAATCTATAAAATAAATAAGCTTTAGCTGAAGCTTTGTTTTTGAAATTCAGTTCACAGTCCTCCCCACAGTCAGGGGTGAGCTTGTTTTAGACAGTTTCTGGGTTTCCTCATGAACCTTGATAACAAGGTGACATTAAAGTACAGCAAAGTTTGGTTTGAGATAATAGCACCTAAAACTCATAGGGAGGATTAGCTGCTATTTTTGCTCTTTTGCAAAAGGTTAAACTTTAAACGGTTAAACTTAAAATGTTTTTTTATTTAAAAAAAAAACTACTGTAAATGCCAGATGTGACATTTTTTAAGGTTCTATAAAGGATTATTTATTGTCCAATCACACTTTGGACTTTTTTTGGAGCTTACTTCATCTGCTATCACACGATTAACGATCACTTTGGGACAAACATGGGGCTCTGTACTTTGCACTTAAGTATTTTTTTTTATTATTTGGAGTCACTACAGATTGAACCATGGAGCTTTCTGTCATAAACCGGCCAACTAAATATAAAGCTACAGCTTCTCTAATTACAGGAATATTTTCCTACCCTGTAGAAGAAATGATCAACAGGGACAATTGAAGCAATAGGAGATGTGTCAAGGATAGTAGCATTGCACAATTAAGTGGTAAAAATACATCATTGTGTTACCATGGGCTATATATTTAATATAAGGGCACTGAACAGTATAAAAAGTTCATATCGTGTCAATAAATCACATTTACCTATACTACATGCCCAAACCTTCACATATTAATAATAAAAGGGTAATGCGTTTTAGTTCCTTATAGGAAAACCCTATAGAGAACCACATCTGTAAAATTAAAGAAACTTTCCCTACTCCAACCTCAGCATACAAAATGGCTGCTTTGAACACTGTTAAGTCTAAAGCCTAGTTTATACTTCTCAGTCAGCAAGTTTGCACCCACACCCACACATATTGACAGAGACATTTTCCTTTTATACTTCTCCGTTGGTGTGTCAGTGTTGCAAAGTAATTCCCCACCAGGACAGCAGGTGGTGCAGACCTTTTCTAGTGGGGCTGCCTACCATTGCAGTGAGAGACAACAGTTTATTTACTTCAACTTGTAAACGCAGTTCCACTCAAGGAGTAATGAGCGACTTTTGATTGAGCTGGAAAGCTTTTTACTAGAAGTTCAGCTCATTGAATACTCTAAAAACGCATGTAAACAAACAAACACAGCGCTTGGTTTTGTTGTTTTCTACACCTCCTTGCATTCAAAATCACCAAAAGACTATATTAGATAAACTGGCCTTACAATATAAAGCATCTAGTGCCGTTCTAGTAAAATGATCTGGGGCTGATGTCGGGCTGGCCAATCACAGACGTGTGCCCAGTTGCGTTCGACGGATAGTTAAAAAATTGGGCTCTAGTCAGTACGTCCTAGCATAAGTGAAGGAGTGCCCTTCCGTCGACGGATAATAGCGATGCGTGTCTCGGCACCTCCACAGACAGAGAAGTATAAACTAGGCTTAAAGTAGCCTGCAGTTCTTAACGCAATGTTAGGTTTAAATTCTCATTAAATATATCAGCTGGGTGATATGGCCTCAAATCTACATTGCAATATAATCTGAAGCATGTAACAATATCTATTGCGATATTTTTTTTTATACTGTGTTTATATGTCAAAATGACTGTTTTTGAACATTCTCACATGCCAGCAGAACGACGACTTCAAAAAGGTAAAGAGTGCCATTTAAAGAACCTTTATTGAGCAAAATGTAATAAAAAAATACACAGCTTTTTCTGAAAAAAGCAACAAAAAAGTATCAAAACATAAAGATGAAGATAAAATAAAAATATATTTTTTTATAAAAATAAAAAACAAGCTAAATGTTATAAAAATTTTAAACTTACAATATATATGTAGTGTAAATACAAACAATGAACATCAGTATTTATCCTCCTTGCGCACCTGGTACAAAGTACGTAGGCACAGCCACAGCTTGATGACATCATCAATATGCGCAATAGTGGTAGGCCGGTATAGTCAAAATCTCTAACGTTGGCTAAATGTTATCGTTTCTACATTTTACCAGTTATATTGCCCAGTACTAAAACACTCCTTATTTGTATGTGCCGATATGGCATGCCATCACATGATATTGCTATGAACTGCTAACCCAAACAAAGAACCTCCCCCACACACTGTTTTTATGATTATGTATGTTCAACTTTATAGGTAAGGGCCATTTCCCTTGATCTTACCCATTTTGAAGAGCTGCTAAGTGAAATAAGCCTTTTTATCAGGTCATATTTAAACTCCAGAGAAGCAAGAATTCACAGATTCCAAATTGAAAGGTTAATTTACAAAAGTCAGCAAAAATTAAGAAATGTTTCTTAATGTTGGATTAATTTCTGGATACTTCTAAATGTTTTAGTGAAAGATCATTCGGCTGCATTAATATAAAATAAAGGCTTTAAAAAAATGAACAGTGGTACAAATAAGTGAGAAGGGGACAACACTTAGATCTTATATGTGCTGAGAATGTGATATCAGCCACTAATATCATGCAAACTCAGCAAAGTATCTAGTTGAGCTTTGATTTATTTGGTTGTCTCTTAAACAAAACTGCTGAAGAGAGTTGAAACAAGCAAATGTAAAGGGGTGATTTATTACAGGTAATTATATCACAGGTAACTGAATTTCATTGAAGCTTTTGAAGCTGTATCAACGGCATAATGTTTTACAAATCTGTCAAATATTTAATTTGGACTAAAGAAAATTGCCAAAAAAACATTCTGATACTGCCATTCTTACTCCTATAAGCGACAACAGCAATTAAAATATATTGCAAATCAGCAGGTAAACAGGATCTTTAACTCTGAGTTACAAGTAGGCTTGACAGATATGAATCTTTAGGGAGTCGCAAATGCCATAATAAATACCCATTATGTTTATCACCCCTCTGCCTGAGCCAGCAGTCATTCCGCATTATCCAGCTTGTTGTGCTGATACTGTTCAATGGAGGAGAGCTGGAGTCATAAATCACCCAGTCTTTGGCACTGAGGGAGCAATCTGAGTGTGAGATTTCAGCTGCTGCAGCCCTGCCACTCAGCCAGCCACTTAATTCATATTTTCAGTAATGCTCAGCCAATTTGACGAACGACTACAAGCATAAATATAAAAAGAGCATCCATTTTCAAAAAAAAAAAACAGCATTTAATTCAAAGTGACATTCCAAATTTCCCCATAAAACCATAGTGATGCATTTCAACAGCGCATCTTCATCCAGAACAGCTGACATGCCGTGAAATCACACTTTCTGGAGATCATCAGTGACAGTGTGTCTCACTAATGGCTATCTGCCATTTCTCAGTCAGCTCTCTGTGTAGACTTTACCCACCCACCCACCCCCATCCCCTGTCGTTCTAATGAAGTAAGACAGCTCTCTCATGAGTTTGGCCTCTTTGATCAGCGTAAACAATAACCACTAAAGTGACATGCAGCCAGGCACCATGGTTACTCAGGGACATGGGACACCGTAAGCCTTGTGGTCCTTGTGATTGTCATGAGGAGTGAACAGTCTCAAGATCAGACTCAATAAATGTTTGATGTGAATCTTGGTCTTTCTGATGCACAATGCAAATTTCTTTGCTCCTTGGACGTTTTGAGTCGATCACTTTCTGAGCCAGGGTGGGGGTGTTGGATTTCAAGCTGGACCACTGGACTAGACAGGGGAGGCGAGAAGAGAGGGGAACAACCCCAATTAGAGAACATTATAATGTTCTCTAATTGGTTATCTAGTTATCAAACACCATCAATAAGTCCAATAAGCACATTAGACAGGTCAGTGGATAAAGTCGTGTTCAAGTCTAAAGCAGCAAAGCTACCAAACAATGGGGGTTCCCCTTAACTGACAGAAGTGCAAAACGAGCATTAATCGTAGAAGCAACTAAGAACATCATTGTAACTTTGGAAGAGAAGCAGAGAACCACAGCTCAGATGGGAAATTGTTGACAGAACTATTAATAGCTGTGCACTCTGTAAGTCTGGGATATATGGGAGAGTTGTGTCAATATGTAAAAAAGTCACAAGAAGTTCTGTTTAAAGTTGTCACAAGCCATGTAGCTGACACACCTATCAGGTGAAAGAAGGTGGTCTGATCAGATGTGACCAAACTAGATGTTTTAGGCTTACATGAAAAGGACTATATGGAAAACACTCTCAATACACCAATTGAGGCTTTTGTCACCACAACAGACCCGAGCTGGGCCAACATCACTGCAGACGAAGCTCAATCTCTCTACCCATCTCCCGTTCCATCCTACGATTGCTCGTGAACAAGACACCAAGATACTTAAACTCCTCTGCTTGCGGCAGAGACTGATCCCCAACCCAACGGGGGCAGTCCAAGCAAAGATGAGATTCTGAGGTTCCCAAGCCAGACACCCTCCTCTCTACAACTACGCCTTGAGATAATTTCCATGAACAACAAAAACCGGATCGGTGACATGGGGAACCCCTGGTGTAGTCCCACATTCACTGGAAACAGGCTTGACTTTGTGGCAAGAATGCGGACGCAGCGATTGCTTTGGGGCTAAAAGGACTGGATAACCTTTAAAAGCCACATGTTGGAAGATGGATGAAGTTAAATACAGGCTAATCCTGTTAGAAAATATGTTGGAGGTCACAGACGACTTGATACTGGGGCAGAGGTTCACCTTCCACTTGGAAGGCAACCCTAAACATACAGCCAGTGCTACAATGTGTTGGTTTAGGTCAAAGGATACGTGTTTGAATGGCCCAGTCAAAATGCAGACCGAAACTGAATGAAGAACCTGTGGCAAGACTCCAATCTGACTGAGCTGGAGCTGTTTTGCAAAGAAAATGCAAAAATGTCAATCTCCTGAGGTGGAACATTGTTACAAGTAAAAACAGGGGGACAAAATGTTTTGTACTGGCTTTTGCTCAGATTTAATCTTTATTAACCCAGGATTGTATAAAATCCACTCAGTGGCAGGGTCATCCAATTATACACCAAAAAAGCAACACAACAGATGAATGTAAAAATAATGAAATTCCTCATGAAAAAAGGATAACATAAAAAGTAGAAGTTGTGACTTAAAAAAAAGAAGCTGAGCAATCAGGCTTTGTTGAAAACAAGGAGAACTGATGACATGAACTGGGGACGCTCTGTTCCCGTAGTCTTAATGTAACAGTGTTAGATCAACAGAACCTGGAAGTTAGACGATTCATGGCTCACTTGGCTCCGTTTTCCCACTGGATCACTTTTGAGCCTGTGCTGTATAGTTATTTTTTCACATTTGGTCTGTTTGTATGTGGGACATTTCAGGCAGAAATTGATTTGACTACCACAGGAGTGATGGGACAGTAAATGATAGCTGGAAGGACTTTTTCTTTACTTGGCGCTCTCATCCCAGTACATTTTCGGAATGTAGATGTCATTGTGGTTATGTTTAGCAGAGGGACAATGAGTCATGTTCTGTGACTTAAACAAGACAAAAATACAGTCTCAGATAGGTTTGAAGGCCAGGATTTGGGCCAATAAAAGCAATTAGGCTGCATCTAGTCAACTGTCCTGTCCCAGCATACTTTGTCTTAATCTCCAGGTATTACAACCTGTCACTAAGCAATTAATGGACATATTTAAAACATGTATTTCCAAGAGAACAACATTTTCATCTCTTCTGGTTCATTATTGAAAAAAAGGTTGGAAGTTCAATGTGGGAGATTTCTAATTCAAAGTAAACATTTGAACTACTGTTACAGTTAGTGATACTAAGTTAGCAAATCTCTGATAAAAGTAGTTAAAAACAGCAGTCACCTGTTTTCTGCGACTCCCCTCAATCTCTCGGACACACTTGGTTATATCTCAGCTCATGAATATTCAATGAAAAAGCTTGTTATGGAGATATTTTAGCAGCTTTGCATTTCACCTTACTAACATTTAAACCAAAATAAAGATAAATAGTTGACAGCAGCAGCCTTTTTCAAACTTCTGTTATGTTTTTTTCAAATACGGTTATGTTATTTCCATCCCTCTCCTTAATCTCAGCAGTCTTTATACAGGTTTCAAAGCTCTGTAGCATAACGTTAAACAGAGGAGTGAAGAGATTGTGTTACTGATGTTATTATCAATCTTGTAAATATTGATACAACATTATCCTCCTTGTTTTCTGTTGTGGAAGGGGTTTAGTGAAGTCTGATCAGCTCATTGTAGAGTTAAAAATGGCCAGATGTATGAAAAAATGTTGAGGCTTATAGTCTCTTTTTTTACATACTTATCCACTATAATATAATTTATTCTAAGCTGATAATGAAAATGGTACATTTGAAAGGAATTTGTAGCTGGATTTAAATAGAAAGGGGCTGAAAGTATTACTGGGTCAAGTCATTTCCCCCTACACCCCCTGCAGGGCGGGGCAGACCCTGCAGCTCATTGTCCGACAAGGGTGGTGAACCTTTAGCATAATGAAGTGGAGACTTGGAATGTGCCATTGTGGAGTCCCTGTCCAGTATCCCATGAGACCCAGTCTCCACCAACCCCACACACCCACACACACTCAAAGGGTTCAGGTTCCACTCCCGACCTGGAGACAGTGGCTCTGTTGTTTGGGCTGATGTCATAAAAGGTTTCAGCAGGATAAAGTGCTGTGTGTGGCAATGATGGCATATTATGAAGCCCTCTCCAGGTTATTAGCCAGAATCCTGATTATTAAAATGATGCAATGTTTTTTTTACTATTTATCTGGACAAACAGTTACCAGAGGGAGCTTTTGTTCCGTATTGTTTGACATTAAAGTAACATTGCATGGGACACTAAAAATCTCATACAGAGATGTCTTTGTTGGTTAAGGGTTAAAATGACAGGGTTCCCAGTTGAAGGCCAGCTGAGTATTTTTGTTGCCCTATTCTTGTTTTTTCCTCCTCTCTTTTTCCTGTCATCGTTCTGTTTGGTGTATACATATATAAACAGAAATAAACAGGTCAACATAGCTTTAAATGCTAACATCTTAAGATACACGGCTGTCTGATTGCTTTTTCACCAATTAGATTATTATGGGTGTCAAATCATTGCGTAGACTGAGATTAAAAAACGTAGCATGTTAAATATGGCTGTAATTAATTAATTAATTAATTAAAGCCATATTTAACACGCTACGTTTTTTAATCTCGTTAATCTAATTTTTAATCTTGAATTTTACTGTTCCTGCATGCGAGTTGCCTTTAAATAAAATCAGTTTTTATGCTTTGGGTTTTTTGTGCTTGAGTTGGGGGTTAACCACACCCTGAAGTGGACATCGATTGGCTGTCATTAGGCCTGCTTATCATTAGCTGACGCTTCCGTTTTAGTGGAGAGGGACAAGGGGAGTGAGGAGGAGCGGTGAGTTGAAGACAGTGCTGCCACCTTAGCAACTTTGTGGCTGTATTTAGTGAGTTTTTAGACCCCTCTAGCGATTCTTTTTCCAAAAAGTGATGAGTAACAAATCTAGGGATTCTTTCTGGTGTTACTGGAGACTTTTGGGTGAAGCACGTATCCTTGTTACTCTCACTGAGCTGCGGTGGAGCCGTGGACTGCTCTCCGTCTCAGAGCGCTCACAGCAGGCAGCAAGTCCATGCACAGCCCCCCCCCTCCCCCAAAGAGATTAAAAAAATTAAATCTCTTGACAGCACTAACTGTTATACAATTTGCTTCCTTTCTCTATTTTCCCCCAGAGATCATGCAGAGCCATCTTGGAAAACATTGTCAGTGGATTTGTAATCTTTTATGACAACACTATACTTATAGTTTTCCCCTAATTACCTCCCATAAAGCACACATCAGAAGCATGGGGAATTCTTTATTTAAAACTTTTTTTTGTGGAAATCCTTCGCAACCTCATGTTTAAGTTACCGGTTTGCTGTAACAACACTCTGATGCTGATGCTGTTACTGAGTGAAGAACTTTTAAAGTGGCCATTCTTAAAATCATGAGAAGCTATTGACATTTAATAGTCGATTTAAAATCAGTATTAAAGAAAAGAGTAATATCAACAACATGCAGAGACATGTCTGTTATTTATTCAGGCTGCGAAAAAGCGAGAGAGAGAGCAAGACTTCAGAAGATATCAGCAAGGCTTAACAGAATGTAGCAAAGATGACCTGTTTTATTCTTTTAAGGTTTTAATCTGTCTTTAGTTAGGAAAAGTTTGGAAGTGCCTGACTTAAGGCATCTACATTCCCTAGGAAGACACACGGTTGGGTTTAACAACACTCTAACGTGCTGATGCTGCTACTGAGTGAAGTTACCTATTTTCAGCATCAGTAAGGTGTTTAAACAAAGTCAGAGGAAGCAAAACAAATAGTCATTTAAATGAAAACTGTGTTTTCTACAATGTGCAAAGATGTCTGCATTTCATTCAGGCTGTGAGAGAGGGACAGAGAGAAAGACTTCAGCAGATAACGAGAATGCTGAATGGAGTACAGCAAAGTTGCTTTGGAAATGTTGGCAGCCTTTTGTAACTTTCAGAGTTGAGGTAAGGATCTATGTGTTCCAGGAATATATATGGAAAATGTCGTTTTACTAATGCAAGCCCCAGCTAACCGCTTAAGTAAGATGCTAAAGACAGTTTGAAATGTCCACATTGTTATAATTTCCTTTCTTTCAAGATCTTTTATGAAAAGCGTATTAATGCCAGTTTTTGGTGGAGGCTGATCTGATCCTTAGAGTATTATCATAGAAGTGTTTTATATGTGCACATTGTGTATTTCTTTATCTAGCTTGTAAAGAGAAACAAAAGAACTGATTAAACTTTTTTGTTCTATCTACATACCAGGCCGTACCTCTAATCTCTCACAAAAAAAACATGTTGCAATCAGAAATGCACAAATCTTTCACAAAGTGCAAGTCTTATAAACAAAGCAGAAATTGCTCCCAAATGTCCTTGCACATGCAAACATGGCCACACCAGAATGTGCACGCATATCACAGTGAAAAACCCACGCAGAACAAATATAAATGCAACACATGTCCAAGTGAGAGTCTGCAGGTGGTCAGAATGAATCACGCAGAACATCTGATCCTGTCAGACGGCACTTCATTACACAAACGGGGAATAATAATCTGGCTTTGTCACAGTATCTTAGATAGTAACCAGACTTACAGAGGCAGCAAAACCATCAGCTGGACAAACTGTTTACTTTTTACCACAGCTGAGCAACAATTGGACCAAAGAAGACCAATAACCAAATAGATGTCACTATTTTTCACGGAATGCATGTGTTTTAGATGAAAGATTGATTCATGAAAGATTGTTTGTCCTTGAAAGATGGGTCAGAATGGGATCAAGCTGTAGGAAGAGGGAGAATCCTCCGCCAACAACAATGACAGGAAACGAGCACTAACGTCCTGAGGTCTGAACCTCCTCTTGACCATCCTGGCTCAAATAGTTACTATAGGTGTGTCCATTTCTGGCTCTAATGCAAATAATTTCTCAATGTTGCGTCTGTTTTATTATGAGCCTTATCAACCAGCTAATCCTTAAAGCATGCCTTTCAAAGTCAGTAACTTGAGTAATAGCTCAAACTATGCCGGCAAACAGACCCTATTCATACTGCATTAAATGTTTTATTCCCAAACCACTTACCTTCAGAAATCACCTAATCACCTAAACATGTTCTTTCATATGTCATTTCATCTAGGTAAAAGTATAAATCCTCAGAGGTTTGTTTGAAAACATTAGTGAACATCATAAAGACAGAGGACACAGCAGACAGGCCACGGTCAATGTTATGGAGAAGTTTAAGACCGGAGTGGAAAGAGATCTGTTCAACCCATCATCGGAAAAAATGGAAAGGGTGCAACGCAACTGCAAACCTAACCAACGCACGGTTCTCCACCTAAACTGACAGGGTGACCAAGGAGAGCATTAATCAGAAAGCAGCCAAGAGACCCATGGTAACTCTGGAGGAGCTGCAGGGATCCGCAGCGCTACAAGTCTCTCTTGTATGAAGAAGAAAACGGAAAACTACTGTTAAATCAATGTTCTAAGACGTTGTGTTTGACATTTTTAGGAAGCAAAACAAACATGTAGAATGTGTAAAATGAAATTAAACAGCACACATCACCCTGAAAATAGCAGCTCAAGAGAGAAACATGGTAGTGGCAGCATCATTCTATAGGGATATTTGTCCTTAGCAGGGACAGGGAGGCATTTCAGAGCTGATGGGAAGACAGATGGAACTAAATTCAGGTCAATCATGGAAGGAAACGTGTTAGAGGCTACTAAAGACTTGAGGCTGGTTTCGAGGTTCTCCTTCCACCATTTGAGTTTGCAAGACACTGAAATAGTCGATCTTCACAGACGTTCCCCCTTCAGTCTGAATAAGCCTGAGCTATTTTGCACAGAATGGGCAAAAATATCAGTCTCTAGATGTGCAAAGCTGGAAGAGACATACCCTGATGTAAATATTTGGAAAGATTAGTCTGACTCAGAAGAGATGAATGCAAATGCATGCCACACTTTTGAGATTTTTATTCATAAAATCTTTGAAACCCGTGTAAACTGTTTATTTACAAGTATGCACTACGTTGTGTTGGTCTATCCAATAAAATCCCAAGAAGATACACAGAAGTTTGTTGCTGTAGGTTCATGGGGTATGAAAACTTTTGCAAAACACTTTAAAGATCCTTTATTTTGAAAAGTGACATGAGAACGTTAACAAACAGGAAACAAGTGTTTGGAGGTCTTGTCTGTTAAAATATTCTTCAAATGAGTCACCGCTGTCCTATACAGCCCTAAAAAGCCTCACATGAATGTGATCTCTGAGGACCTAAGCATAAAAATCTGATATAAATCTCCTCCCACAATCGTTTTAGGATGTTTCTGTTGTAAAATTATGCCTTTCTGCACAGGTTTCCAGTTAAAGTGACAGTAAGGCCTGAATGGGGACACACTGGTTCCAAGCTCTTTAATAAGCAACTTTTATAGGAATCAGATTAGAGAGAAGAAATGGCAAACAGAGGGCACTTCGACACAAAGTCGTGTGTGTGGTATCTACGAGTTGCAGAGTCACAAAAACCCACACACAGATATATACGCCTCCCTGCGTTGGAGATTTCATCTAGACACAGCCAATTTCATCTGACAAAAGTGCTCTTCCTTTTCTGTAATTACTGTTTGAAGAAGTGCTTATGAAAGCAGCCATCAGTGAAGAAGAGAGCTTACAAAAAAACATATCACACCCTCTTACTGCAATCCGAATCATAGACACTGCTTTTATTGGAAACACAAGGAGAATTTGGTCCAAATATACAATTTCAATACAATGTTACATATTTGGATAATTATTATTATAGATAAATGATTAAAAGAAAATGCATGTATCAGCAAACATAAACCCATGATTTCAGCTTTTTGTCTAAAATTACATAGTTAATCATTTCTCTGATCCTGGTAGGTGGTGGTTACATTTTAAAACAAGAACTGCCTTATCAGCTCCAGGTTATATAACCAACAAAATTTACTCCCACTGTTTTTTGTGCAGCTGCTTTAAAAAGAAGAAGAAAAGAAAACAAACTAAACATGCAATGCACTGCACACAATACTTTGAAAATATTGTTTTAAAATGATTGTATTTCATACAAGAAGAAGTCAAAAATACTCAAAGCACTGTGAAAACAGAAATGTTCTTGTTCTTAAGAAAACAAGGCCAAGCAAAGCTATTTAAAAAAAGGTTGACCTGGGGCATGATTATGGCAGTGGTTTCAATAATGAGCATTTTTTTTTTTCCTTTTTAGTACTAAGACTTTCAGAAATCAAGGTGCTCCAGATGTTGGCTAGAGGAAAATTTAGCTCAACTGTTTAACTATACAGTCATGTTGTTAAAAAAGCCATCTGGCAAGCATGTTGCTCTAAACTCTAAGCATTAAAGAGAGAATAAAAGATGTAAAAGTTACCTATATAATTAGCAAGAATTCAGTCCAACATGAATCCCTGAATTCTCAAAAAAATTGATTTTGTCCACATATGTATAATTTCAAAGTAAAAGTATTGATGTTAGTGGTTTCGTAATTTTACTCTTTTTGGATCAATTGAGTATAAAATATTGCCTTTTTTCACACTTTTAAAGAAATAAGCCAGTTGTTTTGCTTTATATGGGGTTACCTTGGATTAGCAGTCAGTATCTTACCTGTGCTTGATTACCTTCTTTTAACGACCAGTACATGGTGTGCGTGCTCTACCAGCAGAGCTACACAGCACCCCATAACAACCTTAGTTCAAACAAAAACAACACTTTTGAACCCGAGAGACACTTATCAGTGTGAGCCAATGACAAAAGATGATTTCTGCTTTATGCAAATAACTTAAAATTTTATATTGGTTTACATGAAGACATTTTTTATAGAGATCAATTGTTTTTTTTACACCTATTAAGGATCAATTCCTAACAATCTTGTATGTAAAACACAATGCACCTGTTGGTTTTCTTGAAGAATAACAGCAGGCTTCAAGAAAATACCTGTCTAATTTAAACTTGAAAGCAGTGTGAGGGTTTATAAACTAGCGGTCACATGAACTGGGGCCACTCTAATAAGCAGTCAGCTTGACTTTCTGGTCTGAACTCATGCTGTCTTCTACCAGTTCGAAAAAGTCAGATTTTCTGAGCTCCTAGTGTCAGAACCACACCAAGAACCCTCCCACGAAAAGATGGAGGCCTTTAAACAATCCTGAGTTTAGTTAGTAATAAGACAAGTTCCTTCTACTATTAGTATTAAACCAGAAGAAAGCACAATACTGTATAACCTCTATCGGTGAGCAGGTTTATTTAGTGCCTGACCGATAAAATGGTAAGAAATACATTGTTAGCTGTTTGGATCATTAACGATGAGCAAATCTTACTGGTTTTCCTCCTTTTAACTAGAACACACTCAAACGAGTGTTTTATTAAACACATATTGAAGTTCTGACTGCAAATTAAATACAACATTGTTTATGTTTCACCAAAATGAGACAATCCTGAGAACTATTAACTGCAGGTCAGACACTGACTGTTGATAAATACTCCACAGGACCCCACTACAAAAAGAAGAGTAAGTTATCAATTTAGGATTTCTAGACTGTTAAAAAATGTTCATGATAACACATAAATATTGAATAATACCATATTCTTGCCTCCTCCTCCTGCTCAGATTAACTCTGTTATACATAAAAAAAAAATCTCCATAAACTTTCATAAAGAATCTTTGACTTCATTTAGTTTAAGCATTTACACTGTTGTTATATATTTTGGTAAGTATTAGGTTTGATTGACTATATAATTAAACTATTGCATTCTAATTTCAATGTATTCTACTCTTAGACCCCATGTTTTTATCCTCCAGGCACTTTCCTGCAAGATGACAGAGTAAAAACTTCACAGTCTGGTAAACAGAGCAATGACCTTTGGAACGGCTGTTGTGCTTTGGTCTGTTTTTCCGTTCTGCAGTGACGAGAGCGGATTCTGTTCTCCTGGGGCGAATTGAACGTTTTTGACCCTTAATCACTGCTCTTCCATTTTTCACACCTCGCCTCCCCTTACACGTTCTCACTTCCACCTACCTCCATCCTCACGCACACTTCACATGGCCTGCAAGCACAGCACACTCACACAGCGTTGCCGTGACAACCACAAGCTTTAACCTCCTCAGCTTGCCAGAAAGTACATTTTAAAGTTTGGGCGCAAAAAGGTGAGGCCAGACCAGTAGAGTTCGACTCCTGAACCAGAGCTGTGTGTGTGGGGTGTATGAGCTCCGTCAGGGTTTGTGTGTGTCACTGGCTGAGCGACAGGGCTTGGACACAGGAATGCCAGACAGGATGCAGGAAGAAAATTCCAGAAACAGTTGAGTTAATGCAACAGACGCCTCAAGGTGCCCTTGCAAAGCAGAGACACGACTTAAAAAGAGTCTCTGGAGTCTAATTTTCCCTCCGATGTGCTCTGATGTCTCCCAGTTCCCTTCTCAACTTGGAAAATCTCTGTTAGTGCAAAGAAAATTCCCAAATGGGATTGCTGCTCAGCATGATTTACTTCTTCTTCTTTAATTGGTAATGTAAAAGTAATGGGAAGCTGCTGAATTAAAAAGCCAACACTTGACAATGACTTTGTTGGGGAAGGACTATTGTTTGCCTTGACGTCTCTTCCCCTTGGGTTGCGTGCCAGACTCAAGTGAACTGCCACAGCTCCATTAGGCCATCTGTGGAGAGTATCGGGAGTAAACACAAGAACAATTGCTGTGTATTCCTAGGACAAACAACATAACCCAGCAATGCTCAAGTGCAGAGCACAAACAAGCGTGGGTAGTTGCTATTTTCATGTGAGAAAGAGAGAAAAAAAAAATCTCTTAAATACCAGAAACATGAATCTGGGCTGGAAAACCCAAAGCTGTCATTATATTGTTGTTATGAACTAAGATGGATGAAGTGCGGCGGTGGCTTCTGCTTTTAACATTCATTCAATCAACATAAATGCTTTAAACCTAGAAGACAGGGGTTTCTGTGTCTCATTTTAGTTTTTTGTTTTTGTTTTAAACAGCTGGCAAGAGAAAAAGTTAACAAGAGCTAACAAAAAGTCGTTTTTTTCCGGTTAGATGTGCACTGATTGATCAGTCGGCCAAATTATTTTTTTTTTTATCATTTGGAAAGAAAAAAAAAAACTTGAGACATCAGATTATGCTAAAAGTCTTCACATACTAGAAACACTGCTTGGACCTCACCAATAAGCATGTTACTGTAGTTATTACGTCACAGATATACATTTTCTCCTACAGGGGCAAGAACGCACTGGCTTGTCAACCGTCAGGAGAGGGGATGGAAACAAGTGAAAAGAGAGTATAAATGCAACTCTTGTTATCACTGAGATATCAGTTATACAAACACCAAATCTCCCCGCACTATTTCTTTAAAACAAGTGTGTAAGAGACTGCAAATCATTAAGTCACGTAGAGTTGTTTTTGGCTTTCTCTATCAAAATCTAGTAGGTTATGTTCATGAATATAATATGTTGTCAAAGTTATCAGGCCAAAAAAGCAAATCAGCGCTCAGCTGACCTTATTTTTTAAAAATGGAATCAACCTTTGGGAAAACCCTTATCGGTCCTGTTTTGCTTAAAACGTAATGTTATCATTTAGATTCAACAGACCGATTCCTAAACATCTTAACGCTTATGTTTTCTATCTCTTGTCAGGCTCTTACAGCCCAGTGGAAACTGTTTATGATTCAGTTAGTACAATATGCAATAAAGGAAGCGATAACAGGTTTAATGCCGCGTTTTTCGGTCCTTCTTCCCATCATGAATCAAGGATGAGCGTTATTTGAAAACACAGACAGAAACAGCCTCGGGGGTAAACATCCAGCAAGGCTCAGCGAGGGGGGCACAGATGTCCTCGAATGGAGCTTCTCCTCAAGTGCTTTGCGTGAAACACAGCCTAACACACCCAGACACACACACACACACAGATGCAACAGCGTGGCAAGAGACAATAAAAGCAGGAAAAGACAGGCTAGGGAACAATTTTTCTCCAGAATGTTTCGCAGGCAAAGATGAAAGGGTGAAACTAAACCACACAAAGGGATTTGTTGCATGAAGATTAAATAAACAGAACCAAATGATTCCCTGCTGTTTGTTGTGGACGACGTAGAAATGAAAGTTAGCCTAGTTGTTGTAGCCAATGGCATCTAACTGCGTAGCAAACTTTTTTTTTTTCTCCTCGACTTTCCTCTCCTTGTTTTTCTGGAGCCTGTTTTGATCTGACTTAATAAATAACCTAGATGTGTCAGAATCCAGAACATTCTTCTGCTCTGCTCTATGAGATGGACCAGGAGAAGTTTTAAAAATGAGCATTATGGCTAACCACCCAGGAGGGTCTCCATGTGTGTTCTTAAATAAATAATACAATTAGTCGCAGGTACACCCCCAAATTAGTTTCTTACGGCTTATTTGTAGGTCCACCACACGTAGCTATTAGCACAAGAACTGAACTACATTATTTGACTAAATAAAGATTCTTTGAATTTGAATTTCATCAAACCTTTATTTCATTTATAAAAACACAAAAACGAGCATTCTAAGCTTTTTTTGGCATTGGGATCATTACATTGAGATGATTGAAAACCATGGTTAAAACAGCCTATATATATATATATATATATATATATATATATATATATATATATATATATATATATATATATATATATATATATATATATATATATATATATATATAAAGTTTGTTTTTTTGCAGAAAGGGCTTGTTCACTTGTGCTTGTGGGGTGGAGTAGTGGGGGCACAGAAGCATGCAGTTGCCCATGGTGCCACTTAAGGAACAACTGCCCCTGTCTCAGGGGCAGATTGACAGAGTGGGCCCCTGTTTCTTAGGAGAAGGGAGTCTCCTAACTCCATATTACTGACACAGAAGACCCTTTCTCCCCACCCCCACCTGTCCAACCTCTCCACCACACCTGACTCTCAATGAAAGGACCAACCTGTCAGCTGTCATCAAAGCTTGATAATAATCAAGTCATCAGAATCGAGTGTTGGCCTAATTAATCAGCCAGTGGGTGGGTGTTGTGAGATGAGGCAGGGACATGTAACTAACCTTCTCGGAGTTGATGCTCAGCTTCTTCTCCACCTGCTCGTGGACTTCTCCGTTCGTCTCCTGGACCACCGGGACCGGAGTGAGCTCCCTGGGTGTCTCCTCCTGTTCCTGCTCAGCGACCTCCACCTCCACCTCCACCTCCTCTTCATCATCCACCACCTCTGCCATCTGCACGTCCCCGTTTTCTGTCCCGTCTGCCTCCGTGTCCTCCTTCTCCACCACTGCCTCCTCCTCTGCCACCTCCACCACCTCTTCCTCCTCCTCCTCCTCCTCTAAAGGTAAGGGGAGCCCCTCGGAGACGTACTCCTTTAAACATTTTAAGTTGTGCTTCTTCAGCAGCTGCTCCGTCTCCGGGTCCACCACAATAAGCTCCAGCGGGCCCACGGTGGCTCGTATCCGGGACACGACCTGCTGGTGGCTCGCGCTCTCCACCTCCTCGCCGTTCACGAACACGAGCCGGTCTCCCGCGCGGAGCCCCGAGGACTCGGCCGGGCTGTCGGGCTCCACTAAGCGGATGAACTGGCCCGTCTTGCCCTTCTCCCCGTGGAGGTGGAAGCCGTAGCCGTTGTCCCCCTTGTGCAGGGTGCAGAGCCGGGGGCGCAGATACTGGCTTTTGCTCGGCATGGTGAGCTTCTCTCCTTCGCAGTGCTGCTCAACCTGTTGCTCCCTCAACGATGGAAGTGACTGAGACTTTCTCAGGATGCTGCTGGGGAGGCTGTGTTTGTTTTAGAACGAGTTGTATCCCTTAAAACACCCAGCCCCCGTCCTGTTGGGGAGATAAGTCCGTGAGGGGGGGCAGAGAACCGCGCTGGAGAGAGTGAGTGTCCCACTCTCTTCTCCTCACTTTCCCACAAGTTACTGCGAGGACGCCTGGTTCAATCCGAACTGTGGATCCAGTGGGTCTTGACCCGGGTCTAGCGATTAGATCTGAGCACACATTAAACCCACTCAGCAGTGAAAACGTTTCAATGCTGCTGCAGAAGTGGAAAAGCCACTCAGGAAGAGGGAGGTGCGTTCACGGAACAGCCCAGCTGCTGCTTTATGCAAAAGGGGACGAGTGGATGAGTGAATACAAACCGAGGCTATCCAGAAACAGAAGCGGTTCTTGCATGAACGGCGCACTGGGCGAGCCCTTCCCTTTCCGCCCTATTTATAAAGATATAAACTTATTTATAATTTAGTCTTTACTCTTCTCTCAGTCTGAGATGGTATTTAAAAGAAAAATGTAATGATCTGTTATGGTTTTGATGTTTCCTTGTTTTATTATCTATCTATCTATCTATCTATCTATCTATCTATCTATCTATCTATCTATCTATCTATCTATCTATCTATCTATCTAGTCCATACAGCATACAGTCCTTCATTCTCAGATCTTTCTTTTTGTAGCCTTTGAAAAGTATTTTTTAAATAGTTTTTCAAGCTACATGAATGTCTACCAAAACTCTTTCTTTAGACTTTAGCTGCTTTTTTTTTGGGAGGGGGGGGGGTCTTCTTTTTTTGTCAAGTCATTAAACTTTTCTCTATAATTGATATGCTTAACCTAATGGATGAATCACGTGTGTTTACAGAGAAAGTTAACAAAGATCATGTTGTTAACTTTGGGTATCTTTGGGCCCTTTAATACCAACCTGTCACTAAATCTACATAGAATAACAGATTTTAAAGTGTATAAAGCATTATGCCAGATACAATAACATGATATGCAAAACACTGAGCTGAAAACTTGGCATACAACACATGATCAACTGAGGGATGGTGCATTGTCAGGCCACCATGTGGTTGAATGGTACACATTCAGAAATGTCTAATTATATTAGAGTAAGGTATCATAAACAAACTGACCATTTCAGGAGCTAAAGTATATGGTGAGTTTCTCTACTTTTTCTTATTTCACATAGAATTTTACTGCTATTTTGTGCGTATCAACTTATCATAGTCAGTAATTTTTTCGCAGCAAAGAACAAAAAAATAAATGCACAAACTCATTCCTGCATCTGCAGAGTGAATCATACTATAGATGGATGTGAGGGGGCGACAAGGAAAGCTGAGTACAGATGTAACAGAGAATCACACGTGTACTCCACCCACTGTAACTTTAAAGAAAAAAAAACAGAAAACTAATCCGACTTATTGCAGCACACTTAGCAAAAACACCACAATTTAAAAATGAATTTATTATTCATTTAAAGGTTTTCCCTTTTGATTATTATTAATTACAGAATCAATACTTTGATCTGTCCTGCATTAGTAAAGGTGTAGGCTACTTACTGTATTTGCACACAGAGGAGAATAAACTGGGGACTGCTGCCACACTGTGGCTCATTAACCTCAGCACACCCTGTCATTCAGGATGGAGTCCAACTCCTGTCTCACCACCACACACTCACACACACGCATGCACAAAGCAGCACAGACAAGACTTACTTCAATAAGGCAACATCACATACATTACAAAATATACTTTTTATATCTTTCGTATGATAACAAAGTACTTTAATGGCACTTTGTGATCACTGTGACGCCTCCAAAGAGGGAGAGACAACCAAACGTTCATAATGAACAGTGTACAAAGTAATACAGAATGCGGTGCATTAACAAATACAGCTTGGCACAGTCTCAACAACAACATCCATCTTTAGAAGAGACAACAATGCTTAGGGGCTGTTTGGAATCTGTGTGCGAGTAAAAATTGGGTTTTTTTTGTACATGAGGTGAAACTACAGTGCCACTGAGATGTTTGCAGACTCTCATACATCACAGATATGATAGTCCCAGTAACCTTGGACTTTCTTTCTCTGATTTCTTTGAACTGTTCTTCCAGAGTTGCCTGATAGTGCAACATTAAACTTCAAAGATATAGTCAATAGATTTACCATTGCGTTTAGATCAGGGTCATTCCAGAAGTCTGATGATAGCCTGTTTTATCCATTCCAAACCCAGTTCTGAGGTATGTTTTGGATCATTGTCCATTGAACACCAGTTGTGTCCAAGTTTCAACCACCTGATCCAAACTCCCCTCTTCAGATAAAAGGAAATTGGTTAGGATGTTCATGAACGACCCAAGGCTTGAGGCTCCAAGCAGTAGAGCACGATGGTGGCAGAATCAAGCTAAAGTGCCTTTTTGCTGCAAGTAGCACTGGTGCATGTTCCAGTTCAACTGAAATTTGCAGCTGCCAACATGGACAAGCCAAATGTTTTCTGGAGACATGTTTTAAGGTCAGATAGGGTAAAGATTAAGCTGTATTAGCCACTTTCACACCAGATTTGTTTGGTACACTTGAAATAAAGCAGAGTTTGTTTCCTTGGACAGTCCGGTGTCTTTGGGCAGAGGTGAAAGCGCATCCAAACTCTGGTGTGGACCAAGAAGGTGAACAATGGTACATAAAATGGTACATCA
Organism: Valencia hispanica; assembly: GCA_963556495.2. Classification (NCBI taxonomy): domain Eukaryota; kingdom Metazoa; phylum Chordata; class Actinopteri; order Cyprinodontiformes; family Valenciidae; genus Valencia; species Valencia hispanica. The sequence goes on along the minus strand of OY747718.1, from coordinate 20,975,000 downwards.
GTCTCAGTTTACTTGCAAGTGAAGCCTATGGGGTTTGCTCACAGTGAGAATGCATCGAGGCTGTCCAGTGAACCAAAGGTTTTGACTATTTATGTGATACCAAAACATCTAAATCCTTTCAAGAACTCGCTCGGCATTAGCCACAGTCCTTGCCTGCAGCTCACACTGGGTGGCTTCTTGTGATAGTGAACCAAACAACCACATGTTGTAACTGCATATTGTTGTCCAGACAGTTTGGTCAAAGATCATTGTGAAAGCGAACCAAACCAAAAGAAGAGGTGAAATAATCAAGCCCCTTGCAATATCCCAGTCTGAAAGCGAAGTGATTTTGGAGGAGCCGAGGTGAAGCCAACCTAAGAACACTGTACTAACTACCAAGCATGTTGGTGGCAGGGTCATGCTGATGGGCTGTTTTTCTTAAAGTAGTATTAGCTTATTGCACAATGTGCAGGGAATAATTATGGAGGACTACCTCCAAATTCCTCAACATTACTTAAAAATTTACAGCTGGATGGTTGAATAGTGGTAACAGTTTGGTGTTCCAACAGAACAGTGATCTGAAGATCACAATGAAACTGGTTTTGGATGGATAAAGCCGAGGATTATGAATCTTTCTGAATTACCTTCCCAAACCCCAGAGCTCTATCATATTGAAAATGTACAGTTTATGTCTCTAAGCTGGGTTTGTCCCAGGAAACCAACCAATTTAACTGACCTGTACTAGTTCTGATGAGTAAATATGGCAAATATTGAGCCAGAACTGAGTGTTCCTCAGCATTAAACTACCCTAATTTGACCCCCTGTGAGTTGAAGAAATCACAGTAAAGTCAACTTTTTGCTTCCAGACCTTTTTTTGGAAAATCATTGAAGTTTAATGTTGGAAAACCAGCACACATAGAAATATTAAAAGTCTAAATTAATGTGACATTAACACCCATGATGAATGTATGTAAACGTCTAACTGGGACTGTATATCTACAGTATCTTGATATGAATGTACAGACAGACACAAGGTTGGTAATTGCCCTCAAAATATTGGCTTTATTCTATCTAACAGCAGTACAGACGTGTACAGATGGGGCCATTTAGCTACAACCTGACTGTGTGCTCTTGATTGAAGATGAAGACTGTAAGGCTAGAAAGAGGGGAGTTCAGTTCACAGTCTGGTAAAACTGGAATGAAGCAAACTCTGATGGCAAGAAAAATGCTATATCCACATGAACAGTCGCTTTGATGGTCCATGAAAACCTGCCGTTGTCAAGGGAGTCCCTGCAGACGGGTATACCATTTCAGATTGTTACTCCTGATTTGTACTCTGATACAATTGTCACCACAAAGCTCACAAACATTTCTACACATTACACAAACTATTTAAATTCACATTTCAGGAAAGGGATGGCAGTAAGTCCAGATTTGCTTTCACTCAGCCATAAGCTCTGCCCAGAAGTTGAGAATATCCGCCTCTAGGGGGGTATGGTTTCTTGGATTGGCTTTTCATAAGAGAGAGCAGACATTTTTCTTTATTATTTTACCTCGACCCCATCTTCAATCCTACCCCTTCCTTTCTCCCTCCATCTTTTTTTCTCCTTTATCCGTCTCTCTGCGTGGCATTCAACATCTGCTACCCGAGGCTGCAGCACCCAGACTTGTGCTTCTGAGACTCGATGTAGTCGTGAATCTTGAACTTGGGCTCATTTGGCTGCTGCGTCGCTCTGTGCTTTAGCTCCCTGACAGAGAAAAGGAGAAGGAGAAAGAGAGAGAGAGGGAGGGGGGCAGAGACAGGAAGTTAGAAGCAGAGGGGGTGGATGTGTGGGATGGAGCACAGACAGGGCGAACAAATCAAGAATATAAAAAAGGAGGAGGGAGAAAGGAAAGCAGAAACATTGAGATTTTATCAAAATGCCTCTGGTAAAATATCCTTTATCACAGCTTATGCTTAAAACTGACATCACATGGAGAAAACAAATCGCCTACATTTAAGCCTCAAAGGTAGATTTTCATTTATTGCAAACTCTGTAGAATGATAATCTAATCAAGCCCCACTGGGGACAATGCTCTTGGTGTGGAATGATTCTCGTCTCTTTTGCCAAACAGAATGCTGTCACCAAACAACTCTGCCTTCAACTCATCTTAAAACACAGACTTTATGACAGAAACATTATGATGGGATTATTTGTTGCAAGGAGAGCTTGCGTGTTGATCCTGGTGAAATCAGTGCTCCTTAGACAGTATCTATGGAGACGAGTGGTTTGCAGAATCTGCCTGTATCTCTTCATTAGGAAGGCATTAGAAATGATCTGTACATCTGTATTTTAAGTGCAGTAGGTGTTTTTTTTAACTACTCTACCACATCTGCTGTCTTTTACATTTTAATTTTGGTTTACATTGTGACCAGTGACAGAGGCTTTCTTGGCTTATCTTTCAGTAATATGCAGCTGAATCAAACATTTCTCAGCTGTAATAAAAGCATGACTCTAATTACTTTTGTGGCCTTCATTTGTGAACAAAAACTAAAACCTTGACGCTACTTCTTGACACCTTCATCATCAGGGAGTCTGAAGACAGATCAATATCAAATAATTGATTCTGTTTGCATAATTAAAAGGCTGTAAAATATATTTACAACCCCGGGGTAAAGACAGTTTGAAAAGACACATAAAATCAAACTAAACTTTTCCTGTTTTAGGTCCGTTAGGATTACCAAATAATTTCTAGTTTTATTAAAGTCAGAAGAGTACATACAATTCTTTAGCATTTGGTAGAATTGCCTTTTGTGGTGTATGGCATAGCACAACTTTTAGGGTATCTCTCCACAGTAGTTTAAGGGTATTTTGGGCCATACCTCCAGACAGAACTGGTGACTGAGTGAGGTTTGTAGACCATCTTCTCACACATTCCTTTTAAGCCTTGTCCACAATTTTTCCCAGGCTTTGTGATGGCCACTCTTTGTCTTTATGTCGCTTTGCAAGTAATTTGTCAGCATGCTTAGAGTCCTTGTCCATTTAGAAGAACTTTTAATGCCAAACATTAAATTCTTGTCTGATATCTTGAGTTGTCACTTCAATATTTTGTCACAATGCTTTTTCCTCATGATGTCGTCTGTTTTGAGAAGTGTGCCATTCACTCTTGCCACTAAGCACCAACACAACATATTACTGACACTCCAACATACTTCACAGTTCTCAGGCTTGCAAGCTTCCCCCAGCAGCTCCTTCCAGAACAAGTTAATCTCTGGGACCCAGAACCCGTTTCCCTCCTGAGTGATATGATGACTGGACCTTATCTTTGGTGCTTATACTTGCATATACAGTGGCTTGCAAAAGTATTCGGCCCCCTTGAACTTTTCCACATTTTGTCACATTACAGCCCCAAACATGAATCAATTTGATTGGAATTCCACGTGATTTATACAAAGTGGTGTACAGGTGAGGAGTGGAACAAAAATCATACATGATTCCAAACATTTTTTACAAATAAATAACTGAAAAGTGGGGTGTGCGTAGTTATTCAGCCCCCTTTGGTCTGAGTGCAGTCAGTTGCCCATAGACATTGCCTGATGAGTGCTAATGACTAAATAGAGTGCACCTGTGTGTAATCTAATGTCAGTACAAATACAGCTGCCCTGTGACGGCCTCAGAGGTTGTCTAAGAGAATGTTGGGAGCAACAACACCATGAAGTCCAAAGAACACACCAGACAGGTAAGGGATAAAGATATTGAACATTGGAATTCACCTCTGGAACCCAGCCGCGGTCAGGTGCAGAAATACTTTTCAGGTGTAAGAATCCCTACCCTCAGTTTATTAAACCGTGCGCACGGATTTGGGGGTCCTGCAGAAAAGTATAGATATTTGAGTCATTTTAGCCGGGTAATTTTTTATCAATTACAGTTTTGTCCCCACCACTTAGAAACCCGATATTCTTTTTGTTCTTTGTTTTTTAAACAGTGCATCCACCAGCGCAATTTTCATATATTCAGTATCCTCTTTAATGCAAGGTGTTCTAATTATGCTGCGCTACCAGCTCTATGCTTCCCAGAGGCAAGACGGACATACATTGTGCGGTTTTTGGACCATTTCCACAAATTTTGGGATCGGTTTGTCTTCAAAAACGTATAAAAACAAATATTGCATTTGTTGTGCATGGAGTTGAGACAAACCTGGTCACTAGTGAGATTAAGTATATCTTAGTCGTCTTATTTACAAGTTAAAGAAATAATACCCTTTTTTCAGTTTAAAGCTCTGAAAAGGTCCAGCACGATGCCCAAATCAGCACATAAAACGTGCGTATGGATTCCAAAACCATGCGAACGTTTTATTAAACAGAGGGTACAAATGAACCTCAACATATGAACCTCAAAATTATTTCTGCACCTGACTCCTGCTGGCCTCCGTGCAGAGATGAAGGGAAGAGTGTTGAGTGTTTTTATCATTCTATTCCTCTAGTGTGTCAAACAGATTCTGCAGGATTCTGGGTTGATTGCACAGAATCTTCTCTTAAAATCTGCTGCGGTTGTTTAAGTCCTTCAGCAGAAGCACAGGGGTTGCAGAATTCACAGGAACAAAAAACGTATCCCCCCCCAGAGATAAGAAATGAATGACCAGAGGGGGGGGGCATCACAAGCAGAGGGGGAGGGGGGGGATCCCCCTCAGCACATCGCACCCGGAATACGCAGTTCAGTAGGCAACTTGGTAAGTGCCTTGCAGGAGCACAACAGTATCTAACAGGAGAAAGCTGGAATCAAACCTACAACCCTCCAATTACAAGCCAACGACTCAACCCACTGATCCACAGTCTTCAATAGTTGTAGGAATACTTTGTGAGAACATATGAGACAAAAGTAGAATTTTGTAGAAGGTGAGCCTCTCATTACATGAGGCATAAAACTAACAGTGTAATGGTCTGAGGTTGCTGTGGTACTTCTAGGCCTGGACGACTTGCCTTAAATGACAGAACCATGTCAATTCTGCTCTGTGGCCCAGTCAAAGTCCAGACTTAAATCCGACTGAGATGTGGCAACACCCTAAACAGACTGTGGATGCTTGAAACCCAGCAGTGTGGCTGAATTACAACAGTTCTACAAAGAAGAGCGAACAAAAAAATACCTCCGCAGCTGTTCAAAAGACTCATTGGCAGTTCTCACAAATACTTAATAGCAGTTATGGGACACCCAGTTATTAAATCTAGGAGGAGTTATTTTTTCACTAAGGTCATGTTGGTTAGGATAGCTATTTCCCTTTGTAAATGAAATTATCATTTGTATTTACTATGGTTATCATTGTCTAAGATTTCAAAGGGGGCAAATACATTTTCATAGCATTGTGGTTATGGAATGCCACAAGGCTTAGGGCTTGGGCCAAATAAATGCCTCTAATTTTTTTTTCCACAAGAACGTTGAGCAAAAATCCCAGAACCACACGGGGGGGACGTAGTGAATGACCTGCAGAGAGCTGGGACCAAAGTAACAAAGGCTACCATCAGTAACACACTACACTTCCAGGGACTCAAATCCTGCAGTGCCAGTTGTGTCCCCCTGCTTAAGCTAGTGCATGTCCAGTCCCATCGGAAGTTTGCTAGAGAGCATTTGGATGATCCAGAAGAGGATTGGGAGAATGTCATATGGTCAGATGAAACCAAAATAGAACTTTTCAGTAAAAACTCTACTTGTCGTGTTTGGAGTAGAAAAAAATGCTGAGTTGCATCCAAAGAACACCATACCTACTGTGAAGCATCGGGATGGAAACATCATCTCTTGGGGCTGTTTTTCTGCAAAGGGACCAGGACGACCGATCCGTGTAATGGAAAGAATGAATGGGGCCATGTATCGTGAGATTTTGAGTGAAAACCTCCTTCCATCAGCAAGGGCATTGAAGATAAAACGTGGCTGGGTCTTTCAGGATTACAATGATCCCAAACACATCGCCCGGGTAACAAAGGAGTGGCTTCGTAAGAAGCATTTCAAGGTCCCGTAGTGACCTAGCCAGTCTGCAGATCTCAACCCCATAGAAAATCTTTAGAGGGAGTTGAAAGTCTGTGTTGCCCAGCAACAGCCCCAAAACATCACTGCTTTAGAGGAGATCTGCATGGAGGAATGGGCCAAAATACCAGCAAGAGTGTGTGAAAACCTTGTGAAGACTTACAGAAAATGTTTGACCTCTCTCATTGCCAACAAAGTATATGTAACAAAGTATTGAGATTAACCTTTGTTATTGACCAAATACTTATTTTCCACCATAATTTGCAAATAAATTCTTTAAAAATCAGACCATGTGATTTTCTGGATTTTTTTTCTCATTTTGTCTCTCAAAGTTGAGGTAAACATATGATGAAAATTCCAGGCCTCTCTCTTATCTTTTTAAGTGGGAGTACTTGCACAATTGGTGGCTGACTAAATAACTTTTACCCCACTGTATTTCTTACATATAGAGTGAATCACCATTTATTTTAGATGTTGGTATTGTTTGATGAAGCAAGAAACCTTCAGCTCTGACTGAAATCCACCATAAATCTAAAATATTGTATTGGCATGAAGGACTTCTTTCCAAAGTAAACATGCTGTCATTGTGCAGTGAGAGCAACCTCAGTTGTAAAATGAAAAGGGAGAAATGTATATAAAATTATTTCTTGTCATTCAGCCTGAAGGGCATCCACATAAGGAAAATAAATTACACCATAAATGTCCGACACCAGGTGGGAGCCTCAAACACGGGCAATCCTATTAAAAAGGAGACCACAGCAGCAGACACCAAATTAGCTAAAAACCATTACACTGGATTAGACGCTGGAGTCAGACAGAGACAAGCCAGCATCCGTGCACAAAATACAGCAATAAAAACCCCTGAGAGGAACAGGAAGGTTAACTGAGAGAAAGTCAACTGCAAGCACGAACAAGATAAAAATACAAATCCACTAATATGAAACATGACCGTCTGATCCAACTTAAAAATCAATCTCCATCAATGTACTTTTTTTTATTTTTTATTTTTTTATTTTAAGCAGTCAAAGGTGCACAATTTTGTGCAATCTTTGGGTAGATTAACTTTATAACTGCAAGGTATAGTGTTTTTAAGAGCAATTTGGACCTTTGAAGTGAGAAATATACTTCATTTGGTAATAACTTGTAGAGGAAGAAATAAAATCACCTGATTTAAAGTTGCCTCAATTTAATATTTTTAATGCAAGTTTCGAACGGTGTTTTCAAACCCTGGTCCTCAAGGCACATGTTTTCGGCGTTTCCCTGCTTCAGCACACCCGATTTCAATTGATGGATGATCAAGTGTGTGAAAGCAGAGAAACATCTAAAACATGCAAGACATTTTGCTTTGAGGACCAGGGTAGGGAAACACTGCTTTAGAATACTTTAAACAGGCTGTGGATGCACCGTACAGCCTATGCCTGTATGCTTATCCTGTCTTTAAAAGCTAGTGTCAGAATTTTCTTTCTCAAAAGGGATTTTCAGGTTTTATATATAAAAAAACTTAAAACAGTTAACTAAAATTAAATTAAATAGAAAAAAGAGTGGCATATTTCATAATAGGTTAGCCATCTATCCTTAAAGCTGATGCATTTGATATGGGTGGAGATGTATCGGGATGTATAAATGGCTTAAGTGTTGGCCACCGAAGTTTACCGTTGAGGAAGAAAACAAATGCCCATGTTGGCAGATTTTGACAGATGAGCCGCCGTAGCTCATATTGCTGAAAAGGTTGTTGCAGGTCTCAACGGACAGGAAAACTCTTAGTCTTTCCACAAATCTGGCCTTTACAGAAAAGTGGTATGAAGAAAGCTACAAGAAGACCACCTAGTAATTTACCACAAGAGACGTAAGGAAGACGGCAAACATATAGAAGAAGACGCTCTGCTCAGATGGACCGGACTTAAATGAACCATTTTTCCCCATAGTCATTTGCCACTTTGTGTTGATCTATCATAAAATCTCTTTAAAAAGTTTTTGGTTCTAATGTTTAAAAAAAGTAAAATAAATCAAGGGATGTTAATACATTTGCAAGACACTGCTATAACAATGTCAATAGTGTGATGTATTTGAAGGGTAATTTACAGTAGCAAAATTTTAAATAAGAAATAAGCTCCATTAGACTTCTGACTTTTATTTGATTGCTAAACATCTTATCTGAAACTATTTGTCTCCTGTAACGTGTAACTGTTCAAGTCCTTTAAAGCAGCCAGTCACAAGTCCAGAAATCTGACTTGTAACTGCACTGCCAAAATAAATCCTCTTACTTATAGTTCTTTTAAATCATAAAATGTAATATCTCAAATTCTGAAAGTTTTTGTCACCACTTGATGGCAGCACAGCAACCTGATTAAGAGGTTCATAATTGCTCTTTGTACACTCATTAAAAAAAGAACAAAATGAGAAAACTAAAGGAAAAGATGAAAGTAAATTTTTTTTTTTAAAGAGCAAATCTGGCGAGATTCTGAAGAGATTGCTCTTCATCGAAGTTGACACTTTAAACAGAAGACATTTAATCCATGCATATGGTTAAAGGAGGATCATAGCAGCTTTAAGACTTACTTTGCTATTGCGAGAAAAGCCAGCTCCACGTTGACTCCCGTCTTCGCACTTGTCTCCATAAACGGCACTCCATATTCCTAAGATGGAAAAGTCATTAGAAAAGCACAGAGGATGTGTTTTTTATGTGGATGGAAGCACTTAAAAGACATCTTTCATTACCTTGGCCAGCTTCTCTCCATCCTCTGTCTTCACCACCCTCTCTGCAGCCATGTCTGACTGTGAGAGAGAAAAAACATGTCAGGGGTCACAGACTCACCATAAAATTAACCACAGTGATGCACCGTCCTGTCAGCCCCCTTATCTGGCCGCCAGGCTGCCTGAGCCGAAGCTTCTTCAGAACTGATGGGATGTCAGCAGCTCCACCCTCAGCAGAAGAGCAGCGCTCGCACATACTGACGCCGCCAGTCCTGCTGCTTTCACAGCAAATGATCAGAGCTGCTGCTACGTGACATCCACGACCCTTTGATGAGTCCTCTCTGAACCACCAGAGGGAGCTTTTTAGATAAATAAGCAGCGACTGCTGGTTGGAATGAGGCAAAGGATTTCTCTCTTTAAAGCGCTTTTAGCTTTGTACAGATGTTATCTCAGAGGTTTAAAGCAAAAGGGGAAAAGCTGAGGAGGCATATTATGAAGTCATGTTATGAAGTCTGTTTTGCTTTTTTAACACACTTTAATGCGTGATGTCAGACAAAGATAATCTACCTAAATTTAAAAAAAAGAATTTTTCAAATAATTATTTTATTTATTAACATAAAAGGTCTACACAAACCATCTTACCCTGTGTGAAAATCAAATTGTTCCTACACCTAATGACAGGTTGTGCCGCCCTTAGAGGCAACAAGTCTTTTTGACAGGGAGTCAGAGGTTGATGGGAATATAGATATTGTTAATAATACTCATTTACTCATTGCGCCGCTCAAGGTGCCAGCATGTTGGAGTAGCTCTGTTAGTTTGGTTCATATTTTTTTCTTTTTTAAAACTTTAATTCTTCCATTTCTGGTAGAAACATTGTTTTTGTGGACAACTGTTCTCTCTGGTTTTGAATGCTGTGGAGCTGGAAGGATTTTTGCTGATACTTTTTATTTTTGGACATTTGTTATGATGCATAACCATGGCAACAAGGTGGTTTTCAGTCAGAGGCATCTTCAGATCTGCAGAGCGCTACAAGAGATCATCCCTACCCACAGCCATCAGCATCTACAACAAATCTTTGAAGGAACTTGCATAATGAGTTGCAACAACATTTAATTTCCCTTTGGGATTAATAAAGTAATTTTGAATTTGAATTTGAACTGCCATCAAGCGTTTTTGATAACTGGCAATCACCGTAGAGGAATCTAAGCCCGCTTTTTATTCCAAATTGTTTTCATTCATCCACATTGGAGAGTTGTTGAGCATGAACAACCTGTTTAAGGTCACATCTCAACATCTCCAAAACCTTCCCCTTCAGAGCCACAACATGTCGATACCCTCTTGATGAAGAAAAAGATGCTTTACCCCAAGTTCCCTACTGATCCGTGTCTTGGTCTTTAAATTTTCCATTTACTGTTTTGGTTTCTTGAGCAATTCAGAGGTGGACCTGCTGGAGTGCTTTGGATCATTGTCCTGCAACATAACCCATGCGGTCTTAAGCTTAAGGTGACAAACTACTGGCTAGACATCCTTCCTCAGGAATTTAATTGACAGCGTTGACACCATGCTCCACTATCGGTATGATTCTATTATGAGAAGCCGTGTTAGTTTAACGTCTGGTATTATGGGACGCATACCATCCAAAAACATCCACTTCTCCCTGTTCGGTCCATGAAACACTTACCAAAACTCTTAGGGAACATTAGGATGTGTGATCTTTTTAGTCAACAATAGTTTTTTTTGATGCCATTTTTGGTAAGTCTCTTCCTTATTGTTGAACTCTGACTTTAACTGAGGCAAGTGACACCTGCAGTGCTTTAGATGTTGTTGTGGATGAGTCGTTGATTCGCTCCTGGAGTAATTGTGGTAGGAAAGGCTCACCACTGTTCTATGATAATGACTGCCACTATGGTTTGCTGGAGTCCAGAAACGTTGGAAACGGCTTTGTAACCCTTTCTGGACTGATAGATCTCATTACTTTTATTTCTCGTCTGTTTATTAATTTCTTTAGATTTGGGCATGATGAGTCGGTGCTTTTAGAGATCTTTTTGCCTACTTCATGTTGACAATGTTTTTGTATTTTCTCAGGTTGTCCGATGTAAACATTTGTTTAATCAAATGCTTTTTCACAGCACTGCATTAGTGAGGACACATTTTCCCACATTTTCCATGTATGTGTTGGAATAAGCAAACCACAGTTTTCCTTTTTTTTTTCCATTCGTGTCACACTGGAAGAATTTTATACCTTTTGAAGCATTCACATGTCTGCCCGAGTGTGTTAAAAGGCTCTAAAGAAACCAATATCCTTCCCATCGTCAATAAAACACACACACAAAAACAAAGCTTTGCTCACCTTGTTGCCGAGCAACATGATGACCACATTCTTCTGGGCATACTCGTGTATTTCAGTGAGCCAAGCCTTCAAAAGTACAAAAAGAGGAAGAGATGTAACCAAAACAAATAGCACCACTTGAAGAAGGCACTTTCTTCTTCTCGTTCTTCTCCTGAGCCGTGTTGCATTGTAAGCACGCTCTTATCAATCATGTCGACACTGAGTCATTCTTATCCTTGAGCGCTTTTATTGCTTTTCATTACCGAAGCTGGGGAGCATGTAGCCAGGCAGATGACAGTCGTGTAATTTCTAAATAGGTCTGAGAGGAAAAGTTACAGGCCCAGATTGTGCTTTGCATGTGAAAACAGAAATGTTCAGCTTGAGATTCAGGAGGAGACATGACAGGAGAGGATGATAGGGAGAGCCTGTGGAAAGGAAGTCTTACCCTGATATTGTCAAACGATGGCTTGTTGGTGATATCATAAAGTAGAAGTAATGCTGCAAATGAGAAGAAGAAGAAGAGCAGCTTTTACTGTCAGCACCTTCATTCATGCACGAACTCAGGTTGCTTCATTACCTACACACACACACACATACACTCACGCTCAGCATGAAAAAGTGAAATATAAACAGCAGAGGTTACCCTGAGCATCTCTGTAGTAGGCGTGCGTTACGCTGCGGAATCTCTCCTGACCAGCTGTGTCCCAGATCTGCAGAAGAAGCAGCACAATTACACAGCATCCGACATGGAAAGACCTCCCAGCTAATCCCAACCAGCCCGAGGATGAAGCAGCACTATGGAATATTAATGATCTACAAATGCAGCGCCATCATGAAGTACAAAGAAACCACAGATCATAGTTTTAGGATTTTTTTCTTTTAAGATATAGTGACAAAGGTCTAAAGGGATTTCGAACTGTTGCCTTTTTTCACACCATCACCATAAACCTTATTGTATATTATTAGGATTTTATGCTACACCAGCCCAAAGTATTTCTTCCAAAGGTAATTTATTGTGATAGGTTTTATTTAGGGGTTTCAGAGTAAATTAGTATTGTTAACAATATCTATATTCCCATCAACCTCCGACTCCCTGTCAAAAAGATTTAATTATTTGATAAATAACTCAATCTCAGCTAAATTAGATGGAGATTCTCGTAGACACCAGATAACAGCCTTGATGTTTACCAAAGATTCTCAAATTTAGGTCTATAACTTTGGGCATTCTAGCTGACGAATCTAAGTCAAATAAACCATAATTTTACCTTATTTGATGTTCTTTAATCTGTTTGAGAATATCTGATACAACTCTTAACTCCACTTGACAAAAATCTGGATTAAATGTGCACCCAAGGTAAAGATGTGAAAACCTTTAACATCCAAAATATAAATTCATCTTTCATAAGATTAACATAATCTTAGACTAAAAATTTCAGGAAAAATCTTTTTTTTTATTCTAACCGCTTTTTTTTCTCCCCAGAGTGTAAAAATACAATGTTAGTAAATACATATTTTAACCAAAAACAACAGTGCTGGAATGACCATAAAATCAGGATATCTAAAGCAGTTTTTTTATTTTTGTATAAACTTTACATTGTGTGGTAATGGGTATCTGTGACTCATAACTTCCTTTTTATTTCTGGTATACATATGAAGTATTACAGAGGCCAATTTCTCAAAGCCACTCTTAAAAACAGGAAAGAAGCGAGAACATTCTATTCAAATGAGGCAGATCACTCAAAAGACAGGAAATTTCCCTCAGAACTGTAATTAAAAAGTAAAATCAACTGTGATAAAGATGGAATTAGGATGAGGCTTTTGTGCTTTGGATCCCATTCTGTGACAGTATCAGTGTAAAATGATAATACAGACCTCTAAGTGTCACTTCCTTTTCTTCTGAGGACTAAATTTACAGCCAGAGTCTATTTATTACCAGAGTACTATATCATGTGAAAAGCGTGTGCAAGAGAGTCTGATGATTTACAGAAGCTATTGTAGAGAGTCTAATTTTGTCACCTCCTACTCAGTGTTGAATGAACAGGTCATAATGAAAGGAGAGTGCACGTCTTGGGTGGATTGGATTAAAGATGGCTGCCAGATGATTACATTTAAAGCATATTGATCTATCTATTTAGCTTTTTGTATAGCTGACCAGATGAGTTTGGGTGAGTGTTCAGTTTAGGTCACAAATCTATCAGCAAGATGGGCTAATATGATCTGAAAGGTGGAAAGAGAAAACAGCGCTCTCACCTGGAGCTTGACTTTCAGGTTGTCAACATCCACCACTTTATTCTGCGGAAACGAGAGAAACTGAGAGTGAAAGACAATCCGCCATATGTCTGAAAATGGCACGCAAGCGGCTGACAAATATTATGGTGGGCTAAAAAAGCACAGCGACTCAGCGTGTGGCAGAAGAAACAAGGCAGCTAAAAGTGGCTTTGAATGGTGGCAGAGAAAGTAATTTGCAACACCCACACAATAACAAGGTCCCGGGATTAGACTTAATTACAGCAGATTGAGAAAGACGGCTGGCAGCATAACAACGGACTCCCCCGTTAATTTCCTGCAGCCCTGTAGGGGTGCCCTCTGATTTCCTGTAGACCAAAGACAAGTCTGAAAAAGTTTAGGACCCCCTAATTGTTGTGCATGGGTGCTTTAAGAAGAGTGGAAATGCTCTTTATCATATAGCTTGTACATTAATATATAGTATCATGCAAAATGATTTACATCCTTTGTACTTCTTTAGGTTTTGTCACTATACAACAAAAAACCCAAATGTGTTTAATTTGTATTTTATGGAATAGAACAAAACAAAATAAGATACATTGTTTTCATTTTTGTTAACACACTGCAATATTGAAAAAAAAAAGATAAAGGGTTTAGACTTTGACTAGGCCACATGAATATGTTTGTTCTGTATAGCATTCTGTTGAAGTTCTGCTGGGATGTTTAGCGTCATCATCCAGCTCATCCAGCCTCAAGTCTTTTACAGCATTTTTTCCATGCAGGGAGCACTGCGACTGTTAAATTTGTAGCAATTCCTTTTGCGATTTTGCCTTTGATGAATATTTAATATGGGCGTTTCTGTCAGAAGCCGCAAATATTGGGAGGAGAACATGCAAATAAGTAGGAGTTCCACGCGCAGTGTGATTTATCAAACATGAAACTGTTTGCAATGGCTGTTTTGTGCCTATTTTTACCACCTCTAAAAGGCATGTCTTAAACATAAGGTTATTACTGGCAAACAAAAAATATAATTCACACACATTCTAACGTAATAGCAATTAACTCTCTAATAGCCATAAATCTGACAGTTATGTTGATTTCTCTCCCTTTTTTTTTTTTGCCAAAGACGCATCATGAATCCACTGCGTCTATTCATCCCCTCTCTGGCTGTGGCGCAGTGCATGGGGCAGAAAGGCTGGCACACACAGTAGCGGGACGCTAAATGTCCTCATTTGAATACTGCTCTTTGCGCCTGCTATGATTTCCGCACACAATCTTCGTAGATCACCCGCAAATCAGGAACATGTCTCTCGTGCAATTCTTTTGCGGTGCACACAATTTTGCGGCCTTTATTTGGAATATTGAAAAATCAGGCCCATGGTGTTTTGGATGTGGGCAAACAGGTTCGTCTTAGGCTTACTTGCCACTCTTCAGTTAGGGCCAAAAATGTGGAGTGCACAACGATTGTTCTGTCAACTGATTCTTCCACGTAAACTGTAAACTCTGCAGCTCTTCCAGAGTTATCACTGGATATGTATTGTTGTTGTCACCAAAAAGTGCTCTGTGAGATGCTCAAAGCTTGGGAAATTGTTTTATGACCTAACTCTGCTTTAAACGCCTCCACAACATTCTCCCTGACCTATCTGCTGAGTTCCTGATGTTTATTGTTCTCTAACAAACCCTTGAGGCCTTCATAGAACAGCTGCTCTATTTACTAATTAGTTGACTTTTGATGGCAACGCTTTGCACTGGATTTTGTTTTATATCAGCTTAAAAGGACTAAATAGAAATGTCCATACTTTTTATGATTTTAATGTGTAACAATTTTAAAAACCATGTATCTTTTCCCTTCAACTTTGCAATTAATATTCTAATTTGTGTTGGTATATCACATAAAACCTTATGTGATTAAAAATTTGACCAAGTTCAATGGGTGTGAATGCTTTGTGAGGTACCGTAAACGTATAACGGTTTACCTGCAAAAACACGGTGCTTTCTTTTAGTCGTCATGACCTCCTGCTACAGGCACAAAACCAGGTCACAGTCAAGTGTGCAAAGTAAAAACCACAATAGAAAAAAAAATGCAAAGAAGAAGGAAGTGAGGCAAGAAAAATGTACTTCCTGGAGCACCGTATCAGTGACAGGTCATAACTAACAGTTCACAAAAAGCCCAAACATCCACTCGCTCAACAAGGAACTGCCGGAACAAGCTACCTCAATAACAATGTAAAACCTAAGTGTTGCACATCGAGCCATCAGCGACAGTTAAATCCACCACCTGCTGAAGCCTCTGCCTTGGCAGAGGGAACATGGTTCAACCCTTGCATTAGTTGCCATGGGTTTCCATTTTTTCTTCCCCCCCCCCCCCAATTATGACGTGAGAGCAGCCTGCATGCTGAGTAACTGCTACAAGGAAGCATGCCCAAAATAGACCAGCATGTAAAAGCTGCCACAACAGCCAGCCATTCCTGTCTAACCATGCAAAGAGGACATCCTCAACATATTGACTCAACTGTTTATCTCAAATTGCTTTGTTCCTAAGCAGCTTCAGACCCCTTACTTGTGAACGAGCATGGAAACGGAAAGGTTATTACATCCTTAGGCCTGTTTCTGAATGAACAGTATCAATTAATTATGGTTTTTATTGAATGTAAACCAGCGTCAGTTCTCTTTTCAAGGTGTTTCAGCTGAACTTTGTTTGCTTTTGTTTGATTAAAAGTGACATTTAAGGCTTTTTAAAATATCAGCAAGACGTATATGATGTTCCTTTGTGTCCACAGGAAAATTGAACACACTTTGGCTAATGCAACCCACTTTCCTCTCAGACCGCGCACCCCTATACTTGACTTGCCATTAGTGCGTTTTTCTTTGACAGGAGAGGAACCAAAGCTTGAGGCCCAGGCAACTATTTTACCCTCTTCCACAGACGAAGATGATGCACTTTGCATTTGCTTGAAATCCACCACCAGCCGCTGCCTTTGTTCGTATGTGTCTCTTTGTGCAACAGATGCATGTGATGAGGTAGGAGCTCATCCGACAGCAGGGTGACTCCTCCAGGGCCGAGCTGAGCCATAGCCAATCTTTCCAGGAGACAGAGACGTGGGCAGGCATCTGCCAAGACATTTACGAAGCTGTCCAAAGCTCCTAGCAGCACAAGTGGTCTGTGAACTTGACTGATTGGCGAGAGGATTTGTACATTTGGTGCCATCATCGCAGAGTGATGAAGCATTCCGTGTGGAAACAAGCGCTAATTGGGCCGATGGCATTCCTGCCAGGGGATCACTTGTTGTTTTTGTAGTTGTCAATACATTAAAGAGAAAGAAAACATCACCTCATGAGATGAATAAGTAAAAGTACAAAAAGTAACAAGGTGGTTCAAACAGGTCAGGTGTATCTTTTCTGGAGCATCTTTCTCACCCTAAAGTCTATTCCAACGGTGGCTATAAAGTTGCCTCCCAGAAATGCCCCATCTTTAAAGCGCACCAAGATGCACGTCTTCCCCACCGCAGAATCTCCGAGCAGCATCACCTGGAGACACCCCACCATCAGAGAAGAAGGGCGACAGGTTATATCTGGTCAGTGGCATGAGTTTTTTGACGCCTGGTTCAAATGATTAAAACAGAATCTGCAGCATAAACAATTTTTGCAACTGTGAAAAAAAACAAGATCCCATAACTGGGTTAATAATGTTTAAGAGTAGGCATGGGTTGGTTACTGGTGTCAAGGTATACCAATGCTTTAAGTACAGCTGCACCAATCAGTCGGTCAGTGCTTTTCTTACACAGCTCTGAAAGGTTAAGATTGAATACCGATTAATCAGATTTTTTTTCCTAACAAGGAAATGCATCATAACTAAAAACTCACTATTTTTGGTGGAGATGCAACAATCCATCATTTAGAGATAAGAATCAGCCAGTTTTATCTTGATAAGCTCTGATCAGTAATCAGCAGGTCAAATTTATTTCCCAATTGATAAATTAACTTCCACCCTTTTCAGTATAAGAATCAGTCAATAACACGTACTTTGTTGCAAGTTTATTGAGAGAAATCTGATCAAGCTTATTAGGAACATGTGCTTTGATGCATTGTTATTCCTTCAGTTAGATTCAATCTCTATTATAGAATCTGCAGCACCCTTTATGTTCTATAATCCCAGAAAAATAAATCTCAATCAGCAGGTAAATCTAAAAGAAAACCAGAAAAAGAAAACCCCCAAATGGTGCATCTCTATCTTTAACTGCACTAAAGTGGCCTACATGCAGAGTTTGAAAGCCAAAAAAAGTGGCAGGTCTTCCTTTTGGTGTGTTTAACAAAAAAAAACATATTTTCAGTATTTGACCTATTAGCCCAGCAAACTGGAAAGATTTCATCCGTGACTGATTGGTTGGTGGGAGGCAAAATATCTGAACTTTCAGCTATGGGTCAAGTAGACATGATAGCCCTTACCCCCCTTCCTTTTTAATTTGTTCTTAGAATAAAATAAATCAGAATAAGCAGGTTTTGGCCAGGTAAGACCCTTAAAGAAAAGTGGAAATTGAAAACTGTGAATCTTTTATAAATATAATTGAGAGCCTACTAGCTGCATGTGCATTTGTCAACTGGCTGCAGGCTGGCTACGTGTGCAGATAGCTTGACTAATTAACCAGTTAATTTCATTTTGAACAGAATATAATTCAAATGGCTTTTTACACCTGACAGTTCCCACAGCTCAACTAATATTAGCATCCATGTTCAAACATCTAACATGGCCATTTTTATAGTTTACAACTAAAAAGGTAATTATCAGCTATGGAACAACCAAATGATTATACCACGTAAAAAGGTGGAGCTTAGAAAAAAACAAGGCTACTTCTAAAGAATATCTCCATAAAAGGGCTATTTGGGTAGGAAATAGGCTGAATACTGTGCAACAGACGAGCCTTTCTGCAGGTCATATAATGACATTAATATGCATGATCTAAATCATTCCATTGTAGCTCTGGTTGCATGTGCTGGAAGGTGAAGGGAAGGTGCTTCTAACAGGAAGATTCTAGGATTGTCCTGTAATAACTTCCACACGTCTTCCCTGTCCCTGCTGAAGAAAAGCCTCCCACGGCATGACGCTACCACCTCCATGCTTCACTAGTTGGGTGGTGTGTTCAGGATGGAGCGCACTGTTAGCGGTCCACCACTCATAGCATTTTGGATGTAGGCCAGAATATTGCATTTTGTACTCAACTGACCATAGCACCTTCTGTAGCATGGCTACAGCGTGGCTTGTGTCAAACTAAAAGGAGACTTCTTTTGGCTTTCAAGCTACTGTTGTTTTGGTCATGTCTCTTGTAAGAAGACCAGATTTGTGAAGTCCACCAACTAACAGTTGAGCTATGGATCTCTGTAGCTCCCCCAAAGTTACCATGACATCTCTGGACAAACATTTGAAGCCATGCATGTCCTAGACGTGTTGCACATCAGAATTTGATTGACCTAATTCCAATTTGAAATCCAGCTAAGGGGTACTAGTTGTGCCTTACTGGTTCTGAACATATGGGTTATATTAGGCAAAACCAATTAGGTCCCAAACAAGAAACTCATGCAGTGAGTACCCATCCAATCTGAGCACTATGCATTTAAGCCCACACATCAAGCTATTGTACTACGAAACAAGTCTATAATCTCATCATGCTGATTTACATACTGAAATAGAAAATTTGTTTTAAACAATTATCATACAGGCCATGTATCAACCATGCACTTGTAAACCGGATTTGATTGAGAATATTAGTACTCTTGGGGCCCCTCTGTTGGTTTGGAGAGCTTTAAGCATCTGTTCAACTCGCTTATGCCTTGGACTGGCTGTGGTTACTCAATAAACAGCAAAAACAGGCGCCATATTTTGCCCACCTAGCACTTAAAAAGTACTTCTTTGCTCAAATCGAGTAAAAATCAAACTAACAACAAATCCATCTGTATATGTATTCTAGATGTAGCAACTAATATGTTGTGTTATTTTAGCAGCAGTGGGACTAAACTTTATTTTCTGTCTTCAAAATATATTTTTAATTGTTGGTGTTATCATACAGTGCTAATCTCATACCGACCCATGCCCACAAACTGTCACCTTTCTAATAAATAATTTGAGAAAAGGGGTCGAGATTATCGCAGCCAACTCTGCAATCATTTTACAGCATGCATCTCTCTCCAAAAACCAATCAAAAATAATTACAACAGCAGGATGAGCAATTATGCAATCATATTAGTTGCATTTGATTAAAATATTACATGTCAGATAACAGATGTAAAAAGAGAGCATCCACTTGTCTGCTGGAGTCTCTAAGCAAATATTCAGGAGAGGAGCAACAAGTACACCCTTGGTAAATATTTGAATCAGTAAAATCTCCCAACCATCTACTGGATGACTTGGTGTTAATAAAGGCTACGACAAAACAGACCAATCAGCTGGTAGTTAAAGGTTGTCATTACTAGCACACATTCTCCTAATGCATGTTGTTTATTGCAGCGTCTACACCCAGTTGTTCTGATGAAAACATGCAGAAAAAAAACACCACACTTGAGCCGACACGGAAATACACACCTTGAACGCAATATCGTAGTACTCGTTAATAGAGGCGCATCTTTCCAACACATATTTTGACGTGCCGTTTTTAGCCTGCCTGTCCGTCAACGACGCCTTTCGCGTGGACATGGCACTGCCAAAGAGAGCCGGCCTGGAGCAGCAGCTTTTTATACCTCCAAAGATGCGTCCAAGGAAGAGAAGAGGCGCACGGTGTCAGTGAGCGATCAGTCCCGGGCTGCGCCGACCTCCAGCCCCTCTGAGCGCATAGTCATATACAGTACAGACACTTCCTGCAGGGGCGGTGAGAAAGGAGAAGGAAGAAAGAGGGAAGATCACACCTGAACAGTGTTAAAAACACGGAGGCGCACGGTGGAGAAACTTGAACGGCTGTGAGCTGAGGCGGCGGCGGCGCGTCTGCATCCAGCAGTCAAGAGAGCGCCAATGACAGGCAGGCGGAAACATTTCTCTGCTTTGGCGGAGCGGAGCGGCGCATCCTGGCGTGGGCAGATAATTAGAGCTGGTCACAGATGCACAGAAGGACGTCGACAGGTTCGCTTATTGCGCCGAGTCTTTTTGTTGTTGACATGGAGCTGATGATGGGGGGATGGGGGGGGGGTCAGACTGACGGCTGACTCATCTGCCACAGGTGGAGGGGTCATAGGGTCACACACCCACCAGAGCGCAGACAGGAAGAGGAGCTGAGAGTTTCGCACCTCAGGGTGCATTTCTGACCCCGAGGACGCACAGACTGTATTTAGAGTGATCTCATTATGCCATCAATTCCCATCCAGTCGTAAACATTTTTAGATCACAGCAGGCAAATGACCGACTACCTCACCTCTTCACTTCATACATATCTAAAATGGTTTCACGGATTCAATTTCCTAATAAAAAAAATCCCATGAATGAATCTTTTCTTGCCATGTTTGTCTCCTCCTAGCGGCACGATCAGAAATCTAACGGTCTTCTTCTCCTTTGTGTTAATGACACAAGAGCAGAGATCATTTAAGTTACATAACTGACATGTAATCACTCCTTCGCGCATATGAGCTCCAAGAATCCCTGCAGCATCTCTGGGAAGAGGAGGAGCAGAAGCAGAATATGTGGCTGCTTAGGGGACTTAGAGGCCCCTAAAGCACTTGAAGGTGTAAACATGCAAATTAAGATCTAAAAGTTTCATAGTCTTGTCAGACGCGGGTCTTGCAGGAATAGTGCCTCCTTTAGCTGCCTTTACATAACCAAACACTGACCCACTCACCTCATGAAGCCAGAGCATAAATAAAGGATGAAAGAGTTCCAGAGCAAAGGGGCTTTGTCCCCTTTAGTCTTAAGCATATTTAGGTACAAACCCTGATCACTCAACCTCAGTGTCCTGGTGGTACATGGCTGTAGAAGTTCAGAAATGAATAAAAGCAAATTAACAGGCAAAGACTTAACACGTTAAAAAAAAGAACGTTTAGTTAATTTTGTGCTAGACAAGGAACAGCGCAGAGAGATCAGCAAATGTGTGACATGGGAGCTCCTGAAGAATGCACTCAAAAGTTCAGCAGCTGCACTTAGAGCATACACAATCATCTATATAAAAAGGAAATAAAAACATAATTAACAAACTCCATCTCAACATATATAGCAGTGCTCAGTTTACCAATATTCTTTAACTGATAAACCTTAACTGATTAACTGTTGCCCTTGAAATGAATGTTAATTTCTCTACCATATGCCATCTCCAAAGGTGTTTCAGGGAATTTAGGAGTACATCCAACCGGCCTCACAACCAGCAGACCATGTGTAACCACTGAAGCCCAGGACCTCCGCATCCAGCATGTTCACCTCCATGATTGTTTGAGACCAGCCACCCAGACAGCTGCTGCAACAATTGGTTTGCATAACCAAAGAATCTCTGCACAAACGGTCAGAAACGGTCTCAGGGGAACTCATCTGCATGCTCGTCGTCCTCATCGGATACGACAGCGTGTTCCACCTCCTGCCAAGATTAAGCAACTTCGCACAGCAATTGGAGAGGAGTGGACCAACATTCCACAGGCCACAATCAACAACCTGATCAACTCTATGTGATGGAAATGTGTTGCACTGCATGATGCAAATGGTGGTCACGCCAACTACTGACTGGATTTCTGACTCCCCCAGTTAAGCAAAACTGCACATTTTAGAGAGGCCTTTTATTGTGGCCAGTCTAAGGCACACAGTGCAATATTCATGCTGTCTAAGCGACACCTTGATAGGCCACACCTGTGAGGTGGGATGGATTATCTTGGAGCAAAGGAGAAGTGCTCACTAACAGATTTAGACAGATTTGTGAACAATATTTGAGAGTAATGGGTCTTTTGGATAAATAGAAAATGTTTCAGATCTTTGAAATCAGCTCATGAAAAATGGGAGTGAAAAAAAAAGTGTTGTGTTTATATTTTTGTTCAGTGCGTTTAACCTGCACTTTCAAGATTACTTAAAGTTCTGTAGTAGCTTTGCGATGTGCTACAAGTAGTAAGAAACTAAAAGTTAATGTTATCATCATAGCAGTAATTGTAGATAGTCAAACCATCTTAAAAGTTGATTTAAGGGAAGAAAATGAAGCAAAATAAAAAAACTGCATCTTCCTCCTTTAGAGTAAACTAACATGATTGAAAAATATTTTCTTTCCAAAAAAATATTCTCAATGATAGACAGCAAACAAATCCAGAGCTGTACCAGAAATGTTGAATAATCCACACTTGAAGGATGAATTAAAATTCCTGTACATCAACGAGTCCTTAGACACCCTCAGCTGAGTTGACTCTCAAAAGCTGGCTCCACAAAAACCAGCATAAAATCTGTCCAAGATGTTAAAGTGATTGAATGCATCTAAAAACTGCTGTGCAAACATATTTTAGATATTTTTTTAGTAAAGTGAAGTTTTATTGCTAAACTCTTGAATCCAACATAGTTAAAAATAAAGGGTAAACAAATGGATTTTGAAAAGATGCCGGGACCTGATTGGAGATCACTGAGGAGTTAATTATTGACAATAAAAAAAATCCATCCATCCATCCATCCATCCATCCATCCATCCATCCATCCGATATATAGTGCAAACCTTTTTCTACACAGATTTTTATCATTTAAAAAATGCAAAACTTATTTCAACATGAATTACTTAATTTTTACCTGAAATAAACCAAACACTCAACAGTTTAATGAAAACAATATTGTTGTCTAGTTTTTCTATAAATCATTACTAATCTAAAAAGTAAGAACGTCTTGTATGTTTGCTCTATTAATAGAAAGGCTTACATTGTCCTAAACTTTTTGCGGTGACTGTTTTCTTTGTCCAGAAAATCATCTTAATCTTTTCTCAGTAACAAGAATAGGACATGATTCATTCTTTCTCAAAAAAAATCTTGCTTTATTTCGACAAACTTCACAACTGGGTGCACCCAAATCCGCTTCTTTTTAAATCACTGGAAAGCAAGAAACAGGGTTTGTAAATCATGAACAATTATTGCATTGTACCTAGGATTTTGCAAGATGATTCATATTTTCTCTCCATTTTTTTTCACCCTTTAAAACATAAAAGGTGTCAGACTGTATCACGTGTCAGTCTGTATCAACTGCTTATGCTGTCAGGTCAAATTTTTGCTATTTTTGAATTGTGGTTGTGAGTCACCCAAATCATGCTGAGGGCTGCAAAAGACCCCCAGGCCACACTTTGGATGCCCCTGATACACTTTTTATGGAACCCATATAGAAAAATAAAAGTTATCTTCAACTTAAAGCACTAGTGGTCTTTATGGGCAGTTGCCCAGGGCGGTATTCAAAGGAGGAGGGGATATTGCCAGGGCCGCCATTAATGTGAGAACCCGTGCTGTAAAAAAAAATTGGTTCCAGCAAACAGCAGAAGAAAAAACAAACATGGAGGCTGAAAAGGTCTTAAATGTTAAAGATGTGAAATGTTTTGAAGCATAGAAATGCACATGGATGGGTTTCAGTTTTCTTGCGGTGCTGTGATAATCAAAAATGACAGCTGATGACTTCACAATAACGATGATCAACTCTCTTTCCAGGCTCTGACTTTAAATCCAACTGGATTAAACACTTCAAAGCGTCTCATTTCCTGCAGAGCTCTGTCTCTCCCTCTCTCTGAGTCTTTTCTCACAAACCTTGAATCACACATGCTCTTACTGTATATGCATGAACATATGCTAATATAAAATGGCAAACCGATTTCACGGCTCTTTGCTGATTCTTTTCCCTTTTATTTGTGACGGTCACAGATTTTTCAGTGTCACAGCAGATTAATCACTCCTTAAATAAACCCCCACACCTCTGCTGCTTGCCTGACGCTGCCTCGCCGTGTCTCAGTGTCCCTCGCCCATCATCTCCCACCTAAAACTTGTCACAAAGCATAAAATCAGCCACGTGTGGCACAACTTTGTTACACGTCTCCTGCAGCAGCTAGGCTCTGTGACATTCATTAGCTGCGCTTTCTTTTAATTTCATCGCAGCAGTGAGATTGTTGACCATAATAATTCTCCTCTAACAAACTGTTAGGGATCGTAATGAATGCAGTGAGAAAGGGAGAAAAAAAAAAGTAGCATCCCACTCAGGAGCGCACTAGTGATTCGTGCTGCCACACTGAGGGCGTCAGAGAAGATCTGCCCGGCCATTCTGTTATGTCACGACTTAAACACAAAACAGCCCAGCGGAGTGAAATGTCCTTCTCACTGGGATGAAGTCAACAGCATAACAGGATGGAGGAAAACACAGACAGTGGGAGTGGAGAGTGTGTGTGTGTGTGTGTGTTTAGTTACAGTGAAGCCAATGCCCACGGTGGAGGTGAATGACCCCTGGATGAACTTGCCCTGGTCAAACTGAACCAGCAGAGAGGTCTTGCCCACGCTGCTGTCTCCCACCAGGATCGTCTGCAGATTGAGTCACACACAGACACACAGGAGACATCATGTTCTGCAGCCTTGCACTGTTTTAATCGCCCGAGGCCGCTCCACTGTGTGGGCACGCAGAGTGGGCTATTGTACCAGTTCATCTGTTGCTCCGTGTGCAGCCCTGCGCTGTCTGATGCTTTGTGACAGCTGGAGGTTGGCTCGGTGTCTTCAGGAGGGTAGGACGGCGTGGCGATGAAAGCTGGACCTGCTTCTTAATGATCTGTAAGGTCACAAAACCTCCCTGAGCAGACCACAGAGAAACTCTCCTCTTTCATCCATCGACTCTGTAGAGGTACAGATCTGTGCACAAGTTTTAAACTACCCCACACTTTATCTTTCCCAGACCCTGACTTTCTTGTAAAATTATAAATTGATTTAAATCCCATATTTCTTCACACTTTCTGAAGATCGTCAAGAGATTTTTTTCTTTTCTGTTTGGCCTCCAGCCCTGAACAACAATCAGACGAATGTTTTCTTTTATGATTTGTAAAGCCAAATAACTCATTAGGCTTCTAATCAGAGGGGAATAAGTGATTTTTTTTCTACTGCTGCTAGTAATTTTTTATTTCTTTGATCTTACTTTCTTCAATTTCTTCATATTCAAACACACACACTGCACAACATGCTGTCATTTGTTTGGGTATTGAACCGAAAATGGTTGAAAAGCAGCCAAGGTCCAACAAAACACTGCTAACATATTTATTAATCTTTGAAAACTAAGCAAAATAAAAAAATATATTCTGTGCAAGTATTCATTTTTATTTTGTTTATTTCATCAAACTGCATCGATAAGCTTCAACGTATCTTATTAGGATTGTATGTGATAGATCAACACAAAGCAATGATCAAAGATTCTTATGAAGCTTTTAAATTAAAAATTGGAAAAGTGTGGTGGGCTTTAGGGTTCAGTCCCCTTTACTCTGATACCACTAATGGCAAGAGGTCAAATTAGGTCCACACAGAACACACCTGCTCCGCAAAAGGCCTAAGATGTTTGCTAGAGGACCATGGTAACTCTGGAGGAGCCGCAGAGATCCATGGCTTGTGTGAGAATTAGTTGTGCGGTTCACAAATCTGGTCTTCATGGAAGAGTGGCAAGAAAAAGACCATGGATGACAGATAGTCATGAGAAGTGCTGGTTGAAGTTTGTCACAGTCCATGTGGGGGACACAGCAAATTAAACTCATTGAAGTACATGAAAAGACTGTTTGTGCTGGGAAAGTTGCATTGGTGGTGCGCAGCATCATGCTGTGGGCATGGTTTTCTTCAGAAGGGACAGGGAAGACGGTTCAAGTTGATGTGGTGATGGATGGAGCTAAATACAGGGCAGTCCCAGAGGACACCTGTTAGAGGTCCCAAGCGTACTGCCAGAGCTACAATGGGATGGTCTAGATCAAAGCAGGGTCATGTGTCAGAAGGGCCTAGTCAAAGTACAGCTCTAAATCTAATTGACAATCTGTAACAAGACTTGAATTTGTTCAATTTTGCAAAGAAGAACAGGCAAATATTTCCGTCTTTTGTATTGAAAAGCAAGTCGAGGCATGGCCAAAAAAACTTGCTGCTGTATTTGCAGGAAAGGTGGTTCTACCAAGCAATGAGTCGGCACGCATTTCAAAATAAACACATTAAATCCTTTCCCCCTGTGGCTCAGAGGAAAGAGTGGTCAACAGCAACCAGAAGGTTGCAGGTTTGATTCCAGGTTTCCTCTGCCTCCTCCTCAGTGTGTGTGTGTGTGTGTGTGTGTGTGTGTGTGTGTGTGTGTGTGTGTGTGTGTGTGTGTGTATGTCATGACTGCAGACAGGTGAATCTGACTAGTTTTAGCGATTTGGGTGACTTAAAAATAGTTTTGTCCATTCACCAATAGTTCAGGTGGTGTGAATTCTTTTGCAATGCACTGCATAAAAATATCTGTTCATGAGCAATGCATGCTTTAAAACTTGTTAAATATTACAGCTAATTTAATGTGGAGCTAATAAAAAAACGTTTTGATTAAATTCTGAGTAATACATCTGAGTTCTTCCTCCACCACTTCCCTCTAAAAGCCAGCCTCAAACACATTTAGCGGTCTGCAGATCTGAAACCGTTGCTCCGGATGTGGGCATCAGCTGACCCTCTTATCACTGGTTATTGCCTCTCTTGAGAGCTGGAGCACCAATTGAGCTACTTGGCAGCAGATGTTTACTTCTGCTGTGTAAATTTATCACCTTGCAGCCACAGTCCTCTCTCGGTCTCCCTCTCTCTCTTTCACTCCTCATCCAGCGGGTCGGAGTCTCCTGCTTCTTATCTGCAGCCTACAAGAGCCCATGTACAGCAGAGAGTGACAGCACGAAGGGCTCCACTGCTGGTAATGTGCTCACTTTAATCACTCACATGCATGTCCAACACATTAGCTTTTGATGTTCCATTAAACGGACAACTTGGTGACAGTTCGAGCAGAAGGATTGGATGAAAAATTGGAATGTATTCAGTCCATGAGAGTAATTTTTTGCTCGCTTCTTCACTTGCACTTGGGTATAAAGCAAGTATAAGGCTATTCATCAAATAAAGAAAAGGCTGGCAAGATGCAATTAACAGTGAAAACGAAAACTTCACCTTTTTATTGAGCATCAAGAGGAGCCTGGTCTTTCACCAGAATATTAAAAGATGCAAAATTAAACGAGACGTAAAAAAGTGGACAACAAAATCACCCCCAAAAAGCTGGAACTGATTAAAATCATGTGCAGTTGCAAATTACATTAAAAATAATTTGACACAATATAGAGATATAAAAAATCCAAATCACCTGAGAATTGGATAATTAGCCCCATAAGATATAAAACCATCATGCAGAAAGTCAACAAGCAGATGCATGGCCATATAATGGCTCTCAAAGGTTCAAAGCTCCAGGATTTATTTAGGTAAACATTTTAAACATGTCCTACATATGTGTTGTGTACAATCTGAATTAAATCTGACAGATTTATGACAGGATGTTGGCATTCTTTCATCTGAAGCCACAGTTTGTAGAGTGGTTAAAAGATAAAAGTATCTTAAAGTATCAGTCAGGAGTAGGGAATAAAACAACAGTGAGACATATACACCATGGAACAGTAACCCCGGTAGGGGTATTTTAGACGTCTAGGCAGTATTTCAATTAAAAGCAGAAGCTTTTACAAAGCCTAAATCATTCACTAGAAGTTTAAATGTAGACCTGGTTTAGCTGAGCTTGAATAGCACAAAAACCTGGGAACAAACTTTTTGTTTCTTGTTTCATGGTGAAAAGAGAAAATATATGTGGAGGACTTTGCTTTTTGTACCAGTCATGGTTCTATTGTCATTGCTACAAATGTTGATTATATTTATTGTTTGTTTTTAGTAATAAAAATTAACTCAGTTTCTCATGCGTCTCGAAGATGTTCTGTCTTCTGTGCAGCATCTTTGTTTTATACACAACTCAGTCACAGAGGTGTTGCATGAGTCTGTGAAATTATGATCCATGATAAACCACGGCCATTTTCTTCTACCTAGTGAGATGGAGAAAGAGTGTTTGCAGACGGCTTTCATATTTTTAACGTTATTTACAGGCTTTTGTCTGGTCCTTATGACTTTTTTGCTTACATGACCCCATTTAGATCAGGCAGTTTTGCTTTATCCAAGCGTGGACAAAATACCTATGTCTAAATCAGAGCTATGTAGAGATTTAACATTGACTGGTGTCCAAATGAGGTCTACATGTAGACTGAAACTGAATAGAGAGCCTGCAAAAAGGCATCAAAAAACAAGTCCAGACTGTGTTCTACGTGGGACAACAATCTTCTGTGTTCTCTATATATCTGGACTATGGAGTAGCGTTGAAACCATAATTGTTTACCTCCAAAGAAAACATCCAGGCTTGGGTGAACGTGGCTCAGGTGGCGGGAGTTTGTCCTGTAACCGGTGGGTTGCCGGTTTGTTCTGTCTTTGAGCAAGACACTTCATCCTCCTTGCTTGCCGGTGGTGGTCAAAGGGCCCGGTATCTCAAAAAAGGGAAGATTCATTTTCCAACATATCAGTAATCCAAGCATACATCCAAATCAAGAATAAAAGGACTTTATGTGAGGAAGACTGAAGTTTTGCGATGCCTTAGTGAGAGTACAGAGCTAAATCTGACAGGAACACTGTGGACTCACCTGAAGAGTCAAAAAGTGAGTAAACAATGTATTGGTTTAGGGATGTGCAACCCAGTTATTGCACCTTCTGTATTTTACCAATAATTTTTCTACAGAATAAATCTCACATAATTTGCAGAAAAGTAAAGAAATTATATCATGATCATATTTTTTCACATAGAAAACTGACATTTTAAAAGAGGTGTGCACACTCATGAGAGCCACTGCACTGTATAGCAGGAGATACGACCGCGCATGTTAACATCTGCAGAAGCCTGTGTAATTTTGAACATCTGTGACCTCGGACTCCTTGTTCCATTCGCCCTCCTTGGCAACGCAGAATTTTTTATTTTTTTTCTGAAGGGCTCGCTCTGAAAGAAGTGGTTGCTGAGGCGGGGGGCCGATGGCCGTGAGCGCCATGAGGAGGTACAGGCAGAACCCATACTTGGAGAGCAAATGATGTAGACCGGAGGAGATGCTGAGGACTCGGTGTGAGGGGAAGTGTTGTGCTGGGTTTCAGAGGTCCATGTGAAATCAGCATATTACTATTTCATCGCGCCTGCATTAAAGTTTGTTTCCAAAATGTTAACATTTTGATGATGAAGCGAAGCAACAGACAACAAATATATCTATGGATGATGGTGTATGTGGCTCACGAGGACCTCGTAGTTCTGATGACAATGATAACAGTCAGTTTGATGAGGATTTCTTTATTTTTTGCTGATGTATCTTAGTGCTGAAACTGTGGGAACTCCTACAAACTAACATGTTCCAGTGAATCAGATGCCACCTTCTGGCCTGAAATGTGTATAAATTCAGACCTGATCAGACACATTTTCATAAACCACCCCCATAAATACACTCATCACTGTTCAAAAGAGTTCGGGTGCACATCCCTTTTTAAATGCCAGATTTATGTGACAAAACCCTCCCAGTGCCCATCTGACAAAATGCGACCCCACAGCATGATAGTCCCACTACCTTGTTTCACTGTGAATATGGTGTTATTACCTCCGCCAAGGTGGTTATGTTTTTGCCAGGGTTTGTTTGTTTGTCTGTCTTTTAGATAGCAACATAACTCAAAAAGGTTGTAAATGTGTTTGATGACATTTTCAGGAAATGTCTGCAATGGGACCAAGAACAGGTGATTAGAATTTGGAGTTGGTCCAAAAACTTTACGAAAAGGTAATTTTTGTGAATAACTACTGAACTAATAATGTTATCAGTGTGAATCCAGCTGCTCTTTTCATGGTCAAGAAATTACATTTTTTTTAATTAGATCACAACATTTGGAGAGGCGGGTTGGTACTGAGCTGGCTTGGTGGAGGTCTGCGCTCTCAGAGTGCTTTTCTAGTTTTCTCAATCCAGCCATATGGACAATGCAGGAAACCTTCCTCACTTGTACAGTTGTGGCCAAAAGTTTTGAGAATGACACAAATATTAGTTTTCACAAAGTTTGCTGCAAAACTACTTTTAGATCTTTGTTTCAGTTGTTTCTGTCATGTACTGAAATATAATTACAAGCACTTTATACGTTTCAAAGGCTTTTATTGACAATTACATGACATTTATGCAAAGAGTCAGTATTTGCAGTGTTGGCCGTTCTTTTTCAGGACCTCTGTAATTCGACTGGGCATGCTCTCAATCAACTTCTGGGACAAATCCTGACTGATAGCAACCCATTCTTTCATAATCACTTCTTGGAGTTTGTCAGAATTAGTGGGTTTTTGTTTGTCCACCCGCCTCTTGAGGACTGACCACAAGTTCTCAATGGGATTAAGATCTGGGGAGTTTCCAGGCCCTGGACCCAAAATTTCAAAGTTTTGGTCCCCCAGCCACTTAGTTATCACTTTTGCCTTATGGCACAGTGCTCCATCGTGCTGGAAAATGCATTGTTCTTCACCAAACTGTTGTTGGATTGTTAGAAGAAGTTGCTGTTGGAGGGTGTTTTGGTACCATTTTTTATTCATGGCTGTGTTTTTGGGCAAAATTGTAAGTGAGCCCACTCCCTTGGATGAGAAGCAACCCCACACATGAATGGTCTCACAGGACTGACGGTAGCGCTCACCTTTTCTTCTCCAGACAAGTCTTTTTCCAGATGCCCCAAACAATCAGAAACAGGCTTCATCGGAGAATATGACTTTGCCCCAGTCCTCAGCAGTCCATTCATCATACTTTCTGCAGAAGATCAATCTGTCCCTGATGTTTTTTGGGAGAAAAGTGGCTTCTTTGCTGGCCTTCTTGACACCAGGCCATCTTCCAAAAGCCTTCGCCTCACTGTGCGTGCAGATGCGCTCACACCTGCCTGCTGCCATTCCTGAGCAAGCTCTGCACTGGTGGCACTCCGATCCCGCAGCTGAATCCTCTTTAGGAGACGATCCTGGCGTTTCCTGGAATTTCTTGGACGCCCTGAAGCCTTCTTAACAAGAATTGAACCTCTTTCCTTGAAGTTCTTGATAATCCTATAAATTGTGGATTTAGGTTCAATTTTAGTAGCCACAATATCCTTGCCTGTGAAGCCATTTTTATGCAATGCAATGATAGCTGCACGTGTTTCTTTGCAGGTCACCATGGTTAACAATGGAACAACAATGATTTCAAGCATCACCCTCCTTTTAACATGTCAAGTCTGCCATTCTAACCCAATCAGCCTGACATAATGATCTCCAGCCTTGTGCTCGTCAACATTCTCACCCAGGGGTGCCGCCAGAAATTCTGGGCCCTATGAAAAAAAAAATTCTGGGCCCCCCATATTTTGTACAGATAAAATTTACCCCAATAAACATGCCTTGTACAGTTTTAAAACTTCAGCTACTTTCTGTCGGAGACAGTTGTCCCAGAAAGTCGCTAGATGTTGCCAGATGACGTCTTATGCTTATTTGCATAATGATAACGTCATCATGTGATGACAAATAAAACAGAAAGGAGGAAATAATTATATTTAGATTAGGATTACAGGGTTAAACAATACATCATTTAAACAGGGGAAACATGCTACAGGGAAATGTGACTTTTGTCTTCAAGAAGAGACTGTTGAGCATGTTCTATTATTTTGCCTGAAGTATATTGTTAAGAAAACTGGTACAAAATTTACAAGATATCAAACTGCAACTGGACATCAAAGACCTTTTAAACAAAATTTAAATTTCTGGGGGGGGGGGGGGGAATGCTAAGATATCTCAAGAAGACGAAATTAATAGAGAATATAGATGTTTGTTTGTTTTTTAGTACTTTGTAAAAAAAAAAATAAGTAGGTCATATTTAGCATGCATCAAATGTTTCTTGCCAACTTCCATTAAACAGAAGTTTATTGGTTATGGTATTATTTTCGGTGGGGTTTTTTGTTCTAAGTTTTAAATGTCCTACGTTTATGAACTCACCATACATTTCGAACGTTCCTTGAATGCACCACAGGTGTGTGATGCAGTGTAGTACAGACAAGCTTCTGCCTCAATTCCCGTTGAAAGATCGGTCTATGGTCTATATACATGCAGATTTATTTTTTACTTTTGAATTAACATTCACTATAAAACAACTTCGTTTGTGAGTGGATAAAATGAACCGAAAAAGGTTTATGATTGGTCAGTGGACATAGTCTGCTCATGCTGCATACACATGCGCAGATCATTCCCGTTCTGAGCGTCGGGAAGGATGAAGCTGGGTTTCTAAAATGCAGGAAATATGATATGAAT
Source organism: Valencia hispanica (assembly GCA_963556495.2). NCBI lineage: Eukaryota > Metazoa > Chordata > Actinopteri > Cyprinodontiformes > Valenciidae > Valencia > Valencia hispanica. The sequence continues at coordinate 20,942,464 of OY747718.1, read as the reverse complement.
ATGAAAAAAAATATCGCTAGATTTATCGCTAGGCGCTTTTGGGGGAAAAAAAGTCATTAAGGGTGTCTGAAAAATCGTTAGACAAAGTCGCTAAGTTGGCAACAGTGCTAGCAAGCAGCTCGGACCGACAGGTGGAATGAACCATTGTAAAGGGGAGGGGTGTGACTGAAACAGTAAATAAATTATTTGTTAAATATTAAATCTATGGTCAAAATAGACAAAATACACATTAAGGACATGAGGGGCCCTGGCACATTTAACGTATGTGTTAAAATGAGAAAATAGATAGTAAAAGAGAAACAGGGGTCTGCTCTTCTGGGCCCTTCATCAGCCTGGACCCTTAGAATCTTCCACCCCTTTACGGCGCCCATGTTCTCACCTGAGTTAAAAAACGTAGGCAGCAACTTTTCCAATACTTATGTAATTCTCAAAACTTTTGGCCACGACTGTAGAGCATGACCACTACATGGTGCAGCATGACCTGCAGCTCATTCAGGGTGGCTGTCGGCCTCTTGTGTTTGCAAAGTGATTATTGCAGCTTTTTATCTTTTAGATGTTTTCTCCGATGTGTGCATTAATAGTTACAGTAGGAGTTTTGTATGTTTCACGTCTTGTTTATTTTTCCTGTTCTCTTCAAGCAGATTTCTCACCGGAATTTTCAGAAAGGACCTAAACGCTCCATTTGAAACAGCTGAGATCCAAATGGCTCGGCTACCTGGCAAAAAAAAAAAAAAAAAAAAAGACAGAATGCTGGATCCATCCAAGTGTGTCGCCTTTTGTTGTCTATGACCGGGCAAACCAACATATACAAGTTGAAATGTAATCAGCGAAGAGGCAGGAGTTTGACCTCAGGTAATACTTGCTTCAACATCCAGTAATTACAATCTCAGATCTCCACTAATCCTGTTAGCTGCGTGCTGCAGCAGGAAAAGCCTCCATCTTTTTGATAGGAGCAACATTTAACCTGCCAGAGGAATCATTTGAAAACATAAGACTTGTTATTGTGACAAAGGCAGCGAGGATCCAGCAAGAAGATGCTAAAACTGTTTGCTGACAACCTGCCATCTGTATAAAGCATGTGCACAAGTGATTGGCTAATAATCAGTTATTAAATAAATAGTTTTATTGGTTTGTTAACTCTTAGCTATAACAAACCAATAAGTTGATTAAAATGTTATGGCTGAAAGCAAAAATAGCATGAAACCCTTACCTTATGTGTCAGCTCTTCATGATATGGGGGCGTCTGCATGTCCTCCATGTCAATCACAGATGATCCAGACATGCTGTCCAAAGTCACCTCAGTCTCCTGTGCCTCGCAGAAATCCTCCATCACCGTTTATCTTTACTGATCAGGAGACTTCTGCTCAGAAGCAGGTGAACTAAACACAAAAACCTTCCAGCCCCCGCTTGGTTTTAACATCAAGTTTATAACTTACTGTCCCCAACACCTGGCCCTCCTCCTCTGCAGGTTTCCTTTTATTTCTATGCGGTTTATACATCCGGTGCACAGAAGTAACATTACCTTAAACTGTCAACAAACATTTCAAATATTTACATGAAAGAGTTTGAAAAAAAAAAAGAGGCAAAAATGTTGCTTACAGTATTTATGAAGGAAGGAAGCTTTCAGCACCATGGGAAGTGTTTATATCACTTATATAAACAGGGCCTTAAAAAAATTTATAATTCTTGAACTTTTTCTCCATTTGTCACATTAAAACCATAAAGTCCATGTATCCCATTGGGTTTCTTTATGTGAAAACAAAAACAACTAGCACAGCTGTGAAGTGGAAGTAAAATCATTCATGCAGGATGGACATTTGTTGAGACACTTTTGCTGTGTAGGTTCACCTTCCAAGACGACAACCTGAGATCCAATAGAGTGGGTTAGGTCAGAGCATATTCATGTGTTAGATTGGTCCAGCTGCTGGAGACATAGGCTACCCCAAGAGTCTTGCAGATGTAATTGTAGAAACAAGTTAATTCAAAAAGTAGGCTATATATACTCAGGGGTCTGAATAGAAATGCACGCCACACTTTTCAGATTTGAAGAGAAACAAACCCCAGTGCAACTCTGTGAAGAATAAGCAGGAACGGAAAATGGATGCACTACTTAGTTTTTCTCCAATATGTGCAACGATCTGCTCCTAAAAAGGACAACACCCATTCAAATGAACAGTTTGAAAAACGCTTGATTGAATCCAGACATGTAACAGACACACGTGAAACAGGGGAAGCTTGAATACTGTCATCTATTTATTGAGTTCTCAGTCGGAGTGTCTCTTCTCCACAGCAGCGACGGGCTCCAGCTCCCTACAGACCGGAGCGACGGAGCCGAGGATGAGTCACCATCCGGGCTGCTCCCGACTATCACAACAGCATGGACGGAAATCTCAACCTCCCCAAACCCAGAGGAGCTGCTTCATGCGACACCGAGCAGGTGGACTGTCAAATGTAACACAATTAGAGAGCGGTTTCAACAGCTCCGAGAGCCAAGAGACGAACGGACAGCATACAGCTGCTCTCCCAACAGGATAGAAAAATAACATTTGCTAAAACCCATTAATCTGCTTGTTCTCTCAATAAAACCGGGGCTTCACTGAAGCAACTGTACCGTGCAAGCTAATCAAGGTCACTTTAAAGAAATAAAATGAAAAAAAAAAAACACGAATGTGTTGGTCGGTGTTATTCTCAGAACACAACGGTAAAAACGCTAAATTCTGCAAGCGTATAGTAACCATCAACCTTTTCCACATAAAGGCAGCTTAGATTCTCCTGATCAAACTAAAACAATAATCATTAGAAGAAAAAAGAAAAAAACATACATAAGGTGGACTGTTTACAATTTAGGGTGTAAAAATACTCAAATGAAACAGCATGAAAACCGAAATGTAGGCAATACCCATGAACATACAGCATCTGTACAGATAAACAGGAGGTATAGCGATATGTCGCCTTTCGGTTCCATGGAAATGAATGACACGACTTTCAGTGTAAATATGTAACATTGAGCCTGATCGTCTGAAAAGGAACAGATCTGAACATCTGAAGCCAGTTAAGCTCTCTGAGATTAATGTGTTGGTTCTTTCTTTCACAAAACTAACGGAAAGATAAGCTTTAAGGTTCCATGATGGATGGAGAAGAACGTGACTGAGGTCGATATCCTCCCTACGCAACTAAACTTACAAATAATTGTAGCTTTTCAAACTATTTTCATTGTAGTTTTAAGAATAATGCTATACATCTCGTTTTTAAGGATAATTTCTTTTTAAGTCTAAAACAACTCCAGCTCATCATGTGGATTTTTCGTTTCAAGTGATTGGGTTCAGTTTTTCCAACGGCTTTGAACGCATCGTTACCATCTTCGGGGCTCCTCGGAGGCATTTATTGCAACAACGTAAAAACAATTTAAAAAACATCAGCTGGGATTTTAAAAAATGCTAAAAATATTTTTTTCCTCCGACAAAGTAGGCTACCTCACAAAAGTATTCACACCCATCTAGGTTTTTCACATTTTGTTGCATTCCAACCATAAAGTATTTTAATCAGGATTTCTGCTAGATAAGCACAAAGGAAAGGATTGTATTCAGCCCCCATCACTCTGATGCCCCTAAATACAATCCAGTGCAATCAATTTGTTTTAAAAGTCTCAATTAAGTTGCAGTTGATTTAATATAGAGGTTACAGAGTTAATGAGGCTGATATACTTTCCTTCCACAACATTTAATGCTGGTTTAATATACAGAATCCTGGTCAAATACTTCAAAGTTTTTGGTGGCAAGATGTAAAAAAGTTGAAGGGGAGTAAATACTTTTGAAAGGAAACATCAAAGAGCAATTTTTTTCTCTAACATGTCCATGTATTTAGTGATGAGTTGGTGCAAAAAAGATGACTGCAGAGATATATGAAATCCTCCGACCGTGTAAGCGAGGGAGCTCTGTAACATCTTGCAGTAAAGTGCACTTCATGCGTCTCTCCTGTAATGCTTCAAAATAAGCACATTATTGAGATCCAGAGGTTCTACTCTCCCTTGAAATGAAGATCGAGCACAGCAGCTTGTAGGGAACAACCGAACCTTGTGCCGTGCGTTCAGGATTCTTGCATTCCCGCCGAGACAGTTGTGTGACTGAAAACGTGTGCGGCAGCTAAAATCATACCAAAAACATGTGCCGTTCATGTACCCATTCAGCAAAATATGAAAAGTTGTTTTTTGCGCTGGCGGTCTGTGTGCAAATTTTCTGCGGTCCACTCGTTTCTGTCTGTAGTAACAGCGGCTCCTCGGTGAAGGAGGATGCACCCATCAGCTCACTGCTGACCTCACAGACAGGTTCAATCAGGCTCTCCCATGCAGGTTCAGATCTCCAGCAGTATTTCTGAGCAGATTAAAAGTCAACAGTCTCTGTTCTACTCGGGCTACCTGATCCGCCCGTCACTTTTCACTGGGCCCAGTTCGGACTTTGGATCAGGAGAAAGAGAGCTCCAGGTAGTTTTTGCGCATAGCCCCACAGCAGGGCAAGAGGAGGTCTTTGTGGAACACAGGTCCCCTATTACCCAGAAAGTCCCCACCAGGCTGTCCACCCACGCTTCGAGGGGCTGGCCCACCAGCTGAGCCGCACGCTGCGCCGCCTGCATGGCGGGCTCCTGAGGAGGCAGCTTCAGCACAGAGCTCAGCTGCTGGAAGCTCTGATCTAGGTACAAGTTACCAGGAGGGCCTGAGTGGAGCCAGCTGTCCTCCTCTGGAACAGGAGAAAAAATACAGTGAAAAAGTCCTCACGTATTCTCAGAATTAGCCCAATTTACACTCCTAGTATCTTTTCTGGAAAAGACCTAAACATCTAATTACACCACCACCTTACCTCTGCGCAGCGGCTCCTTATTATTAAAAGTCAGCGGCATTACGAGGAAGCGAACCTCCGCCACACGCTTCCACTGTTTTAACACCCGAACCGTCCACGTGCCGGGCCGTAGGGGGTGCTGTAGAGGCGGCTTGTACTGCGTGTACTCTGCATCCATCTCCACTGTAATGTCATAGGACGCTGCTACCACCTGAGCTGGGTCGATCCAGACTATAGTGGCTGTGAGGTTGGGACCCCGGGCCCACTTCTGGACAGCTAACGGCTCATCTAGAGGGCCGATGACGCCGCCGAAGTTACGGAAGATCCTTTCCTTGGGATCCCAGTCTGTCCCGATCTGTTACGGAGAAAGAAGTTAAATATCTCTTAATGCCCTGTTGATTTTATATGAAGTCAAAGTGATCATATATGCATTTTCTGGAATCTGGACTCAATCAACAGCTTTTTTTATTTAGGTATCATTAATAGGAAAAAGTTTGCGTGAATTACTTCCAGATTCTTGAGCCTCTCAAACTCTTTGAGGTTTGTCTCAAAGACAAGCGTAGCTTGAGGCATTGCCCACAGCTCCAGCGTCTCCCTGTGCTTTGACTCCACGGCCCGGACCTCCTGACGAACGAGGTAGCCTTGGAAGCGGTCATCATAGAAGTACGAATGAACAGACAGAGGGTAGCCTGCTGGTTCAAACCTTCAGAGATGAAACAAAGAAGGAGAAGAAGCTCCTTGTAACGACCTTCTCTCAATAGTCAAAGTATATGTACAGAAGAAACAGAAGATGAACCTGCAGGCTTCCGCCTGCCTCTGAGAGGTCGTCAGACTCTTCAGGGTCAGACGAAAGAAAGCGGTGTACGCTGTGAGGGAAACGTCACTGAGGGAGCCGACGCCGTCCAGCTGCTCGAACACGCTCTCCCAGTACGCCTTGATGGCAACGGTTCCAGGAGCATACTGGCCATACAGGTGAGTGTCCAGGATGTCTATGGCCTCCTGGTTCACCGTCGACTCGAACTTTCGGGCAAAAAAAGTTGGACGAGTCAATTGCTGTGGATGAAAAAAAAGAGAAGAAAAAAATTGATTTAAAAAAATTAAATAAATCAAACCTTGATAAAACAAGAGATTCAGGATGTCTTGCAAAAAACATCAGGACCAGCTTCCCTGTCCCTGCTGAAGAAAAGTCTCCCCTCAGCATGATGCTGCCACAACCATGTTTTACTATGGGGATGGTGTGTTCACTCGTGTGTGAGATACAGTGTTCAGTTATCTGCCACATATAGCATTTAGACATCGCATATCTTCTTGATCCATGACGTTTTTTTGCCACTCTTTCATAAAAGAAAGGTTTTTGAAGCGTATGATGAATGTAAATAGTCTTGTCAACAGATTCTCACATGATCCTCCAGAGTTACCACAAGCCTCTACCAACTCTTGCTTTAAACTTCACAGCTTTCTCCTTGACCTGCCTGCGGTGTTCCTTGGTCTTCATGAATTTGTTGGTTAACTAATGTTCTCTTCAAAACCTTAAATTACACACAGCCGTACTCTATTCAATAATCAGCTCAGATCTAAAAACAACTGGTTGTTCTGGATTTTATTCAGGTGCATCCAAAGAATTAAAGGAGTACGAATCCTGTACTTGTGCAAGGCAATGTAAACACTGCCCTCTTGTGGTGAACTCACCTGAATCCGAATGAGGTCTTGTGGTTTAAAGTCGTTGGGGGAGCAGCCGCACCAGTCGACGATGTGCTTGTACTGGCATTTACAGCCCAGCTTACGGTTCCAGTTGGTGACGCGCAGGTTGTTGTCCACCAGGGTGTCACACATACGACTGTTCCCAAGCACTGTGTGGAAAAAGGACTGAGAAGAAAGAAAGATAAATAATAAATGCGAGTCAGACAGCAAGGGTGCATGACAAAACACAAGGAAAAAAACAAACACATGAATGAATGAACTGGCTCCAACCACAGAGAGTGAATTACCAAAACGTCACAGCTGAACAGTAGTTCCAGCGCCTAGACTAAACCTCACAGTTAAGATAAAGAACCTTCCCCTCATCTGGCCCAGCTGCCTCACGCTGTGCTGTGAAGCTTAAAGTCTCACATTATCTCTGCCGCTAGGCTCTTCTGACTTGGCAGGGAGGGACGAGGCTGAGACAGGCTTGTTTATCACACTGTGAGCCTCGACTAGAGCAGATAAAAAGACCTCAGAGGGCTCTCTTACCTCAGCTGGGAGCAGGGCGTAGGAATAGAACTGCTTTAGACCCAACACCAGCTCGTCCCGGGAGCTGACCACGTAGTCCACAAAGGGGTGGGTGAGAGCAAACCAGTCGGAGCCGCCAGAGACCTCCAGGCCTTCTGGAATGTTGCGCTCGCCGAGACGCCACATGTGGTTGTCGCACTCGTGGAAAAGGCGGTCGAGGCCCTGCTTCTTGATAAACCTTGAACCCAAAAGCACAGATCGACATGATTACAGGCAAAGAAAGCAGAAGAGGTCAAAGCATAATTGGGAGTTCTAGCAGGTGGTCCACATTAAAATGTGCATGCGCACCTTGTGTTCTCTCTTCCATGCGACTTGAGGAAGTTCTTGTCTCGGTGCATTGACAGAAACATCACCAGCTCATCGTTGGTCCTGCATGAAGCCAATATGGTGAGAAGAGGTTCAAAAAGGCAAGAAAAGCAATGTAGAGGAGATTGTGTTGAATGAAAAGACCGTTTTAGAGCCTTAAAGCTGCAACAAACTACGTCGGAAATGATTCAGGACAGACAAGTTTGTCTTATAAGTTAATACCCCTGGGGACGAGTTCAGGTGGAATATCAAGTGGTTTGATTGGGACTCAATCAGAGCGGTTGGTTGCCCCAGAAACCCAGATGGGGACTGTTTACCGTCAACTCTGTGACCAAACAACCAGAAAGATTTATTAACTGTAATGCTGCAGACAGATTAATGTTTCTATCAGGCAAAGTGCTACAGCTGCTGGGCTCAATTAGAGAACAAATTATAAATAGACCCATAAAAAGAAGCAATCTAAGCTATATTAGGATTCTAAAGAATATTAAGATCAGAATGAATCGGTCACTTTATATTCAGTCACCAAAACGCTGACTATTTACAGTTATTACGGTGTTTTAAAAAGATTATAGTTTTGAAATTGCTAAAGTTTTATACCACTGCCTCCTCATTTTCCCCAGCTATTTGGAGCACAGAGAATGAAGTACTCCCCTCTCCCACCTGTTGCTGCATACTGCTAGTGAGCTGGTAGAAAAAAAGGCTGCTCAAAAGGAGTTGGGTGGCATAAACCGCGTGGTAAGGTCTGATCTTCTGGATGTTGTACAGAGAGAATCTGCATGCACGACAAACAGCAGAAATGTTTTCATTGAAGGTAAGCTGGTCATCAATGATGACCCCCAAATTATTTGACTTTGTGGGGATGATCACTGAAGATCCTAAGCTGATGATGAAGTTGTGCTGTATAGAAGGGCTGACAGGAAAGACAAGGACTTGTCTTGGACAGATTCAGCGAGAGATGTTTTTCTTTCATCCAAGCAGAGATGTCAGAGAGACACGAGCTGACACAGTGATGTCATCCAGAGGAAAATAAAGGAAGAGCTGAGAGTCATCAGCACAGCAGTGGTAAGGGAAACCATGTGAGCGAATGATGGAGCTCAGAGACTTGGTGTAGAGAAGAGGGTCAAGAACAGAGCCCTGAGGAACAGTTGGAATAGCGAGTTGGAATAGCAAGGAAGCATTGACGCCGCCCATGATGATGGCTCAGAGATGATGAAAACCAAAAGTTTTGTTTCTTAAAAATATATATATTACATGAAAGACCAATTAGAAAAACTATTTTGATACAGAAATGTTATGGATGACGAAATCACAGGGAAGATTACTGACTTGACAGTGGTCCAGCAGACACCAATTACCACAATCTACAGAGCTATAAAAGCTGGTTGTTTAAAGAGGGCTGTAACCACGCATATTCATAGAGATTTGAGTGGAAGGAAAAAGTGTGGTTTAAAAAAAAAGTCTGAAGATGATTGTGAAGCAGAGCCAATTCAAGACTTTGAGGGAGATTCACAAAGCGTGCACTGCAGCCGGAGTCAGTGCTTCAAGAGCCGCCAAACAGATGTATCCGGGACATGGACTACAACCACCACAGTGCTTATGTTAAGCCACTCCTGATCCACAGACATCAGAAGCATCTTACCTGTGCTAAGGAAAAGAAAGGAACTGGACTGTTGTTCAGTGGTTCAACTAAAGTTTTCATTTAGAAATCAAGGTCAGAATCTGGAGAAAGAGTGCAGAGGCACAGAACCCAAGCTGCTTCAAGTCTAGCATGAAGTTCCTACAATTATTGATATTGATAATGGGGTTTGTCTACTACGTTTTATGAAGTCCAAAGTCAGCATAGTCGTCTACCAGGTAATTTAAGAGCAGTTCATGCTTCCCTCTACTGACATTAAGCTTTATGGAGATGCTGATTTCATTTTCAGGAGGACTTGGTACCTTGCCCACACTGCCAAAGGTACCATAACCTGCTTTAATGAACATGGTATAATTGCGCTGAATTGGCTAGTAAACACAGCTGATCTAAACCTTACATAGAATATCAGGAATATTGTCAAAAAGGAGATGGGAGACAGAAAAAAAAAAAAAGAATACAGACAAACTGAAGGTTGCAGGTTTGAAAATCTCCCACATAGAAACATCTATCTTTTTAGAAAACTGTATTGCTCTGTTTATGTACATGTAGCTAACCTGGTTGGGAAGTCCGTGGCGCTGAGATTAATGAAAAAGTCCCACTTCCATTCCTGCATGGCAAGCAGGTCCTGCATGCTTCTCAGGTAGGCTTTCAGAAGGCTGGCTCCGCCCCAGATGGTGACCATCCGCCAGGGTGTGGCGCGCACATTCGGGTACTGCTCGGCGATCTGCAGGACCTCCCGATGCATGTAGCTGGACCTCTGGAGGAGACGGATCAGATCAGACAGACTGGCTGGGCTTTAAAGAGAATCAGATCACCGATAAAAACAAAAGCTGCACGCTGCTTTCTACAGTGACTCATCAAGATAATGACGAAAGAGGAATAAAAATAGCTGTTTATCATCTGAAGTACATGCTAAACATAACAGTGCTTTAAGAAGCCAAAATTATGGACTCCAAATTGGAGTAAAAATCTATTATTTTGTCCTTTGAGATTAATTAGACTTATTTGTTTAAAAAAAGGTTAGTCGTGGATTCTGGAGCGATAAACAGGCAGTTCAAGGGAAACAGATGCCTTAAAATAGATTGTCCATGGACATAAAGTCCAATTTTGTTTTAGGGAAGATAAATGGTGTGTGAAGATTCTGCCCTGAGAAACCCAATAAAGGTTGGCAAAAGTGGGGAAGAACTTTAACAGGATTTGACAAGATTAAGTGGGTATCCTCCTGGTGTTCAGAAATAACAGCATGTGAAAGAAAACACAAAATAGATATTAAACCTAAACACAGAGTCTTCGGCTGTGGATAGGAATAACAGAGGCTGGATGATAAAGTACAGAGCAGGAGGTTTCCACAGAGAGAAAGTCGACAGACTGTCCCAGTGAGTTATTGTCCGTCCCTGCGCTCAGAGAGCTGCCCCGCCGTCCCTTTGGCAGCAGAACAGAGGAACTGACCAGGTGTCCAGCTACAACAGGACTCCAGCTTCCAGGACCCTAAATCGCTCTCAGCTATCCCTCCTCAGCACACTCACCATCTGAGCCCCTAATTAACACAACAGCAAGTTTTCTACCACAAAACTGATTCCTTAAGAATAACCATAACTTCCCAATTAAGGCTGATCTAGAGCTGGAAGATATAGAAAAATAGCAAATCAATACGGAGAATGTCATATTGATCGATTACGATAATTATTGATAACTATCAATAACGTACAAAATATATTTTAGGTGCAGCCCTGGTCATTTTATGCTATTCTTTAATGAACTAGTTTTAATAAAGAATTCAATTCGACCCTTTATTAAGAAACGTTCTTTTTTTTTAACCATAACTGAAAGTTTGTAAGAAACAAAAACAAATCAACTTAAGAGACCTGAATGACATCGATAAATACTGACAAACATAAAGAAAGCGCTAATGTTATTAACCATTATGGTATTGATTCATTTTATTGGGTTATTATTTCAAATTGAAGGATTATCTTGATGCTTTTTTTAGATCTTTTAAACATTTTATGACACTTTATGATATTAATGGCTCAGACCTTTGGTTTAGTTAGTGAGCAAAAATCAGGCCAATAAAGCTGACTCTAATTCAGTTCAGCGACTGAAGCTACAAGTGCTGGATCCAGCAGGTCTTTCCACACCTGTTTCTATTTCTGAAAGCGTTTTTGGTTCTGAGGACGTGATGGAGAACCAGGTGGACATTTTTTTTTAAAGTGGGGCCCGGGTGTGTCGTGGTTGTCTCTGTGCAAACGTGACAGCAGCACCGGGCCGAGGGGTTCTGCTTGGGTCCCACCACGACAACTTTACTGACAGTGGTATTCCCTGTTTTATTTTGTTCCTTATTGTTATTACATTTAGTGTTAATGTACGCCGCGTATCGGTTCGAAACGGGACGCAACGTTTACCTGCTGATGAACTACTGAAACCTTTTTTTCGGGACATTTCCTATGCCGGTCCTTGCTGCGACATCTTTTGCAGTTCAAGTCATATGCTCTGTTTTGTGGTTTAAGAGGAGCGAGGGTTTGGTGACGGAGCTGCCCGGGTCTGCTTTTGTGATTGGTTTGGAGTAAATAATGACTGTAGTATTAAGCCACCCATGAGGCTATAATGAAAAGGGGAAAATTGTATTGAACTTTTTATTGACCCTTTATCTTTCAACGCACCACACGTCAATCGATCGATATATATTTATACTGAATTATCGTCCAGGCCTAGGCTGATCTCCTATTTACTGCACAGTGAAGACCTCGGCCATTTTTAAGTTCACAGGAACAACAACGTTGCTCTGGTCTGTTCATGCAACCACTAGCTGAACAGTAGCTATGTGCTAGTACATCTGCTGGGTATACCTTGTCTACATGGATGTAGTAGTAATGGTCTCTGTGGTATATGGCCTTGATGAGACGCTTGAGCTGTCGTACGGCTCGGCCGTGGACCATCAGCACAAACACCACCCTGACAGGGTTCTCCACCTTGGACAGGTTGAGGTCCACTTCAACAGCAGCCTGGACGGGCTGGGACACACCTGGCCAGAGGACGCAGAGTAGGAGACCAGACACAGTTTGACAGAGGTGGAAAATACACAGTCAAATAAAGTAAAGCATTGATAGCCACTGATTGTAATCAACACTCTATCTACTCTATTATACCCTATCGGATAAAATCACAATAAAACACACTGAATGTCCTGTGAGATGCAACGTGAAGCTCACCGAGTTGGGGGCAGTACTGTGGGAGCGCTTTTGGCATGAGCTGTCCCGCCTGGTGTTGGCACACAATGTTGGCGATCTCCTGTCTGCACTGCTGCGACCCGGCGCGATGCAGAGCTGACAGCGCATCCTTACCCATGATGTCACATTTAGGCATGAAGTCACTGTTGGGTGCTTGGTGCGCGCCATCCACACTCCCGGGCTCCCCGGGTATCCCAGCAGCTTGCAGTTTGGCCGCCCCGTCCAGGCTGAAGTTGCGGCTGCTCGACAGGTCATGGGAGACCACGCCGTCTAACCCGACCGCCGCCATCCCCCGCTCCTGGGCGGTCTTCTGTCTGACACTGGGCTTTGGGGCTCGGCGGTTGCTTCCTTTCCTCGGTGGAATGGCCGCTGTTCCCCTCGGCCTCTCCAACTTGGCGCTCCATCTGCCCCTGTTCTGCCCAGACAAAGAATTTGCTTTGTCCCTCTTCGAGTCCTGGCTGTTGGGGTCAGGCAGTTTAGACCGTCTTGTTTTTCCCTGAAGAAGACAAATTTATAATCCCATTACATCAGCAAAAATCCTATAAAACATCTGGGATTAACAACTGAAGAGCAGAGGGGCTGAGTTGTTCTCTGATTGACACAAGGTAAACAAAGATGGCCACTGAGGCATCAGCAGAAAGCCCTAGAGGCACGGATGTGTTTACTTCGTTCTTATTGTTTTTGTTTTTCTTCCCATTCCTCTCATCTGGGTTATTTTTAGTGGCGCCTCTGCCTTTTTGTGGAACTAATCTGACGAACCGGAGAGTCGAAACGTGTTCAAAAACAATCCAGCGGTTCACCACGCAGCAAACCCCCCAGGTGCCTCTTTCTGGCAGGCAAACTCCACACTCACGTAAATTTGGGTCAGGTGTGTGCAACAACAAACAGATTGTGTGTCTGTTGATTATCTTCGGTCCGATGAAGCTGCATGTTTTATTGAGACGTAAACCGTTAAATTAGGGGACATTTTGGCACCAATGTGAGGAACCAATGAGGACAAAGCCGGCTTTCATTTTCTACTCTACTTTGACAAAGACAAGGCATCCTTTGAAAGGACAAGAAACAGAAACTGAATTAAACCTTTCTTAAACCTTCAAGCCAAACAGCATTACAGTGTTGGCATGCTACACTTGGGGGGTTTTAAAAATATGCACAGGGAGGAAAAAAAAACAACAAGAGGAGGAGAAGCGAGTGGGCAGAGAGCTTTCAGCCGCTTTAAACCAATATGGCAGAACGCAGACTCGCTCGCTTCCCACCGCTGGCATGCCGACTGCGGGGAGATGCTGGGAACTGGGGGAAGGACCGGGAGCCAGATGATCCACGGCCAACAATTAACCAGCCGTTTACTGTCAGCTCCTGCTGGCCACCAGCGCTCTCAGGTTCATTATAGTGAGAGGCTGTAAACATACCTGAACCGCATAAAATCACCATGAGCAAGCACAGTTTCTCTGAGGCGCCTTGTTAACATTCAGCGATGCTACAAAACAACTTGTATACTGTTACATCTCTGATCTCAGTGGCAAAGACTCAGTTTGAAAGTTTTATTCAAGTTTTGGGGTTAAAAGGATCATATTCTACAAAAAGGTGCGCATGAATTTTGCGTCACAATAAAATGAGGGAGGAAATGCTTTTCAAAACTGGCCAATAATGTCTCCACAAGGATTCCTTCGCCTTGAACTTTCTTACACTTGAAAACGTCTTTAGGGATTTTATGTGACGGACCAGCGCAGAATCGTGAAACGCAACAAAAACGATACATTGTTTTCATTTGCTTACCAGAAAAATCTGAAAAGTGTGGCGTGCGTGCTTACGTTTATTCAGTTTCTGCATCCCCATAGCATGATGCTGCCACCACAGCTCTGCTTTGTTCAAAGCTTGCGATATTATCAGTTTATTACATGCAGGTGGATTCTATTCTCTAATCGGGTACCTTCAGAAGAATGCACTGGATTATATATAGGACTGTCCAACAGTGGGTTATATTCCTTGGTATTTCTTAAATACCAAGGAAATACATATACATTTGCAGGTGAAATGTGACTAAATCTGGAAAGTTTCAAGGGTTCGAATCCCTCTGGGAATGAGTTCTCCATTTAAAAGCATCTTGAGGATTCTTCCATCACAATACAACTCTAATTCTGATTCATTTTTAACTGCAAATTGAAGCAAAACAAGTTGACAATTTGCTATAATCCATTTGTCATAAGCCACTTTGCCACTCGAAGCAGTGCATAATCTTCCTCCTTTGGATTTTATTCTTGCAAAGGTTTCTTCTCTTTCAGCCATGAGAGAAAATCCTGTGCATACAGCACGCATGAACCAGTGGCTGAAGTTTCAATTATCCTTATCAACTGGCTTTCACGGCTGTTAATTAAAATCATTGTTTCAACAGAAAAACAAATTATGTATGGATTGAGAAGCAGGCGCGGCGGCGCTTTTACTCCCCAATTAAAAGTGGAGCGACGCCGTATCAGCGTCGCCATCTGCCGGAACGGCGCTCGGTGAGAAGAGAGGAGGAAGAGGAGGAAGTCTTCGTCTGTCCCTTCCCTCTCAGGCACTAAAGGGGTTTAATGCGATGTGACTGAGTGTGTTCACACATGCTCCCAGCAGAAGATGATCTGCGGACGGCCGAGCATGAAGGTGCTGCTCGGTTAAACCGACGGCCATCGTGCGTTCTCCGGGATGAAATGTGATTCTGCATCGAGCGCACAGAGACTGACATCTGCATAGCTGTCTGCCAACACAGTGGAATATAAGGCCGACCTGCAAACTGACGACAGCTTTCGTTGCCTTCAGCCAGGGGTTACAGAAAACTGATTGAACCGTCCTTTTAATATACCACCCTTATTTAATAAAACAAATGACAAGTCATTTTAACATTTAAATGAAAGTATTTACTTCTTTAAGAAGCTGGAATTTACACTGACTAAATGGAGAAGAGCCAGGCCCCTGGCAATTGAGCCTCGAGCTCCCTGATTAGCTTAGGGGTTTAAACGGAAGCGATCTCCAACGCTAATCTCCTTGGACGACCTGGGAAGTCTGCTGTCTACCTTTATCTGAGGCAAAGGTCATTCAACCCAGCCCTATTTAAGCAACTGTCCATCTGCAACCTCGCAGAAAACCCACCAAAGTACCCTCCATACTATAAAACGCCTTCCCCGTTTGTCCTCAGGGTTCAGCTTGCATTTCTTCCCACTCGTATTCATCCCGACGCCACACCTGCTGAGATCAGGTTTGAAAGAAGAAATGGTAACAGGCGAGGCCTCGGGTAATGCACTCCAGGTAGGTAAACACGCGACCCAAATTCTCACAGATGACAAGACGGAGCAGGTTTTACCCCTTTTAACTTCACCTTTTATCCAGGTCAGTAACTCTCCAAGCAAATAAACGCATCAACAGATTCTGATCAAGAAGGAACTAAAAAATAAACGAGAAATAACTCTGGGTTAACTAGGAATGATATACTCTGTCTACCAAACCCCAAATTCCAGGGTTGCTAGTACATTTTCAGACCATCTTAAAATGATACGTAGAAAGGTTCACTGTGAATTTATCGCAGACTTATTTACTGCAGGTTTTATACATGGAAGCTCCAAAAAAAAAAAAAAAAACAGAGGGCTAGCAGATGGATGGAAGGGCACAACGACTGCCTCAACAATCGCCTGGATCAATGGCTACCTGACAAACAGACCACAGTTTGTGAGACTTAAGGATTGTGTGTCTGACCAGGTGGTCAGCAGCACCACAGGGGGCCGTACTCTCACCATTCATTTTCACTCTGTACACCTGACTTCCAGTACAAATCAGAGACCTGTCATCTGCAGAAATACTCAGATGACTCGTCGGGTGTCTCAGAGATGGAAGAGAAGCTGAATACAGAGAGCTGCTGGACCGCTTTGTGACATGGTGTGGAAACAATCGTCTTAAATGTGAACGAAACAAAGGAGATTATTGTAGATTCCTTTACAACAACAGTGTGTTCAGTCAGAGGCTTTTTCAGAACCGCTGCAATACAGACCGCTACAGGAGATCCTTCCTGCATACAGCCATCAGCATTTACAACAACTTCTTAAAGAACGTCGGACAATATGAGTTACAACATTTCATTTCCCATTAGGATTAATGAAGTATTATTTTAATTGAATTTAGACAAAGGATCAGGGAATAAAGTCTGGACATGAATACACGTTTTGATTTTAGGTTTTTCTTTTTTACATACTTATCAAGACCTGGAAAATACTGCAATCAAAATCCCATTTCTTTGCAGCCTAGGTAGGAACTCTGCCTATAAAAAAGAGCCTCAGATTGTTAGCTGACTTGCTATGAATGGGTCTTAATTGAATGTTCAGACTAACGGAATTACCTAATAAACGACTTCCCTGTTAAATGGGTCGTTTTACTGTTTCCTGTCGTTTCTTCCCATTTTCTCTCTACTCTCACAACGAAACAGCATGACAACAACCAACACACAGAGCACCGTCGCTTCTTAAACAACGTAATTTCCATTCAACTTTCCGCAATAAAAACCAGAAATGTAGAGTTATAAAAAAGAAGAACAAGTGTACTCTCTCTTCTTTCTTTTAGGGGTTGTGATAGGAGACAGTCGGAACAAAGCTGGTCCTGCAATAGTTACATGTGTCTGCTAACAGCTAACATAAGCTACCGTTACAGTATAATAACACACAGGGAGCACAGCTACACGCTAGTAGCTAACACAACCAAAATCCCAGCCATGTCAATAAAACACTCCGCGGGATTGTTCCTCACCTCTGGCTGGCCTTCTTCCAAACTTCTCAGGCTCCAAACCACAAGTCCCTGGATCAGGAGGATCGTTAAAGCCGCGGAAATCACTAGTTTGTACCGACGAAGCAGCTTTTGGACTCGTACGCTGGCCACCATTTTTCCAACACGGCACCTTCTGAGCCGAGCGTCCACGCGGGGTCGCTCTGGGCTCAGGGTGGGAATTCCGATTCTTCTCAGGGATCCGAATGTTTTGGCTGAGCTCACCAAGCAGACTCGGTTTATTTGGCTCGTAAACAGCTATTCCCTCTCAGTGCCGCGTAAATATTTTATAACTAAGCCAGACTCTAACAGCAGGGCTTGTTGTTAAAACGTGGAATAAATAAATACATTTAAGTCAGAATAGTACTGTATGTTTTTTTTCTCTCCAGAAAATCTGTTGCTTGAAATAAGCATTTTTGGTTTTGCTATTGTTAAAGCTTTCCTGTCATTGTAGAATGGGTTACAGAAATAATTCCAGTTAAATTCTAACATTATTATCGATATGGTTCATCCTTAAACGAAATATACATTTCCCTGGTAAAGATACAAAAACAATTATAAGTATAAAAGTGTATAGCTGTTACTTTTTTAGTTCTTAGCTGTTTAGAGGAATGATGATGTCTAAATCTTTGAGAAACATCTGGCTCCAGTCATGAGATCGGTTGAATCAGATAAGCCTTGAACAATCAGAAACAAATTTCAACGCAAACTAGTTGTTATATAGTCTTAAAATGTCGGTGATTGTGTACACACCTTAGACTTAGGTACTTTCAAAGCAGTTCCCTCCTATATGTGTCCCAATCACAAACTGCTGTGCGGATAAAAAAAAATGCTTTCCTTTGAGGGCAGAAGCTCATCCTTATTCAAACGGACAATTATCTGGGCAGCATGCGAAAGTGAGATATGGAGGAAAAAGGCCTCAGTCTCAATTGAGAAACGTGAGAGTTGTTAACCCTTAATGTTGGGTTGACTGGTGACCCTATGGTCCATATGCAGAAGTGTGTAGTAACCAGTTACATTTAGTCAGTTACATGTACTTTAGTATATAACTTTTTGGAAAACATTTACTTTTAAGAGTAGTTTTAACACAACGTACGTTTTTTATTTGAGTAATGGTATTATGAAGGATCGCTATACACTACTTTGAGTACAATTTCTGGATCTTCTACCCACTGTGAGTAAATTCACTGAATAAAGAACAAACATGTTTTAACAAAAAATACACCAGACAGAGACACATACACCCCTGCAGTTTACTACAGGAGAACACATGTTTCTTCACAAGCTTTGTTTTTCTAAAGTCATCTTCTATGTGATGAGCTAGTTGCATTTTGAATATATGGTAAACTCCATAAATTGTCACCGGAAGTACTTTTTACCTTGCTTTAGGATGAGTATTATATCGAAATAAATTTACTTAGAAAGGTGTCTTCTGCTTAAAATTTGTTATTTTGTGATTATTTGTATACATTGTTTTTCATTTTAGTCTTTAAACTCTCCGAATTTGCCTGTAATGTTATATTTTTATCTGTCTGACTAAATCATTTAAAAAATAATAAATCAGATGGTTCTTAGTACTCAAGTAACCTTTTTACCACATACGTTTGTACTCTTACTTGAGTAATTTTTTGGACAACTACTTTTTACTTTTACTTGAGTTAAAATATGTTGAAGTAGTGCTATTCTTACTTGAGTACAATTTTTGGGTACCCTACCCACCTCTGTCTGTGTGTCTCTGTGTTGCCCTGGACTGCTGAGACATACTACAGACATAATCTTTGTCAGCACTGATTGGTTTGATGGCCTAACTTTGGATTTTTTGCGTTTGCTTTAAAACAAATGCAAATCAATGGACATAATACTGTGAGTAAAAATACACTGGCTCCTGTTGTTAGTCTAAAGGAGTGGGCACATCAAGCCAGCTCGGTCACAAACAACACATCGCTGCTCCATTGTTTTTCACTCCCTTTCTGGCAAAAATTTAGAACCATAAAATAAATCTGCTTTTGGAAATATGTAATCAATAAAAAAAACAAAAAACAGAACTAAAATATATTATTATTTTTATGGGCAATTACAGTGCTTTGAAAAACTATTAACCTCTTACTGAATTTCTCTGTTTCTACTTATGTAGTCACACCTAAATGTTTCAAATCATCAAATAAATTATTTTAAATCAGACACAGATAACTTGAGTAAATTTGAAAACTAGTTTTCAAATTATAATTTTATGAATTAAGAGAAAAAAGCTATTCTAACAAATGATCCCTATATAAAAAAAAGTTAATAACACATTTTTTGGTTTGATTTTAGAAGCCACACAAAGTCTTGATTACTGCCACATCTGGAGTATGAAGAAATACCTTAAACAGAACCTGTCCAACAACATGAAGTTGTCAAAAATATATCATTCAAGATCAGATAAACAGATAAGAAAGCATTGACATCAATCACACTTGAAAGGGTCACTGGGACTCAGGTGAATCAAAACGAGAGCAATTATCCAAAAATGAAAAAAGGATGGAACAGTGGTGAATATTTCCACAATAGACCAGCCTAATAAGATTACTTAAAGAGTGCATGCACAACTCATCCAGAAGGCCCTAACAAAAGCCAAAACAGCTTCAGTTGAGGTCAGTTCTCAACAAAACAACAATATAAAAAAAAGAGACTGGGCAAAAATCAAACCCTTTGTCAAACACAAAGAACACAAAGAACACAAAGACCCGTCTCATATTTAACCCAAAAAAAATATTTTGATGATGCCTAGAGCCTTTGGACAAATATGAAATATTTTGGCCAGTGTGAGTTCAGCTATCTGAGGTGAGAGACAGCATTTCAGACAAGAACATCATAAATCAAACATGGCGGCGAAAGAGTTTTGGGGCTGCTTTGTATTCTTCATGGCCTAAAGGCTTGCGGTTACCGACTGAACCATGAATTGTGCTCTGTGTCAGAAAATCCTGAAGAACAGTGTCCGCTCATCAATTCAAACGCACTTAGGCCATGGAGCCGGTCAATGATCCAAAACACACCAGCAGGCACACCTCTAATTGGCCCTAAAAACCAACTGAAAGGTGGAATGCCCTTGTCAAAGTTTGTACTTAAGTCGCATTGAGATGTTGAAATGACACCTGTTCGGGTGGATTAGAAACATAATGTTCATACTAAAAAACACTCAAAATTCATCCACAGCAAACTCACTCAACAACACTTGATGGCAGTTGTTGTCATCAAGACTGGTACAACCAGTTATGATGTTTAAGGGGAAATTACTTTTTCATAGGTGTCAATTTGGTTTGGATAGCTTTGAAACATAACCATTTAAAAGCTACTTTTTGTATTTACTCAGGTTATCTTTATCTGATGTAAAAATGTGTTTGATGATCTGAAAAAAGCAAGAATGGAGGAAATTTGTATGGAGGTAAATACTTTTTTGAGCAAAACTTATACTTGTCGTATCAGCAGCTTCAATCAAGCTGTGAATCTCTGCAGCTCTTCCAGAGTTACCATAAGCTTTTACTAATTAATTTGACCAATTCCTAAGGCAATTGTTTGCTCTGTATTTTATTTAGAGGTGTCAAAGTAAAGGGGGATGAATATACATTCAACTGTGTGGGGAAAAAAATTCTTACTTTCTGTTGGGCTATCACGTAAAATCCCAATTAAGTACAGACTGAATCTAAGGTATTTGTTTCAACAGTTAATAGATGGATTCCATGGCAAATTTTTCATTATTGCCTTTGCTCAGCAGGAGGCTATAGATGTCATATTTATTGGCTCTACAACATCTTTCCTTAATTCACATTTTCAAAAAGATATAAATGAGTAGCTCAGATGGTTTAGGTAGAAATCCACCATGAATACCAATGCTACATTTTTGCTCTTTGTCTGCATAGAAATCCCCTCAGGATGGGACCCCCACCATCTCCTGGGTAACGAGACTCAGGCTCAGGCATGTCGTGTGTTAACCTGCTATAGTCTGGATGCCATTAATTAAACCGGCGGAGGAGCAGCTCAGTAACTAGCTGTTTCACAAGCCCCACATGTGCACATGTAATCTCGGGTAGACGCAGAGACAAACTGAAACAAATCTCTGGCGATAATCCCAGAATCATAAGTCTGATGTGTCAGTGCGTAAAGGCAGCCTCGTTTTCTGCAACGCAACGCAGCCTGGTGGAGGGCGTCGCTCAGTGCGCCTTTACGCGCTCTCATACGGTGCAGCGTCTTTACCAGGCGAGTGGAGGTTGGGACCCCGACTTCCCGAGCGCATGTGTTCCCTGCGGAGATGGCCATCATGAAGAGGAGCTACTAAACTGGAGTTCCTTTCTTTTTTTCTGCTAAGGTGTAAGATGAGAGTCTTTGCCGTGAGGTTGGTGAGCTCGGGAAGATTTGTTAAAGCAACTTTAACCTTTCAGTCAGAGGAAATGTCCACCATAGCGAGCCCGACTATTCCCTCCTCACAGCTGACCTCGGATCAGCTCACAATGCTCGCTGCGTCTGGTAAGTAAATCATTAAAGCCTATCCTGTTCAATATTTACTTTTCATAACTTCATTAAACAGTTCCAAGAACAAGAGAACATCCTGGTGTTGCTTTATATGAAGCACCATCAGGATCAGTTATGCATGTAAGTATAATTTCAAGCTTTTCACGTTTCTGGTTTCAGGTGCTGCCAGTGAAATTAAGCGATTTTACTCAAAGCCAACCTGCTATGACACATTGATATATGACATGGTGTTTAATTGTTATCAAGAAACAATTGTTTAAAAAAAGAAAAACACCCATGCTCCCATTTAGCAATTCCTGGGTAATACCAATTTCTTTAATTTTAAATGCAGCAGAAATGTTCTGCAGCTTCCTTCATGTACCAACCACCAAGACCACTCAGGTCCTCCAACTCTAGCCTACTAAACATCCCTAAACTCAGAACTAAACAAGGAGAAGCAGCTTTCAGTTTTTATGCTCCCCTTATCTGGAACAGACTTCCTGACGAGTGTAGAGCTGCTGAAACTCTGAACTGCTTTAAATCGAGACTAAAAACCCATCTGTTTAGAATTGCCTTGGATTAAATGATTGATGTCATATGTATGAAATGTATTCATGCTCTCTTGCTTTATTGATCTTTCTCTTACTTTATTGTGTATCATGTGTAATGTGTGTTTCTTTTACTTTTAATTTCCATTGTTTTTTTTTTGTTTTTTAAATAACCAAATCATGTAAAGCACCCTGAATTACCCTGCTGTTGAAAGTGTGCTATACAAATTAGATTGCCTTGCCTTGCCTTGCCTCCTTACAGAGATTCTAGATTAAGCCCATTTGTGCATCAAAGCATATGTCCTGTTTGGTACCCCAACATAATAAATCTGTTACTTTCCAAGGAACTTTGAAGAAAACTGTTATATGAATTATCTTTCAAGGGAATAAATTCGTTTTCTGATTCTGATCTTGCTACTTTGGTGGACCTGAGAAGATATTTTCCTGAAAGTAATGTCTAATGTCTGAGAGTACCTGGAAAATTTTGGAAAAGTAATCTGTAAATACCAGTAAAGTAACTGATAAGTTCTGGAAGAGTAACCAGAAAGTTCAGGGAAAGTATCAGGAATTTATAGTTTCAAAAAAGTACAGTGTAGTTTTCATGAAGTTTAATAAGTAGATTCCATTAAACTTTCAAGAAAACTACCACATTACTTCTGGATAGCCACCAGTGAGCAAACAAAAGTACCTGGTAGCTTCCAGGAAAGTTGGAAAAAATACCTTGTGCATTCCAGAAGGTAACCTCTGTTTCAGCAAAGTAACCTCTTAGTTCTGAAGCATTTAATAAACAAGGGGGAAAAAAGGAGTTATTGACCTGCATATGTCTGATTTGAGGCAATTGAGGGAAAATTCCGATTTATTGCAGATTGTTAGGTGCATCTCTAAACAAACAGAAAGAGATGCACAGAGAAAATCCTACAGAGAAAATTTAGAGTATTTATTCTCCCTTATTAAAATGCAAAAAATTACACTACAATGTACTTTCATAAACAAGCAGGAATTGCTGATTAATTGCTTTCCATTCTCTCTTTTGAAACAGTTTCTTCTCTGGTGTTCTTTTTTGTTGTCGTCGTGCTGCTTTCCATTATTTACCGCAAAGATCCTCAGTGCTGCAAACACGGTTCCTATCAGGACACACACGCAGATATGGTGAGTTGCTCAGAGAAGGGGAAAAAAACACATTGGTGAAAAAGTTTCCTTTGTGCTGAGATTTCTTTTGAAGGTGATCCGTATGTTCAGTCCTGTAGGACACGCTGACAGAGAAAAGTCTGTGTGCAGCACCATTAACAAGTGTCAGATTAACTTTTGCCTGGCTGTGGCGAAAGGACTGAATAAGCTTGATATCATCGTTCTGCAGCAATGGATTCGCCTCAGTGTGAATTAGCTGCCCTCCAGAAATATCTCAGAGTCACAGTGATTCTAATGGAATTGGACAGAATTAGCACTTACCATGCATACTGATGCAACTTCACCACCGATGTAATTTAATCAGAGCAAATCACAATTATTGCTCCGACACCAGCATTTGAAGTGTTTACATGCTTGTAGATGTGGCAGTGTCAATTACATTTTAAATAGATTTTACATGTTCAGTAGAAAACCAGTACTGGACTTTACCCCTAACACACCCACTGTGTAAAACCTGTGTTTTGTGAAACATGCAAGGGCGGTCGTTATGCTGTGGGGATGCTTTTTTTTTAGCAGAGACAAATAGTCAGATTTGATGGGAAGATGGGAGGGGCTAAATAAAAGGAAAATACTATAAGGAAACCTGATAGAGGATGCAAAGTACCTTCTAGTGTCACAGTGACACTAGACATACAGACAGAGCTCGTGGAGTGGTAAAAATTAAAGCATATTTCTGTGTTAAAATGGCCCTGTCACAGTCCAAACCAAAATTCATCGGATAATCTGTTGCAAAACTAAAAAAATGACATTCACAGGCACTCTTCATCCAATCTGACTGAGCTGGAGCTATTTTGCAAAACAAGAATACATTTTTTTTTTTTTTTTTTACAAATAACCTTTCCATTCCTTTTATAGGTATCATGTAAAATCCCAATCAAGAAGATTGAGGTTCTAAAGTGAAATCATATAAAAAGGTTTGCCAGCAGATAACAGCCTTGGTTATTCACGAAGCTTGGTGCAGCATGAAGCTACGGGTAAAAATGTAAACAGTTCACAGATGGCAACTGTTCACTGGTTGTCCGTTATCTCCACTTCCCTTTTCCTGACTTGGTTCTCATCTCCATTAGTCCCAGGGGTGAGGTTTGAGTGTTATCTTTGGACTGCAGGAGCACAAGCACATGTCTCCTTCCCACAACAGACAGGAAGTTGTGCTCGGCTGTGGTTTGGATTAGATAGATCTGCCGCCTTGTTTAAGGAATCAAGAGAGCCTTTTTGCCAGTCCAAACTGGCCGCTCAGCCCTCCAGTTACATCAATACACACAGTAGCTGCTTATAAGATGAGGCAGGCTGATTTTACTTGCTGAAGCGTTGTTAAAATATAATTGATATTCTGTTTTTTTTCTCCTTGAAATTATTTCTCAAGTTAGGATCCAAAAGCAGACAATGTATGTACTTTTGGGATTATATGTTAAAAAAAGTTCTGAGCATCTGGCAAACAAACAGAAGACCTCTTTCATTGTTTTTCAGAGGGATATTTCACGCCTTCAACTTCATAGTCACATACCTTTCCCTGCTTCACTTTGTCCTCATGAATAGAGGACAGATCTCACTGTGGGTGTTGGGGACACAACAGAGACAATGGATCTCCTTTAGTTTGATCCAATAGGAAGAAGAAAAAAAAAACGCGGCGCTGCTGGGATCCTCCCCCGACTTCAACTCTGATTTTACACGGTTGTGCTTTTTCACACTGCCTGAATCAATGGCAGGCGACAAAAGGACAAACCTTCTTTTCTTTTTCCCTTTCCTGAGGACGTTCTTTTGCTTCCTTAAAGTACAAACGAGACCTTTGCCATCACCTTTTCGAGTGTCCTCTGTTTCTTCGCGAGGAGCTGTGGCAAAGGTCGCCGCTGTGCCTCTTTTTTGAGTGTGAGAAATTGAATAGTTTATTCTACCCTCAGAAAATGATCCATTTAATATTTTAGTACAAGTAAATAGCATCAAATGTTTGAGTCAGAAAAAAAAACCTATTGCCCCTACTTGGTGTCATCCAAGCAACAAATTGACATTGATATAATCATGACATGCTGGGTAATAATGTGCACTGGAGTGTGCTTATTAACAGGTACCTGCTGCAGCTACAGGGAGAGCACTGAAAGGACCTCTTGTCCCCTCCTGACACAGTAGTACATCACATTGTTCTCCTCACAAAGGACACTCATTTAGACGCAAGGCAATTAACTTGGTTTTCTGTCAGCCTTTTTACTGTGTCCCAGCGCCACATACAGTGAGACACTGACGTGTCTTGTTGTTTAATAGAGGGGGTGGGAGAAGGAGGAGGTGCGGAAATCGGGGAGTGGTCATGTTGTCGCCTTATTGATCTAATAATTTATGGTGCTACTAAAGCATCCATGGCCCACAGGGACGAAACAAGCCATGAAGATGGGTCAATTGGGCTGAAGTTAATGGATCTTTGGCTAATTGCAGACGGGGAAACAACAAGTTGTGTTGTCTGTTAGAATACAGAACCCCAAAAATGTCTGTTTACAACTTAAACTTTGTTACGTATTGTCACATAACAACCACAAACTTTAATATGGATATATTTGGGGGGCGATTTTGTGTGATAAACCAACACAAATGAGCACAGTTCTGCATAGATAAAAATTTATATTTTTTTCTAACTTTTCTTTGTAAAATAATATAATGTAGCTGAAGCTGAATCTGAATGGAGGAGGAGCATCTGTGAACAACAGCCTTCTAGTCTTGCCAGAGATTCTCAATTGGATTTAATTCTGGATTTTAACTGGGCCATTGTAACGCATGAATAGGGTTCATCTAAACCCTTAGATTGTAGCTCTGCTTGTATGTTTTGCAGCGTCTAACAGGTTTCCTTCCAGGATTACCCTGTGGTAGTTCCACCCATCCTCCCATAAACTCTAATAGAGTTAACCCTGTGCATGCTGAAGAAAAACACCACCCACAGCATGATGCTGCCACCACCATGTTTCACCATGAGCGGGATGTGTTCGGGCTATTTTTTATCCTTCACGCAGCTTTGCCGTGTCCGCTACATGGCTTGTGGTAAATTACAAACATCAATTCTTTTAGCTTTCTTTAACAAATGACTTCCTACTTGCCTCTCTTTCAAAATACCCAGATTTAATGAGTGCATGGCTAAAGTTTGCCCTGTCGCAAGATTCTCCCACCTGAGCCTTGTTTTTCTGCAGCTCCTCCAGAGTATTCATGAGTCTCTTGACTGGTTTACTGAGTAATACTTTATACTTTCCTCATTCAGTCTGTTAAATCTTTATTAAAAAAACATTGAAGTTTGTAGTTGTAACGTGACTTAGGGTGAAAAGGTTCAAGGGGTATGAATACTTATGCAAGTCACTGTTTAAGCTGGAAAAATAGCATCTTCTGAACTTACTGCTATTTGTCACAGGATGCTCCTCCTCAGTATTACAGCAGCAGACAGACCCTGGTTGGATCACCTTGCTTGGAACAGACTCAGATCTCTGATGATAGCAATACTCAGGTAACCCCACTTCTGTGCATGCATGATTTCTTTACAGTTCACAGACCAATAGGCAAGGAAGACAATCCTTTACTGAAATCAATCCTTGTGACCATCACTTTGTGTGTTTCATTATAAAGTCACTACTATTACCAACAACCAGTGTGCTCTGTTCCTCTTAGCTGTCAGGTGAGCTGTTCTATGTCGGCCTGCCTTCCAGCTACAGCCTGCCCACCCTGGAGACCACCCTACCGAGGCTCCCCTCCTACGAGAGCGTCCGAAAGAAGGACCGCCAGAGGCAGATCCACATGATGATCGCAGACCGCTTTGGCCTCAATGGACCCATTGTTACCGAGGTAGGGTAAAATAATTTAAGACCTTGTCATAGCAGTTGATACATTCATATAAGCCGTGACAAGGAAGCCCTTCAGAAACTGCCATCGACAGTCGTCACTTCTATCAAGCAAAGCCTGCTTAATATGCGGGGTTTAGCAATAAATAAAGATAGATTCAAGAATGTTTTATCTATCATTGTTTCACTGACAGACAATTCCGTTGCAAGAGATTAGACAGCAGTCAGATCGGGATGATCAGGATGCGCTATCAGCTCCTCTGAAGCTTGCTGCTGCTGCTGCATCGTTTTACCGCTTTCAATATTTTACCTTGTTGATCTTTTCCTTAGCTTTGGGTTCACGCAACGCTCGAGCAAACACGGTAATGAGAAAAAGCACATCAAACATAATTAAAGGCTTCATCCAATGAGTGCAAACAGTCGCCAAGAATGCAGCTTTGTGCTTCTGTCCCCTTCTCCGACCTTCCCTCCTTTTTCTTCCCCCGCCTAACATGACATGAAAGCACGCTGCTTTTTGCCCATCACATTGATGGTCAATAAAAAAGGGGGTGGGGGGTGGGGGCTGATTGTTGGAGTGAATTCAGATAGGGATGCCTGTTCATTGTCCCCCGTCTGTCCTGCAGCCTAAGGCAGGATAGCATTAAAACATTTGCAGCCTGGTGCATGTGTGTGGTGTGGGTGTAAGATAGAGCGCAGGGTGTGGGGTTGCACGTGTTGCCTGAGGGTCCCAGAGCAATTAAAAGATAAGAGAACTCAGTTAGGGAGTGTGGATCTGCTCGATTTTATCAGACAGAAAATGAAGAGGGGGGGGGGGGGGGAGTTCCAGCCAGCTGGAGTGGGACAGGATTAATTGGTAATGTAAATACAAACATGTTCCTTTTATTCTTTAAGAATATGCTTCAAGGCCGCCCCGTCACAGGATGTTCTCTAATTCATTTTTTCCCCCAATCATGGGACACAGACGTTTAATCTTCTGGTAACATGACTGGGTCCAGCAGCTGTATTTGGTGCATATATTTTAAGTCTATGTTCGGTACAGCTTTGTAACCAAGTTATTTGTACACAATTTAAGCAGTCTTTTACTAGAAATATGTATTCCCTTATATAGGAACTCAGACGAGCCCTGTGTTCCAGTGTTTTGTATGACACACAAGTACAGTGAATGGAAGCAGCTAAAAATCCTACTATTATACTGACTCAGTTTTTTGAGTTCACAAAATCTTAATTAGACTTGACTCTAAATATGGTCCTGTTTGATGGGTTCAAGTGTAAATAATAAAAAAAAAACACTATGCCGCCAAACCCTGAAACATCCTTAATATATGGAGCAAAATGTTTTGGGCACACTGATTATATAAGAACATAATTATGTGGATCCAGGAGGAACAATGTGGTTTTCGTCCTGGCCGTGGAACACTGGACCAGCTTTACGCCCTCAGCAGGGTCCTGGAGGGTGTGTGGGAGTATGGGGTACCGGGCCCCTTGATATGGCCTGCTAGATCCCTATATGACCGGTGCCAGAGTTTGGTTCGCATTGCCGGAAGTAAGTCGGGTTTGTTTCAAGGGAGAGTTTGACTCCGCCAAGGTTGCCCTTTGTCACTGATCCTGTTGATAACTTTTATGGACAGGATTTCTAGGCACAGCCAAGGTGTTGAGGGGATCCGTTTCGGTGGCCTCAGGATCAGGTCTCTGCTTTTTGCAGATGACGTGGTCCTGTTCATCGGAACGTGATCTACAGCCTTCGCTGGAGCAGTTCGCAGCCGATGAAAATCAGCACCTCCAAATCCGAGGCCATGGTCTTGAGCCGGAAAAGGGTGGGGTGCCTTCTCCGGGTTGGAGATGAGGTCCTTCCCCAAGTGGAGGAGTTTAAGTATCTGGGGGTCTTGTTCATGAATGGAAATGGGAAAAATGGAGCGGGAGATCGATAGACGGATTGGTGGGGCATCTGCAGTTATGCGGGCGCTCTACCGGTCTGTCGTGGTGAAGAGAGAGCTGAGCCGAAAGGCGAAGCTCTCGATTTACTGATTGATCTACGTTCCTACCCTCATCTATGGTCACGAACTCTGGGTGGTGACTGAAAGAACGAGATCACGGATACAAGCGGCTGAAATGAGTTTCCTCCGTAGAGTGTCTGGGCTCTCCCTTAGAGATAGGTTGAGAAGCTCAGTCATCCGGAGGGGGCTCAGAGGAGAGCCGTTGCTCCTCCACATCGAGAGGAGTCAGTTGAGGTGGCTCGGGCATCTGGTCAGGATGCCTCCTGGACGCCTCCCTGGTGAGGTGTTTCGGGCACGTCCCACCGGGGGGAGGCCCAGGGGAAGGCCCAGGACTCGCTGGAGGGACTATGTGTCTAGGCTGGCCTGGGAGCGCCTTGGGATTCCTCCCGAGGAGCTGGAACAAGTGGCTGGAGAGAGGGAAGTCTGGGTGTCCTTGCTTAAGCTGCTGCCCCCGCGACCCGACCCCGGATAAGCGGAAGAAAATGGATGGATGGATGGATGGATAATTGTGTGGATTTTCATTGAAAACACAAATTGTGTATAGACCATTAACACCAGTTGAAGATTTTCAGTTACCGTTTTGTTGCCATCATCAGACATCAGCAGGTGGATGGGTATATTCTCACTCATCCAGGTCATTACAGTCCCCAAGGCACAAATAGAAAACAGCTGGACTTGCTGTCCTTTGTTTTTTTGAATGGGTTTAACAATCTCTTCTTCGTATTTGGTCAGAATCTTCAGGAGAATCGGCTGTCTTTAAGATGAAACCTTAAAGGCTAGTTAGTATTGATGCACCAATCGATCAACCAGTAATCAAACTTGAACAATTTTTCTTCGATTGTCTCTGACTGGTGGTCAGTCAAACATTGACAACCTGAACTCCCACTTTTACCATCTATAAATGTATCAACAAACAGGATGTACTATTTTGATTTTAGAACAAAAAACAACGTATAACGTTTAGGAATATACACTTTGACATATGAACAGAACTAAACTTATAATCCATTCTTTGTTTGATTGGTTCAGAGCTAACATGTGAAGGAACCTGGTGAGCTGCGGGTTTGGTGGGGGGGGTTAAATAATTTGAATCAGCATCTGATCCGAATCAGAAGGTCACACCTCTAACCTGGAGGTCAGTATCTTAACTAGCTCAAACAACATGTGAGATTTTCCAGGTCACATGTGTTATGGATGGTTCTGAAACCTTAAATTTTTTCATCAGGTACAGATCTTGAAAAAAAAAGCATTCTTTTTTTCATTACTAAAAGTAACCATTGTTCTGTTCATGGGCCCTGAGATGTGGTTAGAGTTTTAAAACTACAACTACATCTTTTTAAGCCACTGATTAAACAAATCCAACCCCCCCCCCGCTCCTTTATTTTGGTTACTATAAATAGTAACCTAAAAACATGTTACTCTGAAAACGAAGTCTAAAACCACCTATGTTCTTTGTGGTCCATACAGTCTCCTCCATCGTATGAAGAGAGTATCCGCCAGTCTGTGGAACTGCCGTACAACATCCTTTCATCTAGCATGGATGTTCCCCCTCAGAGAGTTTACGCCAACATGAACCCAGATTACACCACAGACAGTGCCGTTCTACCTCCTGTATGATGCTGAACCAATGAACGGGTGAAAAGATGTGAAGGGAAACCCTACATCGGTTTCCGAAGGAGTTCAAATCCTGCAGAGCTTTCTGATCCAGATACCTCAAACTGAGCCAAAAACCAACCCAAAGAGGAGCTGCATCCCATCTACTAAGAGATGGCCATCTGAATGCTAAAAAACTGAGACATTTACTACACTAATAACAAGATATAAAAAAAAAGCATTCATAAACTAAGGTGGCTGGGACATCTTTAATGAACGGACGTGACAAGAGAATTGAAACCTGTCAAAAAAAGAGAACCTCTATTCACTATGTCAATGACAGTAGTGTGGGTTATTTTCTGCTGATAAAAAAATTTTGTTTTCTTTTTTCAGATTTTTATCATAAAGTAAAAACACATTGTATGTTTTTTATTCAGCTGTGCTGTAAAGCTGATATTTGTTGTTTTTATTGTCAACCAACCAGAGAGAGAGAAAAAAGGTGCTATAAACATATTTCAATTTGTGAAGTAAACCTCATACAGTTATTTTGGCTTTTATGAAGGATGAACCTCTATGATTTTTGTTTTTTACTGTTTTCACTTACCTCACCATAAGAATTGACCAAGGCTTGGTTTATTCTTGAATTTGTCCTGTACAATATTTATTGAAGAAGAACAACAGTTGTACTCATGCTTCTACTCTGTAGAAACAAAATGAATAAACTGTTTTATAATTTTGTTGATGGACTGTTGAGGGGTTGTCATAATTTAAGTTTAAGTTTAATCTATACCAGAAAATAGACAAGACCATGTGTCTTCAAAAGCTCGCTGAAAGCCGCACTGTATGGAGATTTGTCTCTAAAATCCAGAATTGTAGATGTGAGACTTGAAAGAGAGAATAAATGTTAAACATAAACTCAGTTTAGAACTATGAAATATTTATTCTCAGGCTCAGCTATGAGAAAGCAAACAAGAAATATTCCTTGGAAAAAGGATAAATCTTTTGCTCTAATCATGAAGACTTCTGTAGTGATTTTTGTGCATGCGGTCATAAAAGTAATTTCTTTGCGTTTTGTTGTTAAGTGAACATTGATAGATGATATCTGGTTTAAGAAAAATAAACTTTTTTGCCTAGTTTTCCTTAAGATGTTCTTAAAATTAGTCAGGTTAAAAAAATGTACAGCAGATCCTTACAGTAGCTCAACAAGAGCAATTACACAAATTGGTCAGCAGATGTCTCACTGAGTCGGCCCCTTCCTCTCTTGTACTTACACTTTTATGAATTAATTGATGCATGGACCAGAGCTGTCAAACTCAGCTACATGCAGGTGTCATCAATATTTCTCTTTTTGCACTTTTCATTGATGCCTAATTAAAAACATTAGACTATAGGCCAGGAAACTGCCTTAAAATTCCTGTAATGAAAATTAAATCCAATCCATTCAAACAGCTTGCTATAAACTCGACCTCCAAAATAAAATTATTTGATTGGGAACTTTTTCACATTGTGTCGTGTTACATTCACAAACCTTAACCTGTTTTCTTCGGATTTTTTAACGTGACCAGAAAGTACTGCATTGCTGTGAAGTTGAAGAAAAAATATTTATGGTTCTCAAAATTTCTTACAAATAAAAATCTGAAAAGTGTGGCATACACTTCTTTCAGTCCCGTTTATTCTTAGACCTCTAAATAAAATCTTTGTGCAGCTGACTGTATTCAGAACTAAATAAACAAACAAACAGAGCACATGTGTGTGTAATTTAATCTCCATCTGTTCTGTGGAGGTTAGTAGAGAACACCAGTGAACAAACGAAATCATGAAAACCAAGGAACACACAAGACAGCCCGGGGATAGTTACGTTTAAAGTAGTATTAGGTGCTAAAACAATATTCCAAGCTTTGAAAAATTTAGAAATTGCTTTTTAAGGCCATCATTTGAAAAAACATAGACTTTGGCACAACTAAAAAACTATTATAAGAAATTTTTGCAGCTTGCCACATATGGAGGACCAAAACTGACATAATTAAGAATAAAAGCAGAAATATATATGTTTTGTTTTTCCTTTACCTTATACATGCATTTTTGCAAAGAAATTTATATATTTTGTTTTTCCTTTATACGTGCATTTTCTTCAAGAAATGTATATACTTTGTTTTTCCTTTTCCTTATATGTGCATTTTTGTGAAGAAATTTATATATTTTTTTCCTTTTCCAAAATACGTGCATTTTTGCGAAGAAATGTAAATATTTTGTTTTTCCTTTTCCTTTATACGTGCATTTTCTTCAAGTAATGTATATATTTTGTTTTTCCTTTTTCTTTATACATGTGTTTTCTTCAAGTAATGTATGTACTTTGTTTTTCCTTTTCCTTATATGTGCATTTTTGCGAAGAAATTTATATATTTTTTTCCTTTTCCAAAATACGTGCATTTTTGCGAAGAAATTTATGTACTTTTTTTTCCTTTTCCTTGTATGTGCTTTTTTGCAAAGAAATGTATATATTTTGTTTTTCCTTTTACTTTATACGTGCATTTTTTTCAAGTAATGTATATATTTTGTTTTTTCATATACGTGCATTTTCTTAAATAAATGTATATATTTTGTTTTTCCTTTTCCTTTATACATGCATTTTCTTCAAGTAATGTATATATTTTGTTTTTCCTTTTCCTTTATACGTGCATTTTCTTCAAGTAATGTATATATTTTGTTTTTCCTTATACGTGCATTTTCGTCAAGAAATGTAAATACTTTGTTTTTCCTTTTCCTTATACATGCATTCCTTGTTTTTACATTCCTTCGTCTCCTCTTTTTACTTTACCTTATGCATTTCTGCCTCATTATGCAAATGAGGAGGGCTGCCATTCTTGGTGCTGCTCCTCTACAATTGGTCAATAAACAGGAAGGAGCAGGATCCATGTGCAGATTGATTGTGCATGACTGCGCTTTTGGCCTTTCAGGAGAACGCCTTGTTTGATAGAAATTGAACTCCTACCAGAGATGTCCCAGACGATTGCAGAAGAATTAAGGCACATTGCTATCTTAGCTGAAAGTAATACAGTCAGTGACATTTTGGGTTAGAGGCTACTCCAGTTAGCTGCAGACACGGAAAATGAAGCTGACCCGTTAGTTCTCCATATTTTGGAGGAAGTGCCTTGTCGCTTGCACACGTAACTCCGACACAGACCGTCTTTGTGGTCCCTCCATAACCGTACTGTGGTTGCTAAACTGAAGCCAAAAGCGCAATCACGCACAGTCAATCTGCACATGGATCCTGCTCCTTCCTGTTTATTGACCAATAGTAGAGGAGCTGCACCAAGAAGGGCAGCCCTCCTCATTTGCATAATGAGGCAGAAATAAATAAGGAAATGTAAAAACAGGAGATGAGGGAATGTAAAAACAAGGAATGGATGTATAAGGAAAAGGAAAAACAAAATAAATTTCTTGAAGAAAATGCACGAATAAGGAAAAACTAAATATATACATTTCTTGATGGAAATGCAGGTATAAAGGAAAAGAAAAAAAAATTACATTTCTTGACGAAAATGCACGTATAAGGAAAAACAAAATATATACATTTCTTGATGGAAATGCACGTATAAGGAAAAAGAAAAACAAAATATATACATTTCTTTGCAAAAATGCATGTATAAGGAAAAGGAAAAACAATAGTTATATTTCAGCTTTTATTCTTAATTATGTCAGTTTTTGGTCCTCCATAATAAAGGAAAAGGAAAAAATATATATAAATTTCTTTGCAAAAATGCACATATAAGGAAAAGGAAAAACAAAGTATATACATTTCTTCGCAAAAATGGATGTATAGGGTAAAGGAAAAACAAAACATATATTTCTGGTTTTATTCTTAATTATGTCAGTTTTGGTCCTCCATAGTAAATAGCAGTAGTAAAATAGCAATAACAGAACAAAAAAACAAAATGTGTTTTCTGCGATTACAATTTTTTCACTGCAACACCAAATTCAAGAGCAACATGAGCTTCATGTTCTTTTTAATTATCTGGAGAAAAAAGAAAAAATAGCATATATATATATAAAACTCACTAACATTGTTTTAAATCACCACGATCAATGCATAGATGAAGAGGGTTTCAGCTCCTGTCGCTATGAGAACAACAGCATTATTACCTATCCAGCATGATGACTCAGGGCGGTGCCAATTGGAGAGCCGCTTGCGTCACTGGCGGAGAAAACCGAACTTCCCCGAGGTGCCCGACTGCCAGTCTTGTATGTAAACAAGGTCAGACTCTGCAGCACACAGACCAGACTTCTTCCCGAGCAGACCACTCGAATTATAACAGGAAGAGACTGAACAAAATCTCCTGCAATCTCAAATTCAAGGTAAGCTGCGCTTTAGCGGTGCGTAACAATCAGCCTGGTTTATCTGGATGACGCACTGCAGAGGTGAAATTGTGTGGCGCTACCTGGAAGAAAATTGGCTAAATAGGTCTCTCCATAGAAGTGGAAAACAAAATAAATTTGCAATATGCATGAAGAGAATCGCTGCAGCTTTGGTGCAGATCTGCTGCAAAGTCACTCTGCGGCTCTGTGTCTACTTCTTGCGCAGTCA
This sequence comes from Valencia hispanica, assembly GCA_963556495.2. NCBI lineage: Eukaryota > Metazoa > Chordata > Actinopteri > Cyprinodontiformes > Valenciidae > Valencia > Valencia hispanica. Next base: position 20,907,208 of record OY747718.1, on the reverse strand, counting down.
TCAGCTGACCTCAAACGGGGTCGGTGCAAAAACTGCTTTGTCATGCTCTCTTACTGCCCAAATAACATAACCAAAGGTGCTTCATTTATATCGAAATCTGGTCTGTTTCTAATCCATGCGAATCGTTATTTAATCCAAAATAAAATGTTTTATTAGAAAACGCAGCGTATTCAACCCTGACATTGATAGTCTTTATTTTCAGGTTTCAGTGCTGCATCCTATTAATTGTGCAAGCGGCTGGACTATAAGTAATCCTTAGTGGTGGTTTTCTAATGCAGGGTCTGAGCATCTGCTGCAGATTATAAGAGGGAGAATGTGAGTGTGGCATAAATAGAGAAAGTGTAAGGAGCTCAGAAAGAAAGGACCTTACCAAGGACACAGCCTGCACAGGCCAAACATATAAGCAACCTTTGCACGGCTTCGGGTACCCTGCTGGTCTATAGCCCCCAAAGAGAACTTGCAACAGCACATAATTTAAAAAGTTTTCACGGTTTGAAAGTAAGTGGATTGAAACTGCTAAAATTATCATGGGTGTCCAGTGTAGCCTAAACAATTGAGTGAAAAAGATTTGATCAACACTGCGCCTAAAGTGTTTCTGATTGAACTGGATGAAAGAACAGCATGTCACTGTGTTTTGCAATGGCAGGTTTTATCATTTGCGTGCAGAAATGTAGAGCACCAACACTGGTACACTAAATCAGGTAATGTCAATGTACACATCATTGACATTACCTGAATATTTAAAAATCCCTTAATTTCTTACAGATTAGAACAGTGTTTCCCAACCCTGGTCCTCAAGGCACACTGCCCTGCATGTTTTAGATGTTTCCCTACCTCAGCACACCTGATTTCAACTGATGGCTGATTAACAGGCTTTTGCTCAACTGCACTCATATCTGAAGCAGCTGTTTTAATAGCAGGTGACCCCCCCCCCCGGGAATCTATGCTGTTTGTGTAGAAAGGCAAAGTTTCCATCACATGACTAACTAGAAAAGCACCCGCAGACAGACAAACAAACAAAGAAACAAACCCTGGTAACAACATAAGTTCCTTGGCAAAGATAATGATCGCCATGCTTGTATTTTGGAAGTCAACATTAGCAAGCTTCCTGCTCAAAGTCCACCTCCTTCAAAGAAGAATTACTGTTATGATCTTTCCATGAAGTAGCAGTGCTGCCATGAGAAGAAACACAACTAAAAAGTCTAACTCCTTTGAATCTTTAACTTAAAATGTGACAGGTTACCATCCAAAAATCGGCCTTAGATTGGGCAAATCAGGACGTTTTTAAAAGTGCCTTTAAAAACAGGTTATCCTTCATGTCAGGGCAACAGAACAGGCTGGCATATGATACATCAAGGAGGTCACGCTGGTTTTCTTTAGACATGCCCGTGATGTTTTCATGAAGCAGTGTTTGTTTGCATTTGTCACTGCAGGACACGGGCACAGACAGCAGCCAAGATGATGCAGTGTTTTCACTTCATGCTCGAGCCGGCCAAAAACCTGACAGCCAAGATTAAGGTCAGCATTGTTCTGTTCAACGTGTTTAATGTTCAAACCTTTTTGTTTGGGTCAACCTGCTGCTTAAGCAGATAATTCAATTGGAAATCTTGTTATCTTCTTGTCATCACGACTGTACACTGTAGTCTTATTTTGAAGAATTGAGGCAGTGAGGTGTCTCTGCTAACACCATTAGAACCATGATGTGCATTTTGATCAGGCTATGTAACCGCCTCCTCTCCAGATTGACATTATTACTTTCTAAAGCACTTCTGGTCAAGCACTGATTTCCTCAATATGCCTTTTTTTGTTTTGAAGCCTCGCTCTCATTCCACTGAGTATCTCACAGAAACCCCTTTGTTTGTGTTTTTTTTCCCCTGACAGGAGTCAAGCAAGAGACCAAAGAAAGAGAAGAAGGAGCCTCTGGATGAGGATCAGCTATTTGTCGTGGAGCTGGCTAAAGACCTCAGCCGGGTCTGCCAGGTACAGCTTCAACATAAAAAAAAGCATATTAATCCACTCTGCTTTGCAAAAGTATTCAGACCTATTTGGGTTGTTTCACATTTTGTTGCACTACAAACATAGAACTTCAAGGTATTTCAGGGATTATATGTGATAGCCATCCCATTGTAGCGCTGGCCGTATATCTAACCCTAACAAGGAGGTGAAACTGCCCACCTTTCGAGCCTTTTGCTGTCACTAAGAGGTTTTCTTCCCAGATCGTGGTTTTTTTTTTTAACACCACCTAGCTTTACATAATTTCTAACCAGCATCCCTTTCCCTGTTAAAGAAAAGCTTCCCCACAGCATGATGCTGCCCCCACCATCCTTTTTGTTGGGAATGGTATTTTAAAGTATATAAAGTATTTTTAACATGCATAGCCTATTGCATGTAGACCAACAACTTCCATTTTGTACCCATCTGACCAGGGCATCTTCTTCCAGTCTGGTGTTTCCCTTACCTGGCTTGCAGCACACTGCAAACTACCCTTATGGCTTTCAACATCGGTTTTCATCTTGCCACTCTTCTATAAAGACTAGGTTCATGGAGTACATGACTAAGACATGGAGTACATGACAGGTTAATCTGTTAACCTGTTAACAGATTCTCTTCCAATTTATAATGTGCCACCTTGTTTTTGTTAAATCTCAAATACATTTGTGGTTTTATTTTTTCAAGGAGGACATTGAATTATCAAAATAATTGTTTTTTTCTGAACTTTACAGAACCTTCTTATCTATCCAGTCTGTTAATTATCTGTGTTTTTTTTCTTTTAGCTCTGGCTAGCACTTACTTTACATTTTATTCAGTAACATTGCAAAACATGACGAGGCCAACAGCAAAGCTGCCGTATAAATAATTGTGTTTAACAGATTGCTCTGCTAGCCTTTACTATTGAGGTTTTCTCTCTCTCTCTTTTTTGTCCCGGCAGAGATCAGAAGTCCTGGAGCACATCTGGAACCAAGATGACACTTGGTCATCTCCTCTCTGCCGGGTCTTCATCCTGCAGTGGGCATCCATGCTGGAGAACAAGGTGCCAAGCCAAGAACCAAAAGAGGAAAAAAAAACATGAACGAAAAAACTAATCAGATCACAGATTAGAAAAAAAGGACAGCGTATGAAAGCTGAGGTGTGTACTTTAAGTGGAATTTCTTTCTGCAGAAGAAACTGATGCAGACTGATGGTTGGCCAGAGATAGATGAGGGCAAGCAGCCTGATCTGATTAACGGACAGGACCTGGAGAAGGCCAAAGCTGTCATCCTTAACTGGATCAAAGACCTGAGGGCTCAGCCTGAGGTGGGAAGCTTAAATTAGCAAATAAACCTTCCCGTGGTACTGGACTTTCAATATAAAAGCTGTGCTTTTTAAACACATGCAGCAAAGCGTGTGGCCCGGCGAACCAGTTGCCAAGACCCTGGAGGACCTGCAGTCAGCCTGGCGCTGGGGGCGTGTGCCCAATCTACTGAGTGCCATGGAGTTGGTTCTGTGGACTTTGGTGTCACAGCGACCTGATAAGGTAACAGTTTGTATTGTCAATCACAGAGTATAGTGAACATCATCTCGGACTGAAATTCAACAACAAGCCCCTTTGTTTTTTTTACAGGACACCATCCCACAGGAGTGGCTCTTGTGGAAGCAGAGGACTCAGAAGATTGGTTTGTAAATCACTGCAGAATTCATTGTGATGGATTTTATTGTAAATGGTTCACTTTTTCATCAGTTTTATCATTTTCTTCCAGGTGCCATATCCTACATTCCTCAGCCAGGTAAATGAAACAAAGATAATCAAAGTACACAATTGAATTTGTCTGAAAAATATTTCAGAGGACATATTATGCAAATGTAACTTTTTTCATCCTTTTGTGTTGCCATTTGGGTATCTGATGCCTCTATAAACACTCCAAACATGAATAAAAACCACCCATCCATTTTTTTGGGGCAAATTTTTGCTGTCAGAAATCTTGTGCTTCTACAAGCTGTTTGAAAAAGTGCCTTATTAAGTTGTCACATTGCACAGAATTCCCATATTATGGCCCATCACCTGTCAAACCCCGCCCAACAATCCATGCCATTCTAATGTGTGGCAAACCTGGCAGCCAGAGGTGGCTAAGTAAGAGTAGTACTACTTAAACATATTTTTACTCAAATAAAACTAACAAGTACAGTGTAGTAAAACTACTCTTAAAAGCTATTTTTTTTCAAAAACTTACCCAAGTAAATGTAACTGAGTAAATGTAACTAGTTACTACCCACCGCTGCTGCAGCCTAGTGGCAAGATGGGCAGGCGTGGTCTGCAACCGCTAATTTGCAAAAAAGTCAAAGAGCCCTCTATTAACAGCTCATTCTGAAAGGGATTTAAATTGTCAAGAATTGAGCTGGTGAGATCGCGATGTGAGAGTGACTTTGTGCAAAGAACTTCATTAACACGTTTTGTACAGACCATAGACCTTTTATAAGTAGTTTAAAATAGGCATAATATGTCCCTTTTATATTGATCTTAAACATACATTTAAACTCATAAATCTAAATATTTAATTAAAATAATCAATTAATTAATGCAAACAATTTCCCAGCAACACAGGAGGTATTATAGTTAAAAAAAAGATAAAAAAATAATTTCTCCTAAAGATCAAGGGAACCAGCTATGATTTATCCTTACAGTGACACCAGAAACATGGCTTACATGTTAAAGCATGTACACCTGCACACTTAGATAGAATAAAGATGTATTAAAAGCAATGACACGGTTTCATTTTTCATTGTATGAGCATAATCTCACAGTAAAATAAATGATAGACAAGCAGACAGACATTTATAGCTGGCCTGATTTTATACTGGAGTTTAAAACTGGCCAAACTAGGCAGCCAAATAGAAATGAGTTTTTCCTATGTGCGGATAATTATTTTCTCAATCCTCCTAAGACTTTAGACCACAACAAAAGCACAGACAACCATGATCTAGAGATCTATTTAGTTTGTTTAAAAGAGCTCTCTTGCCCATTAGGGCCATGGTACATTTTGTTTTAAAGAAGCTAATTAGAGGAATTTTGATGTTTTTGTGAAGTTTTCCTCACATGCATGGCTGTAAAATAAAGGTTGGATTCATGTTCAGGTAAATCTTTCTTGTTCTTTTTGTAGTGTGGGACTGGATTGGAGATGCCGCAGGTACTCCAATATTTTTACCAGAAACATTTTGGTTAGTTTTCTCAGCCAACCGGATATTATTCTTATTCTTGTTTCTTCCCCTGAAGTGGAGGTAACTCTGGATCTGGACACAGCCAACCCTGATCTGCTCATCTCTGCTGATGAGAAGAGGATGCGCTGTGGCTTTGAGCGAAAAGATATTCCCAACTACCACCAGCGTTTCGACGGGTGGTGGTGCGCCGTCGGCGTGGATGGCCTGGGCTCCGGCCGCCACTACTGGGAGGCAGAGGTTGGTGAGCGCGACTGGCGGCTGGGCGTGGCTAAAGAGTCGGCGCTAAGGAAAGGCTTCAAGTCCCTGAACACTGACACAGGGTACATGACCCTGCGACTGGAGAGGGGCACTGAGTTAAAGGCCCTGACGGTGCCCTTCACCGCCTTGCCACCTGGCCTGATCGCCCGTAAAGTGGGAATCTACCTCGACTATGACAACGGCCAGCTGTCCTTCTATGACGTGGACAAACATTTGCACATTTACACCTACAACGAGACCTTCACCGAGAGCCTATTCCCATTGTTTGGTACAGTGGAGATTGTTAGGGATCTGGTGATCCGGTCTCCGGCAGCTAAGACCCACTGTCTCTGCCCCACATCCTGCCTGTGGGCCTAGATGTCCCCCAGTCAGGTTTTCCTGTATGAACCAGTTAACATTACAATAGAGTATACGAACCCAGAATAGCAGGGCAATCCTGATATAAATGACCCTCCATGTGACCACTCTTTATGCTGCTTCTGCTTTATGTGATTGCTGCTACTATTTTCTCAACATAGTTAGAGCACCACCCTCTGGTCTTTTTTGTTTTCAGACATTTTAGCACCAATGTTAAAACCTTCTGTGCTGTGCAATACTAATATGATAACAATAATGCACTTCTGTGAATAAAGAATAAACTAAATTTAGTTTGACTTGTGCTGATTATTTCTCCTTTTAAGCCCTAAAATGCCCCCGAGTTTACGCCATCAAATAAAGGCATGGACATTGTAAGCAGCAATACTGAAGTAGAATGCGGTATTTATATTATGGCGAATTGGTACTAAGGGGTCTAACATCCCCCAAATTATTATACTACCACCACTAGCATGGTGATTGATACAAGCAAGGTTGGATCAATTCTTTTGTGCCGTTTATGCCAAATTCTCATCCTACCATCTGAATCTTGCTGCTTAATTGAACCAAATGGCGTTTTTCAAAACTGTCCAAGTTAGTTGAGCTTGTGTTGACTGTAGCCTTAGTCTGCTGTTCTTAACTCACAGAAGTGGACTGTGGTGAGATCTTCTTTGACTGTGGCCCATCTGCTCAACGTTTCAAAGTGTCCATTCAGAAGTGGCAGTCCGAATACCTTGGATATATTGATTGTTTATTTTAGCTACTGTTTCCTTTCGACCAGTCTCATCTGACCGTATCACATCTTTCAGAGTACAGAACCTCAAACAAAGAACAAAAACATGGTGGCTGGTAAAACCGCAGTTGTGGGAATTATCTAGGAAAAATACAGGCACTGTTAAACAAAAATCAAATTCTATCTACAATTCTAATATTTTTTAATCTCATCAATAATACCAACTTGGTGGAGAGCAATATCTAGATAGATACCGCATCTATGTTTATACAGAGTCACTCTTACAATCAAACATTCTAGAATTTAGTACTGATCTTTTTTAGAGCAATCTCTGTATGCCCAGAGATGGTTGTGCCTGCAAATCCCAGTAGATTAGCAGTTTCTTAAATAATCAAACAAGCCCGACAACACTGGTCTCACCTATTCTAAATCCATTGATTGGTTAAAATTTCTTAGTTGATAGCTGTGTTAAAAGCACCTAAACAGGTGTACCTAATAAAGCGGCTATATATTGAGATATAAAAATTATTTTAGATGACATTTGGACGCTATTTACTTTAATACTTTACTAACTTCTCCAGCAGATTAAGACTGAAACATTGTATTGAAAACTCAGCCAGAACAATTCCAGAGCGTCAGAGATGGAGTGTGCTCTCCTGAATAAATGACAGGGCCTGCAAAAGACTTCTATAGTAAGATCATGGCGGTTCAATATCATGGAGGCAGCAAATCTGGATCCTGGGTGCTGCCCAGAAACAACCTGATAACAGCAGATAGCAGTGGTAGCTTATCCATGTCTGCCATATCCACTTCTATGACACATGGTACAGCTGTTTTGTGCATTTTATATTGCTTTGTGCATTTTCCATTGCTGCTGTTCTGGCTGCAGCCAGATTTTTCAAAATCCCAATGGTAAAAAAAAAAAAAAGCCCACTCATGGTCAGGTATGCACTGGGTTCCCAGTGGAAATAAGCTTCCAGTTGTGGAGAAGTACACTCAGCTTCACAATGTGCATAGGCTGGTTGCTGACAGCTGAAAGGATGGTGTAAGGTTTTCAGGCTGCAGCTAAAATGCAAAATGGATTGACTGTGTGTCCAGTGCTTTGGCTCGAACATCTCCAAGCTCTGTTGTGTTCTGTCTCAGAACATCCTCTCAATATCATCCATCGTTAGCTCAGTCTGGCATCCGGCATCTCCATGGCCTGCAATATAGCAGTGGGGAGCATAATTAGCTAATTCATGAATATGAATTATGTGGATTGTTGTGAAGTTATCTTTTTGACAACCTTTTTACAAACATGCGAGCTCTCTGGCCCAATTATACAGGGTGATTTTCTGACAATCGCATTTGTAACATTTAATAATAATACTGGTTACACATCAGTACAGTAATTCACCTTGATCATGTAATGTCCCATTCCCGCTGATGCCCTCTGATTGTGGGTTGTTGTCAGCCGACTGCTTCGGTTCGGAGCGTTAGACCTGGGCTCTCAGCTGATCCAACATAGCCTCTGCACATTCCGACTGTCTTTGTTGGTCTTCCTTGAGCTTCATCCTCTGCTCTCGTTGAAGAGATGCCTCTGATTTGGGCTTAGTTTTTTGGTGACCGAGGTTGACCGTCGGAGCCCAGTCTACCGACTCAACGTCACCCAAAGCGCTAGAACAGCCTAAAAAGTCCCAATGAAGTCCATGTTAGACTACCGGTAACTGTGTAATCATTGCTAAGTAAATGAGAATTTAACGACAACCTAATGCTATATAAACACAGCCACAAAAACCAAGTTAGCTAGCTAACGTAACTTACCTCCGACGAAGTGGTCGCTGCAGACACGGGCATTAGCAGACTGCTCCTCCGGACCGCGGACGTACGTTCAAAATCAATTTTTTACGGCGTTGTTCTGTGAGCTTTCTACATTTCTCACCTTTATGAACGACTATCTTTGGTACTCTATAAAACCCCTTCCCTTTTTCTCGGTTTGAACGATTGGAGCAGCCGTAAACTACACAAAACATAGGCATTTTCAGACGGCAGATCCTCAGTTACTTCACTTCCTGCCCTCCATCTGAATTTCGCGCGCTTGCGACGCAGCATTGTGACGTCATGTGAAACCCAGAGCATTTCGTATAAACCCCAGCTGTCTGTAAGTAGCAAGTGCAGCCAGTTAGACCAATCAGAGCTCGACTTCACTGTTCGTAAATATTTACATGGCTTATTGTGCTTTTGGTTTTATTTAAAGTCGTAAAACCATTAAAGTGAATATTTTAATGCTTTCTAAATATAAATAAAGGGATATAAGATAATCATTATTTTTACTTTTATTTTCATTTTGTTTTCAGCGACTCTAATGACGTAATAGGTGTGCGACGACGAGGCAGTTGTCTCTAGACAGACGAAGGATGTCAACAAACTTAAAACAGTCTTTAAAATCTCACTTTGGCTTCGACGGCTTTAGATCTAAACTTCAGGAAGATGTTGTTAAAGCTGTCATTAGCGGTAAGTCGGAAACAGAAACTCTTCAACATGTTAACTATTTTCTCCTCAGTTTTTGTCATTGTGCTTCAGCAGCAGAGACTTGAGTACATGTAACATGTGTAGCAGGCTGCTGAAGGAAGTCACACTGGTTATGATTGTTAAAAAATAGTTTAAAAATGTGACCTTTTTTGTCTTGTTTTAGGTAACAGGGACGTGTTTGTATGCATGCCGACCGGAGCAGGGAAGTCTCTGTGCTACCAGCTGCCTGCAGTGCTGGCTGAGGGCATTACTCTGGTTATATCCCCGTTAATCGCTCTCATTCAGGTCAGACTCTTCCCCCACGCTGCTGCTGCTGCTGCTGCTGCTGCTGCTGCAGGGCAGACTGTGGATGATTTGTTTTAAACAAGACAGCATCACGTTTCTCTAAATGCTATTGCAGAACAAAATTATTGTCTCAAAAAGTTGTTGCTGATGTATTTTCTGAAATGTTCTGTTTTGATGCTGCCGCTTCAAGAGATTGTCTTGCTGATGAATACTTTAACTTTCTATCATATAAGGTCAACTCTAATCTAACACCCTCACCTCTACCCAATTACTTACTACTTAGATAGTTTATTTGTGTACTTTATTGTCGGTGCAATAAATTTGGTAGCTTCATAGTTTTATTGTTTTTGTCGTGAAGTTCTGTTTTCTTATTTTTTCTATTGCTGCTGCTGGTTTTGTTAAATTATATTGGCACATTGCTTTGGTTCCACTTTTCTTTTCTAAAGTGCTATAAACAGCACCTCTCAAACTTATATATATGTAGGTCTGTCATGATAACACATTTAGCTAGAAGATAAATTGCCCCAGAAATTAATACAATACATGTTAATGTTGTCATTTTGAGACCATTTTCCACTAATGTAATAATAATGCATGCACACCCTTGAAGGACCAGTAAACTTCAACTTATAAAGAACATTTATCACTGCAATGGGAAGAAATTTTTAATAGGCAATATAAATTAACAAAACACCCCAAACAATAAAGAAAATGGATACATTTTGTTATCAAAATTGCTCTTCAAAAATGATGAATCACTTTGCTCAGACTCAAAAAAACAAAAACAGAAAAACTAGCATTTAGGAGTTTTGTAAACAAAAAGTTCAAACTAACAACAAAACCACTGAGTTTGAATAAAAAAGACATTTCATTTTACTCGGATATATGGACTATATATTTCTTTTTTCATCCAGTCTTTTTGGTAGAAAGAGGGAGACGTGAGAAAAACAAACAAGGATGCAAATGGAAATTATCGTGGCTGGAAAAATTATTGAGCTCATTTGAATTTATCTGGCAATTAATTAATTTATTGTAACAGGCCTACATATATGTCCTTGTTAAAATTGCAGTTTTTAAATGTTAAAAAGTAAATAAATGAATTTTAATTAATTAATTTTAAACTTCTATTAAGTTTTCTTTAGTAGAAGTCACACTTTGACCCCCCCCCCCCCTGCCCCCAACATTATTGATGTGGGGTTCTGTTTCACTTTACACACTCCCAATATTTGATCTGTGCTGTGTTAGAGTGCAGTATCAGCTTATCTGTGACTTTCCCCAGGATCAAGTGGATCACCTGAAGGAGCTCAACATCCCTGCCTGCTCCATCAACTCCAAGCTTCCAGCAGGCGAGCGCCGTCTGATCCTGGCTGATCTGGCGAGCAACCGGCCGAAGCTGAAGCTTCTCTACGTCACTCCAGAGATGGTGGCCTCGCCCTCTTTCCAGCCCTGCCTGACGGGTCTGTGTTCCCGCGGCCTGCTGTCCTACCTGGCTGTGGACGAGGCTCATTGTGTCTCCCAGTGGGGCCATGATTTTAGGCCAGACTATCTCAAACTGGGGGGGTTGCGGGCTCGCATACCAGGAGTCCCCTGTTTGGCTTTGACAGCAACAGCTCCCAAGAACGTGCAGGAAGACATTGTTCAGTCGCTGAGGCTCCGCTCTCCAACTTCTTTTGTCACACCTGTCTTCCGTAGTAACCTTCATTATGATGTGATCTTCAGGGATCAACTGCCAAACCCTTATGTTCACCTTCATGCCTTCATCAAGAAAGCTGTGGCTATGGACAGTGGATCTGCTGGAAAGGTTTGTAAAATGGACCCTTAGGTGATTATATGAGCATATTACACAAACCTGGTGGTATGTATCTGATTGGAAATATTTTAGAAACAGCATTGGAGTCTTTTTATTCTACATTGCGCCTTTATGTCTTCCACTGAGGAAATAGGAATGCTACGTTGAAACCCCTTAAATGTCTTGATTGATGAGGACCTGAAATTCAAACCCCTTAACTGGAATGGGCAGATTTAACATTTCACACAGCCCAACAACAAGAATCATGAAGCCTGCTCAACCCTTCTCTGTGTTCTCTCTGATTCATTTGGTCCTTAAACATTTAAGGCAAAGAAGAGTTTACATAGATCCTAGTTCAATTAAAATATCAAATTCCAACCATGAAAAACAGACAAATTCCTATAAAAGAAAAAACAAAACACAATTGCCGATTCCTTTGTGAGTAGCAACAACTTTAATGATCTCAGAATTTCACCCATTCCTTATAGAAAAAAAACGTTTTGATCATTTGGCTGCCTTTTTAGATGTTTTTTAGCTAATTATTGAACATATTGGATAAAGTTTATACTATTTGTTCTATAATTAAAATAGTGTTTAGCATTGTTTAGCTATTGTTCGAGACATTTTCATCTTCATCATCTAGAGTTTTCCATTATTTCAAATACTCCTGCTATTAGTGAAAGGTTGATCGGTCCAGTTCTTGCAACCCAAACCCTTATCATGATTAAACAACCTCTGTGCTTAATAGTAAGACATGTTTTTGTGTGTGTTTTTTTTTTACATAAAACTTTAGCATTAAAACAAATGTTCTGTTTTTGCTTTATTACCTCAGTGAATCCAAAATGCATCAACCTTGTTTGGATGGATATTTACAAAGTCTGGTTCCAAATTTAGTGTTGATGGGCCCAAAAAGCTGGGGACTTCTCCATTTAGGCTATAGCTGTGCAGCAGCAAAGCACAGAGCTTGGTTTCTGTGATTTTTTATTAAATTTCTTTGTTAGTGTCTGAGGTTTTGCATAAATGAGAGCTACAATGTGTTCAAATACCAAAACATAACACACCAATCACGCATAACATCATAACCACTAGCAGGCAAAGTGAATACTACTGATTATCTATTCACCATGGCACCTGTGAGCATATAGGGTGTTTTTTAAGCAACACATAAACATGTTGTGTTCAGTGTTTCTATGTTATGCAGGAAAACAGGCACATGTAGGGATTTGAGAGAGTTTGACAAGAGTCAAATTGCGAGAACCTGATCAGAATATCCTAAACTGCATCTTCTCTGTTTGGCCCACTAACTGAGCTCCTGCTCAAATATTTATTTGCACTTGTGATGCTTCTTTATCCATACAAAGGGTTCCAGGGTTTTGTATTATTTTTGTGTTTGCTGTTTCTCTTCACATATCCCCAGTCGGTCACAGTAGATGACCACTAACACCGAGCCTGGTTCCGGTTCAACTTTTGCCCCTGTTCTGTTAAAGTGTACTGTTTCCACTGTCATCACATGCTTGCTTAGGAGCGCGGCGGGACTGCTGCAAAGTCAATGAGTAGATTCAATCAACTGGGCTTTATTACATGCATGACTTTTGAACAGCTGGCATTAGCTTCGTATTACATTTAGGATGCTACATCAATAAACCAAACTTAAGTTGAATTTCAAGATCTCCTGTTAAACTCTGTTTCCCAGATACCACACCTTTATGGTTCTGGAAGAGTCCATACAGGTGGTCATAACGTTGTGCTTAATAGGTCTAAAATCTTGCAAACCGAATATAATTCCTGCTTATTCTAAAATGTGTGTCAATCCCCTTGCCTGAGCATTTCCAGCCCTAATATCTTTATTAATTGCATGTAAACAGTGTTGTATCTCTACTGCATGTGCCAAAGGGCCTAAACTTTCGAATAGTCCATTAAAAAAAGCATAATTTCTTATTGTAAACATTTTTAGCTCCCTTAAATATTTTTATTTTACGACATTTCCTGGAAAGATAAAGAAGAAATGGGAGGTTTTCAAATGTGGATGATTTAATGTGAATCCTTGTCCAAATTAAGGATTTTCGAATGCCAAATTTTGAAAGGGTTTGCAGATTTTGAGCCTTAAAATAACTAATAAATAAATTATGTTGTCTCAAAGCTAAAAGTGCAGCACGAAGGTAGGGTCTTTAGAGTAATATCTCAGCGCTTAGAAATGATGTAAAAATGTTCTGTCATATGTTCTGTACGGTTTTGAAACATATTAGTCAGTCCATACTCAACGAGGTTTGTTTTTACACTCACTGTGTGTGTGCAGGGCTGTGGGATCGTTTACTGTCGAACCAGAGATGGCTGTGAAACGGTTGCTTACCAGCTGACCAAGCTTGGAGTGTTAGCTAAGCCTTATCATGCAGGTAAGATGGTTAAATGTTTGTTTGAGGTTTTTAAACCCATATGCATTTTGGAGTTCAAGTGACAGGACTTGAAATTTTTGTAGGTATGAAGGCAGCGGATCGCACAGAGGTGCAGAATGAGTGGATGCAAGGGAAGGTGCTGGTTATTGTTGCGACCATCAGCTTCGGCATGGGAGTGGACAAAGCCAACGTCAGGTAAGGGACCAAATCTCCTGTTTTTATGTTTCCTGTACTGTTATTTTTATTTTTAAATCTATGCTGATGTTGTTGCAGATTTGTTGCACACTGGAACCTTGCTAAATCTCTGGCCGGTTACTACCAAGAGTCTGGACGAGCAGGTAGAGACAGTCTGCCCTCTTTGTGTCGCACGTACTATAGCCGGAAGGATAAAGAGCAGCTAAACTTCCTCATTCGCCAGGAAATCACCCGGAGACAGGTCAGATTACCAGCTGAGCAACTTTAGATTGACGAGAGACTGTCGCCAATGTGTTTGCATTACAGTTTCTTTCATTTACTGCAGGAGAAACGAGGCTCTTTTAATGAGACCGACAAAGCAGCCCTCACGGACTTAGAAGCCATGGTGTTGTTTTGTGAACACGAAGGGTGAGAAAAATACTCAATGCGCACATCCTTTAGAAATGACTTTTATTGTATAAAAATCAATGCAGTACATTATGGTACAGTAAAAACCTCACATTAGTATACTTGAACTAAATTAACAGTTTCGGGTATAAACATAATTTCCTTCTTCTCTGGATATCCAATTTTCAATTTCAGAACAGCGGGGGGCAGACTTGCCCTCCTTTCAAGGAACACTTTGAAATGCAAATATATTTTAGAGTCAAATCTCCTAAAAGTCTTGTAAATATGAAACATAATAAAATTAAAAGTTGTCCTTTTCATTATTTTTCAAAGTAGGTCATTAGAAAAGAACAAGTTCCTGACAAAAAAAGGACCATTTAGAGCCACACCCCTCCAAAGCAGAAATATATAATACTGAGTAATCTGCAGCCACACAGCACCACCCTCTTCTGCAGTGAGAAGAGAATATATTCTCTCAGGAATAGATATATCAAAAACGTATGCAGAGGCTACAGTCCTAAACACAGTCCCGGTTTGATTCCTGGCTCCCCTCTCTGCCCTTCATTCTTGTCCAGTTACTAATTAATAAAAGCTAGTAGTGCCATGAAAACCTTTAAAGAAAAAAAAGAATCTTTACATGGCAAAAGTGAATGAGATTCGTGAAAGTAACTAGTGAAGATATCTCCACCCACCAAAACAAGTCTTTCTGTTTCAAACACCTTTTGGCTGTGTTCCTGGCTTGTGCTTTGGTTTTTTTAACTTTCACGTTTTCACATGTTTCTTAGCTTCAGACATTGATATGAATCTGTCATGAGTTAAATCGTGAAAACAAATTAAAAAGAAAAATTAAAAAAGAATGCTGGTGTGTGCCCAATTTAAGGTTGAAACCTGTTTTCCTGTAGGTGGATCCTAACAAGTACTAACTTGCTCATAAAGTCAAAACGTCAACTTTTAATTCTAATATTCCTCACAGAGATATATCACCAGGTCAGTATAAAACATTCCCAAACAAATATGGCTTTCCATTTAACTAACACCGTGTAGCTCACAGTTTATAAAGGCCTGTAAGTCTGTTCGGTCCTGTGTGTTTGTATATAAGTCAGCTGGTCCAGCCTGCTCCTCAGGGTAGATGAGCTGTTGTTGCCTCACAGGCAGGGATGCTCCAAAGGATTGTTGCTTCTCCTGAAAGCCTGTCACCATTGAGAGGTGTGCTTTGGTAGCAAAGAACATAATCCAACAGCTTGTTTTGTTGTTCTGTGGCTCCGCCTCTTTTGTGCACACACTGTATAGTTTATGTTGAAAACCCAGGCAGGATTTGTAAGCATTGTGATTTGCAGATCTGCAGGAAAAACATGCCGGAAAGTAAAACGTTCACTCAGACATCGGGTTCTTCCTCTTTGGACTTACAGCAGGGGCAGCAGCAGCAGCAGCAGCGGCAGCTCACACAGACGAGCGCCGCCAGGAGAATCACCATAACTGTTGGAAAGTTTTGAAAAAAATATTTTAGTGCCTTTTTAATGATTCCCAAAGATGTGTTTAAAAAAAACGAGGTGTGACTCACAGATGAAGATCAGGAGGATAAAGAAGGCTGCCAGGTCCACAGGGTGGGCATTGGGAAGGCTTTGAAGCTTGAGCCATACTTTGTTTAGGAGGCCCACTGTCTCCTCTCTGGCATTCATCCTGCTGAGAAGACCGCCGAGCAAAAAGGTCACATTAGTGTGTGTGAGCTGTTAGTTTCTAAACCAGGGGGGAATGTACACTAAGGTGAAGGAAACTCAGGACTTTCACTGCTTGTGTGTTTGAAGCTTGTGGCTGTAACAAAACCTAGGAGACGACTTACAATGCCTTGGAACAATTATCGTACTCCTTGAGCTTTTTCAACATTTTGTCTACTTGCATCCACAAATGTCAGGAGGTTTTTTTTTCTACATTTTTTGTGATAGACCAACACAATATCAAGCATGTATGGTTTTCAAATATTTTTTACGAATAAAAAGCAGAAGATTGTGTGCATTTGCATAAGCACCTTTATTCCGATACCCCCAATTAAAATCCAGTGCAAACAGTTGCCTTCAGAAGTCCCCCATACAGTTCGGGTTAGGGTTAGAGGTAGGGTACATCTTGAGACTGAAAGTTTTGCCCATTCTTCTTTACAAAACAGCTCAAGCTCAGTCCACTTGGATGGAGAGTGTCTGAATTTTTGTTTTTATTGCCACAGGTAAGAGTCTTTAGGATTTAGGTGTGGACTTTGACTCGGCCATTATAATGCATGCCAACGCTTTGGTCTTAACCAAATTTTTCTAGTTTTAGCTGTATGTTTATTCTGCTGGAAGGTGAAACTCCACCACAGTCTCCAGTTATTTGCTCCATCCATTTGTTCGTCAACTTTGACCAGCTTAGAACATTTCAAGAACCATGTATCATAGGGATGTGTACTGGCCAGAATCTGGTGATACGATATGTATCACAATATGAGGGGGCAATACGATATACTGCGATATTATGAGTAAGACTGTATATTGTGATTTTTGAAACTTAATTTAAATGGAAAACTGTCACAGCATTCTTAACACTCCAACCTGTTATATGCTTTAACACATCCAGTTTTATTACTAGATCTAGTTGATCCACTGGAACGAAGAAGGTGAAAACAGCCACAAACTACCAGTCATTCTTTTAATTTTACTACAAAAATTACTGTCATCATTAATGGTTCCATTCAAATTCAAAAAAATAGAATCGATACATTGCTTTTGAATATTGATACAATATTGTGACATAAAATATCGCGATAAATCGGTGTATCAAAATTTTCTTACATCCCTAATGTATCAGATACATCTGCACTCTGCTTTATGTTGGTCTATGACACAAATAAAAAAAATTATTAACACTCTGGAATCATATTCCGCCTCCAGTAAGGCTGTCGCCAACCCTTGCACACTTTAAGTCACGACTCAAAACCTACTTTTATTCTTTAGCCTTTCCTTCGACTTAATTTCATTTGATCTATTTTATATTTTATTGTCTTTTAAATTGACTTTATTCTTTTGATCTATTGATTATTATCTTATTTTTATCAGTATATGTTTGTTTTGAAATGTGCAGCGCCTTGGTCAGCTCTCATGCTGTCATAAAGTGCGCTTTATAAATAAACTTGGTATAGTATGGTATAATCAAGTTTGTGGTTGTCTTGTCACAAAATGTGGAGAGATTCAAGGGTTAGGAATACTTTTAGCAAAGTGGTTTAACCACAAGTCGAGTCTCTTCTGCACTGTAAGTTCACACTGTAATGTGCATGATGGGAGGAGCAGTTTCGAGCTGTTTACTGTTGACATTGTTGTCGTGTTCTCTCTGAATTTCTCACATGGGTGTGACCCTTTATTATTTTTCTGGTTATTAGAGCTGGTTTATATTACAATTTAAACAAAAAAAAAACTCTGAAATGGCAAAAAACATGAAACGTACACATATTAAGGTGAGCTTCAGTGGAGTGTTTTTATGGCTAAGGATGTGATCATTGAAAACACAGGGAACCTAAGTGACTTTAAGCACAAACATATGCTTCTCTGAACAGCATGTACCAAATATAATGAGAAACAGCTCTGAACAATGCTACCAACATGAGCTTACTGTAAATTTAGGTTTTATACTTTGATTTTTGCACAGATTATGAACTAACAAGGTGGGAAAGATGGTGGAGGTAGTCATATTTTTTCACTTTACCCCAAAGCTTTATAGATTGTAAACCTGCTGAACAAACCAACTTAATTTCTGTTTCAGTCTAAACACAAGAGTTTTTCTATGTTCCGTAGCAATTATCTACCCTAGCAGTTTATTTTCATATTTCCAAGAATAAATGCAGTATGCTGCAGTAAATCTGTGTTTTCCATGTAATTTGATGCATGCTGGTCTGACTTTCCAGCATATGTTTGCACTTAAATCTTTATTTTTAAGACATTCTTCTCATTCTTTCTCAGCTGTCACCATTTTTAAGTCATGTTTGCGCTCAGAAAGACTGAAGGACACCTACCTGTGAGAGTCCTAGCTGTCCTCCCACACTTGACCAAGGCCACTCTAAGTGCCAGAAGTTCCTGTGCCAACAGAAGAAAAAGAAGAGGAGGAGGACTGGGTGGAGATCGTGTGAGCATGCCGTGTGTGCCCAGGAGCAGTCGCCTGCAGAGTGTCTTGTTTGGCAGATCTAGTTAGTTGGTTTGTTGTTGGGAGGTGCAGCTAGTCCCTGCTGCAGGTCCTAAAGTAAGACAGACAGTCCTGTCTGGGAGGGACTGCTGCCTTAGACGTTGTGCACCACTCTTCTTTATTCCTCCTCTGCCTGCTTTGCTGACGCTTCCCCGTTCGCACAAAAGGAGGTGGCGGCGTTTCCATTTCCAGCTTTGTGGTTTGGACTTTGTTGATGCGGCTGATTCCCAAACATGCTCTACGGCTGCGAGGATGTGTGAATATTAGCGGTTATGTAATAGTGGTTCCAAAGTGAGACTGTGTGTTATTTTTTCTAATAAACTTGATCATGATCATTTACTAGTACATTCTGTGAAACCAGGAGATAAACTCATGTTTACTTTTTTTTTTAAAACACACGCGAAAACAAGCATTGACTTACTTCATAACAAAAGCATTGATTCCAAATATGTGATGGTTACACAACAGCTGACAATCAATAAGGCTCTACTGTTCTGTTGGATGATGCAGTGGCATTAGCTGGACCTCCCTCTCTCTTATCTTTTATCCTCTTATCAGATGTCGCCATGCCAACATCTCCAAGTTTTTCGGGGACAAGACGCCGAAGTGTGCGGGCGCCTGCGACTTCTGCCGCAATCCCAAAGCTGTGCGGGCCCAGCTGGAACGGGCGGCCGCCCTCAGCACCGAGACCAAAGAGGGCCAGAGTGGTCAGCCCAAAGGGCCGTTCGGGTACCTGCCGGAGCAATATGAGGGCGGGAAGAAGGGCTATGGCTTTGAAAGGCAGGGCAAACGCTTGTTACCCTTTCTGAAACGCGGTTTCATGCTGGTTTCATGCTGTGTGTTACCTCTGCAGGTACGATGAAGGGGAGGAAGGAAGTGCTGAAGAGGAAACAAAGAAGAGGAAAAGGGAGTTTTCTGACCTCTTCAAGAAGCAGATGGATCTGCGGAAGGTGATTTCTAACATTTATTGCACGATGGGTATGTAGTTGAGCACATCGCAGCTTGACCCCTTCTACCTGAACAAGCCATGTAACCCCGAACAGGCATCTCAGTCCAACAGAAATATATATTTCTTCCAGCAAAACATTTTTATTATTGTATGATCGGCTTAAAGTGATCACAATTAATAATTTTTTGACTATTTTTTTATTCCCCTCTGTGGCATTTTTAAAATCCTTGCACAATGTGTTCATACCCTATTTTGTCGGATTACAGTGTTTTCTACATAAAAAAAAATGTGTTAGAGATAATGTGCCTGAACACATCATTCCAATTAGTTTCAATCAAAGCACATTTGCTGGATTTTTATCGCCTCCTTCCACATCTGCACGCAAGCTGTTTGCAGCAAAGACTGACCTGGCCCCGTTTCAGCCACTCTTGCAAAATCGCTCCCACGTGTGGCAAAGTGCCGTCACAACCTTTGACTCCAACTGTGGAGGCTGGCCAAACACTTTACAGAAAAACATAAAAACACAGGAATGTCAAGATGGAAAAACAAAAGGAACCGAAGGACTGACTGTAAAATGGTTCTAGGTGTTTTCTTACACACCCAAATCCTTTTCTCCTATTGAAAAAACAACGATCACAGTAATGCTGTTACATTGTGGCTGAAAGATGTCAGTGTGAAAATGCTAACTCATGTCGATGCTTGTGTTTCTTTAGGGCTCTGACGGCCCGAGGGAGAACTTTGTTCCACCAGGTAACACCAACAGTGGGATAAGGCTCTAGGATGAGTCGTAAGGTTTATTAGTGGAATAACAAGTTCTTCCTGTTGTGCAGATGCTGACTGTCCGCTCAGAGAGGCCAGCAGCCAGAGGATCCCCCGGCTTACTGTGAAGGTACATGATGAAACTGGAGTGATGCAAACACGTTTCTCCATTAACAAGTCCTCATTAACTCCCCCGTGAGTCGTGTGTTATCAGATGTCTGTCCAGCTGCAGTGAAAAGTTAGTGTGGAGAGTTTCATTAAAAATTCTCTTCGAAGGTTTGAGCAGCAAAGCATTTTTCCTACATCTGTTAATTATTTGGTAGCTTTTTTGATGCAAGAATGCTAAATGTTTTTTTGTTTTTTATTTGCAACATAGCAACAGACGTTCTTTTCATATAAACAAATGAGATCATATTTTCCATCCTTCCTTCCTTGAAACCTTTCTGATATTTTCCTTCCTTCCTTCCTTCCTTCCTTCCTTCCTTCCTTCCTTCCTTCCTTCCTTCCTTCCTTCCTTCCTTCCTTCCTTCCTTCCTTCCTTCCTTCCTTCCTTCCTTCCTTCCTTCCTTCCTTCCTTCCTTCCTTCCTGATAGAGTTATGTTTATAGTGAGACATCTTTAGAGATATCTGCACTAAATTTTTAATTTTATAAATATAACAAAGACATCCTGAGAACTTTGCTAATTTAATCTTGACATAAAAAATGTCCACGAAACTTAAACTTAAGTCTCATTTCAGACCAGAGAGCATTGCCTGCACCGCCTGCGAGATGCTCTGCTTACCCACCAGGGGGCAGAAGATACATTTAGGTCAGAAGATTCAAATATTCTGGACAACCATTCTGCTAAAACCTGATTGAATGAAATATGACCATCTTCCTTTATTTCATATCATCTCTCAGCTGCAATAGTCTGATGTCAGCAGTGGATATAGAGCACGAGGTCTTCAAAAGCAGCAAATCCTGCAACGTGTACAAAGGTGCTATTTTAAAGAAGGTAGATGAAGATTCTTGCGTCATAATATGAGGCATCCAAAATAAGACTGGAGATGTTTTATGTTTAACTCATCTGGTGTCTTGAAGGTGTCTGAGATTGCAAAAGCAGCAGCTGGGACAGAAGAAGGCAGCAGCAGCAGCGATTCAAGAGAAACTGAGACAAAACTTAAAGCGGATGGAAGTTCATCGTCTTTATACCCGGAGGAACTTCAGGGCTTCACCTCTGCCTCTCAGATCTACTCTGTAAGAGCAGCCCATTACACAGACATCCTTAAAGTTTGAGAGAAATATCATTACGTTTTAATTGTCCTCTTTGTTGCTCCAGATGAAGCGCAAAAGAGTGGGTGCAGGTCAAAGGGGCTACTCTAACTGCTTCCAGTCTGCCAAGTTCCTCCTGAATCCCTCCACGTCAGACGCCATTTCCAGCAAAGTGACGGAAAACGGTGGCTTTTTCAGTGACTCCTCCGGGGAGTCGGACTTCAAAAGGATCAGGGTAAAAGAGACAAACGCAGAGATGACATCATCCATCCGAGCCAGAGCCTCCGCCGTCAGCACCTCCCTAAACAGCCCGACTAAGGGAGGCAGAGCCATGAGCAGGAAGCAGCAGAAGCTGGCGGAAGCGGCGAAGAGCTCTCGCAACATCTCCCAGTACTTTATGAAAAAAGAAATTGCAGAACAGGAGAGCCGTGAAGAGGCAGAGCTGCCCCCGGAGGGAGATGGTTTGTTATCAGATACTTTCGGTGAAATTTATGAAGAGAACATAAGACAGGAACTCCATTCTCTGGCGGCTGTGGAAGCAACAGCGAGTGGCCCTCCGTTCGTAGAGACTGAAGATCTGATCCTGATAGAACCTAAAACTGAAGTCATCGTTTTATCTGATGATGAAGTGGAGGAAATGGAAAAAAAAGAAACTTTGACCCAGGTTGAAGACCTTCCTCATGAGGATGCGACAATTACAGCGTACTCTAACCTCAGTAAACAGTTCCATCAAACTTTACTGGCAAAAGTCTCTTTTACATTCTCAATTACATTTTCCTCTCTTATCCAGACCAAACCAACCTGAAGAAGAAAAAGAAGCTAACCTACTTTTAGTTCAAGAGGTACAGTGTCTTGTAAAAGTATTCATATCGCTTAAACCTTTCCACTTTTTATCTCATTATAGCCATAAACATCATTGTACTTTATTGGCGATGTTATATGGCATTTATCAACACAAGTAGTGCTCAACTGTGACACAAACAGAAGGTGATACCAGGGCCCTCATTTATCAAACGTTCGTAGAAACTGTCCTATATTCTATCCTACGAATGAAATTTAGAATGTTGGTACAGTCTAAAGTCTGATTTATGAAATGTGCGGTGGCCACTCGTACTCATGTTCATCTGATAATAAATCCCACTTGTGCGTACCCAGGTGCTCGTGCCCGTTCTCAGACACTTGCATACACAAACGCCCTCAATTAACTATATTTGTTAACACCACATCATCTGTCACATACAAGTCCCTGCGTTCTTCCTTAAAAATAATGGCCAAGAGAGCAAAAAAAGGAATTTCAGTGACACCAGGATCTAGGTGAAACATAGGTGAGGCAATAAAAAAGAATTCATGATGAACAGACTTTAAAAAAAATTGTCATAGTTAATACAAATTCATTTCAACACCGATAGTTTTTGCCATCAGCGGTTTCTCTGCTCCCTTTCCCCAGACGTTATATTTTTGCTATTATTAACTTTTTTTCAAACTATTATTAACTTTTTTTCAAACCCTTAACTTTTTTGAACAAATTAAATAAGCTAAATTTGTACTGAACATTGCTGTTTGGTTCTATCAGCTCGGGGAGAACCAAAAAAATAAAAAATTACTCTGCCTGGGAGAAAGTGACTCAAGCAGTAAATGCGGTCGGGACAGTGGAGATGTTCCTGTTGGAAATAAAGAAAAAAAATGGTTTGATATCAAACTGTGTACAATAAAACATCCCTCAGCACACAGCTTGGCCAGATCTCCTACTGGGGGTGCACCCATCATCTTATTTAACACTTGTGTGGCCATGCGTAGTTGGAGACACAGCTTTGGCTGCCATCAGTACACAATGGAAAAGCAACAACCTGCTTCACTGATAAGCGGGATCATTGTCACAGTACAGTTTGCAAACCTTTTGATTAAAAGTGTAACAACATACCATTAAGCTGAAGTTCTTTATGTGACAAATAAATGTGTGTGTGTGTGTGTGTGGTGGGGGGGGGGGGGGGGGGGGGTCTGGGCGCATATTGCGAGTGACAGGACCTCCATGAATGAACACCCCCAACATTAAATGATGTATTTCTTGACATATTTCAAACATTTCCTGAAAGTTTAATGCAGATCCATCCATAACTTTTTGAGTTATTTTGCTAAAAGACAGACAGACGCCAACATGAGCTCCTTGGCGGAGGCGATAACCTACTGAGAGAAATATGTCAAAGTAAAACTGTTTCAATGTTGCAGTTCCTCCGTTCTAACAGTAGATGATGCGCCTACGCACGATTAGAAGTGTACTTATATTTAGGAACATTTCTACGCACAAGTACGAATTGATAAATATCACACAATGCGTAGAATTGTTCCTACGCACGAAATACGCACAGATTTGTGCGTAAGTACGGTTGACAAAGGAGGGCCCTGGTTTTACATTTCTTTACCCATATACAAAATCTGACAAGTGTGGTGCGGATTTGTATTCTGCCCCCTTTTGCTTTGATATCTCACAATAGAATCAAGTGCAAGCAACTACCTTCAGATATTACCCGATTGGTTAGTCAAACTGTGTGTGATTTGGCCATAGCCCTACCCTAGTCTCAGGGGTTTGTTAAAGAAACCCCTGAGGTTCCAGGTCTCCCTCGAAAAAGAGATCTTATCTCAAGAGCCTTCCTGGTAAAGTAATGGTTAAATAAAATAAAATAAAGCACATACACAATCAAAACATAACGTTTTTAAAGCAGTAATAGCTTTTAGTCACTCACTCCCCTCCACAAGAAAACACCCTGAACACACCATCCCCAGGGTGGAACATGGTGGTGGAAGTATCATGCTGTGGGGATGCTTATCTTCAGCAAGAACAGTAAAGCTCATCCAAGTTGATGAAAAAAGATCCATGGGTTTAAACGCAGAACAATTCTGGGGGGGAAAAAACTGTTCCAGGCAGCTGAATATTTGGAATATGAAGAAGGATACATTTTAGAAATGTACTACTTTGTTTTGTTTTTGTTAATGCAGGACTTACATTTTGATGTAATTCTTGGTGATGGATAATTGTGTTGTGTGTTTGCAGATTACAGATGAGGCGGAGGCAGAGCAGAAGGAGATGTCTCCTGCAGCAAAGCGCAGCCGGACGTTGGGTGCGAACAAAAGAAGAGTGACGTTCAACCCGGAGGTGCAGGAGAGATCCCTGCCGCCGCCTGGCAAGCCCGTGACGCTGAAGGAAGCAGCTAACATTGTGGTCCACTATCTGGACCCCTATTATTCTCAGGGAAAGTTTGCCACCAAGGTGGGTCGAGTTCTGTAAAAGCAACTTAAAACTGAATGATATGTTTAATATATGTGTTCAATAGATGAATGAATGCTTTTACAGGCTCTGTTTAAGTCGTTTGCGCGGTACTTGTCTCACCTTCTTACAGAGGGCAAAAGTTGTGAAAAAAGCCAAGGTAATTAAATCTATCTATCTATCTATCTATCTATCTATCTATCTATCTATCTATCTATCTATCTATCTATCTATCTATCTATCTATCTATCTATCTATCTATCTATCTATCTATCTATCTATCTATCTATCTATCTATCTATCTATCTATCTATCTATCTATCTATCTATCTATCTATCTATCTATCTATCTATCTATCTATCTATCTATCTATCTATCTATCTATCTATCGTTAATTAACTACTCATTAACTATTTTTGTCTGTGTCTGCAGTTAAAGGTGAAGCTAAAGTTCTCATCAAGAAGTTTTTCAACAGTGTCCAGCGCTGTGAGAGCGAGGCC
Organism: Valencia hispanica; assembly: GCA_963556495.2. NCBI lineage: Eukaryota > Metazoa > Chordata > Actinopteri > Cyprinodontiformes > Valenciidae > Valencia > Valencia hispanica. Next base: position 20,882,187 of record OY747718.1, on the reverse strand, counting down.
GACTGGGAGCACCTTAAGCGACTGTGCAACTCCAAAGCCCCAGAGAGCAAGAAGTGATGGGACATGTAGTGCTTTTCGGAGTCAAAGCCTTCTTTTTCAGTGCCTGTCAGTTCCTTCTGTTTATCTCAGGTTTTTTATTTAAGACGTTTAACAGTAAGGGCTTTTGAGGCTGCTTGCATGTTATGTCAGTACATAAGCAATAAAAAAAAAGCTGACTGTTACAGTCTGGAGGAGTAGATGTACAACTGTGAGTATAACAATGAGACAAGTGCTCTTAATATTTTAGCCCCCTTGAGTCGAATCGTGTTTCAAGCGAAAGGTGTTTCTTTATTCAGAGCAAAAGGGCATGATGACCCAGTCTGCTTGGATCAGTAACACTACAGCCTGACCCTGATATTGAATCTGGCTACAGTAAGAAGTTGACGAGATTTATTTTTAGGTCGCCATCTTGGCTCTTTGTTGTAAAAGAAATGCACTGATGTAAACAAATAACATCACACACAACTGTATTTAGTTAGTCTGGCTGAAAGGTTATACTAAGAAACAAAGGACGAAAATGTGAAAAAGCTCTTCATGCCTGCTGTTAAGTACAGTGGAGGAGTTGTCATGATGTGGGCCTGTTTGTTTTCCAAAGGAGCTGGGAATCTTGTCAGGCTGAAAGGATCCAAAACATTTGGCCAAATCAACATTGAAATGATTCGCCAGACAGAAAGCAACCTCCTATGTCCATCTCACATCTAAATCATAAGGGGGAAAAAATGTGTGATGAGCACAAGAGAGTCCTGGACGATCTAGACAGACTGCAAAGAGGATGAAAGATCTCTGCATGCTCCAACCTTGTGAAATCTGGAAGTAAAGACTTAAGTGCTGTTCTAAAGAAGATCCACTGTTTGACATGCTAACTCTGATCTTCACCATGGATCCTCTTGGTATATTAAGGGTTAAAAGTTCTTAGAAAAATATACTGTAGTGCGCCCTGACGGGAAAATGACTATTTCTGTAAGAATTAGTTCATAAAACAGAAAACCCATTGATGTTCCTATTTTGAGGGCTTCCTGTTTACAAAATCACACAGCAGACTGGCAGACATGTTTTATTAAAATGCTTCTGTTGTGTTGTGGGTAAATTTCAGAAGTTTCAAACCCTTTAAGCTGCTTTTCCAAACCTCACAAGTATATGTCTGTACATTTAAAGTAGATGGGGATAAATATTTTTAATGCCTGTGTCTCTGTTGGGGCTTTGAATATATTTTAACATCTTCCAGTTGTGTTCTTGCTGCTGAAACAACTAAACAAACATGATTTAATACGATCGGTTTAAGTTTTTGTTTGTTCTGTAAATTACATCTTGTTTTACTTTGACTGTTAGCAACGGCAGAATGTGTGGAAGAAATCCAAAAAGATGAACACAGAGATTCTTTAATGTTTATAATAAAGTCCATAGCTGAAGATAAAAGCATTGTGACTATCACATAGTGTGTAAACATCTCCTGCTTCCTGATGTTTTGATTGAAGCTTACTAAAGCAGTTGAGGGCGGATCCATTAAATGTTGATGTCTTCTGTGGCGGGTTTACATCAGCTCCTTACAGTCGGCATTCAGGTCGCCAGGACATGGTCAAAATTAGGGAAATGGAAGTGTTTATTTATTATATGAATCTGGGACAACCTTAGCTTGACCAGTATTATTATTAGTTTAAATGTGTATATGAATATATATGTATATTTCTTTAAAGTAAATAGTGCAAATGATTTATTGTGAAAACAGAGACTTTGGAGTTTTTATCTTCACAAAACACTGACTCGCAGAACTTCTTAGATTTACACTGGAGAAGTATAATTTAAAACATTGTAATACTTTTTAACTCAATAAGCCATTTTTGTAAACAAATGACCTAAATTTTGAAGCAAGAGGTTGAATATTTTTAATATGTCGTATTTTGTGTTGCAATTGCAGGATGCTTAAATCTCCATTAAGAAACAATTGATGAATCGTGGTTTTGATTAGGTTGTGCTTTATTTTTCTCTCCTTTCAAAAATATTAGCAACAGAGGAAAATGATACAGTCTACATCACGTTAGAAGAGTTGAGTACAAGCGAGTAGAACACACTTATGCACAACATACAAGAAGAATATATAAGAAGTTAGAAAGGCAGAAGTATCATGAGGTATTTCAAAGAACATCAGTATTGTTTACATCCTTGTAGCTTCAAAGGCATTTATGCATATAACAAGATAAAGTCAAAATTAGGTAAATACACCAAATATATGTACATATGGTGGAATTTAAAAAAAAGCTAATAATATGATCACAAGGGACTGTTCAAACTCATAACCAGGGAGAAAATTATATTTAAAAATGTTTTGGTTAGGAGAAACTGTAAAAAGATCTATCATTACTGTCCGTGGCTGTATCTGATTTGACCATCAAGTGTTGTTTATCCTCATTGGGTCTACATGGTTACACTTCATTCGTCATGGTTACAGTTGGGGGGGAAAGAATAGATGTGAAAACAGAATAAATCGGTTTGTCTGGTTTCCATCAAAACCTGACCTAATGCTTGACTTGTTTAATTGTTATTTAATAAAAACGTATATGCGCATAACTTTAGCAAATGCTGAGCGAATGAAGAAGAATAGGAAAGGGAGGTCTTTAGAGGACATTAAACATTATTTTGTTTAAATAAAAATCAAGGTCGATTTATTTATTTTCTAATCAGATCTATGCTTTTTATCCAGTGGCAGACTTTGAGGTGGCTCTATACACAGGGTGCAATGGTCTGAGAGGAATCACAAGCTCTCTGGTCAGTTGCACCGATCACATTTTTTGTTGTTTATTTGCATCTCCTGTCATTGAGGACTGTGCAATCCTCTGTGGTGTGCACAGCTTGAGCTCTAAAATAATTAACTGAAAAGCCCAACCAGTTTGCAAATTAGCTGGTGGAGGCGAGGCATGATTAGAAGGAAAATAAAATAACAAATAAGTAAGGGAAAACAGTGGTCACACTTTATGATGTTCCAATTGTTTTTAATCAAAGACAACTCAAATGGGTTTTTAGTCTAGATTTAAAGGAACTCTGCAGTTTTCTGGGAGTTTGTTCCAGATTAGAAGAGCATACAAAACTGAATGTTGGTTCTCCATGTTTGGTTCTAATTCTATGGATGCAGAGTAGACTTGAACCAGAAAACCAGAGCGGTCTGGAAGGTTGATGCAACAACAGATCTTTAATGTATCTTGGTGCTAAGCCATTCAGTGATTTATAAACTAAGAAAACTATTTTAAAATCGTTTCCCGAAACTAGAGGGAGCCAGTGTAAGAACTTTAGAACTGAGGTGATGTGCTCTACTTTCCTGGTTCTAGTGAAGACGTGAGCAGCAGCGTTCTGGATCAGCTGCAGAGGTCTGACTTTTTAGGCAGACCTGTGAGGACACTGTTGCAGTAACCAATTCGACAAAAGATAAACACATGGATGGGTTTCTCAAGATCTTGTTGGGACATCAGTCCTTTAGTCCTGGATATGTTCTTCAGGTGATAGAATGCCGATTTTGTAATTGCCTTTATGTGACCTTGGAGGTTCAGATCTGAGTCCATTACTACACCCAGATTTCAGGCCTGATCATTAGTTTCTAGCTGTATTAACTGGAGCTGTGTGCTGACTGTTGATCTTTCCTCTTTATGTCCAAAACTAATTACTTCTGTTTTGTTTCTGTTCAGCTGGAGAAAGTTATGCCACATCCATCCATTTATTTGTTCAACTTCTTACTGTGAAAACATTTCTCTTTCTTTCTTTCTTTCTTTCTTTCTTTCTTTCTTTCTTTCTTTCTTTCTTTCTTTCTTTCTTTCTTTCTTTCTTTCTTTCTTTCTTTCTTTCTTTCTTTCTTTCTTTCTTTCTTTCTTTCTTTCTTTCTTTCTTTCTTTCTTTCTTTCTTTCTTTCTTTCTTTCCACTAATTATTGTCCACAGATTTTCACGCAGCTAGTATTTCCCACTGCCCGTGAACGCAGCAGTCTTTGGTCAGCGGGCCGCTGCCAGTCTGCGTCTTTAAAGTACGCCGCCTCTCAGAGGCTCCCAGAAGAACCAGAGCTCTCCTCCTCCATCATCTCTCTTGTTTTACCTCCTGCTGCTCTGTGGTGCCGTTAACACCTGCAGATGTAGAAGCAGAAGAAGAAGAAGAAGCAGCTGGATTTTCTCCTTTAAGTCATTCAAGCACTCAGGCAGCGGCGCTATTGTTTGTTTGTGTGTGTGTTTGCTGCGACTTCCGGGCGGGTCCTGCTCCTCATCGCCGGTGGAGGAGGACGACGAGAAGTTCACCGGCATCGATGCTCCGACCTGGAAGGATGGAGGAGTTTGTAACGGAGGAGGAGGAGCCGTGGTACGATCAGCGGGACCTGGAGCAAGGTGAGGACAGCAAGGAGGACCTGGAGATGGGTGGGTTGCTGCTGGATATGTAGAATGAATAAACCTCCCCGCATCGTCTCCCGGTCTCATCCTCTGCTTGTTATCGTGATCATGTCAGCGAGGCATCCCAGAATAACCCTGCGTGAATGCTGCCTCTGTTTTCGCTCCTTCCTACGTCCTGGCACAGACAAACGCCATCTATCGCGCTGTACGCACGCTGCCCGCCACACTCAGGGCTGCGAAGGTTAGGAAAACAAAGATCTCCTTTGGGTTTGACAGCATTTTAGACTGAGAGACATCCTCCATGCTCAGTCAGGAAAGAGATTAGATCAAGTTTTGTTTTTACTAATGTAGAATATACGGCCACAACACATGGTAGGACACTTGATCATATAATCAAAGCTCCCTTCAATACAAAATCAGTGTTTGCCATAATTCCTGTCCAAATACTAGCAATAATATTGGTTAGAATTATTTCTGCACGATAATAAGAAAACATGACATTGCAATATTACTGCTGGATATCGCAAAGATTGATATTCAATCACCAAAATGTCTTTCTGATGGTGGTTGTAAAATCTATATCAGCTGTGGGCATCAAGGAGAGTAAAGGCTGATCCAAATGGCCAAATATGCTTTTGGAAATCTGGACTTTGACGCATGGCGTCTGAAATATTGCTACATACCAAATATTGCATTTAAACGGTCTTGTGCAGTTGCGATATTTTGCGCACTGGATAATGCAATAACTGGGATTCGATATATTTTGCAACTATAGTTAGAATTGAAAATTGAAGATGTCTATAACAACACTGCCATTAAAGTTTTACCTTAAGTTCTCGTCAAGCAAAGAGAGTGTGAGATATTCAAAAGTCTATTCAATAATTAGTTTTCACAAATAGCAACGTGGGTAATGATTAACTCAATTTATCCAAAAATGCATTTGATAATGAAATCAAAACATGATTTTTCACAGCTGCTGGTGATGGTGGCTGAAAATCTGATACTTGACTCTAAATAATTATCTTTTAGAGACAGTTTTTGGATTACATTATAATCATTCAGGGTCCTTGAGAAAGCGGTTTGCTTTCCACTTGACTACAGTAAATACTCAATGGTAATGTTGCACAATGTTAGAACATTGGATGTGATATTATAAACTCTAGAACCCTCTTTGATTCTAGTCATCATTTCTATTCACCTGTACTAAATTAAAATTGTGTCATGAAGTTAAATTATCTGTAGAGATCAATAATTCAGTTAAACAAAACATTGCAATTGTGTTTTTGTAGTTTCTAACCTAAATTGGTGACATAGGGGGCTATAAATGTTGTTCTATTTTTGTTTTGCTAAAATAATCCACACTATATCCCCTTTAAAAAGACATTGTGTTTCTGATGCATGTTTCATGTTGATTCAGCTGTAACTTATTCAGTAGATATGAAAATTTGAGCTCCTTTTATTGACATTTCTATTTCAAAGATGGGAAGAATTTTCCTAAGAATATCTGGGAATAAAATCCTTATCAACATTAGTGTTGATGATGAAATCCAGATATCCTATACATTGCAGACATCCATACATATCTGAAACCTAAAATGCACAGTAATTGATTACTAATCACAATTTTCATTTTACCTCTTTTATCTTAAATGTTATCGCATTAAGTGTTTTTTTTATTATTATGTTTTGTTTATATTTAGATTCAGTAACGACTTCATCTTTATCTGAAAAGCGGCCAATGCTTTTTGTGTTTTGCTTGTTTTCTTTGATCTGTTTAGCTTACATTTTTGGTAATAGAACATGCTTTTTGCATCGTATGGTTGAAACAATCATAAAAGACATTGTCTGAAACAATTCAAAATGTTTATTCTAGATAGGAAAAAAATTATTTGATAGATGGAGCTTGATGCTTGATGCACATGAATGCAAAAGGTGGAACACATTTGTCCAAGAAAGGCCGTATTAAGAGTAGGGGTGCACCAATCCCACTTTTTCAGTCCCGATGCCAATGCCTGGGCTTTGTGTATCTGTCGATACCGATCCGATACTATTGTTGAATTAATAATAAACTGTATACCCTCCACCTTATACCTTACTTGAAGAGACTAAAGGTACCAGACTTTACTAACTAAACATAACTAAGACTTCTTTTTTCCTTTTTGACCCCGCTATTTTTGTTTTGCTGAGGTGCAGGAATTCTGCGTGCTCCTTAGCATAGTGTTTCTGGATGTGCTTGATTAAAGTGGTAGTGTTGTACTTTGCAGTAATACCACCTAACCTCGAAACATTTACTTTGCAGACATTGCAAACAGCCGACGAACTAGTTGGAGTGGCAAGCGTGAAATATCTCCACACACCCGACCCTCTGACTCGCTCCATGTTGCTTCTAGCATGCGACACACGTGAAGCTGATGCATGAAATACGTTCTGCTGCGAAGAGAAAAAAAAAAAAAACCTGGATCGGCCAGTGGATCTGTTCATTTTTCCGATCCCCGATCCAGCTATTTGTCAGTATCGCGGCCGATATCCGATCCTAATATCGGATCGGTGCACCCCTAATTTAGAGAGATCTGAACTGTTTATTGTCGAAATGCATCCTTCATATCTGAACTATCTGAAGAACCACTTGTGAATTTGTGCTCCGATGATCTTGTCCAAGTATAATTGGCTTGCAACTGAGATCAATCCCTTCCTGATAATTTAAATGGATTCCCTTTATTTGGAGCAGAGCTTCTCAGAGGAGAGATGTGAGCTCTGGTGAATGCGTCCTCCTTTCTGCAACGCTGTCCTTAACATCACCCCATCTCCTGATCACCTGCTGACCCAGAGAGCTAAAGCAGCTTTGCATCTCATTACTACATTGCACATCATCATCATCATCATCATAGAGGTAGAAAGCAGGCGGAATTGACTCTCTCTGAGTATGCGTCTGTATTTTGTGTTTCCGTTATTCAGAGCTGACGCGGAAAACGGTAAATGCCCAACACGGCTGAGCTGATTAGAGCCCCAGACAAAACCTCCTTAGTCGGGATCAGAGATTTTAGAGCGGAGGTATAACCCTCCATGCACTCAGGACATTTTACCCCAGAAATGAAGCTGTTGCGCAACATCTGCGCTGCGAGCTCTTCTATTTTAAATCCCTCGCGTGTTGATTGTGATCTCACAGAACACTGAAGTGTGCGTCTGTGCCGTTGGCGTTGCATGGTGATGCCATGCTTGTGTTGCTGCAGCTCCGGGGGACGGCGTGCGATTCACACATCCCAGCAGAGGAACACGAGCAGAAGATATCTGATGTTTGGCCTTTTTTTCCCCCTTCTTGCTCCTCTCCTCCTTAAGGAGTTGCATAACTCTTTATGGGAGATTGCAGGCAGTCTCTGTTTCCCTCTGCAGTGCATAAGGCAGAAAGCGGAAGAAGAGATGTGCACTACGTGCGTTCGATTAACCCTCAAAGATTTCTGCTGCTTTCAGTAATGATGGTTTGCGATAAATGGTAACTTGAGAGCTTCATACCAACAATCTGTCAGTGTGTTCCTGTCAGTGTTCATCATTGTGGTGAGAAAACACTCCCTTCATGTTCAGCAGTAAATGCCAGCGACTCTCATTCTTGCCGTGTTTCCACTCCTCCAGTCGTGTCGTTTTCAGCTCCAGCTCTGCACTCCCACCAGGGTTCTCCTGCTTCCCCCTCTCCTCCTCCTATTTGGTCCAGTTTTAATCTTCTAGGCCTGGGAGCACGTCTGTAAGCTGTTGGGCCACAATCTCCACAAAAGAGAAAACGATGTTATTTAACTGATATTAGTACAAAAGTTAGAACATGGCACCCATGAATTAGCAGAATGTATTTTTTGTGATGAATTTTGATAGCATTCTCAGTTTTTATATCACCCAAAGAGCTATAAAAAACAGGCATGTCGTATGTTCATCTCTGCGTTTTATTGCTTGGCTCTGTTTTACTTGTGACAGAGTTTCTATTCTATCTTTGTCGTTAGTCTTTTTAACCTCCTCTGTTCTCCTTTTTTTGTTTTTTCTTAATAAATAAAATAATTTCAGTATTTTGTTTTTGTCTTCAAGTGCTAGACTCCCTTTCTAAAATTTTGTTAGTTCGTTTATTAGTTAAATAGACAATGCTCATTCTTGTGCATGTTTTTCTTTAGTATGTTTTGTATTATCTTCTGTTCATTAATGTTTCTACTTCTCTGATGGATTCCTAAAATCATACACTGTCATATTCAATAAATGAGAGTATTTGTTCTGATGAAGCGGCTGCACAGTGGCGCGGTTGGTAGCACTGTTGCCTTGCAATCCCAGCCTGGGGTCTTTCTGCATGGAGTTTACATGTTCTCCCTGTGCATGCGTGGGTTCTCTCCGGGTACTCCGGCTTCCTCCCACAGTTGAGAAACATGACTGTTAGGTGAATTGGTTTCTCTAAATTGCCCTTAGGTATGAGTGTGTGTGTGCATGGTTGTTTGTCCCGTGTGTCTCTGTGTTGCCCTGCGATAGACTGGCGACCTGTCCAGGGTGTACCCCTTGACAACCACCACCACCCCCGCATCCCTGCATAGGAATGACGGGTACAGAAAATGGAAGGATGGATGTTCTGATAAACTCCATTTGTCCGTTTAAAAGTTCCTTTTCAAAATGACAACTTTTAAACCGGTATTAAACATACTTTTTTACTAAGCCCACACTTCTGCATTAAAATTGTTTTTTTTTTTATTGCTCTGATTTAATGTGCCAATCTTAAACGTTGTTTTCATTAGCTATAAGCGGAAAATCCATATAATAGAAATAGAGGCTTGAAAATCTATATGTTTCATTAAGTGAATGGAGTTGCTGAAATAAATGAACTTTTCACTAATATTTTATTGTATTGAACATGACTGTATTTACCTAAAACTACCTTCCGTGATCTGATTGATTCTTATCTTGTTTTGCTAAAATAATCAAGCTCTTCTCTTGAAAACAGACACCAGCTAAATGGCATTTTACTTTTTTAATAATGATGCCTAGTTTCACCTTCTATCAACAGACTGTTCTTCTTATACTGAATTGCTGAAATATTCATTTAAAGTCAAGAAACCTGCAGGGATTTTCAACCCTAATTCCTTCTAGCTTCTTGGAATACTGTTCTGGTATCCAGTTTATGCCACAAAGAAACAAGATCTGAAATATGCCACCAGTTTCTACATGAATAATATTTAATCTATTCTCCTGTCTTTGTGCTGTTCACTAGTAAACAAACCTTTTTAACAGCATTCCTCTGGTTGACAATCTGTTTATTTCCCCCATCTTTAGAGTCTATGTCGGCATTTATTAAACTCCTCCTTCCTTTTTAACATGTTTTTGTGAGATAGATCATTACTTTCCCCAGACGCTTTCTAAAACCTGCTGTGTTGTGCTTCTAAAAGCACCCAGAGTGTTTGTGTTTTATGTCAGTCTTCCTCTCTCGCCTCTCATTTAGACCTGCATTTGGCTGCGGAGCTCGGCAAGACCCTCCTTGAACGCAACAAAGAGCTGGAGGACTCTCTCCAGCAGATGTACATCAACAATGAGGAGCAAGTGCAAGAGATAGAGGTATGGTCGTACCGGTATGGAAGTATCTCGCCAAGCATCGTTTAGTTTTAATTGGACTGATTTGGACTTTTTACTGTACATCCATGAATTGATTACTAAATAAATTTTTTCCCATATTCCTTATATTAATTTGTACTTTTTTATATTTTAAATTGGTGAGAGAAAAAGTATTAAATAACATTCTACATTACTAAAGATTTTCTTTTTCATTTCAAACAGTAACTTTTTAAAAATCTTTTGCAACAAGAAAAAGCCAGTATTATTTGGTCACTGTTTGTTTCATTTTGACTGAACCAATTTACTTCGATGAGTTCTGGCCTGTATGCTGTCGCAGCCGTTCCCTTGCTGCCAGAACGTCCTGGGTTTGAATCCCGGGTTCTGTTTGCATGTTCTCCCTGTGCATGTGTGGGTCATCTCTGGGTACGTCGGCTTCCTTCTACGGCCCAAAAACAGGATAGCTGCAGAAGCTTAGAAGGAGATTTTCTCTAAATATGTTAAGTTTTGGTGACAGTTTTTGTGTCAATGCTTTGTTGAGCTGTTTCCAAACTTTGATTGTTTTTTGACTTCTTGTATTTTGTCTTCTTACTGGGATGATTTAAGAGGGTTATGTATGCACAGTGAGATTTAAGCTGACTGATTACCTCTCTGATGAACATTTCACATGAGTTGTTGCCGACCAACTCCTCATGCCATCAAACGTGTTTCACCTCACAGTACCTGTCCAAGCAGCTGGAAATGCTGAGGGAGATGAACGAGCAGCATGCCAAGGTGTACGAGCAGCTGGACGTGACGGCCCGAGAGCTGGAGATCACGAATGAGAAGCTGGTGCTGGAGAGCAAAGCCTCGCATCAAAAGATAGACAGGTGATCTTCCGCTTCCTATGGCCCATAATGAGACGGTCACAGAAGGCATTTATTGGTTTATGTCGAGTTTTAACCGACAGATTGGCAGATTTCTCCCCCACAACATCAGGTGGGAAAATCTGTCAAGAGGAAAACTCTGACCTTTTAGCCAACCTGGAAAGTGTTATGTGTGGCAGAAAAACTGACTGCACATCACCCTGAACACTTGGTCCCACATGTGAAGCACGGTGGTGACAGGATCATGCTGCAGGGAGACCTTTCTTGAGCAGAGACGATGAAGCTGATGGAAATAACTAATCTCCGATTAAGGAAATTTCTGAGCATGTTACAAGCGATTACCCAATAGGAACCGCACAAACAACTTCCCTGATATCTGAAATACCAGCCCTGTGTAGGTACGCAGGTACTCTGTTCTCAAATCCGTTTAAAAGGGTTGTATGGTCACGAGGGAAGTCATTGCTGCTATTTAGATTCCTTGTTTTTTTTCAACTGAATATATTTTCAAACCACTTGGTTTGTTATTTAATATCAGCTACATTAAGAAAGAAGTTTAGCTTTTTTTGGTTTGTTTCAAAAGAAATGCTGCACAGGTTTGATATACAGCATTTTGTACAGATCTCAGACTAATTGTCAGGTGAATAACAAACACAAACAAATGCATAGTGTGAAGTGGAAGGAAAAAAATACAAGTGTTCCAAATGTTTTCTCAAATAAAAGTCTGTGGCAGGTATTTAAATTCAGTCCTCCTGACGGTGTAGAACCGTTTGGAACACTTGTATTTTTTTCCTTCCACTTCACACTATGCATTTGTTTGTGTTTGTTATTCACCTGACAATTAGTCTGAGATCTGTACAAAATGCTGTATATCAAACCTGTGCAGCATTTCTTTTGAAACAAACCAAAAAAAGCTAAACTTCTTTCTTAATGTAGCTGATATTAGATAACAAACCAAGTGGTTTGAAAATATATTCAGTTGAAGAAAAACAAGGAATCTAAATAGCAGCAATGACTTCCCTCGTGATCATATAACCCTTTTAAACGGATTTGAGAACAGAGTACCTGCGTACCTACACAGGGCTGGTATTTCAGATATCAGGGAAGTTGTTTGTACTGTTCCTCTTGGGTAATCGCTTGTAACATGCTCAGAAATTTCCTTAATCGGAGATTAGTTATTTACAAATCATGTTACTGGGGCTAAAGGCTAATTATAACCCTTCAATAGCTGCTTCTGTTCTTTCCAAGCGTTTACCTTCACAGTAAACGGTGACCCGTTTCAGCGGAAGGAAGGTAGAATGATGCAGACTCATAAATGACCAAGCAAGATTAATCCGAGCTGTGTTTGTGCACACAGGTTGACTGGCACCATGGAGACCCTGCAGAGTCAGGTGGACGGTCTCACGGCTCGAGTCGAGGAGCTGAGGACTCTGGAGGAGCTGAGGGTGCGCAGAGAGAAGAAGGAGAGGCGCAAGACCGTCCACTCGTTCCCGTGCCTCAAGGAGCTCTGCATTGCTCCCAGGTTGCCAACTATAACTCTCACTGCAGTCTGATGGCAACTCTATTTCTCTTCACTTTATTTATATCACAGCGGGAGACATCTAAAGGGAGCGCAATTCATATCCATTCAGAGGAACCTAGTCCAAATCAATCCTTTTCAGTCCAATACGATCCACAGCTATTCAGATCCAGCTGCATGCTGTCCAAATTATAATACAATCAAATCAGTTCATTATTCATCCATCCCAGGAAGTCCATCTGATTGCACAGAGATATTGACTTTACAGCAAAATCTTAGATCGTTAACAAGCATGTGTTGACACACTCAGTTTTAACATAAAGACAGCTCCAGCAGAACCGGGGTCAATGTTGGCGAAGGAGACGCAGCTAAACACAGAAACCTTGATCAAGGGGATACTTTCTGTACAAAGGGAAAACAAAGTGCATACATTTCTTGGCAGCAATAGCCAACTGAACGGCTTTGTCCTGGAAAGGGAAAAACACTGAGCCAGGGGTATTTTCTATGATAGAGAAATGCAAAGAGTACACAAAGTTAATGTTGGGGACATTTCTTTCAAGGGCTTCGCGAAAGAAGCCGCATTGGATTTTTCTATTCCAATTAAAACAGAGGCTGCAAATATGTAAACTGTTATATCTCCACTTAGGGATTGTCAAGGAAAAGTACAACCAGACCCTGTAGTACCGAGCCAGGGGAGCTTTGGATAAGTACAAAGTTTATGGAAGTCTGGTTTTGCCAAGTCAGTTGCTTATTCCAGAAAAGCGACAGAGCTCAACAAAGACACGGAGAAGGGAGTACTTTCTATGCAACAGAAGAACAAAGACTACAATAATGTTAATGGCAGTGGTGTCTCAATGGCTTTGTGAGATGAGATGTATTTTCTGAGATTCAAGTTTTATACTCAATCTTTGTATTATTAACTGAAGTAGCTCTTGAACATGAGTCTCCTAAGTCTCAGTTTCCCAAATTGATAAAACTAGTTAGAATAGATTAAATAATGCAACCTATTAACCTTTTTAACAGAAAACATCAACATCTAAATCTACAGATCATGATGGTCTGACAGATTCAGAACCAGACTGTGGCTGTAGATCAGAAATGACTCAAGGACACACAATGTGGCTCACATCTGTTTTAAATCCTCATTATTGCATGGAATATGCTATTCAAGGTGCATATTAACGACACTTACCTATGACGAAACCTGATTGCATTTGTCAGTGATGTGATTCTGTGTTTAGGTATGAGGATGGTTTCCTTTTGGCCAACCCTGGGAGTGTTGACCTGGTGGAGCAGCAGCCCCTTGATGGGGAAAATGATCGCCTCAGAGACATTGTGTCGTCCCTCCACTCGGCCATGGCCTCGGAGCGATCGAAGCGGGAGAGCGTGGAGCGGGAGTGTGCCGCGGTGCTGCAGGAGTTTGAGCAGCTCGAGCAGCGCCTCCTCGGCGCGGAGGGCTGCAAGCTGCGGGTCCAGGAGCTCGAGGCTGAGCTGCTGGAGATGCAGCAGCTCAGGAGGTCCAGGGTGTGTCTGATCGGGGACATGGAGGACGGCTTAGAGACGCTGCTCAGTAATGGCCCTGAGACTGACACCCCGGAGGAGGAAACTGGACAGGAAGGAGGTGATGGAGCTGATGGAGGAGGTGGGCAGCAAGGGGGAGGCCCGGTGCGGAAAAGCTGCAGCGACACGGCCCTGAACGCCATCTCGACCGTCTCTGGGAGGCGCCAGGGCGGCTACCCCCATCAGGGCAACGGCGCTCGCAAACGCGGTATGTCCATTCTGCGGGAGGTGGACGAGCAGTACCACGCCCTGCTGGAGAAGTACGAGGAGCTCCTGGGGAAGTGCAGGCGCCACGAGGAGACCCTGTGCCACGCCGGGGTGCAGACATCACGGCCCGTCTCCAGAGACCCCTCCATGAAGGAGTACAGCATGATCCCAGTGGAGCCCTCCACATCTGGGGCCGGCGTCGCCCCTCCCACGCCCCCTCAGACTCCCTCCACCCCAGAGGCGCTGGAAGGCATCAGCAGGCAGGTGGAGCAGGTGGACAAGCGGCTGAGTCAGAACACGCCCGAGTACAAAGCCCTGTTCAAAGAGATCTTCTCCCGGCTGCAGAAGACCAAGCGGGACATGAACTCCCCGAAGAGCCGAAAGACGCACAAGTAAACTCGCTAATAAGAAGAAACCAAATGCACTGAGAAAAGCTCAAACTAATTTACAAAGCATTACCTCACAGTTCAACTGCTGAAGTATAAGAATAGCTACTTGTTAATGTAAAACTGCCAAATGTCATTTCACTACACTGGGTGTCTTTTACAGGCCAGAGAGAGCAGAAGGAAAAGACGGTTTTGTGATGTTTTTGTAATTGAGATGTAGGAGTGATTATTGCCTATTTATTTCAGATCGCACTGAAGAAGCCAAATGTACCTAAAGCAGAAAGCGAGAGGGGCTTTGGATGAATTTCCAGCATGTACCTGTTGATAATCACTAAATGCTAAAAAAAAATGAAAAAATAAAAATCAAGCTATACAACTTAAGCAAATCTTATTTTCTTTGTTTTCTAGGGGGTGATAAATCCACTGAAGCAGCAATCAAATCCGATAAAAGTTTACATGCATACAGTGGCTTGCAAAAGTATTCGGCCCCCTTGAACTTTTCCACATTTTGTCACATTACAGCCACAAACAGGAATCAGTTTTATTGGAATTCCACATGAAAGACCAATACAAAGTGGTGTACATGTGAGAAGTGCAACAAAAACCATACATGATTCCAAACATTTTTTACAAATAACTGAAAAGTGGGGTGCGCGTAATTATTCAGCCCCCTTTGGTCTGAGTGCAGTCAGTTGCCCATAGACATTGTTTGATGAGTGCTAATGACTAAATAGAGGCACCTGTGTGTAATCTAATGTCAGTACAAATACAGCTGCCCTGTGACGGCCTCATAGGTTGTCTAAGAGAATGTTGGGAGCAACAACACCATGAAGTCCAAAGAACACACCAGACAGGTCAGGGATAAAGTTATTGAGAAATTTAAAGCAGGCTTAGGCTACGAAAAGATTTCGCTGATCAGAAATGCAGCCAAAAGGTCCATGGTGACTCTGGATGAGCTGCAGAGATCGACAGCGCAGGTGGGGGAATCTGTCCATAGGACAACTATTAGTTATGCACTGCACAAAGTTGGCCTTTATGGAAGAGTGGCAAGAAGAAAGCCATTGTTAAAAGAAAACCATAAGAAGTCCCGTTTGCAGTTTGCCACAAGCCATGTGGGGGACACAGCAAACATGTGGAAGAAGGTGCTCTGGTCAGATGAGACCAAAATGGAAAACGCTATGTGTGGCGGAAAACTAACACTGCACATCACTCTGAACACACCATCCCCACTGTCAAATATGGTGGTGGCAGCATCATGCTCTGGGGGTGCTTCTCTTCAGGAGGGACAGGGAAGCTGGTCAGAGTTGATGGGAAGATGGATGGAGCCAAATACAGGGCAATCTTGGAAGAAAACCTCTTGGAGTCTGCAAAAGACTTGAGACTGGGGCGGAGGTTCACCTTCCAGCAGGACAACGACCCTAAATATAAAGCCAGGGCAACAATGGAATGGTTTAAAACGAAACATATCCATGTGTTAGAATGGCCCAGTCAAAGTCCAGATCTAAATCCAATCGAGAATCTGTGGCAAGATCTGAAAACTGCTGTTCACAAACGCTGTCCATCTAATCTGACTGAGCTGGAGCTGTTTCGCAAAGAAGAATGGGCAAGAATTTCAGTTTCTAGATGTGCAAAGCTGGTAGAGACATACCCTAAAAGACTGGCAGATGGAATTGCAGCAAAAGGTGGTTCTACAAAGTTTTGATATAGGGGGCTGAATAAGATAAAATAATAGATTACACACAGGTGCACTCTATTTAGTCATTAGCGCTCATCAGGCAATGTCTATGGGCAACTGACTGCACTCAGACCAAAGGGGGCTGAATAATTACGCACACCCCACTTTTCAGTTATTTGTAAAAAATGTTTGGAATCATGTATGATTTTCGTTCCACTTCTCACGTGTACACCACTTTGTATTGGTCTTTCACGTGGAATTCCAATAAAATTGATTCGTTTGTGGCTGTAATTTGACAAAATGTGGAAAAGTTCAAGGGGGCCGAATACTTTTGCAAGTCACTGTATATAGGACCAAAGCTATACGTACACCCTCAATAATATCTGCTTTTTGTAGCCATCAACAAGCATCTGGGAAAAGTTTTTGCCGGATATTTAGCCAGGAAAATTTGTAGACTTCATTTAAATTGTCTGCCTTCATGGCCTGAACTTTGCTTTGAGGCAGTTTAGTCTTGATAAGGTCGGTAGAGGTCAGGGCTTTGGGAGGGCCAATTTAAACCAGCATTAACGTGTATCTAGGGTCTTTGTAATCGTTTCAAAGTTGTTGAGGAATTTGGAGGTAGTCATTTTCACTGTTCTATCCACTATACAATGCATTAGTACCAAATAGCCTCACAGCATGATGCTGCCACTACCATGCCTGCCAGTTGGTACTGTGTCCCTGGTTTTCACAGCCATACTTCGTCTGCTCCAAAAGACACTGATCTATGTGGGAACATTTTTAAACTTTTCTAAAGAAGGCTTTTAGGAGATTTCTGTTTAGGTGAAAAGGTCAGCACCTTTTTAGTCATTGGCAATTCAGTCTTGGTAGTTGCTTCTTAACATCCTCACCAGTTTTCTGCCACTTTTTCCAGGCCTTGGCAACCAAACGCATCATGATAAACTTATACTTGTGCACAACTGTTTAACTTTTACTGGTATCTGCAGCTTTCTAATAGCTCAAACACTTTTCTCAACTCCTTAATCTGTAATTCATAGATCTTCACGAAATCCCCTCGAGTTCCCAATCGTCAATCTAATGAGCTTTTTATGCTGGCAGGAGAAACAAAACATCTAGTTAATTGCAATCAATTTAACAGTCTTGTCAGGTTAAGACCTTCTGAATCCATCAGCAGCACTTAAAGGATTCAGGTAAATGTATAAATTTTAAATAGGAAAAAAAAAAAAATCCAGAATAAAATTCAAATTTGAAAATTAAATAATTTGCTCCAGTTTTTTTGATGCCATCTGAAACCCAGAAAAAAAGTGTAATAGCACATTAAAATCTCAAGAGATTCATACTCTTTAGTGTGTCCACATCAGATCACAGCTGCTCTCTAAGATGCATTTAGAGCTGCATGTATTTAACAATAGTCATTTAAACTTAAAATCTACAATGTCACATCATTTTAAATCCAATTAGCAGTTTTAAGAACAGAACAAAAACAAAGAGACACACACACCCAGTCTGAACACTTTAATTTGAACACAGGTCCGTAAACTATATGCAATACAGACGGCACACAATGAGTTAAACCCACCTCACTGAGAAGAACCATCAGTCCATAAAACAAGATGTCCATTTACATATGGAGTGTATAAAACAAGAAGACACTTAGTATGGCCAGCTGTGTTAACCACTAACGTGTGTTTAAGGGCTGAGGTTTGGATACCGATTGAGAGACGATGAGTCTAGAGGCACAGGCAGCAGTAATAATCTCAAAAGTGAATGGTTGAACACCTCCTATATTCGATTCAGCATTGAGGACACATGCATTTCAAACTATTTAGACCATTACACAGGAATGAATGAAGAGATGTTATCCGACACGTACATGTAATGGTTCATACAAGTAATTAAACCTGAAATAAACTCTTAGCTCTGATTCCACATATGTGTATAACAAGTTATTTGTTAAAACAGATTCGCATAGTATTTACTCTGAAGGCAAATGGCTCAACATTGTTTATACCTCTTCATAACTGCTATAAGGCCACGTAGACGCAAAAAAAAAAAAAAGGAAGCCAATACCTGATCAGGAGAGGACGAGCTGCAGCTAATGCAAAGGGGGATTGTGACAGGGTTAGAGGTTACTGTTCCCCCTGTAGATTATAATCAAGATCCAAACTATTTGAAAGTCCAACTAGTTTAACAAGACCCAAGTAAGACCATGTAATCTGCTCAGAGGCTTTAGCTGGGCTGTGTCCAAGAGTTGCATCCAGCGGTGACTGCTAAATGAATGCTTGCCGGCAGCACCACTGCTTTCTGCACGATGCTGTCCAAGGCAGAGCATGATGAACACAAACAATGAAAAATATCAGGAAAAGAAAGAATCAGTAGTAAAAGGGCAGAGGAAATCACATACTACTATTTTTTCTTTTATAAAAAGCGACCCTGAAAATCTGGATTGTGCACATAGTTTGCCATCTCCATTTTTTTTGAGCATTTAATACTTTATCAGACAAGGTGGGTATAAACGAATTAATTGTTAAATTGGGGGAATGATGATGTGATTAAAAGCTAGACAAAAAAAGAAGTGAAGAGCAGAAGGGAGGAGTTGGATGATGGACGGAGAGAGCAGAAGCCTAAGAGGACAGAAAGCAGAGGGACATCCTGGAATGACAGCAAGACAAGGAAAGGAAAGCGGAAAAACAGAGGGGAAAGTGAACAAGACACAGAAGGGGGAAAAAAAAAAAATCAGTCTTTCCATTCCTTCTTGATAGCGAGGCTCCACTCCCAGGAGAGATGATCGTACTTGTCGTCGTCTGTGAACTTGGACTTGATGTTGTAAGTGCCGCGGGCTAGCATCCCTTTGGGTGCTTCCTCCATGGTGGTGAGGAACTCGTATTCTTCGTCTGGTCTCGGGCCGTAGCTTCCGACCATGTAGTCCGACTTATCAACTACACGAGATGAGAGGAAAAGAGATGATGACATGAACATCATAACATCCAGATTACAGAAGAACAACATCTTTCTGATCACAGGCTGGTGCAGATAAGACGTGGACTACTCAGAAACTGTCTAAACAGCCCCACATTTCTCTGTACAGATGTATCTGAATCAAAAAGATCAAGTTTGACCCCACTCTTTGCTGCCATCAACAGGCCTCTGACAGTCTGGCTGCATGGCTGACTACTCTTATCAGAAATGGTAAGGCTCATTTAAATGTGTTGAGTTTCCTCATACTGACGCAGCTTTCACACAGTCTACACACTTTAAACAGAGTTGATGTATGAGCCATTCCAGATGTTCAATGTTAGCCTGCTTTGTCTATTACAGAACACTTTTCTGTGTGTGTTTGGGTTCATTGCCCTGTAGGGACACTGGTTTCAGTCATCTGACCCAAACTGTCTTTCAAAGAAAACAGAAAAATTAGAATGATCAGGACCAATCCAGCTATCATCAAGGCGGAAGGCGCCAGAAGATTAGTGTCACTGTCTGTGGCAGAGTATCAGCGTAGTTAGAGGGTGCAGAGCAAGAGAGAAGCCCCTGGTCTGGAAGCCACACCTTGAAAATTGTCTAAAATCTTCAACTTCCCACAGGGACAGGTCGAATGGCTACAGGGGAAATGCTTTGCTGTCAGACAAGCCAAAGACTTAGCCATCTGGCAATAACTTTACCATCTTTCAACAAGTGAACTGGCAGCACAATGCTGTGGGTTGTTGTGCTCCCGATGCATTGCATGAGCTGGATGGAGAGCTGTAAATTTTTCATCTTCACCTCAAATCAATGGGTAGATTGTTGAAACTAGGACAAGTGGGCGTTCCAACAGAACAACGATCCCAAACAGGCTTTACAACTAGTTATGGAATGGAGGAAGCAGGTTAGCATTAAGCGTCACGAATAGCTTCAACCTCAAACACTGAACATTTATGAACTATGCTTAAAAAAAGCCTGGTCTGTGACAGGAAACCTACCAATTAAAACAAAATTAAGTTCTGAAATGAAGAAACTCAGCCAGAATTACACCAGAAACTTGAGGACGGCTACAAAAAGTGTGATCATAGTGCAACTTCCTCAGGGACATTTCTCTAATGGTGGTGGTGAATGCATACATTTCAACTTGTACTGCATGTATCATTTTGACCCTGTTTGGATTACAGTACATTTGCAATGAAGCCAAATTTATCCTTCCATTTCCTGTTCTTAACAAATTCAAGTTTGAAGTAAATTCATCTTGGAAAAAACAGAAGGGTTCAAAAAATGTTCTTCAAAAGCGCAAATTTAAAATGATATTCATTCAAATGATGGGCAAAAATTAACTTCTCTCTGGAACTGAAAATACAGGGGCATAAACTAACTAGCAGAAATGTAACTACTGTAAAAAGAAAAAGCTACAAACATAAAACAAATTGCTCACTGATACAAACAAATCTGGTAAATCTTCAACAGAAAACATACAATGAGCAAACTAACAGCCTGGCTTGTTTGTAGGTGGACAGCATTGCGTTTTCCAACCCTGCTCCTCAAGGAACACTGCACTGCATATTTTAGATGTTTCCCTGCTTTAACACTTCAGATGACTGCAGTTCAGCAAAAGCATGTTAATCAGCCATCAATTGAAATCAGGAGTGCTGAAGCAGGAAACATCTAAAACATGCAGGGCTGCATGCCTTGAGGAGCAAGGTTGGGAAACACTGCTCAAACCTATTTCTGCCCATAAGGAAATGAAGATAGGAAAGAGCTTTTTGTAAAATTCTGTTCAAATTGAAATGATGAAAATAAAACACTTTGCCAAACGATTTATTAAGTAGTAAATAAAAAGTGCAGAATGGATTAGATCATAAGAAAAAGAAATGGTAAAACTACAGATTTTGTTTTAAAACCCATGAAGCGAGTTACATAAGAAAATTAAGGCCTTGCCCACAGTAGTAGACAGGTGTCTCGCAAAACAAAGATATTTTCCTACAATTTGACATGTCATCTACATGAAAACACAGATTTGGGGCATCAAAAACTATTTTTTCCAAAAATTCCAAACAAAGCGAAGGTTTGCGAATCCTCTGTTTTTAGCGCTGACTTGTAGACATAAATAACTGGGGTTTTAGTTTTCACAAAGTCCCTGCCTGCGACAAAAATGCTCTGACATGTGACAATTACTGATCTATGTAGAATTTAGAAAGAGCTACTGCCCCCTACAGGTTTGGCATGCCTATGAATGTGTTTAACAATGCACTTATGCTGTTAGATGTGGAGGAGACGGTGAGGATATTCGGTTTAAAAAAACAAAACAACCTAGATGTGTGTGTACACGGTCTAAGAAATACTACTGAACGAATTTTGTCATTTATCCACTTAGTCAAGCAATGATAATGATTTCCAGGTATAAAAAAACCTACACTAGGTGTTTTGTGGCTGTACCTTCATAGTAACTAATAAGACGTTAAAGAAGAACAAAGCATGGTAAAAGAAAATAAATCAAACACCTAAAGAGTTGCAACTTGAAGCCAACTTAGAAAAAGCCATCTTTACCTTTGACTCCTTTCCTGAATGTTTGCTGCTGGTATTTGAGGCCCGATACGATCTCTTTGTTCACCTGCAAATAGCATCATTATGCATTACAACTTCAGCTTCCAGTTCACCAGAAATTGCAGAACGACCTCCCACTCTTCTAAGCTGCCAAAGACAATGATAGCAGCCGTTACCTTGAAGTTGATCTTTATTCTGTACTCAACTCCCTCCTTCAGCGTAAATGGGTTCTTCCTGAAGTTCTCCAGGTCTCCTAGAATGGAGAAAACAGTAGTGAGGGAAAATAAACTCTAGGTAAAGACTTTTGTGAGCAATTGGAAAACCTTAAACCTTTTGCGTTTTAATGTGGTTCTAAATCTGTGTGGTAACCGTACTGTCCACCAGGTGGCACAGTGAATAAAAACCAGGCAGCAGCTTTCCTTCCTGGTTATACCTCATTTTGACCACAAGGGGGGAACAAAGTGCACCATCAGGAAGTGGCTAATTAGCCCACTTCAATAAGAATGATCTTCTTATTGCCACTTAGCACACTAATGACTCAACAGGTCATTGTGGGTCTAAATTTGCACAGAGGGAAGGCACTGCTTACTGTCTGCAGTGATTAGACTTCCTTTAGCACATATGACAGTGTAAATGTTTCTGCCTCTACTGTTTGCTAGATGTCCTCTAAAACCTGCAGCTGCACGGGACTTACCAAGCAGGTCAAGGACCAGAGGAGCAGGTGCTGTTTCACATAGAAGAGTCATCCGTGTCACCTGGACATTTGGCGCGGTGGGATCTAGGGGAAAGGGAAAAAAGTTCAAGCGTCACAGATTATGGGACTTTTCATACCAGGATACCAGCGATGTTCAAAGGATCAAAAGAAGAACCTGATGAATCATGCCTCTTCTTTCTTGACAACTACTCAAGGCAACATCTTTCTACAGCTGATTTTCCATTATTTGGACGCCACGTTGTAGTTCTTCAGACACAAATATATAAACTCCACATGCCATGAACGTTGATGTAGTTTTTGGGGAAATTTTATAAACAGACCACAACAAACTAGGACATAATTGTGAAGCATAAGGATAACATGGTTTTAAATATTTTATCGGAAAACCTAAAAAATGTGGTGTGCATCTATATTGCCTTCAATAAGTCTATACTTATTAGAACCACCTTGAGCTGCAATGACAACCAAGTTATCTCTGGTATGTCTCTGCCACCTCTGCACATCTAGAGACTGACATGTTCGCCTGTTCATTTCTGCAAAACAGCTCAATGTCAGATTGGGTTGAGTGTGTCTGAACATTTTTTTAATTCTTGACTCAAATTCTAAATTGGATTTATACCTGAGCTTTGACTGGTTACCCTGGCGAGTCCCAGTAAAGGGGACTGAAAACAAACAATCTTTATTTGAAAACCATGCACAGTTACCCCTCCTTTCCACCGGACGCGCAAGCGGCACGTTACAGGAGCAGCACGTTTCACTTGCCTATTCTGCTGCTTGGCCCTTTCCACCGGGTGCGTATGAGGCGCATAGCAGCAGGGAAGCAGCTGTCACAGAGAGAGCACGAAATCACGCGAGATTAGCGAAATCACGCGTGGTTTCGTCAGTAAACACAACAACCATAGACGTATATAAACGTCTATGACAATAATAACCAGGAAAAGACAACAACTTGACTCCAAAAGGTCTGTGTTTTATGTTATGTCCGTTTTATATATTCGCCAATAAGTTTATATTATGTCAGGGAATATTCAAAATTGCTCATTTGTGTGATGACACACAAATGAGACCCTCCCACGAGGTACTGACTTCTCACCGGGCTGCACAGGTACTGACCTTTTTTATTTATTCAAGTAAAGCAACCGCAAAGCAGCATGTTTCTTTTATTTTGAAAATTTCCAGATGCCAAGCCATTATGTTTCCGGTGTCCCCTAACCAAAATGTAGAAATTTACGTGTTTCTGAGGCCTACTGCGTAGAAAATAGGACTGCCGCATATATTTAGAAAAGTGCTGCGACATGACGCTCCTGAGACGTGGCAGACTCGTGCTGCTTTCGCCTCCGGTGGAAAGGGTTCTATTGACTACAGCGCTGGCTATCAGCTGCGTATGACGTGCTGCTTACCCGTCCGGTGGAAAGGAGGGGTTATCCTTCCAGATCACCATTACACAAAGCTGTATTTGTGAATCCCATAAAATCTAAAAAAAGTACATAGCTGTTGAGATGTACAGGGTTTAAAAAGGTGTAAATAGTTTTCCAAAACACTAAGAGGGAAACATTTTCAGAAACGGCTTGCAGTGACGGCTTCCAGAGACAAATGGAAACTTTTGGGCATGTGACGTCAGAGTTTAGACTTGTATAACAATCTTTGTTTATAAAGAGGCCCTACTGTGCAGCACGTGACAATTTTCACCCTTTCAAACCCCAAAACGGAGGTGCTGGTTGCCTTGGAAACTCAGTTAAATTTTTATATGATGAAGCAGGCTGAAATCATTGCCCTCTGTAAGGCAGGATAATGTAAATAGGGGAGAATGTCAATCTTAGTTGCCCTGTTTTCACAACAGACACCTGACATTTGATGATGGAGACTATCGATGGAGCAAACAAGAGGAACGACGACTCAGGTCAGCACTAACCTGCAACCACAGCAGCTTTTCCTAGCAGCGCCTCCTTGTACTTCCGCAGGCTCTCGTCATCTTTGTCCAACTCCTGGATCTCCTGTAAGCTCTTCTGTGCGGGAGGTTTGTAGTTTATGTCCGATTCTTTCTCTTCGTTGGCCTCTGCGATCGCTTTCAGCTGCTCCGGTGTAAGGTCCTGCTCTGCCATGGTGTGCTAGACTGAGGTGACAGAGAGAGAGAGAGAGGGGAATCAGAAAACAGCAGTAGATCAAGTAAACAGTGGCAACCATTTCTTCCAATTCCCCTACTTAAAATTCCCCTACTTAAATTACTACAGCTGAAGCAAAGCAGCAAAGAGTCATGACTGCTGGATGGATTATTTTCACCAAGAGAAACGTCTGTGAACTTTGACCTGAGGAGTGGACAGTTTAAAACAAGTGCATGAACAAACAAAGGTGTGTTTTCACTACCAATTGCATTGCACGCGGAAGTACTAAATAATTTAAACCTTTTTTTCCTGTTTAAACAGTTTAAATTGGATAACGTTGCTATTATATTAAATAGACATTCAGCATAGTGACCAGAGGTGAATTTTTAAGTGATTAAGAATCTACAGGGTGCAAAAAGAGATCAATTTGCCTCAGATCGGAATCTGAAATGTTTCTCCTGAAGGCTTTAATCACTGACTGGCATGTTTATTAATAAAACCTGGGAATGCACAGATATGAAAATTTCGTCCGACATCGATATCCGATATTAATACTGCTGTTATGGCTGATAATCGATATTTAGCGATATATACAATTTTGACAGTGTAAAAACAACCATATTGCTTCTCTTACTCATTTAAACACCCCATAATCCTCTCCTGCATCACCATCAATGTCATATGACTAAACAAATACATGACTAACCCCCTCCAGAAACTCAAACTGCAACAAGATCGAAAAAAAATATTTGTTGTTAATATTGTTCCAGTTTTACTTATAGGACCTATACAGATGTTAAAGAAAATTATT
This sequence comes from Valencia hispanica, assembly GCA_963556495.2. Taxonomy (NCBI): domain Eukaryota; kingdom Metazoa; phylum Chordata; class Actinopteri; order Cyprinodontiformes; family Valenciidae; genus Valencia; species Valencia hispanica. The sequence goes on along the minus strand of OY747718.1, from coordinate 20,856,877 downwards.
AACATCGGCTGATACCAATAATATTAATGCCCCTACATACTTTATTGCCAATTCCTATTCAACAAATGCATCAAAATTAAGAAATCTGTAGTCTATAAAGCCATCAACCAACAAACAGAATGAACTTTTACAGTTTAATAAAATCCAATAAAAGGTTGGGGACTAGTGATGTGTATTAACAAGAATCTGGTGAAGCAATATGTATCACAATACAATATATTGTGATACTATGCGTAAGACTATATATTGTGATTTTTAAAACTTAATTTAACTGTAGAAAAACTGTCACATCATTCTAAACACTCCAGCCTGTTTCATACTTTAACACATCCAGTTTTATAACTAGATCTAGTTGATCCACTGGAACGAAGAAGGAGGAAACAGCCACAAACTACCAGTTATACTTTTAATTTTACTACAAAAATTAATTAATATCATTAATGGTTCTATTCAAATTCTAAAACATGAAATAAAAATAGAAACATTGCTTTTGAGTATCGATACAATATTGCACCATAAAATATCGCAATTAATCGGCGTATCAATATTTTCTTATATCCCCATTAGGGACATATGCTTTGATGTATTAATAGTCTTCTACTTCCTTATTTTTTTTGTTATTCAAACCCACTGCCTCTATAAAAATCAGAATAGGTAGTCAACACCTCAAAGAAAAGCAGAAATTGGTATTGGCATGACATGTTGCAGAGCCCTGATATCAGTAAAAAAGGAGTGGGTGGAGGAGTAAAATCCATGAGAACAGCTGGTGCACACGTGCATGGCAAAGCCTTTAGAGAGCTAAGCAACACCTCAGAAAGCAGCTGGATAACAGTACAACCATAGAGGTGGGCTTTTTTTAGGGCAGAAACGACAAGTGTTTACAGACCCTGTTGCATAATCACAGGAGAAACTGTTTTGTTACCTTATTTAAAGAAGTGATGGTCATAAGATTTTAAGATAAACGCTACAGCAGATTCATCTGTTGTTTCCTATTAGCGAACAAGCAAACACCCCGGAAGGCCTCAACGAGAAGGTTTTCAAGATTTCAAAGCGGAAAGGGCTCGGCTTGGCGAGACGAGCAAAGATTAAAAAATTGCGATTTTAATCGCCAAGAGCGAGAATTAATTACTAAAGACGGTGGAGAAGATGATGAGTGCTGAGGGTTGGTGAAAGATCAAGGGTGGATAAAGAACTGTTCTGAAGCAAAAGAGGAAGGTGTCAGGCTAAACCGCTCCCCCATCTGTTACAAATTACTCTTCCTCTATAAAAACAATAATTTCGTTCAGTGATTTATAACTCGAACCAATCTAGTTGACATCCCAGGTGTTGTTTATCAAACACAAACAGGTGAACGAGGTCTAAACTCAAGTGGACAAACAATCCTGACGGATGGCTGCATCTGCCCAATAGAGGTGGAGGCTTGGGAGTCCAAAACTGGCTTACTGCCCTTTACTGCGTCCAACCCTCCACATGCGTCTGGTAATTAGGTGCTCTGAACGCAGCTCAGCTTTCCCTACTCAGGGCTTCGGCGCACCCAGAAAAAGCCCAAATTCCTTTGAAAGCGATTGCATGTTTGGGCTGGTCAGCTGTGCGAGAGCGTTTGGAGGGAAACCAGGACCAGATAAGGCAGCCGCGCTGTAACTTCGTTCTTCAAGGGCTGGGGGAGCAGGTTGTTGGCGTTTTTTTCTCTCTCCCTCTGCTTGAGTCTTCTTGCAGCAACACAGCGCAGCATACCAAGCTGTCCCACAGCAGGAAGTGCTCAGTCAACAGAGAGACACAACTCTACTGGAAACTACTCAAGAGATCACTCTGTTGGTTGCAACTTCCTCATCTTAACTTGGGTGTTTGTTTGACCATTGATCCCAAATTATATAATATTTTAAGACGAGATAAAATGAGTGTGTGTGTGGGAATCAATATAAACCACATTTTTAAAGTCCTATTAATGAGTTGATGTAGAAAATGCTATCTAACAGTACAGAGTCGCTTAGCTGTCTGAAAGAGAACTAAAGCAGAACGAGCGGTTTGATATTCTCGTTTGGAAACTAAAAGAGCAACAACCAACCCTCTCTAAAATTACAGTGATTGAGAACTAAAGATTTTTGAAGGTCAGATGAGCATGTCTATAAAGCAGCGGATTGCATGTTAGCATACTGGAGCAGATAGCGTGACTACCTACCAAGCTGGTATCAGGTGGTAAATGTGAGAGAGCATAACAAAAAAAAAAAAAAAGGGCTAGAACATCCTGTCCGAACATCAATTTGGAAATAAAAACTAAATTTAGTAGCTGTGTGTTTTCACTTAAGACCTTTAATCAAAATAATAAATTGTGGTTCATCAAAATCATATTTTATACAGTAAGAATAATGGTTGTAGTTCTGTTTTAAATTCTTGTGCAAACACCGTTATATCATGAAACTGATTTTGTTTTATACCAACGGTCATCGCACCCTGAGAGTCTCACAGCAGCTCAGGCCTGATCTGCAGCTGAAACATGAATCAGTCTGATGAACACTGCACTGATTTATGTTGTGACTATTGTTTCTAAAGGGGGATGCAATGACGACAATATACCGCATTTTTAGAGATGCCTTTTTAATCAAATTTGACACTGCTGGTTTAGGCATTTTAAAAAGGGCCCACATGCTCCGTATAACAGTTAAACAAAGCTGACTTTTTAGCCCCCACTCTCGCTCCTGTCTCAAACAATGCAAGCTGTGGTTAAAGTTGCCAGAAAGAGGCCCAGTCATTGTTCGGCCTGCTGGGAATAAGCCCCAGCGGTCATGGGACTGAACGTTTTGCTGAACTTCGGTGTCTCAGCCATCCCCTGAACTGCTCTGCAGGGGGAAAACAGAGCGGCCCGGATAAACTGTTTGCCTCAGCGGACTGAGCAAGCAGCAGAAACTTACAAACACTCCAGACTTGGCAGCGGCTCAGCTAGGAGATTAGGAACACCACGGAAGACCCTTGAGGTTGAATTATGGCTGAGGAGGCAATTTCTGATTTTCTTTTAAACATAATTCTGCTGATCGAGGGAGATTTTAGCAAGTGGGTGGGACAGGGATCAGCCCACCACCCTGTCTGTTAGCGGACAGACGGCTTTGACCGTCACCTGAGCCTCAGTCTACCCCCTTGCATGGCTGTGGTGTCCATGATGCTGACATAAAGAAAGAGACGTGGTGTACACTGATACCCAAACTAATCAAGCGCTGCTATTTGACGGAGTTCGGTTTTCACAGGGTTGAACTACAATCATAATTGTGTTATTCCTTAATAAAATGATCAAATAGTCAAACAACTTCCCTGTTTTATGGTCTGCTACGTTTTAAATGGTGCTTGTGATTTATTGTAAGTATACCACATCTAATCTAATCACTGACAATCTTGTCTTCTTTATTCACTGTCATTTATGAGATTTTAAATTAAATCTTAAAACATGGCAGCCGGTCATTCCAGAGCTCCATCCACCAACACTTCTGGCAGGGGTGGGTGTTTATGTTCAGGCTTTTTAATAAAGGTCAGTGACAAACAGGAGACAACAAGGACAAGATCACAGCAATATGCAAAGACAGTCGAAATACAGACTGTGGCAAAACTCAGACTCAGCTACAATAAAAACCAAAGCTGCACCGATCAGGCCGATACCGATTTCTGGTTGTCCTTTGAGGTCCGGCCTGTTGGTTCTGTTGTTCATGGCAGAAAAACATCTACTCCACGTTCTTTGGTAGAGGGAGATTTAAACACCTAATACAAACGTTAACCAATTTATGCATCAAAGCAATCATATCTTGATTAGAGATCTAGTTCTTTTATGCTTATTGCATTTAAAGAAGGAGCATCAAACTTTGAGCTGTTGGCTGGTGTGTTTATAGACCAAAAATGGTGGCGAGGCTTAGTTCTGATGCTTTTAAAAGGGAAATATCATATCATGATCATTTGCCAGATGACTGGTACATGTCTTTTTCGGTTTCAGGTTTGAATGCTAGATGATCAGACAAAGTGAGAAAGAAAAAAACATTCAAATAATTGTTAGCAAGCTTAGCAAGTTTTTGATCTTAAAACTTTAGGTCAAACATAGATGCTCATTTTTTCCCACACTTGGCAAGAATCATTAAAATCCTTGCGATTTCAATACATAACCCTAACAATTGTGGTTGATTAAAATCCAGAGGCTTCTTCAGAACCGATGTAACACGGACCGCTACAGGAGATCTTTCCTGCCAACAGACCTCTCCATCTACAACTCTTCAAAGAAACTTGAATACTAAGATTAGTATATTTAATTACTCCTTTAGGAGTAATAAAAGTTTTTTTGAATTGAACATGTCTGCATTATTGCGACTTTTACTTTTGCTGTTTTAACCCGTTTTCTTTTTTTTAGAGCAGTATTTGTGTTTGTAGGGATCTGGTTTAACGCTCCAGAAGTAGAGCCAAAAAAATTGATTCTTTTTGAAACACTGTCATCACAGTACGTACCAAAAAAATATACAATTTCAAGCCCAAAGCGCCTATCCTTAATAAAAACACAAGCAGCCACTGATGACCTTGTTTTATTAACAAGATGATTCAGTATAAATTCAGCAGGCAGGCATTCAACAAGGAAAGGCCTAGTATAAAAATCTGAACGTTTGGTCCTACATGTCATAATTTACACGATGGAAAGCTCCAACAAGGAACAAAGCACTACTGTTGCACTAAAGGTGACTGGGGAACCTTTGTGCCGTGATATTTACTGGAGCTCTGCAGCTACTTTGATCTTCTCAGCTCTCTTGGTCCTGCAGTCTCTTCACGCAACACCGACTGCAACTAAGACCTTTGGACCTGTCCTTTCAAACCAACCCAGTTATGCTTCCTCATTATGCTTCTCTATAACTAGTTTTGCAAGCAGAGTAGCACCACCGACTTTCATGGCTGCAGTCAATTCTAGATATGATTGTGTGTTTAATTCGGTAATGATAAAGAAGAGGGACAGAATTTTAAGAAAGAAAGCCGTGCATGTCAGGCAGGGTCGCAGCCATTTTCTGCTGTCAAGAAGCAACTGCAAACTTCCTTTTGCATGCGAGAAAGAGCGCAATGATTCACATCCTTTAGAGTGCTAAACCGCAGCAGTGCAGAGATGAAACTCATCTCATCTTCTTCATACTTTTATTAGACGCTAAACAAACAAAGCCTGCTGTTTTAAATGCAAATACAACTGCCTAGATTGTTAAACCAAATAATACCACTTATACTGGTTCCCACTAAGCTACGGATATGGAGCAAAACTTACCCAAAGCTTTGAGGAAATGTTGCAGTGAGAACTCAGAGCTGATGCAATACCAAAGAACTAAACCCCAACAGACCAGGAGGAGAAGAAAAAAAAGTGAGGAGGGTATTTTTTTTAACAACTAAAAAGGAGGTCAGCAGGGGCTTGATATCTGCAACACTTCTGTGCAAAAGAACAACAAAAGAGGTACAAATAGCTGCTGAATAACTCCTGCATCCAGCTGCAGGAAACAGGGAAAAAACCCGGAGAGCTCAGATGCAAACTAGGAGACCTGCAAGTTATTGTAAAAATGGGATGAAAACCATAAAATAATATAAGCCACTGTACCAATTATTATTAATTCAAACTTGTTGCGTCTGTTTTTCCAAAGCTGCAGGACACGGTGAACAAAACCATTTTTCTAACCGTTGAGCCGGCCTAACATGAGGACAGACACGTCACTGTATGAGGGAGAGGGAGGGGGGCATACCTGCATGTTTCTCCCTGCCAGACTGAAAAAACAGGTCACTGACATGATTGTTTAGAGAGGCAACTAAAGAGAGCTGCTCTGACAGCAAAGGATGAGGGAGGAACTGTTTTCTGCAACACAAAGATTTTTTTAAGGCTACAGAGGCAAAAGAAACGCGCTTTAAAAAAAAGGAAAGGGGTCGAATAATTGGACCATTTTCCTTGACTGGTTGGTGAAAATCACGAAAAAAATTTTTCCGTTGATTAAGAAAAACTCACCAGTTTCTGTCTATAAATACACGAACCAACAGAATGCATCTACACATTAATAATCAGATATTTAGATAAGGATATAGACTTGGATTCATTAATCGAGATAATCAATCTATCCATTTGATGTATTTTAGTCCGTGAAATAAAATCAGAACCAGCTTTTTACAGACAGACATTGATCCACCAACATCTGAAACTTTTCGGATTTGGTTCTGACCCAAGCATTCCTTAATGTGAACTGCTGGGAACTTCAGACCTTTTGGTTATAAACACAAAGCTTTTTCCCCTGCTTAAATCAACCTTCTTAGGCCTATCAGCAAACACCAGAGAGGAAAGGAAACGCTCAGTAAGACATCCGGCCATCCAAGCTTGCAGATTTTGAAGCTGAGCGGAAGTAAAAACTAATCCTTTGTGAACAACAAAAAATATATACAAACAGACATTTATGCAACTTCCAGAGAAAGGGGGGGGGGGGGAGAAACCCAAGTTTTCTCTGGGCAATTATTTCCTCAACAGGAAGGAAAAGGGACGATTCACGGTTTTGGTGAGCTCTTCTACAAATCTCTCGCCAGCAGTTAAGTGAAACACAGACAAAAGTCTGTGGAAACAGATTGGATCTGTCCATGGGCACTTGACTGCGGAGGCTTTAAAACAGAAAAAAAAAAAAAAAAATGGAGACTGATTTAAGGTGTGAGCTGAACCAAATGAAGGCTGAGTTCCAGGAAGTGAGTAGAACTGTTCCTCATACAGCCAACCACATGTTAAGGGCGTCATACGGAAATTATTTTCTTAAACTAAACCCAATTTATTTTACTTCACTTACACCTTTGCTGGTGCACTAGTTGATGCATGCGCTTATATCATAAGTTTATTGTATTTCGAGGGGCACACTTACCTAACCGCATACACCCGGAAATTCACCACTGACAACCGCGTCTACACTCTTCATTCAGGGCGGATAACTAAATAACTCACCGATAAACTTACCGATAACAACTTAAAAACACTAATACTGGCAAAATGCCACTTTAAATTGGTATTAACAACTACAATTCTTTCGACGGAAACTTGCCTTTTTTGGCAAACAACTAGTTCCATTCAAAAATCGTTTAATCGACAAATTATAGATCAGAAAACTTAAAACAATACAAATTTAGCAATAGCAGCTTGACAGTGCGTGCATGGAATTAGTTAGTTAAAAGTGCAGGGTGTTTTCTGGGCAGCCTTACCGTTTCACTTCTGGTTGGCTGGGCCAGTCTCCTGTGAATGGGAGTCAAGCGGCGCGGCGGAGGAAAATCTGAACGAGAGACCGCTCACTGCCATTTCCGCGTCACCTTCTTCAAAATAAAAGCACGCAACAACAACAAAAACTACGAGAGGAAAATTTTTAAATGTTTAACCAGCTATGTTTAATCAAACAATGCTTTAAATCTCTAAAGAATCACAACACATCTAACCCATTTATAATTTTAACCCAATGGTTTACAAAGTAGGTTTAGCATTTTCGTTATATTTTAAATATTTAACACTTAAACATATCTTATTTAAATATCTTATAGAATTTACAAGAGCTTTGTTTTAGTCATTTATTCATTCCTAAATATTTTACCTGCCAAAAGCCGTGTGGTTTTTGAATGGATGGCACCCTCTCTCATGATAAATAATGCAACATCTTTATTAGGTAACTTATCAGAACAATCTTCAATTGTATGTCTGAAAGAATGTGTTTTATCATTTGATTCAGGTGTGACTCTCCAAGATTGTCTTAATCCAAGTCATTCATCTAAAACAATCTTTTGTGTGTTTATGACAAGAAGAATAAAGGTTTCATAAATCTCCAAACTTAAAGAATCGCTGTTCATTTTAGTACACTTCAGCTCTGGCGTAACCAGTCAAGTAGTTAAATAGACATTTATTATGGAACTGGGAGCTTTAAATCACACCAAATTCTGTGTAAATGCTTAAAAGCAATAGAAAATTGGATGGGAAACCAAGGATCGCTTGTTGTGCAGCCATGTTGACTATCAAAAACAGCCATTCAACTTGCTTACAATGAAACGTTGACAGCCTGTTATCACGTTGAATTATGTTATCTAAAATAAGTTATTGGGAGGCACTGTAAAAAAAACCAAAAACCACCATGGCCGGGCAAGTTCTTACTGGTAACCCTTATACATTCCTGCATGGGGTACCAATTGTCCATTAAAATAAGCAGACACACACTCAAGTGGTCTGTTTGGTAATATTTATATGATCAGAAGGGAAACTGAACATTAAAACAAATTTTTCTTAAAACACAGAACTGGAAACTAGAATATAAAATACATAGTAATAGAGAAAATTTGCTTTCCAGGGAGAGCACAGCAGCTCACAGTAAATGCCTGAAGGTAACCTGCTGAGTGGTTGATTGAGACAGATCTTTGTATTTTAACTTTTGGAAACACAACAGGAATCATAATATGCATTTTGTCTATGAACACAATATTGCTCTTCCACTTTAGCATGGACTGATTTTTTCTTTAATTAAATTTTCTGAATTAGAATTAAAAATGTTTGAACACCCCAAAAATTTAGTTTTACGGATTTACAAAGAAAAACTGACCATGCTCATTTCTTAAACTATACATTGTGTTCATGGAATGCAAGATATTACCACGTGATACTTTAGTTCTGAAAATCTCACCGGAAGCAGCATTTAAGGAAATGCTTCCGGAAACTCTACGACTAACAGTTTGAGAGAGTTTGACAAATTGTAAATAATTGTTAAGGGTCGGGATTACGTCCATTTTGACCAACACACACACACCTTGATCACCAATGTCTTTCTTGTACTTTGCCTTATATGGAAACAGAACTGGTCCCATTCCAGAGGCCACACTAGGGCGGGAAAATATTGATACAAGACGACACCTAGTGGCCGTATTGTGGCCTTTTCAGACCCTGCTCGTCATTCAAATAGCCTGACAAATTAAAACTATTTCTACAAACATCCCAAAAGATTAACTTTATACTCCACATAGTCAGACAACACATTAAACGTCACACTTCAAGCTACCAGTGAAAAGGAAATGTTTCACCAATTTATGACGGAACATTAAATGTAACAAATCAGCCATTAAAAATTAAATTAAGATGCATACATCAAGAGTTTTGGTTAATATACACTGTAGGTTTTTATTACAAGTTTCATTAACTACAGGGCAGAGGGGAACTGGGAAATCCCAGTTCAAAAACCTACAGTCAAAACCATTTTTCATCAGAAAAAAAAAAACAGGTAAAAAACACTTTGGAGTACTTAAAAGAAGAGGCTGAAACACTTTCAAATCGCATCAGAAGACAAGCATTTGTAAAATATTCTGCACATATTGTAACAACCCCTCCCTCTGCACAGAAAGGAAGGGAAGACAACTAGGGAAGAGCTTCATCTCTTAACTGGTGTCCATCTGGGGATAAAAAAAAATAAAAAAAAATCAAGAACAGTGTAAAACATTATCAAATGAGATGCACTTTGATTTGTCAGTCGGATGTACCCTGGCGTTGTAGGCGTCTAATTGTGCATCAAGCTCCGCTGCTGAAAGGGGCTGCTGCTTGCCTCCACCACCTCGACCACCCCGTCCTCTTCCTCGGGAGCCGCCTGCACCACGACCACCTCGGCCTCTCTGCATGCCGCCAAACCCACGATTTCTGTTCATGCCCCCCACCACCATTAGCCTGAAAAATAAGACACTCTAAATACAAGCTGGTCATTTTCTACTAACAGAGTAACAAGGTTGCTCTGAGTTATAGTTTTATCAAAATCCATAATCTTAAGTGGCCTTAACGGGGATCCGAATGTGAAGCATAATGGTGTAAAGGCATGAGAAAATGGTTTGCTTAAAAGTAGAACTAGAGTGGACTAGAATGACAACAGGTGGGTATGAAATGGCCACAAAGCTTTCGTAATCGTACTCACCCCTGCATAGGCCGCCTCTGTGTGTCAATCTGTGACGTGACGAGTTGTATGTTCATAGGACGCCCTAAAAAGACAAATTGACCACTTAAAAAAAAACAGGAAAAAACTGAGGTTTGAAAAAAAAGAAGAAAAAGCTGAACGCCTGAGCATGAATTCCATTTAACTGGACTTATTGGCTTTCATTCGATAGTTTTGACACACGGTGTGAACACCCTAATTCTTCAGCTATAAATACAGATAAAAAAGAAATGCAACACATTTCCAAAAGAAAAGCAGAATAATGAACAAATTAGCATACAAAAAAATCTGACCATAAGCCCAGTACTATGGTTTTAAGACCCTGCAGCAAAGAGTGTATCCAAATTTACATCCATTATAATTTTTGTTAACTTCAATTATAAAATGCATGGTCTTTGGATCTGAATCGTACCATCCAGTGGGATGCCATTGTATTGCTTCATTGCTTTCAGTGCATCTGCCCTCCTCTCAAAATGAACATCAGCTGTTCCCAGGCTTCTTCCCGAGCGGTCGTAATGAACAGCAGCCTTCTTCAGAGTCCCAAATTCAGCAAACAGTTCCTTGAAAAACACAGACAAAAGTGAGTTTAACCACACCAAAAAAAAAAAAAAAAAAAAAAAAAAAAAAAGCAAACAAATACAACATACCTGAATGTCTGCATCTGAAACACCAAAGTCCAGATTGGAGACCAGGAGCTTCCCTCCAGTTTCCATACCAGCTCCTCCGCCACCCCCGGCACTACCATTAAAGCCTCCGAAGCCGTTGTCAAACATGTCGTGCTGCCACTTGTCAGGGAGCTGTTTAGGCTGCAACAGACGAAAGAGAACGCACCTGCTGACTTCAGGATCCCCTTGCCTCTCTGTCAATCACAGAGTCCACACGTCTGGGTGTTGGGGCAAGCAGGGGCTCCACTTCCAACATGGCCAGGGTGGTCAGTTCCCTTAATGTAGGAGAGGGGTCGGTCCCCAGAACGTTCCCTGCCCACCCCATCACTACAAGCAGGTGAATCGGTTCACACAGACAACACAGCTCATTGAAAGCAAGGGGATATACTGTAGACCTACGTTTATAGACAAGACACATACTGAATGTTAGCAAGATTACATCTTTTTAAACTATCACTTCTTAAAGTCAAAGTAAAAACTGCTAAATTCATTCAACAACCCACACCCAAAAAAGAAAAAAAGAAAACAAACTTTACACTAAACCTGAAAAACTGCCCATACTAGCTACCAGAAGTTCCCATTGTTCTGTTGCCATCTGCGCCTCCTTCAGAAAGGCTCCGTTGACACACGGGGGTCTCCATCTGAAACAGCCGCCTCCAGCGCTGAACAGCCCGTCCTCGACCACCGGAGAGTCCTTTGGCGTTTCGTGAAGGTGGATAATGTCCATATGGTGGAAAAAATATATATACATAGGAAAGGCCCTTCTCTTTACCAGCGTGGATTATGTGAGCGTCCATTTTGAGACCACGCCATTTTGACTGGGGCTTTGTTTTTTGTTTTTCGGGGCACTCTGTTATAACCAAAGAATGGGTAATTGTATTATCTGGAATTTATCAGGGGGTTTAAAGTCCACCTTTCCATCCACAAGAGCCAGACAGTGGTTGAAAAGCCTCCCAAACAGGCCTCGATAAACCCGCTAGCCACTCCCAGAACAAAAGGCCGTCTGGTCGACGAACGGGGAGAATCGCTGCGCTCTCAATAGTGGTGAAAACTCATCTGCAGGTCAGCTGTCTCGATGATGTGGTTTCCTTCCTTCCAATGCGAGCTGGGGCGCAGTTATCGGCTTCGACGTCTTGCTTTAAATTTCGGGTAGTGGATTCAAAATGGCGCCGTTGAGGCCTAAGCCATCCGCTCTTCTTGGAAAGTGGTGTAAAACATTTGGCTTGTGGGAGAAGGGACGCGTTATACAAACAACTTCCATTCATGCTACACCGCAGACTACGGAGCTTCCCCTCGAGGGAAGCCCGGCGGATAGCTTTCATTTCTCGCTCGATTTAGCAAGCTGGCAAGAGCATTAGCTAGGAAGCAAACTGAAGGACGTTAACTGGGAATTTTCAGCTGTGTCGAAGGTTTTTTCCCCTTTGACTGCTTATTCCTCTAACATTCTCATACCCTGCTGTAAGGCGTCGGTCTGCCTCTAGCGCGGTTCAGGTTCTGTCGATTCCTCATGGGGCCGGATCCGCCGCCTCGGCCTCCAAATCCTCCAACGCCGCCGCCTCCAAGCCGCCCGGGGCCTCCTCCTCGGCCGCCGCCTGAGCTTCCGCGGCCTCCTCGGCCGCGGCCTCTTCCCCCCCGGCCTCCACCTCTCTGCTGCCTGTTCTGCTTGATAATGTCATCTAGAGACATATCCATTTTATCGGTCATTATGCTGCCCCAATAATACTAAACTGTGAGGAAAATATAAAACGTACGCCCTAGACTCTTGTTGGTCCCGCTCCCTGACTTTGCACCGCACCGACGACTGAGCGCACAATAGGCTAACAGCCACAATATAAACAGGCTCATTACGCAACACTCGTTTACCGACGTCAAGACGTAAATCAACCTGAGGGGAAAAACGCCCTCTTCTGTCGAAATGCTGTATTATGTTCAATTTTAGATCTGTCCAACAAATATATGTAACTTAAAATTATAATTCATTCCAAGATTAACCCCCTATCGGCTAATGTAGATTGTATTTACCCCCCCAAGAAATGCTGATATAATCCTGAACAATAATAATTATAATCATAATTGGGTTGTGGAAAGAAAAGCATACATTGTTTTTCATATATCTTGTATATACAATATATATATTTTTCGAAATCAAAAACTAAAACATGTGGCAAGCTTTGGTTTTCACCCCTTTCACTTTAATACCCCTAAATCAAATTCAGTTCAGGAAGTGACCTTTACAAGTCATCTAATTAATAGGGACCAAATGTGTGTAATTTAATGTCTGTATTAATACAGCCGTTCTGTAATGGCCTAAAACATTTGGCTTCAAGGCCATCAGTGAACTAACAGCATTGTTATGACCAAGGAACACAGCAGACTGCTTAATTTTTTTTATAAAACAATATCCCTCGGCTTGAGCGTCTCACATACCATTGCTCAATCCATCAACCGAAGATGGTCAGTAACAGCAAACCAACCGAGATATGACTGTACACCTAACCTGACAGGGCAGGTAAGAAGAGCTTTAAATCAGAGAAGCAGCCAGAAGAACCATGGTGACTCTGGGGGAGCTGCAGAGATCCACAGCTAAGGCGGGAGAATGTGTTGAAAACTATTTAGCCATGCACTTCACACAGCTGGGCTCAATGGAAGAGGGGTAAATAAAAGGACATTGTTGAAAAAAAGCCATGAGAAATCTCGTTTGTAGTTTGCCAGAAGCCATGTCAGATGAGATGTAAACTAAACTCTGTGTGGAGGAAAACTACTATTACACATGACCCTGAATACACCATCTCCAATCTTGCTAATGTCAATTATTAGACTTCAAAATGCAGAATTCTTTCAAACAAACAGAAAAAAAGTTAAATTTTTAACCCCACCTTCCAACAAAATTTATATTATACATATTATCCCCACCTGTGCGTTACTAAGAAGTTCAAGACAGCATTTGTTTTATCATTGGGAAGTGATTGAGTTCATGTGATTTAGTGATGTGGGACTAAATCAGATCAATATACATGTAGGACCAATGCAAGACTACTGTAAAAGTCTTTTATTCAACATTTTTGTTTCAAGGCTTCGAATAGAGAGGTTAACCAAGGGCTGTATACTCTGCAAAATAAAATCCACCAAGGGCAAAAGATAATAAAAGGGTTGGCCTTCCACATTGCATTTTGGCTTCGAATACTTGCCCATAAAGTGTTTTGAAGTGTGATTGTTTCACAATTAATCAATCTACTTTCCAGAATGAAACAGAAGAGAAGTCAGCCCCTGTAAAGTTTCTTCCAAACACATCTACGTAGTTTTACTATTATTTAAGACTTCAGTCTTTGTGTCCTGTTGGGCTTCATTCTGTGCTTCAGCAACAGTTGTCAGTGAATTTAGAAGAACCCTTGGAGCAGTCTCATCCACACCAAGGGCCTCAATATAAAGATAAGTTACCTGAAAACATGAGAAGAGAGAATCCATTCCCCTCAAAACCCCAGGTTCTTTTAGTCAGTGGTCAAAAAAAAAAAAAAAAAAAACAGAAATGGGTTGCTATGGTCCATGGTCAGAGAAATGAAAAGTTCTTGAGCACAATTGGATAAAAAGAAAAGTAACAGGAAAATGACAGGAAAAACTAAGACTTCTTGGAGTCCTGTGTGTTGCGCTTTTTTAGGTCACTCAGGTCCACAGGTGTGAAAGCTGGTAAAGCAGACAGGGAAGAGAGGCTGTTACTAATTTGCAGCTGAATGATTTAACCCATTTAAAATAAAGTTAAAAACATGTTTATATTCAATTTAGCCTGTTAACTTACAATGTAGGTTAGGATTTGGGTTCTTCTCCACGTACTCCTGTGGTCCACGGTCATTCCGTTCACTACTTTGTGTTGATCTGATATCTCGGAGCACACACTGCCAGGCTGGGAGTAAATAAAGATAACAGGATGATATTATATCTGTCACACAGAGGAGCTTAAGGACACACTGTAAGATGGTCAAAAGGAAGTTTGTCTTTATACAAGGCCTGCCACATTCAGCCACAGCCTTGGCAGAGATGTGTAAAAAGCCTTCAAATAAATTAGTCTTTTATTCCAAAAGCATAATCATACATTGAAATATAACAAAAAATGCCACCTTTAATTTGACTATTTATTCAGTGGAGAAATAAACCTTAGTTATGAAATCATTTGAACAAAATCACCAGAGGCATAATTACTGGTCCCACTAAACAGTCTTTTAAAATAAATAATAAAATGCAGTTCTTTAGGATAATCAGAGCTTCTAATTAGTAATTCATGATCTTCTGTTTCCCTGGGGTATAAATATGACATAACACGGAGGTCCATTTGTTTCAGCCACTGGCCACTAGGTTAAAGAAGAGCCCACCCTGCGCAATGAGTCGGATGGTTACGGGGAGGTTACAACAAATCTAAAATGTACACGCAAACAACAGCAAACAGTCCCCATAGAAGCAATTAGATACTATCTACATGACAACTGGGTGTTTGGATAAAATGTCAGAAAAAACAAGTTTTCTGTCCTAACATTGCAAAACTTGCAAAACTTTACTGAGACTTTTAACTTGAATGGTGTGATTTGGTGAGATGAGGTGAAGATGTCGCCTTTCAGCAACAAATGCTCAAAGTAGGTCTGGCTTGAAACAAGTAAGGAATATGTTTTAAAACACAAAAATAAAGTGTGGTGGAAGAGCTGTGATGCTGTGGGCTTGTTTCCATTTCAAAAGCCTCCCAAACCTTGGTACCATGCAAAGTATCATAAACGGGACAAATCAGGACATTTCTAATAACAATCTGGTGGATTCTATTTGTACATATCAAAACAGAAATAGGCCACCAGACACAAAATCTATTTTCTTCCGTGGCAATTTGAATTCCAAAAGTTAGAAAAGATATTTAGGTATGCTTAATGGATGCAAGAACAACTGATTCCAAACAGATATAAACCATGTGATAATTCCCACCAAAGATTTGGATACATTAAATATATGGGAGCAGCAACAAAAAGTTTGTGAACTAAGGTATGTATCATAGTTCACTAAATTGGCTCAACCAGTTGGTTAGTAGTAGCAGCTTAGGTTTAAAGCCATATCAACAACAACAGCTATATAATGGCAACAGTGTAATCAACCGATTTTTTAAAACATTTGTGAAAAAAATACATAATTAAAACTCAGAAGCATTTTTAAAAAAATCCTTAAATGAATATGTGTTAAAACAAACTTCATGAGGTGGTACCCCTTTAAAAAACATTTTCTAAATGAGCTATACAACTGTTGTCTTGTGTTAGTTAAAACAGAACACCACAGTACAATATGTTTCAGCAGCTAGTTCATGTTTGTTAACAGTTGTTTTAAAATTGGCTTTAGAAGAAGTTCCAACCAAAGCCGTTCCTGGTCAAAGCATTTCACTTCTAATCTTAAAAAGCTGGAGATTTAAAAAAGAAGCTTTTCGTACCTGAATTTCTATACGAATTTGTAAAATGAAGTACTTACTATCATGTATAAAGCGCACATTCTCTTCATGTGCTGGAGTAAACAGCTCCCCACTGTTAGTTGGGGATCTGGGGCTTGACGTCCTCTTGTAACTATTCACCATCCTGGGAGCAGATGAACTTCACAAATATACAAAGGAGAAAATCAGCAACTAAGCAGCAAGCTATTCTTTAATTATAACTGTCCATCAGGCACTTCACTACCATAACTTTTTGCAGACCTGGTCATTCTGTTTGCAGTCTGTACTCTCTCCTTGCTCCTCTGTGGTGAGTGGATTTAAAGGAGATGCAACAATTCGAGGTCTTAAACTTAAAACCCAACAAAAACACAGTAAGTATTTCAACAAAATCCTGGAAAATCCCTTTAGTTTTACATACGATTAAAGGAAACTTTCACTTTTTTAATCCGACTGGTATGGCTGTTTGCAGCCAGAGTTAACAAATGCTTGCTAGCGTACGTCAAATTATTTAAAAATAAATTTGATCATATATTTAAACTCAGATAAGGCTGGCCCCAGTAGAAGTATTTAGTGGCTAACAGAGTGGAGCATTTTATTTACACCAAGAAGCGATAATAGGGGTATGCTAAAAAATAAGCTTTTGTTTACGTTTGGACTCGAGTAGCTTCTATAAAGTTAGCTGTTGGTAACAGAGACATAATCACACATTTATGTTAAAACTAAACGTAGATAATATTGTTTTCTGAGATATGCATTACCGTGCAGTTATTCTATGGGGTGTAACCACAAAAGATCCCTAACAAAGTCCTTTTTACCAAGCTAATTGTAGCCTTGTAGCTAGTTGGCGACATACAATCTTTTAGCGTTAGCTTGATCCGCCTAATCTGTCTGAAATATTACTGGTAACTCGTTTATTAGGTCAAAATAGCCATAATAATGATACACGCACGCTGTCCTGTAAATAGGCGTTAAAATAAAAAAACTAACCTTTGTAGATTTCTCTTCTTTATTTCTTTATTTAAAGACTTAGTACGCCGAAAGATGTAGCTTAAAAAAAATCGTTGCCAATGCCAACCAATCACTTCCGGGAAGAGACGCGGAAGAGATATGAAAGACTTTCAAAACAACCAATACAAATCTGACAAACATGTTTTGAAGAGTTCAGAAATTATTATTATTATTATTATTATTATTATTATTATTATTATTATTATTATTATTATTATTATTATTATTATTATTATTATTATTATTATCATTATTATCATTATTATTATTATTATTATTATTATTATTATTATTATTATTATTATTACTTTGCATTGCCATAGAAGAACCTTAAGGAGACATGAAAGATCCTAATTGTTTATGCAAACCGATTTGTTGTTGTTCTCCTTTAAAGTAATACTGTCGATCACTCAAAGGGCTGTACGGTAACAGACACATTCACAGTCATGCACACATTCATGTAGGCTAGTGATCACAAATCCTGTCACCATGCACGCAGTCTCATGTTTCTTGACAGCCAGTCTGAGGTTTACTGTCTTTCCCAAGGACATTATGCGGACATTAGGAGCCAGCAACTGGGCCATCAACTAGGATTGGATAGTTTCATTTATTGAGGTACATTGTTGCTTTCCATATTAAAACCGCTACAGCATTTTATTTGTAAAAAGTATTTTATTTATAAAAAAGTACAAAAAAATTATAATTGTACTGAAAATTATAAGACTTCAATTTCTTATCTTTTTACAACAGAAAACAGTGTAATACATTTGTCAAAGGCTTCAATGATAAAAGAGCTCTCATGAAACAAAACCTAAATTTCTAAGCTTTCTGAGGAACATAAAAGGAGTCTGTACTCATCTGATTAATCCTCTTTCTGCACAGCAGTAAGGATACACAACACTGTATAAAACACTTTGCTTTGATCAGTCCAGATTCTTGAGTAGATTTAGCCATTATTTGAGAACATGCAGTTTGCAGCCTGTATCAAGTGACATAGAAAAATTGCACAAATGCAAGTGATGAAAGATAAAAAAAAAAAAAAACTCAACATTTCACCATAAATAAATAGATTATTATTGAACTAGCATTTACAGGGAAAGACATGTAGGTTCAGGTACATGTACTGAGTCAAATATCAAACAGTCACACAATATTATTTACAGCTCTGATTTGACAGTTATTACAAATGTGTTACAGTTTACAATGAACTGAAAGAAAATACTCAACTGCAAAAAGTTTGTGTTGCATAAAGCAATGTTTTAGAAGCAGAATAACCTTCAGAGATGAGTTGCACTTCTGAAAATAAGAACCAGAATGTTACTTCCCAGGATTAGTGGCATTGCGGAAGCTTCACTGATGTTGTCACTCATATTATTTTTATTGGATTTATGTCTTTTCTCTCCCTCAGGTCCACTTGTCCTCACGCACAGCCAGACTCAAACAGTTTAGCCAGCTCTTTACAGTCCGGGTCAATGAGGTCTGCAGGCTTTTCTCCGCTTTCATTCTCTGCCTCTGTGCTTGCTCCCATTGACAGGAGGTACCTGGGATTAAAGAAAAAATAAATACTACTAAATAAAAGTCTTTGCAATCTTTCTAAATGCATTTATAGATTTGTGCATCTATTTGTCAAAGTATTGTTGCCTTGTTTTTTCCAAAGTATTGTTGTCTTGTAAATCCTGGATAGGACCAGAAACGAGCAATTGGTTTCTCTCAGAGGAGGAATTTTAACTTAATCAAAATGTAACTGTTGTACAGGTAGTTGTGGTTTCAGGTGTTCGTCTGTGACGTAGGAATGTTACCTGGCAATTTCTGGGTAGCCGTCACTGCAGGCCATGTGCAATGGCGTCCACCCATCTTCGTCCCTCTGGTGGACGTCAGCGCCATATTTTATCAGGAGCTTCACCACCTCCAGGTTTCCCGTAAGCACAGCTTCGTGCAGAGCAGCCATTCCTGCATATATGGAAAAAAATCAATCCCATGCATTTGGATACGCACGTCGCTCTTCAACTAATAAATATAATTTCCAAGATTAGAGCAGTAGATGCACACCTGCCAGAAAGTTGAAAAAGACTTACCTGAGTGGAAGAGTGTATCCACACGGACTTTCCTTGCTCTCATGAAGCGTCCAATTTGCTCCAGATCCCCTCGCCTGACGATGTCCTGGAAGATGATATCATTGGGGAAGTGCACGGTCCTCTTTGCAGGTGCCACATGTATTACAGGTGAAGGGTTTTCCTGCGCTTGAGTGCGACGTGTTGAGGTGTACCTTGAAACTTTGCTGTAGGAAGGGACGTATGTCGATGCAGCTTTGTAGGTGGACGTGTAAAGTGACGGGTTGTAATAAGTGCTACTCTGTGCTGTTGGGGTGTACTTTGATACAGCGGCATACGTGGGTGTTGGTGTGTAATGTGAGGGGCTGTAGTAGGAAGGTGAGTGGTACACTGGTGTGTACTGAGAACTTCGTGTGTACGTGGAAGCCGGTACCGTGTAGTTGTATTTCATCTTTGCAGCTGTCGCAGCTCTGTTAGCTCCTTTCTAGATCAAAAGGAGGGAAGTGAGAAATCCCAGAAGGCAAAACAATCCAAGGAAGGAGCAGTATCCTTTGTGATGTGTCAGTATCAACAGTTTTGAAGTCTTCAAAGTCTATATTCTCCTCTTTTCAGCTGTATATGTCCTCCAGTCGAAGGTTCATTTCTCCTCTGAATCAGAATTTGTCAAACAGTATGCCTTCTCTTGCACAGAACTTTAGTCTAATGGGGCAACTGGGACAACATCCCTATATACTGTCTGTAGGGCTATTTTAGGGCCTAATATCCAATGACTTCAGCTTAGAAATGAGTGACCCTTGGAAGCCTCCACCCACTTTGGTCACATGCCCACCGACACTGTAACCACCCCTAGATGATAAAAATGTTGACAACCACAAAGTTCACTTAGAGTCTTGCCTGGGACAAACACACATAAAGTGTCCATATAAACAACCAAACAACTATTCTTAATATCTACTGTAATTTCCAAGGAGTCATATGTATTGAATTATTTTGTTTATACATTATAAAAAACAGAATTGCAGAACTGCTAAACAGAAGTAAACAACAGCACATGATTTGAAAGTGACATGCTGTTCGATCTAATTACATGCAGTGACTCGAGGTCAAGAAACGTGAAACTTGTTTTAGATCCATGTTTGGTTACTTAAACTGTGGTTTAAGTATCACTCATGGGGCTTGGACAGCTCTTAGTGGTGCTCTGAGGACATTTTTTGTATTAACTATTAGAAAGGCAAACAACATGTGTTAGGTAAAATAATAATGTTGTATTATTATTTTCTTAGGGTGTCTTTCTAATGTACTTTTTAAATGTCATTTTGGTTTCAGTCACATGCTCATTTGCATGACATCCTGTTCTTTTAATATGTTAATGAAGTGTGACTAAATAAAGAGAGACTGCAGAGGGGGTGCTCTTCGAGACCAGAGACTATGACACTGGGAGGCTGAGAACAGACAGACACCGTTGGCTCATTCCTTATAGTATTTTCCTGGTCTCCCTCTGCAGAACTGATTATCCACATCTACCTCTGCAGAGCTTATTGACTCCATATTCTCTCCGACCTTTGTGTGTGATTCTTTGTAGGCCAACCACTTTTTAACCTAACATCTTGGTGCCGTGACTCGACGTACGTAGCACTCCCGCTGGTGGTCTCCGTCGAAAGGCTGTTCTTGACGTCCAGATCGCTGAATTGCTGCACTGGCCGGCTGCATAACTTCCACGAGGACCCCCTGCGCGTGCTCCCGTGCGATCGATTCGGTTTGAATCACTCGCTTAGGGGAGAGATTGTGAGTACGTCTTTTTTGTGCACCTTCACATTAAAAAAAAAAAAAACAAAACAAAACAATTCTAAGATAGTCAGGGTATATTCTGCTGTTTGGGCCAAAGGACGCTTTAGCCTCTCTGATAAAATATCAGGTGTTGATCCTTAAGTGATTAATGCGGTAATTACTACAGCAAAAGGGTGTAACGGTACAGGTTTGCGAACCCTTCCACCTCGAAAAAAGGGTGTAACGGACCAGGTTTGCGAACCGGTCCACCTTGCTGGGAAACGGTTGTAACGGGTTAGGTTTGCAAGCCAATCCACCTCGCTGGGAAATAAAGCACGCCAGTGTATAGGAGTAAAAACACAAACAGCAGAATCAAAACGATATACCGCACCCCAGGTGGGTAGAGTAAGATAGGCACAGGACATAATCTTTATGTATGCCAGTCCAACCTGAAACCTAACGGTGTTGACGTACGGTTTGACGTGCACTACAAGAGACGTTCTGTGCGGAATTATAGGTTACACAACACATCCTTAGATTAAGAAAGCCATAAAACGGCTCAATCTAGTTGCACAAAAGAGACACTTAGAGTAAAAACTATATGATCCAGTTTTAGCAGAATTAGATTACAATTAAAAATCTCAAATAAATGACCAAAAAATTATTTTAATTAATTAAAGAATAAATGACTAACTTTAACTCATCGACAGACTAATTTAATAGTTCTTGCTTTTTCATTCACCTTAATCTTAATATTAATAATTGTCGTTATCCTCCTAGAACTATTTGGTATTCTAACACTAGACTTTACCAGACCAATTAATAGAACCCATTAAGGGTTATATAAAAACAACGCAAAGATGGGAAACGATGTTTCCACCGACAAATTAGAGGGAGATTCAAAGTATATGCATAAAAAGGACCCCGAAAATCTTCAGTTTCTGACAAAATGGCGCAAAAAGTATAAAGTAGACGGGAAACTTAAAGGAAATCAATGGAAAGAACTGGTATGTGTTCTCGAAGCAAAAACACTTATCGCTAAAGGTAAAAAGAAAAAACTTAAACAGACACAGTTAAAAATAGCACGTGTGTGGGCTGATGAAACAGAGAAAAGGAAGCAAAATATAAAAAACAGGAAAAAAAACAAAGGCTCTAAAGATGAGGCTTTTCTTATGAAAAAGCTCTGTGACGAACTCACACTGTGTCCTCCTCCTTATGCACCTCTACCTACAGCCCAGACAGACCCCCCTGGGGCTGTTGGAGGAGTACCTTATGCACCTCCACCAACACCCCCATCAGACCAGCCGGGGGCTTTAGGGGAAGGTCTATATCCTCCTGTTCCAAGAGATCAATTTGCAATTGAAGAAAAAACAGATGGTACCACAATAAAACAAAGACTTAGAATTACAAAGAAGTCAGGTCCAAAAAAATCTGAGGATAAGTCTTATGAGAGTGAACCAGAGGACTCAATAGATGTTAACCCTATGATTCAAGTACCATCTGCCGATGGCACTCCGAGATATGTTTTTAGACCATGGTCACTTAAAGACGTTAAAGAGGGTGGTGATGATACCCCATATATGCGGCATTTGTGTAATGGTCTGCTACATAGTTTCCACCCCACTATCACTAATTGGATTAAAAATCACCTTCTGACATGGGAAACATGCGACCTTACTACCCTTATGGCCAATGCACGTTTTGCAGAAGGTGTCATGGAAAGAAAGGGGAAGAAACCAAAACCTCCAGACTCCAACACACAGGTATTTCACACCCAGCTTGAAGACGATGAGGGGGAAGTTTATTTTCAAAGTGACAACCACAACAAAGGAAGGGGGTTTAGACCACGAAGCAATACACATTTTCACACACCCCAGGGTTCATGGAGACATCAAGGTGGCCACACTGCCCCCACGTGTTGGATCTGCGGGAAAGTAGGCCACATTTCAAATGAATGTAGCAGAGGCAGAGGCCGAGAAGGGGGCAGAGGGCGAGGTCAGATCCATACACAGGGTCCAACTGCCCCAGACAACTCGCGGTTCACACAGCAATGACTAGATACTTTTACCGCCTCTAATTAGGTGGTGGATTGCTGTGGCGCCTGGGAATTACTTAATGTTCTGAAAGAGAAGCCTTACATAACACTTAAAATTAATGAACAAATGGTAGAGCTCCTTTGTGACACTGGAGCTTGCAGAACAGTGATCTCCTTTGGCGTTAATCTGCCAGAATCTAAAGAAAGCATTTTGGTCAAATCAGCAGATGGTGCTACTACGCGCTCATTTTTATCTAAACCAGTGTTAATAACAGATCCGCATATATCCCTGACAAAAAGCAATACATCACGTTGGAAAGATTTGGGATATATGGTGCGAAAAGCAAATAACGCCACAGATTTTAAAACTTTGCAAGAAAATAAAGAAGATCATTGGCAACACAGTGAATCCACAGGTTTATATAGACTGCCCCTTATCATGCCACTCCACTGCACCACTCAAGTTGCACCACTAGAATGACCAGAAGCAGAAACCATTTTATTGACTGAAGAGGAAGAAAAGCAACTCAAAGAAGTCCCTGACACATTATGGTCTAAAAGCCCCACTGATGTGGGCCTACTCTCATCCATTGCTCCCGTTCAAATAAATGCTAAATCACATTTTACACCCAGAGTGAGACAATGTCCGCTCTCTGCGGAAGCAGAGTTAGGAATTAGACAGACCACAGAACAGGAACTTATAGATCAGACTGTTTTGAAAGACATGCAAACAAACGCTCCCTCTTCTGAAAAAGAATTATGGAAAACAAAAGGTGCTATTCTAAACGAAAATGGACTTTATGAAGTTCGTAATAAACCCCTCCTACCCAAATCACTGTTTAAAGCTGCTGCGCTTGTGAGCCATGGGCCTTGCCATGTATCCACAGGGGGGATGGTATCAATGATACAGCAACACTTTACAACATACAACCTTGAAACATACTTAAAGTTTTTTTGCAAGACATGCCTAACATGTATCAAACACAACCCACAAGGGAATATGAGACCCAAGCGAGGCCAATTTCCTCAACCAGCCTACCCATTCCACACAATCCACATGGATTTCATTGAACTAACACAGAGCGGCTCATACAAATATTGCTTAGTAATAATTGACGCTTTCTCCAAATGGCCGGAAATAATTCCCACTGCAAAGAATGATGCTCTAACAGTGGCAAAAGCACTATGTAAAACTATCATTGCAAACCATGGTATTCCACAAGTAATATATTCAGATAATGGACCACATTTTGTGAATGAGGTTATTCAAAATATGGCAAAACATTTAGACATCCAACAAAAAAAATCATTGTGCCTATCACCCCCAAAGTTCAGGTTTAGTAGAAAGACATAATGGGACCATCAAAAGCAGACTCAGGAAATGCATGGCAGAGACTAGAAGACCATGGCCTGAGTGTTTGGACCTAGTAAAACTTTACATGAGAATCACGCCAACAAACCAAGGTTTAACACCTTTTGAAATCATTTATGGCAGACCTTACAGGTTACCTCTAGTTGCGCCTGATTTGCAAAAAGCCGACGAAGAACTCACATTAGCTGATTACATGAGGAAAATTATCCTAGCCAAAGAAGTGCAAAACGCACACAATCTGCCTATCTCTCCTTCTGTTTTGCAGGATCCTGAAAAGCCCATCAAACCTGGAGACTGGGTATTCATCAAGGTGATTTAAAAGGAAGAACTGGACGAGTCCCCGCTGGGAAGGACCTTTTGAAGTCCTGCTGACCACGCCCACGGCTGTGAAAATCGCTGAGAGACCCTCGTGGATACACATCTCACACTGCAAATTGCAAAGGCAATTAGGGGACTAGACACGGGACAGTGGGGAAGTCTGGGCTACAAAGGACAGAGTGACCAATAGGGCCTCTGGTCTCAAACCCAGCAGAACAGCATCCGTGTCCCCTTAGCGGTCAAACCTCTGTTTTGGAGGGCTAGTCCTCTTATTTGCCTCTAGCCAACATGAAACTAGTGTGGCTCCCCTCCTGTCTGGCAGTTTGCCTGCTTCTATTGCCCTGCTTTTTCCTCACACCTGATGACATTCAGACATCAAAGGAAAGAAGAGCAGAGGCTTGAAGATGAAGACAGAAATGAAGAAGAAGATGGGTTGTAATTAACATGTGTAAAAACCTTTTTATGATTCCATTAATCTAAACTACTGTTTAGGTAGCGATTAATTGGATGATGTCTAGGTGAAGCTCGCATTAATATCTTTTTGAAATTGCTACTTACTTTTGCAATTTCTTTGTTGTATGTCTGATTATTATTTTTTATTTATTTGGGACGCTACTTATTTTGCAACCTTTTGTTGTCTGGTTTTTATGATTCTTATATTTTTACATTATTGGAGTTGTTACCTATTTTACAACTTTTTGTTGTCCGTGATCACATTTAAAAACCACATTTCAGGGGGGAAATGTTAGGTAAAATAATAATGTTGTATTATTATTTTCTTAAGGTGTCTCTCTAATGTACTTTTTAAATGTCATTTTGGTTTCAGTCACATGCTCATTTGCATGACATCCTGTTCTTTTAATATGTTAATGAAGTGTGACTAAATAAAGAGAGACTGCAGAGGGGGTGCTCTTCGAGACCAGAGACTATGACACTGGGAGGCTGAGAACAGACAGACACGGTTGGCTCATTCCTCATAGTATTTTCCTGGTCTCCCTCTGCAGAACTGATTATCCACATCTACCTCTGCAGAGCTTATTGACTCCATATTCTCTCCGACCTTTGTGTGTGATTCTTTGTAGGCCAACCACTTTTTAACCTAACAACATGAGATTCACATCAGGCATCAAAATAAAATAAAAAAACATGAGGATTTAGGTAACTTTAAACTTAGCATGGTTGTTGAATCAATCAATCAAACTTTATTTATAAAGCACCTTTCGTACAAAAAAATGCAGCTCAAAGTGCTTTACAGATTAAAATGACCACACATAACCCACATTCCCATCCCTTCCCCACAATTATAAAAACGAAATGACAGTTATTACCCGTTCCCAAACCCATTTCCCAAACACACAGACACACACTGGCACACATCCACACACAAACACCTTCCCAAAACACATAAGAATATTGGTAGACACTAGGCTGAGCTCAGATGAGTCAGGTACGTAAGGAAAACGCCATCACGAGAACCGTCTGCCCTGACAGCAGCAGGTCCACTGCAGCAGCCAGGGCACCGACACCGGGCGCCCAGAGGAGGGAGGATAGAGACCCCCGCCTCCACCTGAGTACTACCTGGTGAGCACCCAGGCCACCGCAGCCGAACACCGCCCCTGAGGCAGAGGGCTCCCACAGAGGAAACACTGGAAGAAGGATTAATAAGTAAAAATGTTAAATAACCAGAGCTAATATGAGTAAAATAAGTAGTAATAAATATACAAGTAAAAACAGTTAACCATATAATAGCAGAAATATCTAATAAAACTCTGTTAAAATATAAGCAAATAAAACATACAAAGCAATGAAACACACTATAATAAATAATAAAAAAATAAAAAGCTAAGCTAAAAAAGTGAGTCTTGAGCCTGCTCTTAAAAACATGAACGTTCTCTGCATCCCTGAGGTCCTCTGGCAGCCTGTTCCAGAGGTGAGCGCCATAATAATGAAAGGATGCCTCACCATGAGTCCTGACTTTTGGAATCACAAGGAGACGGCTGCCAGAGGAGCGCAGAGGCCGCGAGGGTTCATACGGTAAAAGCAGCTCTGAGAGATAAGAAGGGCCAAGACCATTAAGACACTTAAAAACTATTAAAAGAACCTTAAAATCTTGCTGTAGGAATGTGCAACACATTGAACTATTAAGAAGATAGGCTACAGCAACATAAGTCCACACCACCAATCCTGTCAGCTAACAACTGGAAAGGCTACAATTTACACAAGTTTGCTAAACTGGACAAGAACAGATAGTAAAAATGTTGCCTGGTTCGTTGAGTCTTGATTTTAGCTGAAACAGCCAAACAATAGGGTCAGAATTTGGTATGAATAACATTAAATCATGGATCATGCATCCTTGCTTGATCAAGTAAGGCTAATGCTGGTGGCAAAATAGTGTGGGGTATATTTTCATGACACGCCTTGGACCCCTTACTGAGCAATATTTAAATGCTAGAGTCTACCTGTGTATTGTTGCTCACCATGTCAAGTCCTTTACGACCTCAGTATCTTCTGATGACCGCTTTTAGCAGGAAAAAAAACTCTCAATCTGGCTACTTAAACATGACATTGAGATCACTGTGCTCTAGGTGGCTTCACAGTCACCATCTCAATCCCACCAAGTACCTATAGAATGTGGTGGAACAGGAGAACCGCATTATAGATGTGAGGCCGACAAAATCTGCAGCAACTCCACATAGTTATTATGTCAACATGGACCAAAATCTCCTAGAAGTGTGTCTAACACCTTGTTGAATCAATGCCACAAAAAATGACAGTTATGGAGGAAAAATGGGATCCAACTAGGCACTATTAGGATTTAGATAAAGTGGTCAATGAGTGTAGCACTAAGAAGTTTAAGTAGTAGTTTAAGAACATAGATTTTTGTTCCAGACAGATACTACTTGAAAGAGAAGTGCTGTGAAATATATTTTAAAACCCTGCCACACATCTGGTACAAATTGAAGCAGACAACAGTGAACTATTAAGTATTATTAATTAATTAATTACTATTTATTAACTTCTAAAGTTATAAATTGGATGACATTAAACTAAATGTAACAATGTTGTAGGTCTCTGAAAAACCTGTGATTCTTCAACTTAATGAGCAGACTAATTAATATTAGCATTGGAAGCTGATAGCAATAGATGTTTGTAATGTTTTTACATTTTATGCATTAACACACTAAAGTAGTATGTATAGTAGAACATGCAATGTAAAAAAACTTGAACAAACCCCCCAAAAAGCTTGACTTCTGATGTGACTGTTTTAAAATGTCCTGACAGTTTGATGGTAGTTGGAAAACAGTATTTTGTGAAGCGGTACTTGCGGTCATGTGTGGAAATTTATGTTTTTTTGTTTTGTTTGTTTTTTACATATGTTCTCTGATTCTGGCCAATTGGTACGTCTGATGTCATGCATCTCCTTTGTTCAATATTTACATTTTGCCTTTTCTCCTGTTAGGCTGTTTTATGAGAGAGTGCAGACCCGAACATTTGAGTGGGTCAAGATGTTAAACGTAACCTCTCTCTCCTCAGATGCTTCTGAAAAGTCACATGGCTGCTATAAATGCAGCCATTTACAACCCTAAACTTTCACCACATGCTCCAGTAAATCCTGACACATAATAATAATTACAGGGCTCCATGGGTTTTGTATGAAAATCTTATCAGTCTTTTTGGCTGTATATGCAAATATGATTTTAAATATTATTGAGTATTTGCTTTTGAACATTACATTACCACCAGTTGACCTCAGCCTGCCCTCTGAAACAGTCTGGGCTAGTTATAACTGAAACTTATCATAACTGATTTTTCCTGAATAAAAATGCAATAATGAAGATTTTTTGTGGTGTATCAGAGTTGACTGGAAAATCAAAACTGATTAGAAACAATGGTATAGAGGCCATTTGAACGGCACTCCGAAAGAATCTAATTCACTTTTGCCCAGTACTGTAAGTCACATCGAATGTACAAGAACTGCTGAAGCCATTTATATCAGTCAAAAAAACCTGCCATTTTAGTAGGCGTGTGCAGAATTCTTATTTCCACCGTCTGTTTTTAGTATTTAGTATTTATTTCAAAAATGTATAAATTGTCTTCTACGGCAAAATGTTAAACTAAAATGTTGATCTAATGTAATCTATTTGACAGTAAAGTATTTTATCTATCTATCTGGAGCCTAAATGTCATTGTGAATATTTATGCAACACCCCGATTGGTTTCTTATCTTGAAGACTGGAAAGAGATAATTTGAAAACAAGCTGAGGTGGGCTGGCACTGGACTGTTTGATGGGGTGAGTTCTTGAAGCAGCTGTTCTCTTTTACAGTTTCTTATTTTGGCAGTGCAAGGGTATTCCTGACACACCTTTCAGCGTCCCCAGTGGCATTCGGCAGCGATGCGCTCACCAAAAGTAATGTGAACTTCTGCTTGTAGTGAATGTTTGTTTGTTGCATACCAAGGAGAAAGTCTCATACATTACGGCTTCTAGCTAGAGTCAGACTACACCCCGCCTCACCAAGTTACCTTTTAGAGTCCATGTAATGTTTTGTCAAGTTGCCAGTTAAAGTTAAGTTAAAATCATGCAATGTGACTGAAATTCTAATATCAAACGTCTTACCTTCACATTCTGGCAGCATGTTGGTTATGTACCTTTTGGGTACATGGTTAGGTTTTATTGTCTAGATTAATCTGAATTTTTTCAACTGAGGATTTTTTATAGCCTCTGTTATTAAAAGCAGGCATTTTGGCTTCTTGCCTTCAATGGGGTCATTGTGTAAACAACATTTCAAATATAGGGGCAGGAAACGGCCAATCATGTGCAGGCGCACTCATGCCACTGAAGCAAGAACGCTCGATATGCATGTTTCATACCTTCCACATTTAGCTTGTAGTTTGTTGTAAGTTTTATGATTTGTCTAAGGAAGCCCACATGTCAACCCTTCTCAATGACAGATTAAGTTGTTTCATGTGCATCTCATCTTGTTGTGCTCCGATCCTCCATAACATTTATTGGCCTTACATAAAAAATAAAAAGGCATTCTGATGCAGACAGGTAAAACAAAGATTAAGTAAGTTGAAATGAATGGCAACACCTAAACTACCCTATGTTCTTAAAAAAAGAATATTCAAAGCCAGATATGTATTTTTAAAACACATTTAAAACGCATTGTTCTAATAAGAAACCTATACCATATGGATGATAAATGGCCTGCATTTGTATAGCGCTTTTTTAGTCAGAGGACCACAAAGCGCTTTACACTAAATTCAGTCATTCACCCATTCAAGCACACATTCACACGCTGATGGTGGCAAGCTACTACATTGTAGCCACAGCTGCCCTGGGGCACACTGACAGAGGCGAGGCTGCCGAACACTGGCGCCACCGGGCCCTCTGACCACCACCAGCACGCAAAAGGGTTAAGTGTCTTGCCCAAGGACACAACGACCGAGACAAGCAGAGTTGGGATTTGAACCAGCAACCCACCGATTACGGTATGATTTCCTATCACCTGAGCCACAGTCGATAATGTTTCTGTAACAGCACTGTGTGTGCCTCTGACTTTCTATGGCTGTAAAACCTAAATCATTTTCTTCACACAAGGGGTGAATCAACTCCAGACCACCTAGGTGGTAGTAGATGTTGTTTGTAAGCATGACGTTAATCATGTAAGAAAATGCTTAACAGTTAGCAGTAGCTGCGTTGTGTTTTCTCTGTGCCTGAGCCAATGCAAAAAATGAACGTTAGCTTGAAGCAACATTTTAGAGCAAAATAAAATCCTATTTTAAAACCAGTTTGTTACTTGGTGTCCTTCGAATAACTATTCGGCAGGTAAATTACTCTAGTTTAGTTAAACTCTTAAGTAAAACAAGGACTGTCTATGTGGAGAAAAGTGAGAGTTGCAAAAGCACTGTATGCCTTTCCTCATATAAAGTATTCTGGTGAAACTTTGTTTGGATAAATGGGAGTGTTAACACTTGGGGACCACAGAACAGCAGTGCTGGTGAGACATGGAGCAGAAATTACAACGTCTAACCTGAATTGCCACAATTTTGGTTTTTTAATAAAAATCTTGTGACAAGCACTCAATTGTCACTATGATGAATTATGGGTAGATAACTTTTTAAAACTATATTGTGGCGGTAGTGATCTTTATTCATCAGTGGCTTGACAAGTTAAAGGGCAAACATGTAGTAAGCTGCTGGAGTTTCAGAATCAAACCCAGGAGAGCTGAGTAGTGAACTATAGCCTCCATGTATGGAAGCTATATTTACCACTAAACCATGACTCTTCAAACAGAGCATTTTTAAATCCCTCTTTTGAATGCTGGTTTATTAAATACTTTTGCCATCTCTAATAATATTTATTTCAGGCATACAAATTTATACAAGTATCATTAGTTGCAATCATAATATGTCCTTCAATAAAAGAGTCACATTTTAAATATTCAAAAAAAAAATTTCAATCCTGATAGTTTAAATGCAATTAATTTTAAACATATATAAATTTTCCCCAGTTTTACTGATATTCAGGAATTCTTTAATAGCTTTTTGATCAGTTTTTCAGGCAGAGAAGAGGAAGAGAGGGAATATAGGAAGAGCTAAAGCAGGAAAACAGATGTTCAAGATTTTATGGTCCTTCACTAAAGTTATGCCATATGCAAGATATTTGTCAGGACATAAAGCTATGCATTTTTAAAGCTCTGCTGAGCTTGCTGATAGAAGTAAGAGGCAAGTTGGTCGGGACGTTAACTTCTAAAAATATGAGCGGTGACAAATCCAGTCCGAGCTTTTAAAGGTCAGTGTGACATCTTGCTGATTTTTTTTTAATACAATACAAAGCAAAGGGACAGCTCTTGTATTATCCATCATAAACTACAGAAAGGCACAAAGAGTTTAATATCCATTCAACTGATTGAGGAGATCTTGCACGACTGCCTTCCATTGCCAATTAATGCTTTACCATCTGTTTAACGAACCTTTCTTGCTTTTCTAGCCACATGCAATGTCAGGAGCAGTGCTGTACCTCCAAACAGTCAACACACGAACACACCTGGATCACTAGATAAAAAGCACAGTGGGCATTAGTCTGAGTCTGGACCTGAATGGCCCATTGGAGGCCATTCACTCAGACTGATGGGTGTCTGGTTACGGCACACGTGGAGGGCAGAAATAAGGGAGTTGGCATCTAAATCTAGAAGCAGTAATCCTCTGTGGTTTAGTGAGAAAGAGGGACACCGTAATGCATGCTGCATCAGAGGTGATTCCATTATGGGAAATGCAAAGGGAAACTCAAACGCAACAGCCTCTTTTAAAAAATTTGGCTTCCACTTTCTTGGTGGTTTAGATTACAGCATATCAAACGTGCTTTCTAGGTATTTGCTAGAGATCTTCTGTTGAACTCTTGACCAAAATTCCTGGCAGCCTCAGACTTATTTACAACAGAGTTCACAGATTAGGTTCTTATTTTAGCTTCTGAAAGTGGTATTTTCCCCTGGCATCACAATCAGACCCATGTTATTGTTACATTTTCTTAGAAACTAAAACCACTGAGCCAAAAAGCAAAGCTCTCAATGTACCAGACTACGTTCCCACCCTCAGCAATGATCGTGACTTATGGATCATGACAGAAAGGACGAGGGTACAAAAAATTAGCTTCCTCCATAGTGTGGTAGGGTGAAGAACTCTGTCATCCAGGGGGGAGGTACAGCCGCTGCTTCCTTGCATCGAAGGGAGGTATTTGATGCTGTTCGGACATCTGATCAAAATGCCTCCTGGGTGCCTCCGTTTAGAGGTTCTTCGGGCACATCCCACCTAGAGGAGACTGCTGAAGGGACTATATATGCCAGCTGACTTGGGAATACCTTGGGATCCCTTAGAATGTTGTAAGGTAGAGGGATGTCTGGGTTTGCCTCCTGTTCCTGCTAAGCCCGCGACCCCGAAGGAAATGGAAGAAAAACAGTCCATCAACTGATGGATAAAACCACATTTTTACAATTATCTAAACATACATTTAAGTAACTCTAAATAGGTGAATAATACGTTTAGATTTATTTAAGGAAAAAAAAAAAATTTCTTGAAAAATACATCATACCCCTTTGACTGTGTTGGACTTTTATGTTACAACCACAAACGTTGATGTATGTTATAATAATAAATAATGGCTTGCATTTATATAGCGCTTTTTGAGACCCTCGAAGCACTTTACAACTCCATTATTTGTTCACTCCCACACACTGGTGGAAGCAAGCTACATTTGTAGTGACAGCTGCTCTGGGGCAGACTGACAGACAGACAAATCTACCACTAAACTACAGCCACCCCGATAGACCTACATAAGGTAGTTCACAGCAGTGAAGTAGAAGGCCACCACATGTTTTACCTTGAGGGTTGGGTGTTCAGGACGTTGACCACGTCTACCACAGGTGGAGTTTTGCCTTTTGCTCAAACGTTTATTTTGGTCTCATCTGACCAGAGCAATTTCTGTTATAGATTGGCCACATGCCTTATAGGATTTGCACAAACTTCTTATGAGTTTCTTTTAACAGTAAACTTCTTTCTATCTCTTTTTCTTTAATACCAGGTTTTTGTAGTAAATGACTATTTGTTGTCTCGTAAAATCTTCTCCCACCTGAGCTGTGGCTCTCTGCAGCTTCTTTGAGTTACCGTAGACCTCTTTCCTGTTTCTGGTTTCACCTAAACAAAAAGACTTTTCTTGCCTATCAATTAAGTCTAATGGTCAAGCCTTGATAGATTTGCAGTTAGGTCATAATCTCCCTTTTACAATATTGCTCAGTAAACTAAGGCTTTAAACTTCTCTTCAACTTTAAACCTAACCTGCCTGCTGTGTTCCTCACTCTTTATGATGAACTGGTAAGGTGAGTTCTGAAGGAAAATTGTTGCAATAAATTGTATTTGGGGAAGTTCGACTCAAATGAGCCCAAAAATACAAATGTGCACTACATTTGTTTGTAAAAAAGTTGAAACCTATGTATTCCTTTTACTATGCAAGTTTTTTTATCTATCACATCAAGTCCTAAAAGATGAGCTTGTTTTTTAATTGGCCTTCTGTACAGCAAACCAGTTTATATGATGTCCAAAGGATCATTCTTGTTCTTTATTTTCTGAAATAAATAAGGTGAAAAGCAAACAAGCACAGTGAAAATGCACTAATTTGCGCAAATCACATTTTACCACAAAGATCCATGTGCTCACTGGAAAGAATAAGAGTTGTGTTACATGAATTCAGAAAGTGTGTGAGTCCTCCCTCACCGCCAAGGCTGTATGTTAGCTACTCCAGCTGATTGTAAAATGAGCCATTTGAAGCTGAGAAAAGAGTTCATCCACCCAACACTGAGCATGGCATGTTTTTTCTGGTTCCCGTTCTTTCAGGTTCTCCAGTCATGAGCTCATAGTTTCCTTTGGAAATGGCTAAATGAGCTATTTTCTAACTTTATACTTATATACATTTTTGTATCATGTTTTAAAACAACTGACCTTTAAAAATCCTTCAAAGATTTTACTACATTACTATTTGATCCCTGTTCACTGTGGTGAAAACTTTAGAAACCGCTTTCTAGATTCATATTTTCTTAAAATGATTTCAATCATGGCATGTGTTGCTTTTAGTCTACAATTGGTTGCTAGACAGGTTCTAGTTTTGTCCCCAAAATTTGGTCAAGCACAAGTAAGTCATGCTTTAACAATGGAAGTTATTACTTTTTCCACATTGGATCAGGTTGGTTTGGATAGCTTTTTTCTCTTAATTGATTGAATCATAATTCAAAAGCTGCTTTTTGCATTTGCATTTTGATGTTAAATTACGCTTTGTCTGCTATTAACTGACACCTTTGCATGGCTTAACTTTGGCCAGTTCATCTGCATTTGGCATAAATCATAACAGATTAGGCAGTTTAGCTTTTGTTTCCAAGAAACAAAGGTTAAGTTGCAGGCTTTTTTGCAGATGAGACAAACTAAATTTTGCATTCTGCACACTCCTTATATTTTCCAGTGACCTGTGTCATCCAAAATTAAATCGCTTGCAGTACAGCTGGGGGGGGGGGGGGGGGGTGCAAAGCTCTTCATACACAAAGCTACAGCTGTCCGGGAGAGCAGCAGCGCCTGATTGTGTGGGGATAGGGTTACTTTAGCTGGAGTTTACATCCGTGGAAGGAGGGTGGAGGGTGGAGGGTGGAGGGTGGAGGTTAAAAGTTTGCATCAGTGTTCCTAAGTATTTAATCTGTTGTTGCACAATAAGTGTTGCAGTGAAAAGCCGTTGCCTTGTGCCCAGTGAATTTCTCTCTCCTATTCAACCTGGTTGGACAAGGTTGTGAGAATTAATTTTCCAGATTCATCGAGGCTTAAACAATTAAAGATTGAGGACATCAGACAGGTGGACTGACGTTATGTATCCTTTACATAGCATATGAAGGACAATTCAGTATCGCACAACTGAATGATCTGGACTGATCTTTTTCCTGTTGCACTTTAGCAAACTATAATATTAAACGTTATCTGTTGAATATGGATTCTGCACCTGCTTCAAAGCAGACAATGCATATGACATGTACACATTGTATAAAATACCTTTATACTTTACATTTCACCTGAGTCCACTGCAATAATAGCTTTAAAACACAAATCTGGCTTA
Organism: Valencia hispanica; assembly: GCA_963556495.2. NCBI lineage: Eukaryota > Metazoa > Chordata > Actinopteri > Cyprinodontiformes > Valenciidae > Valencia > Valencia hispanica. The sequence continues at coordinate 20,821,610 of OY747718.1, read as the reverse complement.
TTAGTTTCTTTAAATTTCTATTTATTTTAACAAACAAAAAATATAATAACTTTGTTTTTCATTTCTTCTGCAAGTACAAGTCTTTCTGGTTGAGATAAACAGCAAAAATCTTCCCCAAAGTTTGATCAGTTGTTGTCTGACTACTGCTGTATTTCTTGATTGCTTGGATTAGTAATGTATTTTATTTTGCAGATATATCAAAATAAATGAGCATGTCATCTTAAATTATGAAGCACTTGACTTTATCAGTATATTTATTAGCACCTATGCCATAATGTTGTTTATCCACACATGGGGTATGAATACACATGGATTTAGGGTAAGTAAATTTCCAGCACAACATTTCGATGTATTCTATACTGTACACTGCTGTTGCTGAACTGGAGAGCTCCTTTAGTGAGGGACTGCTGCATTCTAGGTGCACAAAGGAGCCTTACCACAGATCCTTCCTCCCAGCAGCTGTAGGACTGTATAATCGTCACTGCTCCCAACAAACTCAATAACTGTTTACATGTCTCCTGTTATTTGCACATTTGTCGTATCATTTCAAATAACATTTTTGCTGTTATTGCCCATCTCTGTTGTTGCATACTTTTTTTATTTGCCACTTTTTGTAAATAGTTGTTTAATGCTCAAATACGTACTCACATTTTGTAAATATCTTAAAGTTATCCTGCTCAGTTGCATATTTCTTGAACCAGAGTATGCTATTTTTAATGACTGCACAGTATATTAGTGTTGTAATTTGCAGTATTGTGTTCTTAATTCTGTTTTTTATATTTTATATTTTTATCTTTGCGTGAATCTGTCACTTGCTGCTGTTATGCCTGATTTCCCCAGTGGGGTACTATAAAGGTAATTTCTATTCTTTTATTCTATTCTGTTTTACACACTTCATATAGGCACCAGTGTTAATATGTTTTTCGTAAATGACACACAAATGTCACTGTAAGGAACTCAACGTAATGTTACTTAACCACATGCTAGGGTATGCAGAAGATCTGTATGAACGAATGTAAATTCACGTTAGTAAAGTGTGACTTCTTTTGTTATTTCTGGAGCACCTGTGGCCCAGTGGGAAGTGTAATTGTGTTGCAATTAGATAGTGGTGGGTTTTCGACCACCTTCCAAATGCTGATGTGCCCTCAGGTAAGGTACTTTAGCCTTAGTTGCCTACCAGTCTGCACATTCAAGTGTGAATGTTTTGAAAATGGCAGGATGAATGAGGCTCTGGTGTAAATGTGCTTTGAGTAGAAAAGTGCTCAACAAGTTTTGTCCATTTATTGAGCATTCAAATTTTCTGACCACTTGGGGGCACTCAGGCTGTGTAAAGAGGCTTTAATTTTTATCCCAGATGGTTAGGCAATGATTAATTATAGGTTAAATAAAAAGAGGAGTGACACAATTTTTATTTGGTAGCACCCTGTAAATTTCACACTCTTCATCCCAATTCAGCAATATGTCTATAGGAGAGGCATTACTGTATAAATGAGACACATACTGCATACACATGACATGACTTGAAGCTTCAAAAAATGCATTTCATTGTCTCAAGGTTAAAACCCACATGTTTTTTGGTACACTAAAATAAGTACACAGCAAGATAACAAATAGCGTGACTGCAGCTTGAGGTTGAAGAAACAAATTACATTCCTTTTGTTTGTTAGGAGATGGAACAACATATTTGTAAATGTGTTTTTCTTGGTACAAAAGATTTGATCTATCAGAATACCCCCCTTAAAGGTGTCAGCGAAACATATGCTCAATCACGTTGTGTGATGTAACCTGTGAAACCATGATTATGATTTATGATCACAACTGGACATGCAGTAATATATGCCCTTATTAAAAGAAAGGCATTACCCTAATAAAAATAGAAGACTGTTTGTAATGATTAAATGCAATAATTGCAATTGTCGTCCCTATAACACCAAATATAGTAGGCGAATTTGGCTGAAGTTATGCACAATTGGTTGTAAATTTTCATTTGCTGAATGAAGATATGAATGATATCACTGATGCAATTGAAAATCAGAATAAGCACCAGCTCTATAAGGCCAAAGCTGAAGGCAATTTATTCCCAGAATGCATTTCCCAAGGGCCAATATGCTAATTTTAGCACAACAGCCAATGACAGTTGAAGAGTGGTGCTCCAGATTCAGGAGGGGCTGGATCTGATTACATGGTCGTGACAGAGACAGAGTACGTGCCGCAGTGAAGGAGGGTGAACAGAGAACTTCACTTTGACTCTTGGATGAATTTATCTAACCCTGACATCTGTAAGCAAAGTCATTCTCCCTCTGCTTTTAAATCATACGTTTTGACACGACACACTTTGGTAATCATGTGTAAAGTATTTCTGTCCTGTTGGTCATGCCTTGTATAGAAATGCCTGTCAGGAGACTTGACCTCACACATTATAACTACACAAACAGTACCAGATCCATCATCTCCAAATTACACCATAATCCAGGACCATCCTTGGGCAGGGTGTACAGTGTCTGGATTGACCCTGAGGAACGCAACAAGCACTCCTAAGTCCACTGGTACCTCCAAGAACAGCTAAATATGCATTTTGCATATAGTGGTTTTTGCATCTTTATTACGTGAATCCACTAATGCAAACCAATGCAAGTCCTCTTTGTGAGGTTTAATTTCACTCCAGCAGCTTTCTAATCATACTGTACGACTCATGCGCCTAGATTTACGTAACACAGTATCAATTACTGTGTGTCTGAAGTTCAGAATACGCTGTTCCCTGCTGTCAAGTCTAGTCTCCTGGCTAAGTAATGTGACAAATAAAACATGAGTGGACTTGACTAGGGTTATATCTTCAGTGCAGGAGTGTGTTTTCATTCTGGCACTTCTGTGTACGCCATGTTAGCCAAGAAGGACACATTGAGCGGACAAGCCATTTGGGGGTTGAGGGGATGGTGCAAACTCTAGAAATATTGTATAACACTCTGTTGCCAGATATGCATCAGTTTTATTAAGCCTTAGCACAGCCGGTAAATAAAGCTCTGAGATCAAGAGTACAGATCTTGCACTTCTTTGAATTAGTGCAATAAGAACACATTCACATTCAAATACAGATCATAACATATACTGATGTAGTAGTATTAGAGACAGCTGCTTGGGAGTTAGTGGAAGCACCCTAGTGTTTACACTGGTGTAGGGTGTTACAGATTTCCACACATATTTGATCTGTTGTTCAGACGTTGTAAGGACTTTCTGTCAAAAAGAAGATTCCCATAATTTCATCAGTCTGCAGCAGTTGGTGAACTAACTGAAGTCGTTACTCTTCTTTGAAAGGTCATAATTGCTTCCTTGTGAATTGAAAGACCTAGATCATCCCAAAAATATCACTATAAGACAAAGATGTGAGTTAGACGGATACAAAATGCAGTGTACATAAGATGATTTTAACAGTTTAGAAAAAAAAGGTTATCCAAGTAAACTTGGTTAAAACTAATTTCTCTGTAAACCTCATATCTGCTCATCAGACAGGTTCTATTTTATCCATCCATCCATCCATCCATTTCTGTACCTGTCCATCCTAATGCAGGGTTGCGGGGGGGTGGGTGCCTATCTCTAGCAGTCATGGGGCGAAAGGCCAGTCCATTGCAGGGCAACACAGAGACATACAGGACAAACAACCATACACGCACACACTCATACCTAAGGACAATTTAGAGACAGCAATTCACCCAACAGTTATGTTTTTGGCCTGTGGGACGAACCTGGAGTACCCGGAGAGAACCCACGCATGCACAGGGAGAACATGCAAACTCCATGCAGAAAGACCCCAGGCTGGGATTTGAACCCAGGACCTTCTTGCTGCAAGGCAGCAGTGCTACCAACTGCGTCATGTGCAGCCCGTTCTATTTGATCAACTTCTTAATTCCGCATTTCTGGCTGTAATCATTCTTTGTTTTTGTTACTAAAATTGAACAAAAAAAAACTGTGGTGGGCGGTAATTGCATTTTCACACTGAGGCAAGTTGATTTGGATAGCTTTTTTCATTCTAAAATAATTCATCATTTTGTTTATTTATTTACTAAGGTTTGTTTTATTTTATATTTTGTTCAATTATTTGAAACATTTAAGAGTGACAATAAAGCGACAAATGGTGAAATCTGTAAAGAGGCAAATAGTTTTGGGTTTCTTCATAAAAGCTTTAACGTATAAACCCTGGACATAAAACCTGATTTCATTGAAACACCATCAGTAGATATATCGAGTGCAAAAAGGAAATGTGTCAAAGAAAGATTTTATGAGTACATGTTCACATTCCTGTACTGTATATTACCTGAACTACTGTATACATAGGCTAGTTACCATACATACAGATTGAAATGTATGGCTGGTTAATTTGTTATGCTGTTTATGTTTTAGATCTTCATTTAGTTCAGTTTATTTAAGCATTAATTAGGTTAAGGAGGTCAGGAACATCTACTGAGCAATGCTATATTGCAGTGTGTCAAATGAGGAGTGCATACTGCCCTGGTCCATGGACACCCAAGCTTATGATTATTGCCATTTTTATTTAAAAATTACCAAACTGTTAGTGAAATAGCAAACAAGACACATCCTTAAAAACCTGATATAGAACTGGGTCACAAAGAAGTGAAATATATAATTGATTATTGCTGAAATTTGCTTTTAAAAATTATGCAAATTTACATGCTGTTAGTGCTTTGAAGTCTTTCTAAAATCTTTCTATATTGGGTTATTAGTGCTGATCAACAAATAAGAGCAAAAAAACCATTCTTGGTTTTCCTTTTCTTGAGGGAATAGTGTTTTGCAGGTTATCTAGTAGTTAAAGTCCTAAATACAACATTTAGGCACATTTATATATATTCGATCATGGGTACTTTACTAAATCATGGTACCAATGAATCTTTTGGAATATTCATCATCTATCTAGATTAACAGAACTATAGTTCCAAATATCTGGATTTAGCCTTTAAATGTTGCATACCGTCCAATCCACATCAAATGTGATCTGGTAGGATTGACCTAAATCTTGTTGGCTTTGACCTGAAACATCTTTGTGTGTGGGGAACCTTGAACAGGCTGTCAGTTAGTTCAAGCTTAGATAACGGAAGATGAAACTTATCTCCTCATAGAGTGGCTGTAGTGACAGACTTAATTATATTAAAGATGATCACAGCCCGAAGGTGCAACGTTTCCACTGCAGAACTGCCTCTAGTATGCCCTCTAGTGGTGTGAATGGATATTGCAGAACTTCAGTCATCAAAAGTATTTGGCCCCTTAAAGCAGTGTTTCTCAATTTTCTTATAGCAACACACCATGCCACAGTCTAAAAGAATTCAAAAACAGATGAGAAATGTGTTCACTGATATCTATCAATCTGGAACAGGTTAAAACGCTATTTGTATGGGTTTCAGACTGTAGCAAACCACAGTAAGAGCCATCATGCACAAATGAAAAAACTATGAAACAGTGCTTAACCCTTCTATCAGTAATTGACCACCCAAAATTCTCCAAGAGCGCATCAAAGACTCTGGAAGATAACAAAAGAATCTGAAACGTCATCTAAATCAATGCAGGCCTCACTAGGTTCAGGAAATATCAACTTACATGATTCAAAAAATAAGAAAGAGACTGGGCGATAATAGAATCCCTTGAAGTTCTCCTAGGCCAAAACCACAGCTGATCAAAATAAACACAAAGGGTCGTCTCATCTCACTTTTCCCAAACATATCTTGATGAGCCCAGAGACTTTTGGGAACACATTCTGTAGCCTGATGAGAGAAAAGTGGAACTTACTGTAAGGTGTGTAACCTGCTACATCTGGCATAAAACAGATTTTCAGAAAAATAACATTTTATCAAGCAGCCAATTTGGTGGTGGCAGAGTGATGATTTGACTCTGCTTTGCTTCTTCAGGATTTGGATGACTTGCCACAACTGAAACAACGATGAATTCTGCTCTCTACCAGAACATTCTAAGGAAGATTGAATGTCCTTCTGTTTGTGAGGTGAAGCTCAAGTGCCCTTAGATTATGCAGTATGACAACAATCCAGAGAGCACCAGAAAGTCCACCTCTGATTGCCTCAAACACTAAAAATGAATGTTTTGGTTTGGCCTAGTCAAAGAATAGACTTTAATCTGATTGATTTACGGCAGCATGACCAAAAAGAGACCATTCATTGTTGAAAACCGTCTAATGTGGGTATATTAAAGGATCTCTGCAAAGAAGAGTGGACCACCAATTCCTCCTCAGTGATGTGTGAGTTATCACAAACACCTTTTGGCTAGCAAAAGGTGATACAACCAGGTGTTAGGTTTAGGAGGCAATTATATTACACACATTGGCAAGTAAGTCTGAATAGGTTTTCTTCTCAATAAATTAAATCACCATCTAAAGGAGTCGTGTGTAAGATTGTGGCCAAAACTGGTTCTGCAATCACTTTCAAATTACTGTAGAGCGGTGTATCCCTCCCGACTCGAGGTTGCCAGATAGGCTGCAGGAACGTAGGCTGCTACAAGGAGCTTCAAATGGCAAGTGACGAGTCCTACACAGTAAGTTTTTTTTCTGTTAATTGGGTTTAATTATGACAGAGAAACGGGCTCTAATAATGCATTGCTAATGTTAGCAATTACGACTCACCGTTTTTATTTCCCAAACATTTACTTTTCAATTCAATGACCCTCCTCCTCCATATGCGCTAACGTAATGTTACTTTGCACGAACATGCATAACTTTGTTCGACTTTCATGAATATTTGAAATGTCCATTTACAATAAGTACAAGTTAGCCAAACATAGATGAATATTACCTGTCCAGGATTAAATTAGCAACATTGGTGTCTGTCTTCAAATTCTTCTCTGTTTTCATCTTGCAAAGGCATTTCCTTCACAAATCCTTGTTTTATTTTGGACTTTGTCACAACGTATTTCTGAATGATAACGAGGTCTTTTAGGTGACATGAAATTAGTCATTTTTTTTATCGGAAACACTTTTGTAGCTGCAGCTGTAGTAACTAGAGCAGAGCTGGCAACCCTAATGCAGAAACACTACTGACTTTGTGATTGGTAGATAGGTGGAGGGTGGGGCTTCAGGCCAAAACACAAGATGTCACCATCAACATTAATTGAGGGCTGCAACATCACTTTTTAAATGACAATATCCTGGCCGTACTACTGTTGTCAGTAATATAAGTATTTGAAATGAACATGATTTCTTAATGTCTAGTGACATGTCAGGGCCATTTTATGATTAATTGAAATAGATTACTTACATACAGCTCCTTTAAAAACAGCAAGTTATCCACTGATGTTAAATTTTTTTGGATGATCTTAAACATTTGCGTGTGACAGAAAATCTCAACCAGTAGAAAATGTGAGGGACAAACAATGTTTAAAGCACTGTAGATAATGGTCTGATTTAAGGTAATGTTTTGGTTTAAACACCCACCCAATTTCTGCTCTTCCAGGCTTCTTACTAACAACAGAAAATGACACTTATCAGCAAAACATTTTATTCATGTGATAAAAAAGAGGGAAGTTTAAAAAGAGGAACTTTTGAACAGAATACAGTAATAATAATATAATTGCACAATGATGAATGTTTCAGCTTATGTTAGTTTAAAAAAAACATCAGCTGCAATAACATGAAGGGTAAAAAGATGAACAAATATGCTTGTTTGTTCATCAACAGTCAGGCGCAGGGTCACAGGTTCCTTCCTCCGGGTCACCAGTGTGAACATCAGTGTTGTTTTCATTCTCAGTTAATTTTTCACTGTTTGGGTTCTGATCGCCAACCTGACAGTTGTCAGGTTTTTGATTGCTGCCATGATTCAGTTGTGCATATTCCACTAGTTTCTGTTAAAACACAACACTCAGATTAAGAAAAGAGTAAAAAGGAGTAAAAAAAGAAATCTGAGTTAAGATTCTAAAACAAATCATATTATAACAGTTTCATATGGGGAGTTATCAAAACAAAACCTGTCAACATACATTAGTTACTTAAATACAGTTAAAGAATTGAGAAAGGGTCCAGAACATGCTCCATTATTACTACAGGGAGGTTTCACAGGACTGATTGGACATTGTTTAAATGTGCAGCAGTACTAGTTCTCAACTGTTTTGAACTTTGTGGAAATGTCTAAAGAAAAAAAAAGAAAAAGAAAAACTCAAAACAAAGGTCTCTTTTTTGTCTCGTAAGTCCTCTGAACTGTTTTAGCCAAGAAAAAACGACTAAGAAGGAAAGAAGAGTAAAGATAGGTTTGGAGGAAATGATTTAGCAGAAATGTAAGAAATAATACGTCTTTCACAGGAGTATGCTTTGGCCGTTGTGGCTGTCAGAAGTTTAATTACATATCACTGTTAGTGGGGTAAAAGTTATTCAATTTAACATCAGAAAATTCAAAGAAAACATGAATTATAGAGACAAACACTGGCTTTCAAAAGTCTACCTAGGTAAAATTTCAAGTTTTTGTGATGTAAAAATATACTCCTCATCATATGACATACATACGTATACTTTCTAATATCCAACCAAAAAACAACAAAAAATCAGTTGAAGAGAAAAATGTATAAAAGAAAAAATATATAATAATTGTTTAGTGTTCCTGGGTACACACCTGCAATCAATATGATTGATTTAAGTGTTCTGAAACTGGAGATTTCTCCAAAACTGATAAGACGAGACAGAAGCTGCCCTAGGAGGTTGCTGAGAGGTTGGCTCCACCACTGTATAACACTAGGCCTACAATGAAACGTGGTGGTGGCAGCACCATGCTCTGGGTCTTCCAATGAATGAATGAATGAATGAATGAATGATACCTTTATCATTTAGGGTATATTTCATATTTTATTATCTTTATAAATGGAAGTGGGAGTCTTGACAAGGTTGATAAAACCAAGAACAGTTCTAAATATCAGTCAGTTTCGGCTGCAAACACAGAAGTGTCATGTAGAAAATTTGGAGAATTGTGCAAGCTGAGCAGAAAATTATTGACCACATCAAGTTGTGAGTAGCTTATAGACACCTCCCAAAAAAGACTGGTTGCTTAAAATGTTATCAAAACATGGTTCAACAAAGAGTTAGTTAAAGGGCATGAATGCCACTGCAAAAAACGATTTTCAAGAAAGTAAAAATCACTTGTTTGTGGACATTTTTTCGTATTTTTTAAATATATTGTCTTATTTCAAGAAAGATTTTCAAGAAAATGTTCACTTGTTCCATTGGCAGATTTTTTTTAGCTTATTACGAGCAAAAATATCTTGAATAATTTATTTTTTACTTTTTCTGGAGTAGCCTTTTTCCCAGTGTAATAAAGCAAGCAGAATATACAAGATATTTTTGCTTGTAATAAGCTAAAAAAAATCTGCCAATGGAACAAGTGAATATTTTCTGGAAAATATTTCTTGAAATAAGACAATATATTTAAAAAATACAAAAAAATGTCCACAAACAAGGGATTTTTACTCTCTTAAAAATCGTTTTTTGCAGGATTTTGCAGAACACGTGTTTCTTTTTCAGTTTGTTTGTAAAAGATATATTGCTACAAAAAACATGTGGGAAAAGTTTAGACATTATTTTTTTGGCTTCATTTTTCACATCACAAAAACTTGCACACGTGCACACTTCTGAGGATCATAGATGTCTCACCTGGATATTTACAGTTTAATAACCTATCTTTCTCTCTTCTTGTGATACATAGCTGAAAATTAGAGCAAATACTTAAAAAAAAAACCCAGCATGCATGTGTTTAAGGTGTGCATGCATGGCTGACACTAAATCTCACTTACACTATCAGGCACCTCTGGGACACCTGCAAAACAAAGCCAAAGGACACTCTCAGGAAACAAAAGGAGAAGGATATGGAAGAGGACTTACGCAGTAATCACAACTTCCACAAGCAATGCAATGGTTCCAGGAAACAGGGAGCTTCTTGTGATGATTTAAATTACATTGTAACCTCTAAAACAGCTTTCAAATGCAGGCAGGTTTTATGGAGTACAGAAATAGCGTGTTCGCTTTCATATCACCTAAAGACACAGATTAAGCAAAGCCATCCTAAGACTAAACAATGGGCAGCAGTAATCTCCTTAGTATGGGACAATTTAACAGTATGTCACTTAGTTTGAATGAAAGCACAAACAGTTTGTGTGAATTGTTTGAACAGGAAGCTCTTTCTGACGAAAGCAGGAAGTGGCCACCTGGAGACTGGGCCTACTGTTTTAATGGGTCATTCTTTCTCTAACAATGAAATGGTCACAGTCCCGGTTGATCCTGCTTCCTGTTTTTTTTTCTCTTTCTCCTTGATGTCAACACCCCCCCCCCCCCCACTGTGTTGCATGAAAGGATTTAAATAAAGAGTGTGATGGTACCTTGCTGGGAGTTGCGTACTTCACTGTAGGCAGTGTCTGTGCCCTGGTTCACTGATGCTAACATGGAACAAAGTATGAGAATTTTAGAAGAATATTATGTAACGTCATGTTCATTCTATTTTTTATTTTAATTTTTTTTTACCTCAGAAAGAGTCTCACCTTTAGTTGGATCTGCAGCACTTATTTGAACCTCAGTATATTGAGGTTCAGGTTTTTCTGGTAAGATGCTGCTGTTCTGTTCATCTGACTCTGCACAACAGTTTGGTCAAAGTCAATAGAAATCCTTTTTTTTAAACTAAAACGTTTTCTATTTCTTTATCTAAAGTAAATACGGAAAGGTACATTCACTGGTCACTATTAGTTACTGCCATTGACGGTTTGTTAACACAAAAACCTAATAGCTTCAAGCAAACAGCTTCAATTTCGACTTTGATATTTTGATGCTAGCAGAATTTGGCATTGACAACATAAAAAACATAAATGATTCCTGCCTTGTATGAAAGATTCGGGCTGCTGGTTGTGTTGTACTGGTGTGGTGTATATTTTCCTAATAAACTTTGGTCCCCTTAGTACCAACGAAGCATCATTTAAACTCCACAGCCTTCCTGAGTATTGTTGGTGATCATGTCCAGCTATTTATAAGCCCTGTGTACCCATCTTCTGATGCTTACTTCCAGCAGGAAATGTCACAAAGCTCAAATCATGTCAAAATGTTTCTTTATCAGAACAATACTGTAGTCTAAAGGCTTCATCTATCACAGCTCTCAATCCAGTGGAGCACATTTTTGGAAAGTCATCCAATTGGAGATTTGCATGTTGGACATGCAGCAACTGCACAATGCCATACAGTAAATGTGGATCAACATTTCTAATGGAGTGTTTCAGACACTTGGTTGAATATAAACCATGTAAATCAAGACATTTCTGAAGGCAAACGTGGGTCTAATGAAGTACTGGTAAATTGAACCTAATCAAGTGGCCAGAAAGTAGGTCTTTGGTTCCCAGAAAACATGTTTATATGACTACAATCAAGTTGGTAATATTTTCTCTTAAAAAGTATTCGCAGTTCTATTCATTTAAATGAAAGCTGTTGACACATCATACCTACCAGAGCCTGATACATAGTCACTCCAAACACTTTTTCCCATCATGCTTGGGGTGGCTACAAAGGGTAGACAAACACATCAGCAGTGTTGATTAATAAAACATTGTTATCAATCTAGTGTACATTATTCAACTGCTTCACTTTAATGGATGACCAGTGTTACCATTTGCATCAATGACCTCAGCCTGTGTGAGACTCAGTCGCTCTACTTTGGTGCTGGTTGACTTCCTGAAGTGAAGTTGAGACAAAGTACAATCAGCAAGAGAGCCAGTGGGCGTCTTTTACTTGGAATTGATATAAACCGACCTCAGAGAGCATATTTCATCACACCTTAGTGACACGAAACTTTCAAATCTTAACAGTACTAAAATAAATGAATAACACTACATTTTAAAAGACACTTTTCTGTTACATTTTGGAGGATATATGAATGTTGAAATACTGGCTGAAGCACGACTGCCAACCGTTTTCAGCAGAAGACTGACAAAGAAGACCTTTTTAAATGGAATATGGTTGAGTAGATGTGTGGCTTCTTGTCGCAGCATTAATAGTGGGGTGAGCACAACTACTTTCCCTAAAAACCATTTGCAGAAAAGGTGAAGAGGGTGGATTTCCACTCAATTACAAGAAAAAAACAAATAAACAGTTGCTTCATAATCTTGGATTAAAGAGAAGGAAAAACTCAGAACCAAGACAGAAGGTTACAGCTGCTAGGGGAGTCAGCAGCCAGAACATTGAGGTGACTGTAGGTGTTGTTTTTCAGGCAGTTTCTCAGGTAAAAAAATGATTTTTTAAATCATACTTGTTGCCTTTTATGCACCCTCTGTCAGAATTAAATCTTTGCTGATGTTGCTTTAGTTAGTTAAAACCAAACTCTAAATGTTCCCCCTGGATGTTTACCTACTACAATGGGGGAAAGAGTATTTGGCAGCCGCCGATTCTGTAAGTTGTCCCACCTAAAAAGATGAGAGAGATTTGTATCTGTAATAATCTGTAATTTTCATCATAGGTACACTTAAAAAATTCCAGGAAATCACATTGCATGGGTTTTAAAGAGTTTATTTGTATAATGCAGCAGAGGTCAAACATTTCCTGTAGGTCTTCACCAGGTTTGCACACACTGTAGCTGGTATTTTGGCCCATTCTTCCATGCAGATCTTCTCTAGAGCTGTGGTGTTTTGGGTCTGTTGCTGGGCAACACAGACTTTCAACTCCCTCCACAGATTTTCTATTGGATTTAGGTCTGGAGACTGGTTAGGCCACTCCAGAACCTTTAAATACTTTTTACATAGCCACTCCTCCGTTGTCCGGGTGGTATGTTTGGGATCATTGTTATGTTGAAAGATCCACCCTTGTTTCATCTTCAATGCTCTCCATGATGGAAGGACGTTTTTGCTCAAAAAGTCAAAATACATGGCCCCATTCATCCTTTCCTTAATATGGATCAGTCGTCCTGTCCCCCTTGCACAAAAGCAGCCCAAAGCATGATGTTTCCACCCCTATGCTTCACAGTGGGTATGGTGTTCTTGAGATGCAACTCAGCATTCTTCCCTCTCCAAACACGGCGAGTGCCGATTTTAATGTGGTCCCAGCTCTCTTTAGGTTATTGACAATTTCCCCTTGGGTATTTTTGGGCTGTTTCCTCACTGTTCTCAAGAGCATGTGTACCCCACACTGTGAGATCTTGCATGGAGCCCCAGGTCGAGGGAGATTGTCAGGGATGTTGTATTTATTCCATTTTCTAATAATTGCTCCAACAGTTGATATCTTCTCACCAAGCTGTTTGCCTATTGTAGATTGGGTCATCTCAGTCTAGGTCAGGTGTACAGTCTTGTCTCTGATATCCTTAGACAGCTCTTTGGTCTTGGCTATGGTGGAGGTTGGAGTCTGACTGTTTGAAGATGTGGACAGGTGTCTTTTATACAGATAACAAGTTTAAACAGGTGCCATTATTACAGGTAAGTAGTGGAGCATAGAAGAGCTCCTTAAAGAAGAAGTAACAGGTAAATACTTAAAGACTTATTTTCTACACCATTATACAGAAAAATCATACAATGTTATTTTCTGGATTTTTCTTGTACATTCTGTCTCTCACAGTTAAAGTGTACTTTTGATCAAAATTGAAGACCTGTCTCATCTTTTTAAGTGGGACAACTTGCACAAAAGGTGGCTGCCAAATACTTTTTTGCGCCACTGTATAGTTAGGTTCGACAACTTTATTTTCTTGTTGTCGGAGCTAAATAAACATCATGTGGAATATCGGTATTGTTACCCTTAAAACTACAATATGTGTAAAAATAACCTGAATATTTTAGGGCCAAACGACATGTATTACGAAAACTGTCGAGGAACTGGAATTTGAAGCCTGTTTCAGAAGACACACCATGGCTGCATATCAGGGTAATACTGACGCCATGGTGTGTCTTTTGAATGCACCGTGGTGGCATGGCGGGGCTTGAATATTGCGCCATTCGTGGCGGCAAGATTGATAGTAATATTACCGCAACGCCATACTTGACCACTTATGAATGACCAAAGGCTCTCTGATGCTGCCTCCGCTTTGCGGCGAAGTGGCTGTTTTCTTGAAACAGGCTTAGATGACATGACAGATGTAGTCCGTGGACTTGTGGGAGTGGGAGTGATGACACCGCCCAGGGCACATCAGAGGAACAATGCTGGTCAGAACTGGAGTAGAGATTGCCTCTGCCTGATTTCTGCCAGAACTGTGTTTTTTTTTGGATGATAATGTTTATTGCAATCAGTTATGAATTATAGTGCTGAATAACAAGCAGACTAAGCTCACCACAGAATGCTTCTAAATCCCTGAGTGATGTACCTGTTTGTTAGGTCTTCAAGCTATAGGTTACAGACAACGTTCTTTCACTTCTAAACCCATATTTAAAAGATCTTCTTCATTGTGTTTTTGTACTAGATACACACCTGAGCTAGGTGCTCCTTTTGTATCACTTCAGCTGTGTTTTCAGCTGCCTTGTAGTTGCTTGTGGTTTCAATCTTTCAAGCTTATTCTTAAAAGGTTCTTAATTTTGGAGAAGGAAATAACTATTATAACCATTGCGAACTACAAGCCCAAACACAGCTGAAAAAGATATGTAAAAATCATGAAGATCCCCGCCTCTCACCCCATGACAGCTGGAGATAGGCACCAGACCCCCCCCCCCCGCCCACAACCGTGATGAGAGGTACAGAAAATGGATGGATGGACCTTTGGATAAGTGCATATGAAATACCACTTACACTGACAAGTTGCCTGTTCTTTTCTTCTTAAACCTCAAACGCCGTGTTTTTAAGGCAATCCCAAGGGCGAAGGTGAGAAGTAGGATGCAGAAGACTATGATAGTTGCTTTCTTCCACCCTGCTAATTTCACTGCAAAAGATATTTTAAAGTACCTTTCAGTAATACACTATGTTTCATGCTTAGAACAAGTATACATTACTCACAATTATGAATATTTATCCTTTACACACTGTATAACGTTTTATGAGCCAAAGATGTAACCCACCTCCAATTGTGACAAAATCACTCCTTTTGAGTTCATTGGCTGGGTTTGTGCTGGTACAGTAATATTTTCCAATGTGTTTTCCATTGGCATTAGATATGTTGTGGGATTCTTTCAATTTATTTGTAGACAAGGAAGCAAGTGGACCAGGTGACTCTTGGTGGTACCATGTGAAATTGATGGGATGACTGCCTGTCTGTACAGAGCAGACAAGTTTTATAATTTGCCCCTCGGTGACATCCATGCTGGGAAGAACAGTCAACTCTGGTTTTGAGACAGGCTCTGCGCAACAGAATATGTGTTAAAAGCACAGTTCTGATTTTCTGAGAACAAAAAACAACAACAAAAAACACCACTTATATCATGCTTGCATTCAACGTACCAATGATAGTGGTTGACCTCAGTAGTTGCTGCCCCATTGCTATTTTAGAAGGGGAACGTGGATTGTTATTTGCATGGCAAAGAATGTTTTTTAAATCTGAGGTCTTGGAGACTTGAGGTATATCAAAGATAGCCTGTTCCTCAGATCTGCTCACTTCCCTGTTCATTACAAGTTTGTTGGGTGCAAACAGGGTGTATTTGATAGGAAAGGTGCCTGTGTGACTACGACAGATCAGTTGAAAGCTCTTGCCTAAAAAAATCTTGCCCCCGACCACACTCAGCACAGGATCTGAAACAGGTACTGAGAATAAAAACAAGACACGTAAGAAAAGAATGAAAGGTAAGTCATTATTTGTTACACTCAAAGGTTGTATGTGCTAACTATCTGTCTGGTAGTTGCCAAAATACACCACAGTATCACCAGTTTTGTTTCTTTCAGTAATTCCACTGAAAAAGGGATACACATGCATTATATGGATTCAGTTATGGACAAAGAAACATATTTCAAGCCTCTGTTTCTGTTGATTTGGATGATTATGGCTTTTTGCTAGAAGCTGGCTGTTCACAGAGTGCTGTATCCAAGAATAGTCATGAAAAGGTAAGTGGAAGGAAAAACTGGGAGAAAATGTACATAGGCAACAGGGATGCGCTTCAAAATGATTGTGAATTAAAGTCCATCCAAGGGTATGAAGGAGATTTAGTTGGCATGAACTACAATTGGAGTCAGCTCTTCAAGAAGCACTACCCACAGATGTTTCCAGGACATGAGCTACAACTGTCATTACTTATGTTAAGCTCCGGACCACAAGTCAAAAGAGCCTTACGAGGAATAGGGAGAAAAAGAGCAGACTGTTGCTCATTGATCCAAAGGGAATTTTTTTAAATAGATGAAAGTAACTGTTGCATTTCGTCTGGAAATTAAGGTCCCAGAGGCCAGAGGAAAAGTAGAGAGGCACAGAATCCAAGTTACTCTAGGTCCAGTATGATGTTTCAACACTCATGCCTTTACCACAAGGGTATCTCATAAAACGAAGATATTTTTTACGGTTTGGCCTGTCATCCACAGAAAAACCAAGATTTACGGCACCGAAAACAGATCTTTTTGAAAACTCTGGACAAAGTGAAGATCTGCGTTTTCACCGTTTTAAGTGTTTGTGCGTGGACAGAAATAACTGGAGTTTTCAGCTCCGCAACGTCACTTTCAGTGACAAAAATGCTCCGACATCATTCGTTTGACCTGTGTTTACACTCAGAAACAGCATTTATGCCCTAAGAGATGTGTTGGCATCATTGATTGTCCAATCGCTTTTTGTTTTCTTGTTTTTACAAGCTCAATTAGTGCTCTATATAGAAGTCAGAACATAGAAAGTTACTCTAAGTGGATAGGATTTGGGGGAACTACTGCCCCATACAGGTTTGGCATGTATATGAATGTGCTTAACAACGCACTTATGTAGTTAGGTGTGGATTTTTTTTTAAACCAGGTGGTGAGAATATTTGTTTTTTTTAAAACCCGGCTACATGTGTACATGGTGTCAATCATGATTTGGGGAGACATCTCATCTGCTGGTTTTGTTCCACTGTGTTTTATCAAGTCCCAAGTAAGTGCAACCATTTATCAGGAAATTTAAAACACTTCATGGTTCCTTCTGCTGACGATTTTTATGGAGATGCTGATTTCATTTTCCAGATACACCATAGAGACACTAAACCCAAAAATGTAGACAAGCTAATCGCCACTTATCTGCATGCACTAGAAGACTTACCTTTAGCTTTAATGAGAATTGTTTGGCTTTCCTTATAAAGAGGTAATGAATTACGAAGGCCCTCAGCTTTACAGGAGTAGTTGCCATTATGCTTAGGGTGTGCAACAGTAACAAAAGGGACTGTACTGGTCAATTCAGTGCCGTCTTTGTAGAGATTGTATTTAAAAGTTTTGGGGTCAATCATCCAAGGAATAAAAAAGTTAACTGAACAGTTCAGTCTGAAAGTGTCTCCTTCAAACAGGTCCATCGGCTCCAAAGTCACCTGAGGCTTTGAAAATACCTCTGTTGGATATAGAAAACAAAACAATGAGTACAATATATATGAATTTTATCATATACAGTTCAGCTGCAGTAACAATTTGCTTGGTGCTACATCGGACATTTAGTAGTTAGCAATGCTTGCCTTTGACTATGAGGGTTTTATAGTTTTCTTTTTGGACGTTTCTCCACTCCGCCTTGCAAACAAGCTCTCCAGAGTCCGTTGCTTTAGGAGTAAATCGATGAATGAGGGTTCTACCAGTAGCTGTCTGAAGAATAGCACGGTCCTTTATAAGAAATATTTCAATGTTTGCCAAATGAATCTGTACTCTGCAGACCACTTCTACTATGTCTGGTTCATAGATATCGTTGGGGTTTATAGTCATCTCTGGGGTGATGTTGAGCTCTGCGAAACACAAATTCAAAAGGTCAGGCACACTTCCTCTGTAAATATGGTCATTCCCCAGTGCAAAACTGCTACTTAATATAATCACCTTTGACTTTCACTTGAATCCCGGTGCTGCTGTTGGAGCGTCTGGTGCCTATACCCATATTGATCTCGTAGTCACAGGACAGAAAGCAGTTCCCTATGTGTCTGAGTGTCAGAGTTGTCTCTAAAAAATTGTTGGTGCTTGGTAGCCGCTTTATCCACAGAGGCTGCCCATCTCTAAATGTTTGGTAAAAGTTGAATGTAAGACCTCCTTTTTCCTCTGGAGCGCTGCAGGTGACCTTGAACTCCTCACTCTCGTAGGGTGTTGAATTATTCAGATGCAAAATGGGTGTTTGCATGCCTGACATGAGGGAAACCCACCGAGACAGTGAAAATCAGTTGAAACAAACACACATACGGTGAAAAAGTAATCACACGTGGTGAACCATTTTTAAAATTTATTTACATTTTACAACTTTACATCCCTAAGCTTCAGCGCATTTTTTTTAAGGATTTGATGTGAAAGACCAATGTCAAGGAGAGAATAATAGTGAAAAGGAAGGAAAAGAAAAATAATAGGTTCTATTTTCTTGTTTACAAATGAAAACCTTTTATTGAAATTACATCTCCATGTAGTTAGGCATGTCTTACAAGCCTTTGACATCTAAAAAAGAAATGTTTTGCCCATTCTTATTTGCAAAATAGCTCAAGCTCAATTTAATTAAATGAATGGTGTTTGAATGATTTGTAACACATTTATGACTTCTCATATTATAAACCTGGCCCAGGCTGAATTTATAAAGAATTTTTATGCAAATTTGTATAAGAAGATTCAATAATCTGCTAGAGCAGTAGTTCCCAAAGTTGGGGTTGGGACCCGAGTATGTAAGTCTGGGGTCATGAGCTCCTCTTCAGAAATTAACTTAAATACCAAAAATGATGATGAGAAAGCGTTTGCATTGTATAAATTCTGTAAAAGTTAAAAACAAGGTTGAAAAATAAACACAAGCAAAATAATGGCCAATTCATTAGTTGTTGATGCTGATTGTGTTATCATTATAACACTTTTTAATCTTACTTGGTAAAAATGATTGTAGTTGCAACCAAGAGTCGGGGTCACGACCCTTTTCATTTTTATTATGTTGGTCAGAAGCTGAAAAGTTTGGGAACCACTGTACTAGACTATTGCAGCAAACAAAATACAAATATTTTATTCATTTCATTAGATATAGAAAACGGTATTAGTAGGGTAAATTGTACATTTCTATTTTGCTAAACTACATAAATTTGGATTCAGAAATCATTTTCAGTGATTGTAGAACTCAAATACTTTCTACACAAAAGCAAATGATCAGGCTTCCCTGAGCTTTAAACCTAAAAGAGACACCAGGTAGAGCTGTCCACTCTTCCCTTAAGTAATTTGTGGAAGTAATATATATATATATATATATATATGTATATATATGTATATATTGGATGCTTATATATACTGTGTACATACTACAGTGGGGCAGCCACCGATTGTGCAAGATGTCTCACTTAAAAAGATGAGTAAGATCTGTAATTTTCATCATAGGTACACTTCAACTCTGGGAGACAAGATGTGATTTTTTTCTCTCCAGGAAATCACATTGTATGATTTTTAAGTAACTTATTTGCATAATGGTGCAGAAAATACCTATTTGGCCATTAACAAAAGTTCATTTCAATCCTTTGTAAAGTAACCTTGGTTGGCTATGACAGAGGTGAAACGTTTCCTGTAGGTCTTCACCAAGTTTTCACACACTGTAGCTGATATTTTGGCTCATTCTTCCATGCAGATCTTCTCTGCAGTTGTGATGTTTTTGGGCTGTCGCTGGGCAACACAGACTTTCAACTCCCTCCACAGATTCTTTATTGGAATGAGATCTGGAGACTGGCTAGGCCACTCCAGAACCTTGAAATGCTTTTTACGTAGCCACTCCTTCATTGTCCGGGTGGTATGTTTGGGATCATTGTTATGTTGAAAGATCAAGCCTCATTTCATCTTCAATGCTCTCACTGGTGGAAGGACGTTTTTACCAAAAATCTCACGATACATGGCCCCATTCATCCTTTCCTTAATATGGATCAATCATTCTATCCCCTTTGCAGAAAAGCAGCCCCAAAGCTTAATGTTTCCACCCCCATGCTTCACAGTGGGTATGGTGTTTTTGGGATGCAACTCCGCATTCTTCCCACTCCAAACACGAGTGGCGTTTATACCAAAGAGTTCTATTTTGGTCTCATCTGACCACATGACATTCTCTCAATCCTCCTCTGGACCACCCAGATAGTCTCTGGCAAACTTTAGACGAGCCTGGACATGTTCTGGTTTAAGGATGGAGACTGCAGGATTTTAATCCATGACGATGTGGTGTGTCACTAATAGTAACCTTAGCTATTGTGGTACCAGCTCACCTCAGGTTATTGAAGTGTCCCCCATGTAGTTCTGGGCTGTTTCGTCACCGTTCTCAAGGTCATGTGTACCCCACACGGTGAGATCTTGCATATAGCCCCAGGTCGAGGGACATTGTAAGTGATCCATTTTCTATTAATTTCTCCAACAGCTGATATCTTCTCACCAAGTGGCTTGCCTATTGTAGATTGGCTCATCTTGTGCAGGTGTACAATCTTGTCTCTGGTGTCCTTTGACAGTTCTCTGGTCATGGCTATGGTGAAGGTTGGAGTCTGACTGTGTGAAGGTGTCGACAGATGTCTTTTATACAGATGACGAGTTCAAATGGGTGTCATTAATACAGGTAATGAGTGAAGGATAGAAGAACATCTTAAAGAAGTAGCAGGTCTGTGAGGGCCAGAACTCTTGCTTGTTTGTTTGTAGGTGCTAAATACATATTTTCTGCCTGTTATACGAGTACATTCTTTAAAAATCATACAATGTAATTTCCTATTTTTTTTTTTTTTTTTTTACATTTTGTCCCTCACAGTTGAAGTGTACCTATGATGAAAATTACAGACCTGTCTCATCTTTTTAAGTGGGGCAACTTGCACAATCAGTGGCTGCCAAATACTTTTTTGCCCCAGATAGATAGATAGATAGATAGATAGATAGATAGATAGATAGACAGACAGACAGACAGACAGACAGACAGACAGACAGACAGACAGACAGACAGACAGACAGACAGACAGACAGACAGACAGATAGATAGATAGATAGATAGATAGATAGATAGATAGATAGATAGATAGATAGATAGATAGATAGATAGATAGATAGATAGATAGATAGATAGATAGATAGATAGATAGATAGATAGATAGATAGATAGATAGTCTCCATGCAACAATATCCAGAAACACATACCTGTGACATCCAGTCTCCTGCTGTTGCTGAATTTGCGCTTGTTCATCACCGAGACACAACATTCGTAATTTCCAGAGTCAACTACCCTGGCTGAGTGTATCTCATAGTCGACAGAGTCTTTTGTGGTGTTAGCTGTGTAGATTTGGACGCCATCCCGCATAAACTTGAAAAGGTATTCAAGGTGAGAGACATTGCTGGAGCTGACGCTTGCTTGACAACGTATCGTCACCTTGGTTCCTCTCTGAACCTTGTTTTCAGGCTGGATTTTGAGGCCAACAGTATCTATAATGTATGCTGTAGATGCAGTACAGGCACACAGAGGCAAGGAAATAAAGCAGAGATAAGTCAGGAACAAGTCAGAAGAATGACCTGCTAATTGTCTTCTATGCAACAAACAGAAGCAGGTAGAAGGAAGGAAATAATGTCAGTTCCCATGTTTCTCGGGGAGTGTTTCCAACTCTTTTCCGGCAACACAGTTTTTACAAAAATAAGTTGTTTAGTTAAGTATGACTTCAGGAGATTCAAATAAGTTAGGTACTCTGAAATAAAAATTTAATTTAGTTAGAGAAAGAAAGCTAACTTTTAGCTTTAGTAGCATCATGATTAAGTTTAGCAAAAAACAAACCAAACAAGAGACCCAAAAACTAGCTGATTGAAATACTTTTCAGGGAACCTGAAACAATACAATTTATTGTATATTGTATGTATAACCGAGTTAATGTCAGAAAGTGAGAATAAAAGGTGTATTTCTTTTTATTTGACGTATATCAATTTCTGATTTCTACTGTATAAATTATGTTTTCAGTTTTTATTGGAATTACATAAATACTTGAAATTTCATATATTTTAATGAATTGAGATGGATTTGTAGTTATTTAATCGATGAGCACTTTTATAGTTCCATCATGCTCCTAAAACATACATATTTTAGATTTTTGTTATTATAAGGGTGTTCTGGAAAAACTTCCACTGTAAAAATCTTTCATCAACCTTTAAACAAAGAGACTCATTCTGCTACTAAAGTGAAACATTAAATGATAGATACATATTACTTTCTTTTTCTGCTAAGTTTGGAAATTAATATTAATAAAAAGCTTTCTCTTGTGTTTTTACAGCACACCCAAAATTTGGTACAAGGCACTTGAGGCAGGAAGAGGGTGTGGCGGAGATTCATCATGAGGTGTAGACTTTACGAAAAGCTTTGACAGGAAAAAGTGTGACGAAATAATGGCTTCATTAACTCTAATTATTATTGTTCAACTCATGATGATGGAAAAGATTTTCTCATAACTCATACCTATTAAATAAAATAGATTGAATAAACTGAAAATGCAGTGAAAGGTGCAAGTGCAATGAACAATGTCTGTTCTTCAAACATTCTTATAAGTTCTTCAAATCACAACGATGATAAAACCTACAATGCACTCAGCCTGACAAAAAAGTTTCATAATCAGAACAAACATAAAAACTCACATGACTCTCCTCTGACACTATTCCCTGTATTGGGAGAAAAAAAGAGAGGATGGAGAAGTGAGAATCCAGGGAATTAGTTTAAAATATGTATCATCCTTTTTCGATGAAGAAGCACAGCAGTGGATCCTTACAGATAAGAAGGAGGCTGGGGAGAAGAAACAGAAGCAGGCTGGGGGGTCTGAAACCCATCCTGAGTGAATGTGTTTCGCTGCTGTGAGATCAAAATGCAACTCCTGTGAACAAAAGAGGCAGGCGGACATTTGAAGGGACGGAGGAGGACCTTGGAGTGGGAGAAGAGGAGTGCATAGAAAACAAAGACTGTCTGAGGGGGCGTTGGCACCACAGGCGTGTTGCTTGTCTTATCAGCGTTAACTGCCCAGAAGTTTATGTTACTTCCTCAGGAACCCAGCATTACTTTGCTGTTTTCTTTAGTTGTGAAGAAATGAGAGAACAATAAGATGGACCCGCCGACCCGCTGAACTCACATCCTCCTCAGTTCTGTTTCAGCTCAGGAGGCTTGTTGAAGAAACTACAGCTAAAAAATAAGTTGTTTTTATACTGTAAAACAATGGCAGAGTAATATAACAACTTGTACAAAACTATGTTTTTATTTTATGTATTGTGAAGATTGTACATAAACAACATATACAAACAACATATTTAAGTTAAGCTGCAAAAGGTGTGACAAGGGCTGTGAAAAAGTATTTGCCTTTTCGAGATACGTTCTGTTTTTGCTTATGTTTTGGTTCATCACATCAACTTTACAATCAATCGAAAATAACCTGAGAAAACACGAAATGCAGTGATGATAACTTAATTTGTAGAAAATCTATCAAAACTAAAATAATCGTCCCCTTTTTATATCTTGAATTCAATGTGAATACACAGCCAGGCCACCCACAGTACTGGTTACTGTCACACTTGCATTTTATAGAAACCACCTAAATAAAACCTGTCTGACAATGTGAAGAAGGATAAAATATCTCAAAGAGAAACCCCAATTTACAGAAAGAGATGAGAAACAAAGTTGTTGACATCTGTCCAGGGCCGCCGCTGTCCATACGCAAAGTACGCAGAGCGCTTAGGGCCCCAAGTATCTGGCGGGGGCCTCCAAAAAGGGTTTCCAAAAAAATGTCATGAAACATATTACATTAGCCTATTGCATATAATACATAAATTAGTTATAACAGGCACACCGTTGTTTTTTCTTAATTGTGTAACCTATCACTGACAATTCAGACAAATTAAATGTTTTTATCTAATTTATATAAAGAGCCCCCCCCCCTAAAAAAGAAAGAAGAAAAAACTAAGATGACGCCCGTGCATCTTTTGCTGGTAAGTTCATGTTTTTATAGGCTGCCTAGCAGGTAACCCACATCACCCTCATGTATAAACTGGTTCACAAATAATAATAATAACTACAGGAAATGACAATAAGTAGGCCTGGATAAATGGAAATGTTTGTGACAGTCCATATGGTTAATTGTTTGTTTTTGAAGTGTGTAAAAGATGATCTTTTTTTTAAACAAGTACCTGAAACAAATTGAGTACGTGAAGCACCCCCCGCGCGGCAGCAGGTGAGTGAGAGACAAACGGGAGGAGAGGCGGTTTGAAGCTAAAGCTAAACACGGAGTTTAAACTTGACTTCTGCGGATAAAAGCAAAACTTTTCCAGTCAGCATTGATCCTCTGACACCACCAAGACTTTAAACATCTAACCTAGGATGGTTTTGGTGAGATTTCTTTTAGCTATATCTTATTTTCGGAAATGTATGTGACAAGTTTACAAGCTATTCTGTGAAGTCTAGTATTCTCATGTTGCTGAAACCAGATATTTAAATTCATCCATCCATTTTCTGTACCCGTCATTCCTATGCAGGGTTGCGGGGGGGCTGGTGCCTATCTCCAGCTGTCATTGGGCGAGAGGCGGGGTACACCCTGGACAGGTTGCCAGTCCATCGTAGAGGTCAGTTACCATTATCTAAATTATTTATATTTACTAAATGCCAGAATAATGAGAGAAAAAAACAATTCTTCAGATAAGTATTTTATTATTTTCTTCAAAGTCAGATGTTTTCACACATTTCCTTAATATTTGGTAGCATTGGTCTTTGAAGTGCAAATTTACCTGGGTCAATTGTTTTAACCCAAGTCAATGTGGCTCCACAAGTTTCTCACAATAGGGTTTTGTGATGTGTGATGAGTTTGTTGTCTTTAGCCACTTTGTAACTCATTTGGTGGTGTGCATAGAGTCATTGTCCATTTGCAAAACCTAATGGCACCCAAGATTAATGTCTTGTGTTGTTCCTTAAGTATCTCTACATAATGTTCTTTCCTCATGATACCACTTATTTTGTGAAATGCACCAGTCCCTCCTGCATCACAACACAACATGTTGCTGCCACCTCTGTACTTCATTGTTGGTACAGGTGTCACGCGGTGTGTGGAGAAGGGACCCAAACGCACTCGCTGAAGGAAGGTGCAGGATGTTTATTATAGTGAGGAGATCGTGATGATGGTGGAGACACTGGACATCGGGCAGGGAAGGAAGACAGCAGGAAGACGACACACCATGGGGATTGACAATTACTACTACTAAGGAGGAAAGGCTAGGAGGAAGGAGGAATGATCCGGCCGGGAGTGAAAGGAAGTGAGGGGTCTTAAAGGTAAGAGGTGAGTAGGATCAGGTGTGGATGATGAGACAGACAGGTGAAGACAATCAGGCAGGAATAGGGCTGTCAGGAAGTCATCAGCTCCAACTCAGACCAGCCGTGTCTGATGAGCTTCCTGACAATTACTCCACTCTCCCCTCAGTTTAAAAGACCCTTCCACTCACCTTCACATCGCTCAGTCATCGGTAATCCAATGCCCAGAGCTCCTACTCGTCAAACCAGAAGTCTTCCTCCTACCAGTCGTTGCCATCCAACCTAACCAGTCTCTTTTCATCAGCTCAGCAGCCTGCTCCACCCTGCGCCTTTAATCCAGGGGGACTCCCATCCGCGTCTGGAGCGTCAAGCTTCACCCGATCGCCTCTCCCTGTCCACCGGCGATCCTGACAGGATGACTGAGCCCTCAACGAGCGCTCCAGCGGAGGTAGAGGCCCTTCGGTCTGAGGTGATACACCTCCGGGCTCTGGTGGATCGTCTCAGTGCTAAAATCGACACTCTGTCTGAGGCCCATATCAGGCTAGCCGGGCTCGTCAACACCCTCCAGCAACGACCGTCTTCCACCACCGAACCTAGGATCTGCCTCCCGGATAAGTGGAATGGGTCTGACGGCAAGCCAGACGGTTTGTTAGCCACCCTGGACATGATTTTTGAGTGCCAGCCCTCAATGTACGCCTCCTCTGCTCCCAGGGTAGCTCTGCTCACCTCCCTCCTTTCCGGGCAGGCACAAGAATGGGCGGCTGCCCTCTACAATCGGAGGTCCGTGCTCTGCAACGATTACGTCCAGTTCGTTGCAGAGCTGCGCAAAACTTTTGTGCCGCCCTGCAGTGAAGTGGACGCGGAGACTCAACTCCTTCATCTCCGTCAACAAGACCAGCCTGTTCACCTCTTCGCTGCAGAGTTCAGGACGCTCGCGGCTAAGCTAGCCTGGGGAGATGCGGTCCTGCGATCGCTCTTTTTGGAGGGTCTCGCCAACTATATCCGGGACGAGATGGTTGGCAGAGAAGCTCCCAAATCCCTTGACGAGGCTGTCAATCTGGCTCTCGAGATCGACCGTCGAGTCATGAGCCGCCCTAGAACACCATCCCGTCTTCCACCACTGCGTCCCGCTTCACTCCGCTCAGTTGAGCCCAGCACTGCTCCCGACCGCTCCTACTCCGGCGACAGAGAGGAGCCGATGCAGCTAGGGCATCTGTCACCGAAGGAGCGGGATCGACGTTTCCGGGAAGGGCTCTGCGCCTACTGTGGGTCGCCCAAACATCGCCGCCTGCAGTGCCCTCACCGACCGGGAAACGACCAGGCCAGGTGAGACTCGGGGGGGTCTTACCTGGCCCGACAGGACCAGCTCGCTTCCTTCTTCCTGTCCAGCTCATTCATCGCAATCCACAGCATACATTCGGCGCTCTGCTCGACACTGGAGCGGCGGAGAATTTCATCTCCACCCAACTAGCCACGAAGCTCCAGATACCGCTGGAGACCCTTTGCAGTCCAGTCCCGGTGACTTCCGTCGACGGACACCCCCTGCAGCCCTACCCTGTCCGACATCGCACCATCAAGATCCGCCTGTGGGTGGGGGATCACACCGAGCTCATCCAGTTCCTCGTCATCGCTTCCTGCTCCGCGCCACTCATCCTGGGCTATCCTTGGTTCCATACACACGATCCGCACATCTCCTGGTCGGCGCAGCGGATACTCAGCTGGGGTCCCGACTGTTCAAAGAGGTGTCTCCGTCCCCCATCGTCAGCCCCGCTCGAGACCATATCGGCGCCCGCCCTGGAAGATATCCCTCCGCCCTACAAAGACCTGGCGGAGGTCTTCAGTAAAAGCCGAGCTGCCAAGCTACCACCGCATCGATCCTATGATATGGCTATCAACCTGATGTCAGGGGCGGAGCCTCCACGCACCCGTCAGTTTCCTCTCTCACAAGCGGAATCAGCCCAGATGGAGACTTACATTGCCGAATCTCTAGACCAAGGATTCATCCGCCCATCCACTTCTCCAGCATCGGCCGGCTTCTTCTTTGTTAAAAAGAAGGAGGGGACGCTGCGTCCCTGCATCGATTACAGAGGACTAAATCAGGTCACCATAAAGGATCGCCATCCACTCCCCCTGCTGAACACTATTCTGGACTCCCTTTCCCATGCAACCATTTTTACTCGGCTCGACCTCCGGAATGCCTACAATCTGGTTCGCATTCGAGAAGGGGATGAATGGAAGACGGCGTTCAGCACCCCCTCTGGCCACTGGGAGTACTTGGTGATGCCATTCGGTCTCTGCAACAGCCCAGCAGTGTTCCAGCGACTGCTCAATGATGTGCTGAGGGACATGCTCGGACGGTGGGTATTCGTATATCTGGATGACATCCTGGTCTACTCCACCTCTGAGATGGATCACGTCCGACATGTCCGAGCCGTCCTTGAGCGCCTCCTCCAGAATAATCTATTCTGCAAATTGGAGAAGTGCGCTTTCCACCAGTGCTCCACCACCTTCCTAGGCTACGTCATCTCGGCTGAAGGGGTAGCCATGGATCCCCAGAAGGTGGCAGCAGTGAAGGAATGGCCACTGCCCCGGACCCTCAGACAGCTCCAGTCCTTCCTTGGCTTTGCAAATTTCTACAGACGGTTCATCCGGAACTACAGCACGATTGTTGCTCCACTCACCAACCTTACAAAGTCGACCGACCGGCCACGCTTGTTCAGTCTACCCCCCGAGGCCCGACAAGCGTTCAACCAAGTCATCACGCTGTTCACCTCAGCTCCCATCCTCATCCATCCAGACCCAGCCAAGACCTTCATCGTCGAAGTGGATGCCTCAGAGGTTGGGGTCGGGGCAATCTTGTCCCAACGCGGCCCGGACCAGAAGCTACACCCTTGCTGCTTCTTCTCTCGGAAGTTCACTCCCACACAGCAGCGCTATGGGGTTGGTGACCGTGAGCTTCTGGCGGTGAAGTGGGCTCTGGAGGAGTGGCGCCATCTGCTCGTAGGGACGTCCGAGCCATTCCTAATCTGGACAGACCACCAGAACCTCCTCCACATTCGTAATGCCAAGCAGCTAAACCCTCGCCAGGCTCGCTGGGCGCTTCTCTTTGAACACTATAACTTTCACCTCTCCTACCGGCCCGGTTCCAAAAACGGTAAGGCTGACGCCCTCTCCCGTCAGCACTCCCAAGCCACCGTCCCGATTCAGCCAGATGCCATCATACCCCCCCACCGCATCTTGGCGTCTCTCCAGTGGCCGCTGGAGGACTCTATCCGATCGGCACTGGTTCAGGAACCAGCACCGCCGGAGACACCACCAAACCGTCTCTACGTCCCAACCAGTTGCCGCCAGGAGGCTCTGCTTTGGGGTCATTCTTCAGCCATAGCCGGTCATCCAGGCATTGCTAGGACCCTCAAATTCATCCGCCGCGCCCTATGGTGGCCCACTATGGCACAGGACGTCAGCAGCTTCGTCGGCGCTTGCACCACCTGTGCCAGAGCCAAGTCCACCACCCAACCACGATTGGGACCCCTTCGACCTCTACCTGTTCCAACTCGCCCTTGGTCCCATATCGGGGTGGACTTTGTGACGGGACTCCCCACCGCAGATGGCTTGAACACCATCGCCACCTTCGTAGACCGTTTTTCCAAAGCGGTCCACCTCGTTGCACTGCCTGGCCTGCCCACGGCCAAAGGAACAGCCGAGCTGGTCCTGGAACACGTGGTGCGGTTGCACGGCTTCCCCCAGGACATTGTCTCCGACCGTGGGCCCCAGTTCTCCGCTAAGTTCTGGAAAGCCTTTTGCCGTCTTATCGGAGCAACTGCCAGCCTCTCGTCCGGCTTTCATCCGGAGACCAACGGCCAAAGAGAGAGGGCCAACCAGCAGGTGGGAAAATACCTCAGATGCTTCGCCTCAACGCAGCCCTCCACCTGGCCGCGTGCGTTGCTGTGGGCAAGTTGACCCCCCCGCTTCATCGGCCCGTATCCAGTCCTTCGAAGCATCAACCCGGTCACATACCGTCTCCGCCTTCCAGCCTCCCTCAAGGTCCACCCGGTGTTCCACTGCTCCCTCCTCAAACGCCACGTCACCTCGCCTCTGTCTCCTCCGGCAATCTCCCCACCCCCCCCCTCGTTTCATCGACGGTGGTCCGGCCTACACAGTGAGGCGGATTCTGGACTCTCGACCCCGCGGCAGGGGGTACCAGTATCTGGTGGATTGGCAGGGCTATGGTCCTGAGGAACGCTCCTGGGTGCCACGTCCTGGACCCCTCCCTCGTCTCTGACTTTCACAGCTGTCATCCAGACCGTCCAGGCCCTTCAGGAGCCGGACCTAGAGGGGGGGGCTCTGTCAGGAAGTCATCAGCTCCAACTCAGACCAGCCGTGTCTGATGAGCTTCCTGACAATTACTCCACTCTCCCCTCAGTTTAAAAGACCCTTCCACTCACCTTCACATCGCTCAGTCATCGGTAATCCAATGCCCAGAGCTCCTACTCGTCAAACCAGAAGTCTTCCTCCTACCAGTCGTTGCCATCCAACCTAACCAGTCTCTTTTCATCAGCTCAGCAGCCTGCTCCACCCTGCGCCTTTAATCCAGGGGGACTCCCATCCGCGTCTGGAGCGTCAAGCTTCACCCGATCGCCTCTCCCTGTCCACCGGCGATCCTGACAGGGGCAGCGTGACAACAGGACTCGTTTCATTGTGTATAATGACACTCTCTTACCAGATATTTTGCTTTGGTTCAGAGGTTGATCTTCAAATTTTGCTCTAGAACACGTTCATCTCTGGGACACAGAAAAGTGTGATTCCAGTCTACAGCAATAATGGACTACACTGAAAAAATGGCTTTATTGGAACACTGAATACCGATTAAATAATCGGAAGTGTGACTGAAGATAAAAACTGAAATAAAAAAGATGTAATTTTAACCAGAATGCCGACTTTATTTAATTAACAAAGAGAACCGAATTGTGATGATTGTAACTTAACCAGAAATGTTAGTTCAGGGCTGGATCCTGTGCATGCATCACCCTCACATTACCCGTCAGGAGGAGGAGGTGCATTTGATTGTTGGTGTGAACGGCAGGAAAGCTATTGTTTTTTATTGGTTTGTGTAGTATAATGAATGCATATGTGTTCGTTGTGAAAGTTAAGAAGCATCACAAGACTTGTATTCAGCACACATTTGTTAGCTGATACTTGCTGACTACAGTGTCATGAATTAGTTCCAAGTAATATGGATTGGTGGGTAGAGTAGTGGGCTTGTAATTGGAGGGTTGTAGGATCGATTCCAGGTTCTGCCTGTCACATGTTGATGTGTCCCTGGGCAAGGCACTTAACCTCAAGCTGACTACCGATGACCACACCCAGAGTTGCCTACGTGTCCGTGTGTGAATGTGGCTCCAGTGTAAAGCTCTTTGAGTGGTCAGCATGACTAGAAAAGTGCTATATAGGTTCGGTCTATTTACAAAATTAGCTTTCACTTAGTCCTATAATTAACTTCAGGCAATGCTGATGACAGAGTTGAACAAGCAACATATTATTCTAAAAAGTGTTGATGGGGTTAAAAACGTTAACTAATTAATTTCAATCAACATGAATTACTTAATATGTAATTCACTGGATTCATAACCAGTAAATACATAAAATTTAACAAATATTTTACGTTAAATACAAATTTAAAAAAAGGTGTTTGAATTTAACACAACTTTCCAAGTGTTTTTTGGCTGTGAAACTTAGGTAAACTACTGAAAAGTGGTGGTTAAAATGTACTCAAATAAACTGAGTGAAAATTTTTACATAAATCTTATTGGTTACACAGTTTCATTTTGCATTGTAATAAATATAGCCGCTGGAAACATTGTTGATTAACATGCCTCTGTTTAATAATTGTTTCCATTGCTTTACCTACAGAACTTGTCACATAGGTGAACACAAGATGGTAAAAAAATTAATATTTGTCTTAGCTCTTAAAGTGACTCACCTACTTAAAGTCTCTACCAATGTTTGGTTGCATTTATTTATTTTAAAAGCATATTTGATAATCATCACATTTTAAAAGTTCAGAATGAGACCCTGTTTTTGTTTAGCAGCTTCCAGAACTATATTAGTTAATCCCACTGCAGAGCACAGATTTAGCTCAGCTTGTCAGCTCAAATTTGAACAGAATTGGACAGTCTAAAATTATGGCTCAGAATTCTGCTGTACACGCCTGAGTAAGTGAGGCTTGTAATGCAGAATTCATTCAACTGATTCAAGGCAAACCTATCTCCCCCTCTAGAGTATTCCGCTAGATGAGAGGTGGTGATGTCAAAAAAATACATAAAAACAAGCTGGATTTCTGAATTATTACTGACAAATATGGCACCAAATAATTGTTCTTCTTTTATTTATATTCCAAACTTTTTGCATCATAAATTTTGGATTAATTTCTGTTCTTGTTACATTAACTGCTTTCTTCAGTATGTTTCAGCTCTGTGTTAAATTCATCTGCAATTCTTCCTCGGATTTCCTCAGTTGTATATATTTACAAAGACTTGGAAAAATACTGACACCCCTTTTTTGTCACATTGCAATTTTTCACATTACTCTCATCAACTTCAACTGATTTACTGAGATTTTATGGGATTAACCAAATACAAAGAGCATAATTGGAATGTGGTGGGGAAATGATGCATGGTTAGCCATTATACACATAAATATGCCTTTATCTAAACCAATATTTTACTATTTATTCTTTAAACATTTACAAGTCTTTACATCTAATTCCTCTTCAACTCCTCTGGCAATACTCAAAGATCACTACTGCTGTTAAATTATTTCAAGCTTAGACATTTAGCTTGAAGGAAATTATTCCAGCTCTCCACAACTACTTTGCATTTTAGCAGAAAACACAGAAAATACATTTTCTTTAGGTATTCCTGTTATGTACAGTTCCTTTTTGAACTGAAAGGGATCTTTTTGTAATTTCTTAAGAAACATGTGTTCAGAAATGTTCAAAGCATGCTGCTTCATGCTCCGAGTCACTCTAACCCTTTTCACAACAGTAAAAAACTATGTTTTATCTTGCAAAAATGGACTTTGCACCTTATCTTCTATGCCTTGTCTGACAGATGTGAAATGGAGCCATAATTGTCACATATGATGTAAACTGATGTTTAGGCAAGTGTTAATAGCCCTAACAAGTCACATTTAATAAAGAAGGTATCGATAACATAATAAATTGTGCATGAGCATATAATCCCTAGCTGTAACCACTAGGCGGTGTTGAAGACCAGCAGAAAAAAATCTGTTTGCAAACTGCTTGCTCTTTTCCCAACATTTCCTGCATCATGCTCCCAGTCCTAGTCATGCTCAGTTTTATTCCAAACTTATCAAGAAGCAAATATCTTCACAATCACAATTTTTATTTATGTATTTTAAGCAGAATTAAAACAATTGTCTCAAATAAATACCCTAAAACAAACTACAATCTCACTCAATAATCATTCCCAGATAAACTTAATGGGTAGAAGTAATAACAGAGGTATGCAGTGATTAGCAGCATGAGGGGTAATTTCTTGAACGTCAGTTATATTTAGACATCCAAACAGATACGGTGCCTTGCAAAAGTATTCACCCCCTTTGACTTTTTTAATATTTTGGTGACTCTCAGCCTGGAATTAACATGGATTGTTTGATCATTTGCATAATTCAATTTACAGAACATACCCCCAACTTTGGATATGTTTTTTATTTATTTATTGTGAAGCAAACAACAAATAGGACAAAATAACAGAAAAAGTAAATGTGCATAACTCTTCACCTCCCCTAGAGTCAATACTTAGTAGAGCCACCTTTTGCGGCAATCACAGTTCCAACTCGCTTTGGATACGTCTCTATGAGCTTCCCATCTTACCACTGGGATTTTTGCCCATTCCTCCTTGCAAAACTGCTTCAGCTCCTTCAAGTTGGATGATTTGCGCTTGTGAACAGCACTCATGTGTTGCTTTAGCAGTGTGTTTGGGGTCATTGTCCTGCTGGAAGGTGAACCTCCATCCTAGCCTCAAATGACGCACAGAGTGATACAAGGTTTGCTCAAGAATATCCCTGTAATTAGCACTATCCATCTTTCCCTTAACTCTGACCAGTTTCCCAGTCCCCTTTCAGTGCTGAAAAACATCCCCACAGCATGATGTCGCCACCACCATATTTCACTGTGGGGATGGTGTTCTTTGGGTGACGTGAGGTGTTGGGTTTGCGCCAGACATAGCGTTTTCTTTGATGGCCGAACAGCAAAATTTTAGTCTCATCAGACCAGAGCACCTTCCTCCATACCTTTTGAAAGTGAAAATGTGCCTTTTTGTTTTTAGCTGAAAGTAATGGCTTTCTTCTGGCACACTCTGCCATAAAGCCCAGCTCTATGCAGTGTACGGCTTATTGTCGTCCTATATACAGATACTCCAGTCTCTGCTGTGGAACTCCGCAGCTTCTCCAGGGTTATTTTAGGTCTCTGTGCTGCCTCTGTGGTTAGTGCCCTCCTTGCCAGGTCCATGAGTTTTGGTGGGCGTCTCTTGGCAGGTTTGCTGTTGTGCCATGTTCCTTCCATTTGGTTATGATAGATATGATGGTGCTCCTGGGGATCATCAAAGATTTGGATATTTTTCTTATAACCTAACCCTAACTTGTACTTCTCAACAACATTGTCCCTTACTTGTTTGTAAAGTTCCTTGGTCTTCATGGCAGTGCTTGGTTAGTGATGCCTCTTGGTTAGGTGTTGCAGCTTCTGGGGCCTTTCAGAAACGGTGTGTAAATGTAATGACAGATCATGTGACATTTAGATTGTGCACAGGTGGACATAATTTCACTAAATATTTGTCTTCTGAAGGTACTTGGTTGCATCAGAGCTTTTTATGGGCTTCCTAACAAAGGGGTTGAATACATACGCACATGCCAATTTTCAGTTTTCTATTTCTAAACAATAGTTTTTTTAATATATTCTTCTCATTTCACTTCACCTACTTAAACTATTGTGTTCTGATCCATTACATGAAATCAGATTAACAAAATATTAAACTACCCCACCTTTCGCCCCGTGAATGCTCGAGATAGCCACCAGGCCCCCCGCAACCCTGCATATGATGGACGGGTACAGATAATGGATGAATGGAAAATATTGAACTTAATGCTGTAATGTATCAAAATCCGAAAAAGTCAAAGGAGGATGAATACTTTTGCAAGGGACTGTATGGGGAGGATTAAAAATCAGTCTGCTCACTGTACTGTCATGGTTATGGATTACCTTGAACGGCAGTCCACAGAGAGTCCACAAGAGTGGTATGTGTCAAAGTCCTGAAATAAGAAAAGGTAAGTTCTATTTTTAACTAAGAGAAGTAATTTGCATGTTTTACAATGCACATTGAACACAAATATAAATAAAACACTTTTGTTTTTTCTTCCATTTTTCATGAGCTACACTCGAAATATTGTTCACAAATCTGTCTAATTCTGTGTTAGTGAGCTTTTCACCTTTGCCAAGATATTCCATCCCACCTTAAGGGTGTGGCATATCAAGGTGCTGATTGGAAAGCATTAATATTGCACAGGTGTGCCTTAGACTGGCCACAATAAAAGGCCACTCTGAAATGTGCAGTTTGATCACACAGCTCAATGCAACAGATGTCACAACCTTTGAGGGAGCGTGCAATTGGCATGCTAACCGCAGGAATGTGTACAAGAGCTGTTGCCCGTGAAATAAATGTCAATTTCTTTACCCTAAGCTTTCTCCATAGGCGTTACAGAGAATTTGGCAATACATCCAGTTGGCCTCACAACCGCAGACCATGTGTAACCCCACAAGCCCAGGACCTCCACATCCAGCATTTTCACCTTCATGATTGTCTGAGACCACCCACCTGGACAGCTGCTGCAACAATTGGTTTGCATCATCAAAATATTTCTGCACAAACTGTCAGAAACTGTCTCAGGGAAGCTCATCTGCATGCTCGTTGTCCTCATTGGGGTCTGGACCTGACTGCAGTTTGTCGTCGTAACCAACTTGGGTGGGGAAAGCCTCACAACTCTGGTGCGTCTCATCACCAAAGGCGACGAGACTCATTACAGGAAAGAGGTCATCCTTCTGACCACGTGGTGCAGGAACAACAACCTCCTGGTGAATGTCAGCAAAACTAAGGAGGTTGTTTTCAACCTCCAGAGAGGCCACACCCATCCCCCACCACTGACCATCGACGGCGCTGCTGTCGAGAGAGTGAGCAGCACCAAATTACTAGGGGTGCACATCAGTAAAGACCTTGCCTGGACCAGCAACACTGCATCACTAGCAAAGAAAGCTTAACAGCGCCTCTATTTCCTGCGTAAACTTAAGCGGGCAAGTGCTCCATCACCCATCCTGACCCCTTTTTACAGAGGAACAATTGAGAGCATCCTCACCAGCTGCATCACTGTGTGGGGCGGGAGCTGCACTGATTACAACAGGAGAACCCTGCCATGCATAGGGAACACAGCTGGGAGGATCACTGGTGCAAAACTCCCCTCCCTGCAAGACATATACACCACCCGCCTCACCCGCAAAGCAATTACAATTGTGAGTGATGCAAGTCACCCCACACACAATCTGTTCAGCCTCCTGCCCTCTGGAAGAAGATACAGGAGCCTCCGCTCCCGCACCACCAGGCTTACCAACAGCTTCATCCACCAGGCTGTGAGACTGCTGAACTCTCTCCCCTCCCCACCCTGAGCCCCAGCCAACAGAGCCCCCAGACTGGCAGTAGTCCAGGAATCTACCTCCACCCCCAAAAAAATCACTCTGGACTCTGACCCTTAAAAATGACTACCTCTACACTATACAAACTGCACACATCGGTTATTATTATTACTATTACTGCTGCCTTTATTATTATTATTATTATTATTATTATTATTATTATTATTATTATTATTATTATTATTATTATTATTATTATTATTATTATTATTATTATTATTATTGACCATCTTCACACCAAAAACCCTCCCCAACATTTATACATTCAACCCAGGCTGCTACTTCACACTACATTACTTTTCAAGTACACTGCTGATACACTTTATTGTTACATTTATATCTTTATTTATAGTATCAGTAAAAAAGTATAAGCCTTAAGCTATTTGCACTTATTTAATATTACTTTAGAGATTAGGATATGTTCTTGCTGTGTCTGTGCACTTTTTTGTCCTTTCCTGTCCTGTCCTGTCCTGTGGGATGCTTGTCTACGCATTGGAAGAGTGAGGAACGTAATTTTAATTCCTTTGTATGTTTAATACACGGGAAGAAATTGACAATAAACCTGACTTTGACTTTGATAGTCTCCACAAAGTTTTGGTAACTGCAGTAATGTAAGAAATGGCACACAATCATCCGGATCCTAAAGGGAATCAAATGGCCTGTTCTTGTATAGCGCTTTTTCTAGTTCTGAGGTCCCAAAAGCGTTCGTTCATAAAAGGGAATTGCCATAAAAGGGAAACAAGACCAGAAATATCTTGCAAGGTACACAGGAAGAATCTATTCAGTGTGTTAAGATCAGGCCTTTGACTCAAAAAAATAAAATGAACTATTTAGGTCTACAATTATTCTTTGATTAAAGGACATGTGTGGTTAAAGCTGTTTTTTATGCATACCCGAGTTTTCTTTTGTAAAAAATTTTTTTAGACACATTTTTCTTAAGAATTGCTACACTACCATTACCATGTTTTCATGATGAGAGATAAGATGAGATTCTTATTTATACACTAGTTTTTATTCTAAATATTCATAATAATCAGAATTTATCTTCTAACTAATCATCTATTAGCTATTATATAGGCAACACTGACCTTTTTTGAAAGCATTGCATTTGCGTTTAAAAATGTTGCTTTACCCTTACTAATGTGGCGCCACAAATCTTAAAATTAGCTATTGTGAGTGATGTGATTCAAATCTATGCTTCCTGATTTGTAAAAATACCTTCTGGAAACATATGTTTTGTCACTTCCCAGCATGAAAACAAGGATTTTAAGTATCTTTTGCTTGTTAGTCTTTCCTTAAACTGCCACAGTTCAGACTATTCAAAAGGGGTTTGGTAACTTCTTTACCCTGATGAGCATCAACCTTTCTTTCAGAAATCTACTGTGATAGGCTTGTGTCGGAAAACTGCAATGTGTTGTGAAGGTCTGACTTTAATAAACTTCCCTTTTAACAAAGTATGGCAGGCAATCAAACCTGACTCCAATTAAAATGGCAAAAAACATTAATATATTCAAAAATATGTCAACATGTAATCCTTGATATCCACATACCTTTTGAAATTGTACTACTCAAACAAGTATAGGACATTGAGTCAGCGTGAAACGTTGAATATGCTCTCAGCAAAAGAAGAAAAAAAGAAGAGGGAAAAACAGTCAGTCAAGGGTGGGAAGAAAAAATAGTTTTTTAAATTCATGGTATGATTCCAGGGGACTAAATTAAAAGCAACTCCTTTACTTAAGCAGGAATCAACACAACCAAGTATAAAACTAAATTAGTTATTCATTGTTTTTCAACCAACTTCTCCCCATTTTGACCCTAAAGAAACCTTTTCCCTCTGAGACCCTCTGAAAGAGTGAAAGATCCTAGCTGATGTGCTGTGGCATGGAGATGTTTCTGCCTGTGGCGCGTCAATCTGCAGGAAGCAGGGAGGTTGTTGTTACAAGGCAATGCTTTGAGGCCACCTGCTCTACACCGCATCCTGTCCAAACTCACATCACTCTTTATTTTACATTGTGTATCTGAGCTCACCTGTCACTGCCACCATGGTTTACAACTTTAGTTAAAAATATTCACTCTCTTTTCTACGACTTATAGCTATTTATTGCTAAATATACTCATGTTTAACTTTCTTATACTCATCTTTTGGTTTTTTGACTTTTACCTTACTTTTATAAGCTTAATCAATAATATATTAAGTGGAAGGCTTGGCTATGAGAGGCTGCCTGCATCCCTCAGGGTTTCAGGCTTAAAAACAGACCACATACCCCAGTTTTTTGGTCCACCCGCAAGGTCCATGGAATAACAAAGAAGAGATGCAAAGAAGAGACATGCTCACTGTTCCATACTGCAGAACATTAGAAGTGAGCTTTAAAGGATGTGTGCATCACAGCTTAGGTGGTTTTAACACGCATTTGATACATCACATGCATCCAGGGTGTACTTAGTATCTAAACCTACACAGGGGCCTTTTCTGCTGCTGATGGATATCCCCAATAAAAAACATGAGCCCAAGGTTTCCTAAATATTACCACTATTTCTTTCTGTTTTTGATAAAGTAAAATTAGAACCACGCTGCACAATAACCTTTAACATAATACTCCATTGTTGTTTAAGGGAGAGCATCACATGCTGTGTGATTCTCAATAGTTATCACACAGACCTAAGAACAAAGCAACACAGAAGACAACTTATTCTCCTTACCACAATTTCATGGTCCACATTTTGGTTACTGGCCTTTTGGTATAGTGGTGTCATTATGGTTTAACGCATTGATTGAAAATGTGTTACAGCTGACTAATGATCTGGGTTTCAGCATGTTGCTAATAGAAATAAAAAAATCAGGAGTACGGTGACACCCACTGGCCAAAATGTAAGTAATACATTAAAGTATTCTTTAAAATAAAGACGGGACATTATTGTTAGTCTTGAATTTTTTTTTTTTGAAAGCTGTTTTAACTGGTCAGCTCTTTGAAATGTGAAAATCTGTTAACGTCTCACAAATTGTTGGGCATAAACTGTGACTCAATAACTTGAAGACCAGTGTTGATTGTTGCATGGACAGTGTGGGCTGAAGCCTCTGCTTTTATTGGGCCCCCAACCATTCAACATGCAGGAAATTATTTTACTATCCGGTTTTGGATAAAGTGCAGTACAGTCGCACGCCACACATAGCAGGTAACATAGTCTTCCTATTTTCAGCAGTAAGCATGGGGACGCCTACCTACCTCATGTGGGCGCCAACTCCCCGTTGACTAAACATATGAAAAAGCAACAGGAAACTTGTTCAGGGCACAAGTGATAGTTAATTTAAGATGGATAATTTTATTCTTCTCATTCTTGTGCCCTCCTCTTTCAAATGCTACCCTGATCAAACCTGTGCTATACTGTAGAAAGCAACTCCACCTCTCTTGTTTCTTGAAGACTTTTCACCCATCCAAAAGGCTTATTCAGTTCTGAAGGCTTCTCCAGATCACCGGCTCTGTCAAATTTTCACTTGAAGTTTAGTTACATCAGAGCACAGGACATGTGCCCCAAAAAATTAAGGTCTTTGTCTCTAAGGGCATTTACTATCAGGCTTATTTTCTGTTCCTTTTGGAGTAATGGCTTAATCTCTGAGTAGCCTTTTAGTCCATGTTAGTGCAGGACTCGTTTCACTCTGAATAACGACTCTCTCCTAAGCCACTTCAGCTAGCATCATATTATTTTTTAAATTTTTTGTAATCTAAGTGTATGTAAAATTCTTACTTTGAAGTCTCTTTTAAATTCTCTGATAAATACGTCCTTATTCTGGTAGTTAGCTCTTAGAATTTTTTTTGGCTTTCCCAACAGCCTAAAAATGGAAAGGTTTAGTTTGGTTTAATATCAGACAGTGTAAAAATGGTTATTTGTCTCATTAAACAATGTATGTAAATATGTGGTTTCAACTGTATATCTATCATGGAGACATGGTGTCTTTTGCCTTTGTTCATATCTCAGTTTACAGTATGACTTTCCAGAAATGTTTAATGCAAGAATTACTTATCGATATGGTTGTGTAGTGGTTTTAAAAATTCTCAAAATAACTTTCTCTTCTAAATATAACCTAATCAGGATGAAAGCTAGAAGAACAGACAAAGACAAAGTAAGACAAGCAAAAAAAGCAGGCAAACAGCTATAGATAATGGTGGTATGGACACCAGTCACAAGGAAACTCCTCTTATGCATATTAGCATGGGCTATTCTTGGAGCTAAGTGCTGACACACTAAAGTCCACAGAATTCTGCATAGTGATGAGAGAAGACAGGGAGAATCCTCACGATCCTTCATGCAGGGCTATTCTGAGAGCTCCGATCTCATAGGCTGACACAAGAAAATGTTCAGGCAGCCAGTGTTCTGGAGGGAAGAGGTTTCTGTTTAGTGCAAAAACAGTGTAACTGTAGAGCATACACAAATATGCATTATGTTCTGCAATTAGCCACTGTGATAAGGTGCAGTGCAACTTGATCTTGTAAAATTACCACCCCTAAAACAGTACTGCAATCTTAGTTTTGCATAAATTTGATGTTGAACATTTTACATGAGGTCCTTTGCTGATTTATCTTCCTGTGGTCAATAGTCAGAGAGGAGGATATCACTGTGACTCACAAATAAGTGTGCGCATGTATGACTCAGACAGGCTTACACAAGTTTCAATTTTAGTTTTTTGGGTGAATTGCTGTTTTTTATTCCTGTACACTGTGAGGATGTGAAACCGAAGTCAAATGCCCTGTTTAAGCCCATAAACTTGGCAAGTAAAGCTGATTATGATTAAGTATTGTCATTAGGAGACAAAGCATTATTTTTATAGCCAAGTTGATGGTGCTTAATATTGCCATGTCTCTTGATGACCCAAATCAGTCTCATGCAGTTTTTAACTGACGTTTAGATAGTGAGCCATGGGTCTTAGAAAATTTCCTTCAGCTTCATCTAAACAATATTTGAGTTTCAGTTATTGACTGAATCATTTAGAAAGGCACACTCATCGCACAACTTTAGACGCTAACAATGAACCCTTCAGGTCAGCAACGTCAGCATCATATTCAAATCAAATTAAGGTGCCACATAAGACATAACAAAGTTACAAAGATGTTTATTATCATGAGCTAGAGTGCTCTCCCAGTCCAATACAAAAGGTTCATGCTGTAATAAATTGTTGAATAGATTATTAAATGCTCTGCTTTCTGGTGTTCCTAATTTAATTGTAGCTCCACAACTTCAGAACCCAGCTGCAAGAATACAGATGAGGACCAGAAAAAGGGCTAAAATTGATTTTAAGGTTCTCTTTATAGTATTTAAAACTCACAACATGTGTTACGTCATGGGTGTTCAGCTATATTCCTAAAGTGTTGGTGTCCTGCCAGCTTCAGATGATCTCTTCTTCAACACAGCCGACTGAAATGACCAACTACCTCCTCAGCATGTCACACTATAGAGGGCTGCTAACGAACGATAATTTGATTCAGGTGTGTTGAACCAGAGGAAGAACTAAAACATGCAGGATACCGGCCCTTGAGGACTGACGTTGGACACCACTGTCTTAGGCCTTGCTATTTATAAGATTTGCAAGCCCCTCAGGTCTTCTGTTGAGACCTAAAGTGAGAGCCAAAACACGGTGTCTTGTTTGTGCTGTGGCCCTCAGCAGTTTAACAGCTTTGCTGAAGGGCTTAGGGCAGCCGAGAGTTTATTTTGCTTTTGAAAACATCTAAAGTCACTTCTATTCCGCTTGGCTTTTTATTTCAAGTTAAATATCATTTACTATCTTTTTTTTTATTTTTTTATTTCAGTTTCAGTGATTAGAAATTTCAGCAACTGTTATGTTCTTCAGGTATTCATGTTTTTATGGTTTTATCTTTATTTAACCTAAAGGTTTTGGCAAGTACTGCTCTCTCTTTCATATCTGGTAATTTTTTTGATTTGATCACAAATAGGTTGATCTTTGTATGTTTAATGCTTGTTTTAAAGTTATTATATTTGAAGTGTATCTATAAATACCATGTTTGATTTCAGTCTTACCCCAATGCAAGCAGAACCAGAGACAAAGAGATGAAATGAACAGTTTTAATGATGAAAAATTAGTACTTATAAAACTGGCATGAGGAGACCAGGACATAGAGCCAACATGAGAATAACAGAAGAAAAGAAAGGAACAATGAAAAACCAGAAGCTTAAATACTGAGGCAGGGGTGGAAAATTAGGAGTTAGGTGAGCTAATCAAGGGATGTGGAACAAGTTGTGGCAGGATAAAAGCAGGAAAACTAGTTTTTTACAAGTTTTCTCTTAGAACCCCTTGAAAATCCTGAATCTAACCAAGAGAGCGTTTTGATGTTTTTCTGCACATATTTAAGGTAGAGCAGTAACTGTCTTGATAAAGGTCTTTCTAGAATTGCGCTGCTCTGGGTGGCTGCATATTGGAGTGGCTCTGTTGGACAAATATTGAATTTGTTTTTTTCGGATGTGCTGTGAAGCTGGAAGGATTTTTGCTGTTAATTTTTCACTTTTTGATAACTTGTTATGATGCGTAACCATGGCAACAAGGTGGTTTACAGCCGGCCCGGGAGCAGCTGATTAACATTGTAAAAGCCAAAATAATACCTCAACTGAAGCCACAAATCCCTGATGAGTTGAGAAGGAGGAGGTGTGGATGCAGAGCAGGAGCAAAAAGGAGACAGAGAAGGAGGACGTTCAAGCCATCTCTTCCATCGATTATTCAATTCAATTCAATTCAAAAACACTT
This sequence comes from Valencia hispanica, assembly GCA_963556495.2. Lineage (NCBI taxonomy): Eukaryota > Metazoa > Chordata > Actinopteri > Cyprinodontiformes > Valenciidae > Valencia > Valencia hispanica. Next base: position 20,778,814 of record OY747718.1, on the reverse strand, counting down.
TATTGATCCCAGAGGGAAATTAAGTGTTGTTGTAGCTCATATAATTAATTCTTTAAGGGGTTGTTGTGATGCCTGTGGGCAGGAAGGATTTCCTGTAGCCGTCTGTGTTGCAGCGAAACTGAAGAAGCCTCCGACTGATGGCACTCTGTTGTTGTATGACAGTCTCATGAAGAGGATGCTTAGGGTTGTCTATAATCTTTTTGATTTTATGAAGAATCTTTCTTTGCATCATCATCTCCAGAGGTTCCACAGTCGTCCCCAGAACAGAACCAGCCTTCTTTATCAGGTTGTTTAGCCTTTTTAAGTCCCTGGCTCTGATGCTGCTACCCCAACAGATGACGGCTGAAGACATTACACTCTCCAAAACAGACGTGTAGATTTGCAGCATCTTGCTGCAAACCTTGAAGGACCTAAGCTTCCTCAAGAAGTACAGTCCTTCTTATAGACGGTTTCACTGTTCAGTCTCCAGTCCAGTCTGTTGTCAAGGTGAACTCCAAGGTATTTATACTCTTCAACCATCTCCACTTCTTCTCCCATAATGGAAACAGTGTTTGACTTATCCCTGTTTCTTCTGAAATCTACAATCATCTCCTTTGTTTCACATTCAAAGTAAGACGATTGTTTCCACACCATGTCACAAAGCGGTCCACCAGCTCTCTGTATTCAGCTTCTTGTCCATCTCTGATACACCCGACAATTGCAGAGTCATCTGAGTATTTCTGCAGATGACAGGTCTCTGATTTGTACTGAAAGTCTGAGGTGTACAGAGTGAAAAGGAATGGTGAGAGTACGGTCCCCTGTGGTGGTCCTATGCTGCTAACCACCTGGTTTGACACACAATTCTTCAGTCTCACAAACTGTGGTCTGTTTGTCAGGTAGTCATTGATCCAGGCGATTGTTGAGGGCTCCACCTGTGTCTTCAGGAGTTACTGACTAAGCAAATCAGGGAGAATTGTGTTAAATGCACTAGAGAAATCAAAGAACATGATCCTCACAGGGCTGGCTGCTTTGTCCAGATGACAGTGGGTTGGTTGAAGCAGGTGTATGATGGCATCCTCAACTCCAACTCCACGGAACATCTGGAGATGATGATGATGATGCAAAGAAGAATTCTTCATAAAATGAAAAAATGTTGGACAACCCTGAGCATCCTCTTCATGAGACTATCCTGCAACAACAGAGTGTCTTCAGTCAGAGGCTTCTTCAGTTTCGCTGCAACTGAACAACTTGGAGTCTTTTATACATTGCTTACCCATCTAAAGATACAGAATAATTAAAAAATTTCCCGTAGGTAATGATTATATCATTTGGTAATTTCCTCAATGTGTTATGTTAAATAAAATATGTTTACTGGCTGTAAACATGTATGCATGCATATGAAATGCTTTTTACTTGGTTTGATTATGTTTGTCTTAATGTCAAAACATGTAGATAAAAACCAGAATCAGAAACACTTGCATGGAAGCATGTATATATAGTCCTACTGTGTACATATATACACACACATACAGGACTCGCCCTCTATCTGCATGCAAGAACATAACAATGTCAGCATTTTACAGTGCACATGAAAAGCTCCCAGTTTCTGTTGGTGTTGACCTTTGAAGCAGAACTGTGAGTCTGATTTAGAAACATTTATTCTGGTCATTTTGCAGGTTATATCTGGTAGAACGTTCCTTATAAATCCTTTTAGTGGAACATAAAACCTACCACGATGCTTATATTCTAGTATAAATAATAGATGTCTGTCAGATAATTTAAATCCATTTTTCACCCACTGTTTTTCTGAGTCACAGCACAGATCTGCACATGCATCAGAACACACTTTTCTTTCTGCATTTCATTTGTGTAAATGTTTCCCCTGATACATATTTTTTTTCATAATAACCTGGCTTTTTCAGCCACCAGACAGTTGATAGCAATTTACAAATGACCACTGTTTATGTAGAGAAGTCTGGGTTCTTTTTTTTCTATTCTGAGCTTTTTAACAACCCCACAGCACTGATTGAGTTCAGCTGAAACAACAACAGCTCAGCTAAAGACTATAAAGGAGATAACTGTCTGTCTCTGCTTGTGTGTTCATGCTATGCTGAGCCTGTTCCAGATCCTGAGACCTGGGTTAAGAAAATTGTGTAAAATTATAACCCACCTCGGCTAACATTCCAAAATGTTTTCTGCTGGAGAGTTTATGTCCCATACTAATCTCACCCTTTCCTTCACTATAATCAATATTTACATACCATAACACAGAAAACATGTCAGAAAGCGTAAAGTCAATGGCAATTCTTCTACGATAGGCAACCTCGACACCTCACAACCCTCCAATCTTCCAGCTCCCAACTCCTAACTCCAAATTTGGCAAAAAAGTATTTGGCAGCCACCGATTGTGCAAGTTGTCCCAGTTAAAAATGACGAGAGAGGTCTATAATTTTCATCATAGCTATACTTCAACTGTGAGGGACAGAAAGACAGAGAAAAATCCAATGTATGACTTTTTAAAGAATATATTTGTATTATGGTGCAAAAAATAAGTATTTAGCACCTACAAACAAACAAGATTTCTGGCCAAGGTTACTTTACAAAGGATTGAAATGAACTTTTGTTATTGGACAAATGCATTTTTTTTCTGAACTATTATTCAAATAAATTCTTTAAAAATCATACAAGGTGATTCCCCGGATTTTTTCCTTCACATTCTGTCTCTCACAGTTAAAGTGTACCTATAATGAAAATTACAGACCTCTCTTTTTTTTTTTTTTAAGTGGGACAACTTGCACAACCGGTGGCTGCCAAATACTTTTTTGCCCCACTATATATAGTACTTTTCCTACCTGTCTCATTCTAAAGTGGTCTCAACCCCAATAAATGACTGCTACTTATCGTCAAAAGTAAATAAAGCTTGCAAAAACTACTAAATGTGACATCCTCAGACTGTGGCGCACTGAGTGGAGATCCATATGGCCCATGTGAAATTAGTAATTGCATAAAGTGTACTAATTTCATAGGTTTATATTATTTATTTCAAGGGATCATATACTGTAAGCATGCACGCATTGCTTTGCTCAATAAACCGGATCTTTCCAAGTATTCTTTATTCAACAAACATTGATAAAGCTATGATCATAAGTGGACATAGTTTTGTTTTCCTCCCTTAGAAATAAGTAAAAAAAAAACAACAACAAGAAAACAAAGGAGACAACTCTTACCGTACTTTATGCTTTTTCCTTAAATAAAACTGTTACAGAGAAGACCATGAAACTGACAAAACAATCTTGTTGAAACTATTTTTAAAGTACATAACCTAAAGGGTCCTTCAGGTGTGAGGGACTTTGTTTGCACATAAAAGTTAGTATGCAATCTAGCTGTTCTACAGCTTCAACTATTGTGATGTTTCTTCTGTTTTCAAAGACACATTCCATCTTGTTGTAGAAAAATGTACTGGGGGAAAAATACAGCACAGCATAAATCCAAAATGACCTTGGTGCTTTAGAATTGGCCACATTTGGAAACAGTTTGTTAAATGACAGCTTGGTTTGTCTAGTGAGACTGTCAAGTCCAAAATCTGGGTCAGATCAGTCACCCCAGTCAGTCAATCATGCTGCCACCTAAAGGCTGTGGAGAAGAACAGTTCTCCCTGCTGAGGTGAGGAAACTCAAGGCTGATCAGCTGAGTGGAAGCACCTGTCTATAGTGCACAGATTCAGTCTACACATCAGAGTGGATGCAGTAGACAGCAGAGACAACTGTTCAGCCTGGGGAAAACTTAAACTTAAACCATGTTTGCTGTCTTGAATTGACTGAATGAAATAGCCTGCTTAGATTTGATTTATCTTTGACTGATGTTGGTGTTTAAAATATACTGTTTAAAGTGCTGCAGGTGATGCATTGATCACACTCTGTAATTATAGTTTGAAATGTTATAATAGCAAACATCGCAAGTTAAAACCATTTAACAAAGTAACATTTAAACATTAAAAAATATTTGACAAATGAGCTAAAACATGTCATTTTGTTTGAGATTGATAATTGTACAATCCTGTTTCTATTTGAAGGTTTTCAACCTGATATACCTCAAAATAAACTTTGAAGGGGAAACGAGTTGTCCCCATGCTTTTTTATGGTTTACCATGCCATTGTCAAGTTTGGGCAGTAGCTGAACAGATAGAAAAACTTGACAGAAACATTTTATATAATAAAAGTGTAACCACATAAACAGCTGCCATAATGAGGAGGCTGTCTACGTTTTTCCTGTGAACATGAACGGGATGAAAAGATGAGGTGAATTCCTTTGATTTCACCGGTTTAATGGGAGCCACCGGTGAAAAAGGCCAAACCTGATTCGTGTTGCAGAGAATCAAAGAGTAAGATGATGACGAAGGCCGGGCTGCAGCTGCATGGGGTGCATTCCCCCTTCAGATCCCTCTGTTTCTATATCTCTTCATCCTACCTTAGATGCAAAGTCTGAGTGACAGCTGTAGTTTAGAAAGAGAGAGTAGTGGTGTGGTCTGATCTGTGTCCAGCTCAGGCTCCTGTGGGAAGTATATGAATAAAATCTACTTATTAAAGGCCTATCAACAACCTTAGAGTGTACATTCTGTTCAGTGTGCATTCTGTTCAGTATGCATGTGCTTTGTGAACATCAAAGAAAATGTTCTATCATTTTTAGTGACATTTCATCAAAGAAATAATTCCTTGTTAATTGAACAGAGCTACAGAACATTGGAAACTCAATCTGATATGGATTAATTTCGGATTTATGCTCCTCACTTGTTTTTTCATGTCTGCTCTGTATATAATACATGTAATTCGCTCAAAGTTGCATCCTACATCAGGTGCATTAGGTGCAACAGCAATGTTTCTGACATTCAGAAAAAAATAAATTCAGATTAATCCAATTCATTCCTATCCACTCCAATACAATATAATCACTATCAGATTCAATTTTTATAAAGTCAGACTCCAAATTATAATAAAATTAAATCAAATTTAGTTCCTCATTTAAAACCCGTTAATAAATTAGGTATGGAAGACTCTTGACCCCACGTTATCTTTGGATTCACATGTTAAATCATTGGTTCGTTCTTGTTTTTATAATTTGAAAAATATCGCGAAGCTGAGTCCAATTGTGTCACGATTTGAGATGATCATTCATGCCTTCATCTCATCACGTCTCGATTACTGCAACACTGTTTTTACCTGTCTAAGTAAAAAATCCCTGGAACGTCTGCAGGTTGTCCAGAACGCTTCTGCAAGGTTAATCACTAGGTTGCCTAAATATTCACACATCACCCTTTTATTAATCCACCTGCACTGGCTCCCCATTCACTACAGGGTACATTTTAATGTCAAAACCGGTTTTGACATATAGAGCTCTGAACGATCAAGCCCCATTTTATATCGGAGAGCTTCTGCAGCCATATGTCCCCAGCAGGTCCCTGAGATCCAGTGATCAGGACCTGCTGGTTACAAATAGCCCTTTTCCATTGAGGCAAAGCTGGAGCTCCCGTGGCTCCCGTGCTGACTAAGCTCCGGTGTTTTCGTTTTCGATTCCCGCGAGCACCAGCTCCGAGAGCCAGAAACAGGTGCTACTCTAGCACCACTCTTGTGTGGGGCCAAAGCGGAGCTATACAAGCAGTCACTACGTCAAGGGGGAAGGGGGAGGGATTTACAGCCTTCACAGTAGATGACCGCCATATTTAAATCCAGACTGCTCGGAATGTTTTTTTGTTGTTGAAAACATGGATAGCATCAAGACTACGTCGCCTATTACGACGTTGCCTTGTCGACAGTAACTGCAACAGCGATGCCTTTTGCCGCTGTATCGCAACAAATGCTTGTAAAGCGACGATTAGCATCTGCAACCAGACGAGGTCATCCATTTTTGTTGTTATGGTTTTCTTCTTCTGCGTCTGCTTTATTTTCGCCGTGCAGCTTCCCGCGTGATTTCTGAAGTGACGCTTCGATGACGCAACACCGTAGCTCACGGTGGCTCCAACTTGGCTCCTTGTTATGGAAAATGAAGGTTTTATGAAAGCTCCAGCTCCGAACAGGCTCTCAGTTCTTTGCAATGGAAAAGGGCTAAAAGAAAACTAGGCTGAAAACAAAAGGTGACAGAGCCTTTGCAGCAGTGGCCCCCTCCTTGTGGAACTCCCTTCCCCTCAGCCTGAGATCTGTGGACTCTGCAATCTCTTTTAAAAAGCAGCTAAAAACGCATGTTTTTAAACTTGCCTTTGATAAGTTTTATTTGTTTTTCTGTCTCCTGTGTTGTGTTTTATTGTAAAGCACTTTGTGATTTATCTTGAAACGTGCTATATAAATAAAGTTTTACTTACTTACTAGAAGCAAAGAGCCAGGTGTTTGTTCCATGTGCAAAGAATAAGCAAAGTTAATGACGACGACTGAGGCCACATCCACACTAAGCCGGTACGTTCCCTATCCAATATTTTTTTTTCCTTGTTCTAAAAAAAAATTCCGTAAACACGGCGTCGTCTCAAGAAATATCTGCGTCCACACGAAACCACTGAAACTGACTAAAATCGGGGTAGTATATATGCCAGACCAGTTTGGGGTGCTGTAATTCTGCCACAGAGATACACTATACTCGGAGAAGAAGACTTTGAGCATGCGCATAACCTTGCGCGCTGTATACGAACCAAGAAGAATGAATTTATAACAAAGCAATAGACTTTGCTGTAATAAAGCTAGTAGGCTTAGTAGCTTCTGCAGCACGAACGAAATCATGTAGTCCGCCATTATAGTTGTTGCAGTTATGTGTGACGCAGCCGAAACGTGATGTGATGACATCGTTTCACAAAATATACGGATTGGCTGTACACACGAAACCGCAAGGGTGTCGTTTTCAGATTTATTCACTTTTGGACCCTGTTTCAAAAAATAGCGGTTTCAGTCTCCGAAAACGCCGGATCCGTGTGGACGAAACGCTAATACAATAAAAAATGTATACGTATACAGCGAAACGCGTCTCCGTGTGGACGGGCCCTGAGTTTCAGGGCTTTGTCCAGAAGAGAAACAGGTCTAAACACACAAGCATTTTATCAGGACGGAAGATATGGGTAACTTTAGAGTGACCAGCTGTCCTCTTTTCCACAGACATGTCCACATTTTAAGTGCGGTCAGCAGGCATCAGGGGGGATTTCATAGATTTATGAAAATGTCCGGGTTTTCATCCTTTTTTCAGGGGGCTAATAAGCATGGGCCTACATAAATTGACTGGTGCAATGCATGCAAAACAGCCTCTCTCTCTCTCTCATTTGACATCCAAACACGACCCATGCACAGGAAAAAAAACTAAAAAGGATTTTATTCTTTTAAAAAGGAATGCTGTTCTGGAGGTCAGCGGAGGGAAGCTGCGGCACTGGAAGAAGGGCAAGTATGGCAAGTTAGTATTAGGCAGCAGGATTTTGGATATGTTTCTTTGCAAAACAGTTGAGGTGCTTACGCTGATCCGGGATGAGGAGAGCTTGGAGAGGTAAGTGCTGGCAGCTCTGACACTGGATGGCAGTCAGAAAAGCAGCACCAACCTGAGGAACAGTCTGGAGGAAGCAGACACCTTTCAGGGAGGAGTACATCGACGAGGGAGGCTCAGGAACCAGCAAGGGGGCCAACAACAGAAGACTTGAAAGAAACAGGGAGGCTCGGAATCAACAAGAAAACCAGCAATGGAGACGACTTGGGAGCTGCAAGGAAGACCAAACGAACAGGTAAGGTTCAGTTCTTTAAAGAACGTTGAAAGCAAGTAGAGGCCTGATTACCCCTCTGTGGAGTTTAACCATCTAGCGTATGCTTCAGGTAACCGCTCCCCTTTTATGCTGCCATCCTAATTCGATCAGATCTGCAGCAGCTGTTGCAGCACCTGCCTGGTACACCCTGCAAGAGAAAAGGTGAAGAGAAACACCAATCTGCTCACATGGACGGTGAAGCCCATGACTTCCGGAAGAGTGTGTGGATCACGTGACGAGGATGCGCACGGAGGTTTTTTGGTTGAAGCTTGTTTGAGAAGCGAATGGTAAAAGGACATTGGGAAATAATAAGCTGAAAACGAATGGAAAGGATAAAAGTCTTCTGATGGTTATTTACAAAAGTAGTCATTGATTTTTATATAAAAAATTAATTGGAGAGGAGGAAAGGTAATGGAAATTGGGATAATGTTGTTGAAAAAAGGTTGAGTGAAACACATAAAACATTTATCCCTATATTCACAGACGGATCAAAAGAATCAGGTAAAGAAACAACAGGTTTTTCTTTTTGGATTCCAAAATTAGGTGTATATAATAAAAGTAGAACTTCTAATAATCTATCAATATACACAGTGGAAATGTTAGCTATTTCTTTTAGTTTACAGTGGATAGAACAAAATGGAATTAAAAAAAGTGTTATGTTCAGATTCAATGTCAGTATTATCAATTAAAGCATTATCAGCAGATAAAAGACCAGATATTTTACTTGAAATAGATGAATGCTTATTTAGATTAATAATGAATAATTCACAAGTTAAATTTATGTGGGTTCCAGCACATAGAGGGGTAGAGGGTAATGAAGTAGCTGATTATTATGCAAAGCAGGCAACAAAACTAAAAACTATAATAGAGGTACCATATAGTGTGGAAGAGATTAAAGCAATTATTAAGAAACAGATAATGGAACAATGGCAAGAACAATGGATAAAGGAAGAGAAAGGAAGGCATTTATTTAATATTAAAGAAAAGGTGGGGAGAATGGAAAATATTCAAATGAATAATAGAAATCAAGTAATAATTTCAAGGATGAGATTGGGACATACAGGTTTAAATAGTACACTTTATATAATAGGAAAACATAATACAGGATTGTGTGATTGTGGGAATAATAGGGAAACAGTTGAACATGTATTATGTTATTGTAGGAAGTATGTAATAAATAGGAAAGTATTAGAAGAAAAATTAAAAGTTAAGGGATATGGAAAATTAAGTCTAAAGAATCTGTTAAATGGAGAGATAGAATTGTATAGATTAGTACTGGAATTTTTAAGGAAAAGTAGAATAATAAATAGAATTTAGTGGAAATATTAATAGGATACTTCCCACTACGACTCACACTCCCATACAGTAGGTGGCGGAAATGCACCTAAAGTTGGTTGCCACCCTCCAATAAACAAAAGAAGAAGAATCTGCTCACATCTGCACAGAACCCAAAACACTTGAGTATACACTTTTTTTATTGTTGTTTTGAGACGGCTGCTTTTTAATTATATTATTACATGGAAAAGGCAATAACAGTTGATTTCTCAGAATATTATCTTAGATTTTTGTTTAATCTTTGTCTAGTATGATTTACAAAATAAACTATTATTGATACTGGTATTTTTTTTAATTCGGAAGAGTAAATATTTCTAATTTTAATTAACTTTCAAAGATTTTAAAGTCATTTTTGTACCTACTGGTAAAGCCTTTCTGAAGTTTGTTACTCAACTATACCACATGGAGAATGCAAGCTTTAAATATCTTCGAATCAAAGGTCTTGGCCCAGTCCTGAAACACTTTTAGGACAGGGCCAAGTGTCTTTTTTAGAGAAATCAAAATATGGTCACCCTAGGTAACTGAATGACAGTAACGGTTAATTCAGTGGCTTTGTCCATGAAAGGTTCGGAGATATAGATAGAATCAGAGGGCTAATTGTGTCTGCTATGGAAGGAAAACAAACTGAGAAACAACAGAATGGTAATGAGTGTAATAGTTAAGTTCATGGTTGCTTCCAGGAAAGAACCACAGGTTAGGAAAGAAGCACTGGGCAAGGCATACTTTCAAGGAAGTGTAAATAACTGAGAGAGAAATAATATAAATGGAGAACCGGGAGGTGGGTCCAAAGGAGAGAACCCTAATAATTAAAATATCTGCCTCTCATTTTACTTTAAGAAACCTCAGGAATCACCCGTAAAAATTAGGTTTGAGAAAAAGGCTTTGTTAAGAACGTCTGGAGCAATCAACTCTTTCTTACTTCTTTATTATATCATGGATTATTTGGACCGTTAAATGTAAACAACATTTTAAGAAAAACCTCTCATGGAACTTTTGGGCTACCTGATAGTAAAGGAAGCCCACTCTGTTACTTTATGTAATGATAAGTTATATTTGTATGTTTAAATTATCAGTTAATTAACTGAATAATTTAAAACTTCAGTTCTAAATTACCAAAAATAAATCTGGGACTTTATTAGAAATTAGATGAAAACACAATGCTTTTTTTTAGTTGAAGTTTATATAATGGTAGGACTTTTATCTCTAAAAACTTGAAAGGCAATATACTTAGAGGACAACATGTATACCAATAACCTCTGTGATTTTAGGGCAGAACACACCTGCTTTGAATGACACATGTCAAAACAGTTGTACCAATTATTTTCTATTATTAGGCCAACTCTCCTGACTTGTCTGTAACACTTCTAGACACTCCTGTTAAGTATTGGTTATGTACCTGATCCAATGGGAGGGCGACAATAAAAACACAGGAATAATGTTAAGACTGAAAGAGAGACACTTTCCGCATGCTAAATCAAAAGCACAACCTTTTCACAGGAAAAAAAGATTATTCTCTTAACCCACTCAGATCCCAGGGGAAAAGCCCTCAGTCAGGTTCTTTTAACTAAAGCAAAGCAGAAAGCCCTTCACATGCTGCTCAGATCTGGTCTGCACCAAAGACCACGGATGGCACAGAAGACCATCAATGAAAGGACATGCTGCGATAGTTTCCAATTAGTATGTATAAAATCTCATTGTTTTAAAGGACTAGCACTTCCCTAGATGGGTTTCATGAAACATTGTGGTTTCTTCCTGCTGCTTTTTAAAACAAATGTGCGCGTGTGTGTGTGCATGTATTTATAACCACAGTATGTGTGGTCAAATCTTCAAGATGAAATTTTGCTATTAGAGTTGATTTCATACTGCATTTTTGTCAACTGAGAACATTAGTTTGGACAGTTTGGAATGTTTGAAGTGAAATTATTATCAAAAATAGCTGCATTACCTGTAGTAGACGGATCACGATCAAGAAATCCCAGACAGGCCCCTTTAAGCACACTGAAAAAAGAGAATTGGCAGGTCTTTGAATTTGCAGAAACGAATCTAGTAAATGCTAAACAATCTATATATGTTTATCTCGTTTACATGGTTTAATAAAATAGAATTTAAGTAATTATCAACAATACTAGATTTACAAATTTTTTTTGCATTGGTGGAAAGTGACTGAATTATATTATTGAAACCCTCATAATCATGTTTTATCAACACCGCAAATGAAGTAATATATTTAAACACCTCAATGAAATGTGATTGGACAAGCTACAGGACTCCCCACATTATGGTCTACACACCAAGCCAGTGGTAGCGGTAATGCACCAAATTGTTGTTTGCCAACTGCCATAAAACTACAAAAGAAGAAGTAGAAGAAAGAAAGAAACTACAAGTAGCTTCTGACACACACAAGGTGAAATATTGAAAAGGTAGGCTAAGTGAATTAAACCATTTTAGGCAACACATTTAAAAGAAATGTGTTGCATGATGTAAGAAAAGTCATGTTGTTGTTATGTAATACGGGTTATACTTTTTGGGGTTTTCATACTGCTAGCTAACACTGGTATTAGCTAGGTTGTAATGCCTGAAAATAGTTTAGCAACAACCTAGCAAGGAGAAAGCAGCGTTCTCATGTGAAATATTTTCAATAATTCAGCAAGGAGCTAAAACACAACCGAAGAAGCAGTGTTGCCAACTTAGTGACTTTTTCAGACCTCCATAATGACCTTTCCCCCCCAAAAAAAGCGCCTAGCGACAAATCTCGCAACATTTTTGACCACCCTTAATTACTTTCTGTAAAACGTTGTAGGGATTAGAGACCCAGCTTGCTCTACATCCAGAAAGTCCTTTCAGAAGCTCAGAATGGGAATGATCTGCACATGTGCGTCCAGCATGATCAAGCTACATCAACTGACCAATCATAAACCTTACTTGTGTTAGTTTCACCCATTAACAAACTAAGTTTTTTGATATTTAAAATAAATACTAAAGTAAAAAAGAAATCTGCAGGTATATCAGACCGATCTTTCTTTTATGAACCACACACAAACATCGTTCTTCACCTTTATTTATTTATATATATATATATATATATATATATGTACATACAGTGGCTTGCAAAATTATTCCGCCCCCTTGAATTTTTCCGCATTTTGTCACATTACAGCCACAAACATGAATCAGTTTTATTGGAATTCCACGTGAAAGACCAAAACAAAGTGGTGTACATGTGAGAAGTGGAACAAAAATCATACATGATTCCGAACATTTTTTACAAATAAATAACTGAAAAGTGAGGTGTGCGTAATTATTCAGCCCCCTGAGTCAATACTTTGTAGAACCACCTTTTGCTACAATTCCAGCTGCCAGTCTTTTAGGGTATGTCTCTACCAGCTTTGCACATCTAGAGACTGAAATTGTTGCCCATTCTTCTGTGCAAAACAGCTCCAGGTCAGTCAGATTAGATGGACAGCGTTTGTGAACAGCAGTTTTCAGATCTTGCCACAGATTCTCGATTGGCTTTAGATCTGGACTTTGACTGGGTCATTCTAACAAATGGATATGTTCTTTTTAAACCATTCCATTGTTGCTCTGGCTTTATGTTTAGGGTCGTTGTCCTGCTGGAAGGTGAACCTCCTCCCCAGTCTCAAGTCTTTTGCAGACTCCAAGAGGTTTTCTTCCAAGATTTCCCTGTATTTGGCTCCATCCATCTTCCTATCAACTCTGACCAGCTTCCCTGTCCCTGCTGAAGAGAAGCACCCCCAGAGCATGATGCTGCCACCACCATATTTGACAGTGGGGATGGTGTGTTCAGAGTGATGTGCAGTGTTAGTTCTCTGCCACACATAGCGTTTTCCATTTTGGTCTCATCTGACCAGAGCACCTTCTTCCACATGTTTGCTGTGTCCCCCACATGGCTTGTGGCAAACTGCAAACGGGACTTCTTATGGTTTTCTTTTAACAATGGCTTTCTTCTTGCCACTCTTCCATAAAGGCCAACTTTGTGCAGTGCACGACTAATAGTTGTCCTATGGACAGATTCCCCCACCTGAGCTGTAGATCTCTGCAGCTCGTCCAGAGTCACCATGGGCCTTTTGGCTGCATTTCTGATCAGCGCTCTCCTTGTTCGGCCTGTGAGTTTAGGTGGACGGCCTTGTCTTGGTAGGTTTACAGTTGTGCCATACTCCTTCCATTTCTGAATGATCGCTTGAACAGTGCTCCGTGGGATGTTCAAGGCTTGGGAAATCTTTTTGTAGGCTAAGCCTGCTTTAAATTTCTCAATAACTTTATCCCTGACCTGTCTGGTGTGTTCTTTGGACTTCATGGTGTTGTTGCTCCCAACATTCTCTTAGACAACCTCTGAGGCCGTCACAGGGCAGCTGTATTTGTACTGACATTAGATTACACACAGGTGCACTCTATTTAGTCATTAGCACTCATCAGCCAATGTCTATGGGCAACTGACTGCACTCAGACCAAAGGGGGCTGAATAATTACGCACACCCCACTTTTCAGTTATTTATTTGTAAAAAATGTTTGGAATCATGTATGATTTTTGTTCCACTTCTCACGTGTACACCACTTTGTATTGGTCTTTCACGTGGAATTCCAATAAAAGTGATTCATGTTTGTGGCTGTAATGTGACAAAATGTGGAAAAGTTCAAGGGGGCCGAATACTTTTGCAAGTCACTGTATATATACCACCACAAATGTTGCAAGTCTTCCCACTCAAAAAGTTGAGAGGGAGGTCTGTAATTTACATAGGTACAATTCAACTGTGTGAGACAGAACGTGAATTTATTTCCCCAGGAGATCACCTTTTATGATTTTTAAAGAATTTATTTGTATAATGGTGCAGAAAATAAGTATTTAATAAATAACAAAAGTTTACCTCAATACTTTGTAATGTAACCTGGGTTGGCAATGACGGAGATCAAACGTTTCCTGTAGTCTTTACCAGATTTTCACACATTGTATCTGGTATTGTGGCCCATTCTTTCATGCAGATCTTCTCTAGAGCTGTTATGTTTTAGGGCTGTCTCCGGGCAACACATACTTTTAACCCCCTTCACAGATTCTCTATTGGATTGAGGTTTAGAGACTGACTAGGCCACTTCAGTACCTTGAAATGCTTTTTACAAAGCCACTCCTTTGTTGCTCTAGCAGTAAGGGTGTGCCATACCTTGGGTACCTTACAATTTCAATTCGATTACGATTCGGGTGGTACAATTCGATTATGAAACAATTATTTTTGCAGAACATTTGTTGGTGGTTTATTGCCCTGATTGTAACATGGAAACAGGCACTTACTCAGAGCGAGGGTAAGTGGATGTCAAAGGTTACCTCAAAGCCAGTGCAGATCTTTCTTTGATGTAAAATTAATATGGTCTACAGAAGTTTCTCCTCACCCCACCACCATGACGCAGGCCCAGCACGGGCGAGCACGTGCACTAAATAAACCATTTCCACGGTGCCACCAATCACTGTGGTGCAGAAGCGCATGACACTACGTGCGCGCACACATACATACTGTACCAACACACAGTGTTCATTCACAAAAGAGGAAAAACCACTAACACCTTGACTGGCTTCTACAGCCTGTATTTAAAGGTAGGGTAGAATATCTTTAAGAAACGGTTCGAACAAATAACATGGGGGAAATACAGTATGAAGTTCCCCCCCTGAAGCCACACCTCCAAGAACGGCAATTTGTTCATGAAGAGGAGTAGGTCCAGAGGGTTTGGGAGGGGTAGATGAAAGTTTAATGGATTGGTCAGGATCTAATAATTTTGATTATATATTATCAAAATTAATCAAAATATAATTTTTTTTGTCGCATTTCAGAGGCTACTAAAATTGTTCATTTTATAACAAAACATTTAATTTGGTTGCAACCCCGGTGTGAAGGACATTCGAAGCAATATGATAAAAAATTGCTCCAGAAAAACACCTCCACTAATGTATAAATCCAAAATTTTATCTACAAGATTAAATGAATGAGTTCTGAATCTTTCATTACTCTCTCTCTTACAGAGTATTGATAAAGAAGCTCTCAGTGAGGCCATAGAAGACACCACTGTTGGAATTTATATCCATTAAAGAGCAAGCATCAGCTGATGAACCAGATGACATTGGAGTCACCCTTGATGACATCAGGGTCTTAAAGAATTTGGATAGTGTCGCATTATCTGTGTCAAGGCTATTTGAACTACTGTATGCACTACACCTTGCCTACTCAGCTGACCTCCGCTACACCTTTGAGGTTTTCCAGAAGCTGTTAATGGAACTGGATGGGGGTAAACTCTCCAACAAAGCACTTGCTCTCAAAAACCGTCTGTTTCAGTGACTGGATCAGAGGCTGCACTTCAGCATTTTTTTTAAATGTTCATTTTATGTTACTTTGGTATTGTAACATGTTTTAATCTCCTGACTGCAGGTTTACAGTATTTCCCTTTGGTGGATACATTTTAGAAATGTTTTATGAGACTTTTGTAGTACTTTAATATTCTGGCACAAATTTAAAAATAGCTTAAACTAATTTCTTGCTATGTTTTCAATGGATGTTTACAGAGATGTTTTATATTGGTTATAATTTGAAAATGTCATTTAAACCTCAATTTAGCGAATTTTTATACAAATATAAATTGTTATGTATGAGTATTTTGGATAGTTACTAAATGAATCCTGTATTGTTGTTTTGTTCCAAGCTTGCTGCTTTCAGCTTATTATTTTACTACCTCAAAGCTTTGTTTTGTAGGCAGTCTAGTTTGACTGAGATTTGATACACTTTTAATTAAAAAAAACATATGCAAGTGATGATTTGTGATCATTCACTAAAGCTTTTTCTTATTTGAATATATTATTATTAATTAATTAATTTGTGTACAAAAAGCAATCTAAAATTGTACAAATGTTATTTTTTTGCTTTTATTTTTAAATGGTCTTAATATTTCAGATGTTAAGAAAGACGAAATCCTAAAAACATGTATTTTGTGTTTATTCATGGAAGCGTGTTTTCAATGCACTCACACTGTTCTTAGTTTAACAATAAATGTGTACTTTGCACTCATTCTGGGCCTGTTGTAGTCTGTAAAGATCATTTGATTCACACTTCAAATATCTTTGGAGGCAAACAGTGACTGCACTTAACTTGAAAAAAATCAAGCTGGATTTAGACCTATGATTTGCATACCAGGAACATAATTGTATGCAGTTACATTACACAACACCATTGAGTAAAACTGACGATCAAAAGTAAGTTGGTGTTAAACTTGAAAATATTGTTTGCATGACTTAAAATAATGACATTATTAGTAATAAATTAATGTTATGGCAACCACTAAATATGTTAATTCAACATATGTTTCATGTTTTCAAATACTTCTTATTTAGGAGAGTGGGTAAATTAGGTCAGACTGATTTACTCTGATCGTGTGGGACTGATGTACACAATAAAATCAAGTAAATTGAAAGAACCTTTCTTTCAGTGCAGATTTTAAACAACTCAAACAGAAAATGGTCATTTCAGTGGCACACACTACATCAGCTGCTATTAAACGTACATTGTGACAAGAGATCACAGTCAGGTGAATATTTGTTCTCTGGGGGATACTGGCGGAAATTGTTATATTAAAAAACTATTAACAATACAAGCAGAACAATGTATTTTTCTCTATTTTCTGTTCAAACACCAAATAAAGATGTTTATGTTTAGATCATTTACGGGGGGCATTTATCACAAATGAGACTAAGACCAATAAAGATTGTCAATGGGGAATCTGTCTCTAACCTGTTTTGTTGTTATAGTGACTACATTAAATCAAACACACTGCAGAAACAAACAGCAAAGTGCATCACAGGCCTCCATGTATGATGTCAACACACATCTGTAAGTCACAGGAGGTTTACTGAGTGGACCGCAGCATTTCTATTCACCAAAGATGCTTGTCAGTGCAATGCATATACTTGTAGATAGTCCTAGGTAGAGCAAATAAAATGAAATTAAACCCTATCTGTAATTAATTATAGAATTATTACCACTCTTTATATAGGGAAATAACTATCAACATTCTTTATTGGAGTAAAAATTTAACTTGACAGCTGAATATAAATGTTTAAATCAGGTTTTGTGCCCTTGAAAGTTTCACAGTGAATATTAAAAAGCATCCCAGCTTTTAAGTGAATTTATGGTCTGTGCAATTCTGAGCTTTCTCTCTGCACTCATCCCCAGAGGATGAATGGACTGTATTCAAATAGATTTGAACAAATGAAATATGTGACAGACAAAAAAAAAAGTGTCAAGGCAAGACTTCACCAAGAAGAGCACACCGTCTTCTGTAGAGACTCGAGAATAAATAAGGAAATAAAGTGCCAAATAACTAACTAGTAGACAAATTTAAAAACATTTTTAAAGCTACATTGTAATCGTTTTTTGTAAAACTAGAATATATCACGAAGGAGCAAGTAATTCCTAATGCCAGAAGTAGAAGCAGAGAAAGGATTTGTATAGAATAAATGAGTTAATACTAAATTGTTTTACTCACCTTTGATGCTCTGCAGCCAACATGGTAGCCTCCATCCAAAAGTGCCAGATTTAGTCATTGTAGCTAATTTCTATCAGCAACCCCCGGGCAGTTAATGGTTTAAAAAAGTTTAATTTGTTTAATGAAATCATTCAGCAACAGAGGAATCAGACAATGCAATATTTCATGTACTAGTGAAGTATCTGAATATTTAATTTTGTTTTTTTCCAGCATAAATATTTAATATAGTTAAGCCGCTATAATTACTGTATGACTTAGACCTGACTTAGACCTATCTAATATATTTATAAGCTTGTTAATACTGTTTATTCTTTATACTGATTCTAGTTGGGTCTTTCTTATTTTTGTCCAACTGGTCAGACAGAAATTTGTCTGTGACATACTGTAATCATGGCATTCATGTACATCTGCAAATTTGTAAAAAAAAAATTGTATTTACAACTTTGTAAACACTTGTTTTAAGGCAAAATCTTAATCTTTTGTTATACCAATGTACTTTAAATCCAGTATAACTAACTTTTTCATGCCGCTATAACTGCATCTGGATCTGTTATTCCAGTCCTTGAAAAAAAGATACAGTTTTATTAACATTGAGAAGCAAAAATTCGGTACCTAACCATTAAGAAATCCTAAACATTCCAGCTATGTGTAAATATACATTATCCTAAACGTACATCTAACGAGTATGAGAAAATATGAGATGGACAAATTGCAGAAAAGTCTTTTATAGGCAAGCTAAAATTAAGAGGAATGAATACAGGACCTTGAGGTACACCAGCATTACTATTAACTAACAAGAAATTGTTCACCTAACACACTATTTTATGCAAAATAGAAGGCAATTCTTTGATAAATTATTAGATACTGATTAGTTAATTTACGTCCTTAAGTGGATAATAAAGACTAATGGATTCATAAGTGATTTCCCTGGCCATTCAGAAGAACTAAAAATGACACCATATATTATAAATTCCATTAACCTGACAGAGTTCTGAAATCAGCGCTGTTCTTGTTCTGAGGACTTCATTTTGCTAAACCAGTTTCCAGTGCTACTTGTTGCATTTAACCTTAAATCTATTCCCACCTTTCCCTTAAGTAAAAACTATTTTCGGAAGATTAATGTCCACTAAATGGATTAAAAACAAAAACTTTACCAGAAAAACAAAGTAATTTATTTCGTAGCCATGGCTAAATCCCCTCTGTTAAAACCTAACGCCTAAAGGTTGTTTCATTCTAACCCTCTTATTGTCAACAAACTCCACCTGGCTGACAGGCCAGCTTGAAGTGTGTATGAGGAAAGGAAGATTGGTCAACAGTTTTGGTTTTAGGAGTTTTCAGTTCTATCACTAATGGAAAGATTATAATTATTTGTTCTCTGGTCAACATAAAGGATTTACTGTACGTGAAGAATGCTCTTCCTTCTGCTCACAGAAAACCTTTAGCAAAGAAAACAAACCACCACAGCCTGATTACCTAAAACAAATGTTAAATTGGAATGCAGCTTTTAATGTATGAACATATTTTAGTTTTCTATATACAGTAAATATTGAATGAGCAAGCCAGTAAAGTTTACTGTTAAACAAAGGAAGAGTTACCATGTACCACATATACTGGCTCTCTGGCCAAGTTGATGGATGGATGGATGGTTTGTGTGGTGAGGCAAAAAGTCTAACCCGGTAGATTTTTGTACTTTTAAACTGATAAATAGCTGGAAAATGCAATTAGGACTACATTTATTCACACCCCAGGCGGATTTAGATTTAACATAATTTTCATTGAACCAAGAATTCTTCAGCTCCCTCGACAGATTTTCTATTAGATTAATGTCTGGATCCTGACTGGGCAACTCCAAAACTTGAATATTACTTCCAGTCTGAAGAAATATGTCAGAAAGATTAAATGATTATTTTAAATCTATAACGATTACTGAACCTAAAGTCTAACAGGGGTACGAATAGGCTAATTTTAGTCATACTGTAACTGTAGCCCTTGTGTGCATCTATTTCAGATAGAAATCAGATCCAATTTTAAAGTGATTACAGTTTTAACTGTGATTCTACAAAGAACGGGGAAATAAGCTCAAAGTATCAGCAGATCTAACTGGGAGTTCATCTTCCAGAATTTTAGTCTTAATCTTCTAACTGTGAAGTTCCAAATTACTGACATGAGGTTACCATTCCAGCTAGTGAATGTTGCCTGTCATTCTCACTTTTCAGTGTGAGCCCAATAGAAGTAAAATACTCACTTACATCTGATATGTGGAAGGCACAGTAGTTTATAAATATCTCTTATTAAGACAGAGCAACACACAATATGGCAGTGGAAAGTTTGAAGCAGAGAAAGACCTGGAAGAATACAAAAGTATTTTCACTCTTTTGGTCCCAGATGAAAATTGTGTGCAAAAAAACAAGATTTATAGTTCAGAATGCAGTGAAACTTAAACTATTGCAGAACTCTACGAATAACAGGAGGATTTTGCTTAAAGGCAAAAAAGGACAAAACAAAAAGATGGAAATCTTAAATAACATTAAAAATTCATGCATTTCATAAATACCTACATGTATCTATAGTGATGGTGTTTTTTTCATTAATGTGTGCTACTGTACATTTAAATAATTCAGTAAAACCTGTATTCAGTATATGTTTGTACATGTATTTCAGCAGTATTAAATTGTTTTATATTGCTGCATTGTAGCACTTTATGAATGTTTTTTCATCCACCATATTCAGTGGGTGACTTTACACTGCTATGGATATAGCAGCAGGTAAGTTACTGTGCAGGCTAACCAATCAGGAATTGAAAAGCCATTATAGTGGTTTAAAATATTGAATGAGGAACTGTATAATTATTAATTTATTGTGACATTTTTAGCTCTCTATATTTAGGTTTTTTAAGGGTAACACTAACGTTTTTCAGATGAATGTAAACAAAAAAAAACTAAAAAAATAAATAATGACAAATACACTTTTTCATTGCCTTCTAATTTTACACACACATTTCTATGAAGACATTTGCTATTATTCTCAAAAAATATAACAAAACCTTTTTTTTTTTTTCAAACAAACAACTTATTTTGAATGACTATTACTCAAGTACAAAATAAAGTAATAAACTGATTTATTACATTAAGGAACCGTTCCTTCTCCACTTATTCTTGAGAAAATTACCATATACACCATATCATAGGAAAACTAGTCAGCAGAGCAGAAAATACATAGAAGACTTTAAGACCCAGACTGACACCTGCTGAAGTATACAGTTCTACAATTCATAATAACATCCTCTGTCTCTGATTTCCAATCTGAGATCCAGAGCAAAGACAGAGGATTTAAACTCTCACTCGATGAGAGGACAAAGCACCTCCTCTGATAATAAAGTGGAGCTGGTCCTGAATTATTAATGATAAGTGCTTTCCTTCTAAAGAACAAGTCTCAGCACCCCACAGCAGGTCCCCCAACCTGTCTGGGCCTTATAAAAATCCTAACCATGTCACTTTGTTCAGCTGTGAGTCTGATATCCCTGCATGACTCTGCAGCACAATCATAATCTTCCAGTAGTAGACACTGCTAAGATTTTTTTGATATGATTAACCGTAAAAAGACCAGAGTATTTTTTTTCTATGTCAGTTTATCCCCACAGCCAGAAAAGAAAAGCACATTTTGGGGTTTTAACATTACTTTGAAAGGCATATTAAAATTAGACCAGTCCCCAAACTCATACACAAAACATCATGATTGTCCTCTAAATTGTTTCTGTCTGTGGTTCTGTCTATGTTTCTGGGAACAACCTTTAAATTGAAATTGAACTGAATTCCAGGATGAACAACAATACCTATGTCAAATTAGGATACGTTTGGATGGGAGAGCAGACAGTAAATCAAAAGTAAAACAACACAAGACTACAAACAAAACATATAACAGTAAATTACACAAACACCCCAAAGTCCTGGCATAAGGACATCAATCAATCACATCAATCAATCAATCAATCAATCAATCAATCAATCAATCAATCAATCAATCAATCAATCAATCAATCAATCAATCAATCAATCAATCAATCAATCAATCAATCAATCAATCAATCAATCAATCAATCAATCAATCAACCAACCAACCAACCAACCAATCAATCTTTATTTAAAAAGCGCTTTTCATACAAAATTGCATCTCAAAGTGCTTTACAGATTAAAACTCCACATAAAACCACATTCCCATCCCTCCCCCACAGAATTAAAAACATGATCTCAGTTATAACCCCCTCCCCCCAACCCTCATGCACATAACCTTAAAAATATATAATATATAATATATAAAAGCAACAATAAAAAGGACACAGGGTCGAGTTCAGATTAGCCAGGTAGGGAAACGCCATCAGAGGAGCCATCTGCACCAACAGCAGCACATCAACAGCAGCAGCCGAGGCACTGACATAAGGGCGCCCAGAGGAGGCAAGGCCAAGACCCCCACGTCCATACAAGTGCTACCTGGAGAGCACCCAGGCAGCCACAGCCGACCACCGCTCCCGAGGCAGAGGGCTCCCACAGAGGCCGCGAGGGTTCATAATGTAAAAGCAGTTCTGAAAGATAAGAAGGCCCAAGACCATTAAGACTCTTAAAAACCATTAAAAGAACCTTAAAATCAATCCTAAAACATACAGGTAACCAATGCAATTTAAAACAGGTGCAATGGGCTCCTGCCTCCTGGTCTTCATCAGGACACGTGGCGCTGAATTCTGAAGAAGTTGTAAACCTGATATATTCTTTTTGGGAAGACTAGAAAGCAGGGCATTACTGTAATAAATTCTACTGGAGATAAAAGCATGCATCAGGGTCTCCGTGTTGGCCTCCTGTTCTGCATATGATGCTGCATGATGCTGCCTCCTGTACAGAGTTGAGATTGTGTTCCAAGGCTTGCAAGCTTACCCATTTCCCTCCAATTGTTGTCTTGGCCAAAGACTTCAATCTTTGTTTTGTCATACTCCAAATATTAAGGTTGTTGCCCCTGAGTCCATCTGCAAACTGTAATCTTGCTTTTTATGTTGCTTTTCTGTAGTGGCTTCTACCTCTCTGGGTGGCCCTTCAGCCCATGTCAGTACGACTCATTCTACCAAAGAACGCAATCAAAAGCCATTTTCAAGTCATCCTTCTGCTCTTTGAAGGATGAAGGGAATGGTATGCAAAGCATCATGGGATGGAGGAATAAAGTGGATACTTGCACATAATTGTTTGAATAGATGAACATGGCATCTTCAAGCATCTTGAATGCGTTCCCAAGAATAAACAAGACTCATGACTGTTTCTCTTCCTGATATATTAAGCCAATTTCTTTTGATTTTTATGAGTCACAGAAGGAAGCAGTGTGTTTGAGCTGTTGCCCTAAAATGTATCCACAGACGTGCTTCCATCTTTCCAAAAAGTTGTAGACAACCCAAAGCTACAAAGCCATGACATCATAATCTGGACTTAAATTTTTTTTTAAGGTTTACTAATCTTAGTGTACTGTATCTAAAGTTTTGAATTGAGGAAAGAAATGAAAAAAATAGTAAAGTCATCCAAATAATACTAAATAAAAGTTATGAGAGTGACATTTATGAAGAAAAGCTTTTAATTTAAAAATCTTTCTGGACACTCATTAAAATGTTATAGTAAATTCATTCATATTTACTTGTAGTTTCTTTTGAAGCCCAAGCCGTGTGAAATTCAGCTCCTTACGTGAGCTGTCAGAACACTAATTCCCATTTTTCTTTGAAAGGAAGAACATACAGGTATGTGAGAAAAATCTGCAAACAGCCCTGTATTTCGCTCTGAAGAGAATGTTAAAATGCATGTGGTGAAGTGTGCAAAGCAAGAAAGAAGAAGAGACATCAGTTTTCCTAGTCTCCCCTCTCTCCAAGAGTCCCACTGGTTCTGCTAGAAAGAAACAGAAGAATTGTGTTGTTCATACGACAGCAGGAAAATCCCTAGTGATTTTGTCTTAGGGATGATTTCAAAAGGTATCAGAGTTTTCTGGCACGTACCAGAGCAGGTTTCGGTCAGTCCACTGCAGGGAGGCATGAAATATCTTCACAAAAGAGAGGCAACAATCCACCATGCAGTGACATGCAGCGTCCTCTGGGAAACCCTGATAGGAGTTCCCCCAAAAAAAGAAAATACAGTTTTCAAAGTTATTGTGCCTTTCATGATTTTATTCCTATGCAGATTCCAGTCACTGTTTACTGTACTGAAGACCTTTGCTAGGGTTTGATAAAGAAAATAGGTCATCTGGTGCAGTATCATATGTCAGTGCCTTTTTTACTTTTGGAAAACCCCATTCTGCACCTTTAAAACATAACTTTAGAAAGACCTACTAGTCACATAATATCTTTTTGCTTCAGTATATGTCTAAGCTGACACTGGAGCAATGGATCTTCAATCATCCTTTTTGATATAACTTCAGTGTGAAGACAGCTGAAATGTGCCCATTGGCAAGGCGGGTGATGGGATTTATGTGAGTATTTTGAGTGCAAGTCCAGAGGGACTTCCAATCCTCTCCTTCCAATGCTTGTCTCAAACTCTCCAGCACAGAGGTAATATGGGACTGAGAAAGCAAAGGGAAGTTGCTTTGCAAAATTGTGAAAATTTGAGCTGTTTGTGATCAAGGAGACAGCTGCTGTAGACGGTTTGGTTAGCAAAAATGAGAAACAGAGATGAGCTTTTTCAAAAACCATCTGTTTGAGAATAGGTTTCTCTCTTAGAAAACTGTAAGACTTTGTTGGTGGGGTATAAAATGAGTCCTTCCTTCCTTCCTTCCTTCCTTCCTTCCTTCCTTCCTTCCTTCCTTCCTTCCTTCCTTCCTTCTTACCTACACTGTTTTGACTTAGAGTGTGTGAATACAAATCTATGCCACTTTTTATTTGCAAGTATCAAAGCATAACATTACACTTACAACTATACACGACTTAGTGTTGAGCTTTTACATAAAATCCCAATAAAATATGACTGTTAAAATTGACAAAATGTAAAAAGAAAAAAAAAGGAATCAAGTTACATTTCAGTGAATTTTAGATTTAAAAGCTGCAGTCCATGTAAGTCCATGTAAGAAGAAGAAGTAAGAAGATTGTGGAGAAAACTGTGAAAGACAATTTATTATTTTCCTTTCAGTTTTCAATTTTGCAGCACTTTGTGTTGGTCTATCCCTTGAAATCCCAATAAAATAAACTGAAGTTTGATTGTATAACATAAATGAAATCTATAGGGGGTGTGAATACTTTTGCAAGACTCCTAATTTGATAGATGATGTGTTGATGAAATAGGCTACTGTCACAAAGGGCATTTTCTGCCCTCAAGTTGTTTTGCGTGGTTAAGCTAATTTCCAACCTAACAACATTATTTCATATGTAACAGTTTGAGAAATTATAATAAGTGAAGAAAGAGGCATAAACAAGCAGTCAGGCGTTTCTTATCCTGTTCCACTGGCTTTGTGTATGTTCTTGTCTGGCTGACAACAGCTTTTTTTGCTGCTTGCGGACTTCCAGCCTATTTGTGTGCAGAATATTTAAGCTCTCCCCAGCAGAGGAACTAACTCAGCTGTTGTGCCATCGTGCCATGTAACACTCCAGGCAGGGTTAGGCTTGTGCATATTTTGAGTTTAAAGTGTCTGTAAATGCAAATCTTTATACTCCTCGATGAATACTTTGGTTATGTAACAGCAAAGTTCACATCTCCTAAGCAATCATCTCCAGAAGGATCAATAACACAAAAGATTTCTCAATTTCTGCTTTCTATACTCACAGCCAAAAGGTGTAAATACCAGACATTAAATTCCTATAGTTTTTTTTCTACAATCAATTAAAGCAGCAAATCTATTTGGCACAGCAGCAACAAAGTAACAATGCAAACACATATAGGAAGTCGGGGCACAATGTGCACACGGGTAAGGTTCACGAGCCTGTGGAAGAACAGCCAGGCTTTTGAACATGAACATGTCCTTGGGATATGAGGAGGCTCTTGACTAAATCATGACTCTTCACATCCAGCAGTGCTGTGCCAGCAGAAACCTCTGTTCTGCTTCATTCTCATGCTGCAACAAAATGCAGAGAAACCTCTAATGGCTCAGCGAAGACAGCTTGAACTTCTCAGTTTTTATCTGTGGGGCTGAATTCCAGTAAAAACAAAAACAAATGTTATATATATATATATATATATATATATATATATATATATATATATATATATATATATATATATATATATATATGTTTGTTAATTTAAAAAAAAGTCGGGGACAATTGTACCTATGATCATGATAGGCCCATGATAACTCCTGAGGAGCTATAAAGATGGCAGAATCCTTTAAAAAGAAAAAAAAATCCTTTGGCATAACAACTATTACTTGTGCACTCCACAAATCTCACTTTAATAGAAAACTGGCAAGAAGAATTTATTTTTGAAGAAAGTAATAAAAATACAAATTTAATATGTGCCACAAGCCATGTAGGAGACACAGCAAACGTGAGCAGGAACGTACTCTAAGACCTAAATCATAACTTTTGGCCAATAAAATGTTCAGTGTGGAGGATAACACTACATTACCCTGAACACACCACAGTGAAACAAGTTGCTGGCAGCATCAATGAGTGACAAGAAAGGGAAGATGAAGAGTGATGGAGCAAAATACAGGGTAATTTTGGAGGAAACCTTGTTCGAGGTTGCAAAGGACTTGAGACAATGGTGCAGGTTCCTCTTCTAGCAGGACAACAACCCTAAACATACAACACTGCAAAAGGATGGTTTATAATGGAAGCCTTGTTATGTTCCAGAATGGTCAGGTGGTCCAGCTCTAAATCCAAGGTAAGACCTCAACATTGATAACTATTTTCATCCAGTCTAGCTGACCTTGAGTTATTTTACAAAAAGAATGGGCAATAAAGTCCTTTCTTTAGATGTATAAAGCTGGGAGAGGCATACGTTATCGCAAAATACTTGCAGCTATGAAAACAATGTATTCTTTTTTCACTTTTAAGATTGTGCACAACTTTGTGTTGGTCTATAATATAAAATCCCAATAAATATACTGAGACTTGGTTGTAATGTGGATAGGTTGGATAAATCAATATTTTTTCATGATGATCTTCGTTTATATCCTCCATAATCATTGGATCTGTGCCATGCCTTCTCTTCTAAAATCCCCTTTTTCTTACACCATCGGATTTCTGCTTGTGTTGCATCTTGGTTACTTGGTAATGCTGCCTGCATGTTCTCAATAGCTATTTACGAGAAGGCAACTGTGCTGTAGAACTTGCATTAGAAAATTATTTATATGGATTACCATATTCTGCAACTGAACTCATAACAGAAACTCGAATACTGTACGATAGGAAGGTAATGAGTGCCCTTGAGCACTTTGTGGAGTGAAATCCCTGTTCAGCCATGTGATTTAGATTTTTTTCTCTCTGAATATCTCAGTCTGACAGAAGGTAAGAAAAATGTGATGATGAGAAAACATTTGGTTGTTGCAACTGAAAAGAAGAGAAGAGTGCGAAAGTACATGCAAATGAATGGACGGATTACTCTGACCTCAAAGTTATCTTTCACAAATTACTGACTGAATTATCTCCTTTGCTGCCTGAGGTAATTATTGGATTCAATTTACATGCATGAACACCTCAGGAAGAGGAGACCCTCAACAGTAGAGTTCCATCACACATCATCTGCACAGCAGCTGCTATGTAACATCCTTTCTTTTCATAAAAAATATATATATAATGCAAAAGAGAAGGTGGACACTCTCTTTGCCTCTGTACTTTTCAGCCTTACATGTAACAAAGGCATAGAACTTTGAACAAAATTAAAGAACATAAAATGCTAAGCTGGTAATGATACAGAAAACAAAGTTCTCTTGTGAAAAATGTGGATGTGTGTTAAAGTTATTTCAATGCTCATTCTGTTGATTTGTCTAGTACATTGTGCAATGAATGGCAATTTTGTAAAATGTGGGGTGGTTTTTGTTCTGAAGGGATTTAACACCCTACAAAAGTAGACCTCGCTAATGTTCAACCTCATCTTTACTCGAATGAATAAATATTTTCGTTTATAGTGGAGAGAAGTAAATCCCCTATATATGAGGCGTTTGTGTTTGATTTCCAGTTATTTTATTTCCTTATTCAGTTTATCTTATTATCTTAGTTTATTTCTCTGTGCTAGTTCTGTTATGTTTTACTTTAGGATTATAGTTAGGTGACTCTAGGTTCTATCTATTATGTTTTCTGTTTGTGTTTTACTTCCTGTCTTATCCTTAGGTGTTTATACTTTTGTTGTTTTTTGTTTACTTTGATCTAGTTCTACTTATTTCAAAATTTTTCTCTTATTTGTGTTTTAATCCATTTCCCACTTTAGGGTTTTCTTATGTGAATCTCTTTCTTCTGTCTTCTGTGAAGACTGTGACATGACACAATATATCCATGTAATTAAAGGCTACAGAAAATGTAATGAGCGAACTGACTCAGTACCTTATCAACACTTCCCTCAGAGAGTTTGACATTTGGTGTATGTTGTTGGGCTTTTCGTCTGTCGGCTCAGCAGGTTCACAGCTTGACCTCAGATCAGAATGGTCTGTACTTTCAGACTTCACTGAGTAAAGGTACAACTGATCCACTGCTTTATCTGCTTCAGCCAATAACGTTTGGTATGAAAGTGAGACAGAGAGACGCAGAAAAGAGACATGGGTGGGGCGATAGTGGACAGATGGTAGTGAGCAGAGATTTGAGCTGTAGGTTGAATATTCACACAGAAAAAAAAATAATTCAGGTTAATCCCTCTGAGCAGAATCTCATCCTCATCAGGCAATAGATACTTTTGTTGTTTTTTGGTTACTTTGATCTTTTATTAGTTCTACTTATTTCATAATTTTTCTCTTATTTGTGTTTTACTCCATTTCCCACTTTAGGGTTTTCTTATTTGAATCTCTTTCTTCTGTTCTGTTTCTCTCCTCTCTTCCCTGATTATTAGGGCTTTTATTTGAGTTTCTCTTAGGTTCCTTTATTCTCATTTTCTTAGATCTCTTTCATCCTTAGTTACTTCAGAGTTAGTCCTTTTCTCATTTGAGATTATTTCCTCTCTTCTGTTTCCTCCCTGCCATTCTGCTTCCCTGCCCAGCTTCTGATAACCTCCCCCTGTTCTCTCCTTCTCACCTGCATCTGCTTTCAAGTAATTAGTCCTCTGGTTTCTCCCTGTCACTTCCACAACTCCTCAGTATATTTAAGTTCTCCGGTTTCATTTGTTCTCCGCTGGATCCTCCGTTTTCATTCGCCGTCCCTAGGCTTTATTCCATGTACTCAGTCTTACCTTTGTAAATTATTTTTATTTTTCATAAAATTTTATCATCTGACATTTGAGTCCTCCATCACGTCAAACATGACAATACTAGTGTGAAGTCAGAGTTAGCGGGCCAGTTTCATTCTCAAGCTGCAGACAGAAGCAAAATATGCGTATATATCGTCTCTCTGCACTGAAGCAGTTTTCCCACATTTTAATTAGATAAATATGCATTTTAGGGGAAATCCCACCCATATTTATCTATATTTATATGAATCACAGTCAGAGTAAACAGTTTGTCATTCTTAAAGAGCACCACAATATTCAGCATTTACATTGAGTAAAATAAAAACACTGTACTGAAGGTCAGGAAAGATTTTGAAACAGGAAAAAAGATGGCTAAAAGTGACCTGATGCAATAAAAATACAAGGCAGGAATGTTACAGAAGATAAAATTGATAATCTCTGTCAGTTAACAAATATTTTATGTAACTCTACATACTGTCTGAAATATGCTCAAAATGTTGCAGAGTAAGAGAAGAGCCAATGGTACAGGCCGTAGAGGAAAAAAGGAATAATTAGTGCGTGAGCGCACAAGCATTATCCCACTTCTTAAATTAACAGGGTAAAATAATGATAAACAAATACCAAGCATTCCATTTAAAATTTGAGAATATATCACATAATATGCTACATTACTGTGTCCACTATATAAATAAAGATTTTACTCTCTGATTTGAATCTGTAAACTTAGAAAAGTCAGGAATGTGGTCCTCTCTCTCCCTCAAGATAACTTCTAAATTTCTTTCAAACGACATTTAAAATGTGTTATAATCATAAGTAAACCAGAAGATGTGTGATCAGAATAACAACAATCAAGTATGCAGTTCATTAAAAAACTTAATAAGAAGTGAAGACACTTTTTGTCACTCATCTTAGTGTTACACCTAAAACTATTTACCTTTAGCAAATCTTAAAAACATCAGATTGAGAGTTGAAGATCAAATTTCAAAGCCACCCTTCACATTAACATAACAACGCTGTTACACAACTGTTTCTCCCAAATCAAATGGAAAAGAAGTCAAATTCATCTGATGCTTGGGGTGATTAAACAAACATGACCTCAATTTTCTCTGCTGTTAGCTTCTTGGCATCTGCTGGCAGGCCTCCTGTTTCTTTTATTGCTAATTTGACACTCTCAGGGGAGATGATGGATGTGCGATCATAAGCCCGTTGACAAGAGACCCTTCAGTGCTTCGCTGTATGCATACACTCCCATGGCCTTTAGCTATGCATGTCTGAAAAAATAGCACTGATTTGCATGTAAAGTTACTGTATATGAATACATTTTGGAGAGTGTTTCTTCTGCTGGGAAAACCTACTTCAATATTTAGCTACATAACAGAGAGGAAGACGATAAGTAGCCGTCTGATCAGATGCCGTTGTCATGTGACATTATCTCTTTTGATCTTTACACTTTGGCACCTTCCCTTTTATTGCAAAAAGTCTGATTTGTGTGGGCCCCAGTAAAAGGCCATTCTGCTCAATCGCTTTACATGTTGGAGTGTATGCAAGTGTGAAAAACAGCTCAGACTCATACATCAATCGGATGACAGCAAAAATTTCCAAGAGGCTTAGTTCAAAGCTTTCGGCATTCCTTCCTGACTACAACAGAAAGATTTCTGAACATCTTTCCAGGATAAACAAAGAGCGCAAGTGTAAATATCTACTGTATTTGAATTTGAAAGGGGAGCCAAATGACAACTATGTGCAATCTAAATCTGCTTTGAAATCCTTGATGCTACTGTCTGAAAAATTCTGTTTCTTTTCTCTTTCTGTTTGTCCTCTTGCAGAAATGTGCTTTTGGAGTAAAAACATGTCAAACATAAAGGTCACTGAGAAGTATAGAAAACGTGGTGTTTGATCAAAACTTTTACTATTCACGCTTTATGTTTGCAATATGTCTCTAGACAGAAACAAAATAGAGGACAAGCATTATGTTTTGTGCATCAGTTTGGGCACTGGTCTAATTTAAAAAAGCCTTGGAAAGTAATATTATAACCCCAAACGGTGCTGCCAGGTAAGTAGTGCCTTTCTGCAACGACAAGCGTTTGTCCAAATTTTAGGTATTCTGCATGCAGTTTGTGGAAAATATCCATTGTTGTCTGTTTCTACAAACTACAGTAAGGGTATACATGTGGGCTTGGTGCATATCTCCAGTGGTCACTGAGCAAGAGATGGGGTATACCCTGGACAAGTTGCCAGTCCATTTCAAGACAAGACAAGACAGAGTCATACAACCATGCACACATTCATAGCTTTACAGTTTTACAGCAAAGAAATAAGCAAATAGCCTTTGAGTCTTTAACTTTTTATTAAGCCGGAGCACTGAGAGAGAACATACAAGCTCTAAGCAGAAAAACTTAAATCTGGGATTGCAACAAGGACCTTGTTGCTGAAAGTAAACAGTGCTAACTGCTCTAAGGTGCAGCCCAAATACTTACAGTACCAGGTACTCTGAGTGTGTCCAAGTGCATTTACAGGACAGTATGGCAATTACTATTTATTAATGTGTTTTTAAATTACAGCCAGAGATACTGAGATAGCACTCTCATTGGTCAGCCCTGTTGAACTTCTGACTCGGAAGGATTAGATGATTTCAGTTGGTTAAGCCTATTTCACTGCTACTGTAACAGTGGCAATAGAAAACTTTGTAGGCTTTATGTCCAATGGTTATACTTTGAAGCTGCACAACCATGGGCATAGATGAGACAATATCTCATGGTGATGGTGAGCTGGGTAGGTCCTGCTGCAGCAAAACATCCCCAAACAATGACACTTCCAGCTCTCTGATTCACAGTTGGTATTTTATTTTCCTGGAATGCTTCATTTGGTATATGTCAAATATGTGTTCTGCTTTGGTGTCCAAAGAGAGGAAAGGTCCCCATCTTCCACATCTACCATGAGAGTTATACTTGTGCAGTCTTTTTCTAATTGTACAAACATGACATTTTAGGGTTTGGCCTCTTGTGGTCTGCATGTAGGCAGTAAAAAAAAAATGTCCTCCACTTGTAGACTATTTTCTGTAGATTGTAAAGACGGATTTCAAATTTATTTGAAAACTCTTTAAATCTCTTACCAGATTCATAAGCTGCTAAAATATTCATTCCAAAGACCTCAGAAAACTCTTTGGATCCCACCATGATGTTCACTCTTGTTCCAACAGTCAGGCTCACATCCAACTGAATGTCTGAGGTTTAAACGGGGCCATCCTCCTTCAAAACGCTTTGTAATTAAGTTCTAATTATGTGCACGATAGCCATTTTAAAGTGGAATACATGTGGGGGTGTCCTAATTTATTCCTCACTAAATGTTGTATTTTAAAAAATATAATTCACAGAAATTTTTTGAAGGTCTTTTATTAAGTTTTGGTTTACATTTCTCAAATTTCTGATACGAATCTGGATCTTGCTGTTAGAAAACATTTTCCTGAAGACAACTGCAGCCTGATGCAAATAGAGCAAATTGCTCTTACTTGCAGCTTTTTGTGCACCATTATATGATTAGTGCTATTAGTTTTATAAATGAGATGCTGACCCCAAAAAGATGATGCATAGGACAGATGCTGGTATTTAGTCAGAGATAGAACAGAGCAGATCTTTATGTGTTAATCAACCAATGTTTCAATTTCAAATTCAAATTCAAAAATACTTTATTGATCCCAGAGGGAAATTAAGTGTTGGTATAGCTCATATAATTAATTCTTTAAGGAGTTGTTGTAGATATTGATGGCTGTGGGCAGGAAGGATTTCCTGTAGCGGTCTGTATTGCAGCGAAACTGAAGAAGCCTCCGGCTGAAGACACTCTGTTGTTGTATGACTGTCTCATGAAGAGGATGCTCAGGGTTGTCCATAATTTTTTTGATTTTATGAAGAATCCTTCTGTGCATTATCATCTCCAGATTTTCCCCAGTTGTCCCAAGAACAGAACCAGCCTTCTTTATCAGCTTGTTTAGCCTATTTAAATCCAGGTTCAGGTTATTACATTATTTCCTGCCTCTGTGAAGACTGTGACATGACACAATATATCCATGTAATTAAAGGCTACAGAAAATGTAATGAGCGAACTGACTCAATACCTTATCAACACTTCCCTCAGAGAGTTTGACATTTGGTGTATGTTGTTGGGCTTTTCGTCTGTCGGCTCAGCAGGTTCACAGCTTGACCTCAGGTCAGAATGGTCTGTACTTTCAGACTTCACTGAGTAAAGGTACAACTGATCCACTGCTTTATCTGCTTCAGCCAATAACGTTTGGTATGAAAGTGAGACAGAGAGACGCAAAAAAGAGACATGGGTGGGGTGATAGTGGACAGATGGTAGTGAGCAGGGATTAGAGCTGCAGGTTGAATATTCACACAGAAAAAAAAATAATTCAGGTTAATCCCTCTGAGCAGAATCTCATCCTCATCAGGCAATAGATATATGTCTATTCTATAAAAATGATTAGATTACTAATGTAAAAAGATAGATATCTATTCAGGTTAAAGACTGTCGATTTCTGATGTTCAGTGAGAAGATGATGACATTCGGTGAAATGATGCAGTTAATAAGTAAAAGACCAGGATTGCTTAACCTCAATAATATTCAGCCGTGATGTTCACATTTATGCCAGCTAAAGTCAGACTACGTGATGTGTTTTTCAAACCGCATGCATCTCATTTGGGATTGAAAGCATTCCACTTTCCACATGTATTTAATGAGCAGTAACCTTAACTGTAGCGCGCTGAAACTTGTGCAGAAGCTGAACTGATTATGCAGTTTGTCTTCTTTCAGCAAGTCTCCACAAGGTGCTGAAATATCTCTAGCATTCGAATTT
Source organism: Valencia hispanica (assembly GCA_963556495.2). Classification (NCBI taxonomy): domain Eukaryota; kingdom Metazoa; phylum Chordata; class Actinopteri; order Cyprinodontiformes; family Valenciidae; genus Valencia; species Valencia hispanica. The sequence goes on along the minus strand of OY747718.1, from coordinate 20,745,036 downwards.
GAGCAAAAGTATTCCTCATCATCAAACTTTATTGACAGACACGCGGTCCAGAATTAAAAAGGACGGCACACACAGAACGATTCAGGGCAAACAACTATACCAGTGACACCACAGTTCTAACTGTTAGCTGGTAGGATTACTTTTGACCTTAGTCAAGCGCTTAATAATTACATTCTCAAATTGGCTGAGCAGATAAATTAACTTGTACATTAAATTTCTCAGAACTGCTTGAAATTTTTTTATCCCAGCAGAGACAAAAAGGTATCTGGCACACTCCCATCAAGGTCTTTTTAACAGAGTTCTTATTAGTCACTATATGCCAAATTGAGTTTCTGTAAGCTTGATTGCTTATAGTTGGACTACAGGTGTGCCATATAGAACTGTGTACAATACACCTTAAGAAGTGTCTTTTTCACTACATCTGAACACGCACTGAACCTGAGCACAAGCATATTGGCCTGCGCATACATCTTGCCGCATTGCTGGTAAATATCATCATCATCAGCCAGTTCATCATTGATGAAATGTCCCAAAATGTTGTGTTTGCTACACAAGGCCAGGTTATTACCACACAAATTAAATTGGGGAAACTTCAAACCCTTATCATCCCTTGTTCTGCAAATCATAAAGACACCCTTACTAACGTTATATTTAATGTCATAATCCAAACCATACTTGGAACAAGTATCTAAAGGGTCCTGGATTCTCGCACTACTTGGACTCAATACAACAAGGTCATCAGCATACATGAGATAAATGTCAAGGGTAGAACCAATCGTACAGCCAGTTCTACAATCATTTAACTTATCGGAAAATTAATCCATATACAAATTAAAAAGTACAGGAGAGAGGATTCTTCCTTGCCTCAGTCCGTTGGTAACACCAAACGAAGCTTACACACCATTGTCCAATCTCACCTGCATCACCCGGTGAGAATTCCAGTAAGCCAAGATTCTCAGTATGTTCTAGGAAACCCTCGCTTGGGCATTTAAATGAATAATTTTAGAGGATTTCCATTGTCAAATGCTTTGGACGCATCAATAAAACATATTAATACTCAGGAGTTATTACTTTCTGATAATTTCTTTTAAATCAAATACATTCCAAGATGGCAGCCCCCTGTTTTCATGTCAGAACAATGAATGAAATGGTGACAGAGATGGATTTGGAGAAAAATGCTGCTTCTCATTTTGTTGATGAGGCGACATCGTATAAACAGATGTTGTCTGGCCACATTTCCACAAGTTTATCTTCTAAAATGTAATCTTCTCCGTGGGCTACCATCTTGGAATCATGTGAGCGGAGGCCGCGTTTTGATTGGTCACTTGAATATTTGTCCAGAACACACAGCTCATGCAGAGCGCACACAGTTAGTTTTTTGCCTCGTGAGACGAAAAATATCAAACCTGTTTGATTTTCACCTCAACGCCTTGGGAGTAGAGTCCGAAATTAACACTCACCACTCGCCAAATGTGAGCAAATTTTCTGTTTGGCGAGTAAAACTTAGAGCACTATCCGCCACATGGCGAGTAAATGTTTGCAGCAAATAAGTTATGTTTATCAGTCCTCTTTTTGAAGCATCTCTGTAATGCTCCTCTGCCCTCTGCATGTGACGTACACAAGCATATGTGAAACGTGACGGCGCACCATACGTCATTTCCTTTTATCCATATAGCGGTTAGCTTCGGGTTAAAGCTAGCAGCGAAATGTGACGATTTTTAACTGGAACCAGCCAGCCTTCAAAAAGAAAACATGGAGAACTGGAAGAAAAACCAGCAGGACCAATGGCAACCAAAAGATTCAATGAAAAGTGGCGTACTGGAGATGGCGGTGTCGTAAGACACTGGCTACATTATGAACCGGAATTTGTGCTCTGTTTTCCGCCAGTACGCAAGAGAGAAGAACCGTAACAACTCATTTGTCATTGGAAATAAAACTATGAAGCTTGAGACTATTCGAGAGCATGAAAACAGCAAATGCCATATTACTTGCACATCCGTGTCCCGGGCTCAATCAGTGTCTCAACTCGTGACACCCACAGTGTCTGCGCTAATGGCCATGTCAGAGCAAACAAGCTCAAAAATGAAGAGACTGTTTTGCACTGTACATGCCATTGGGAAGAAGGCAAGGCCATTTTCCGATTTTGAGTGGATGGTGCGAGTAATTAAAATTTTAATTCTATGAAATGTGCTATTAAATTCAGAGGTGTAATATCGCTAATTTACTATAATAATACCAAATGTTATTAGAAAAAAGGGAAAATACATTGAAATATCATTATTGTACATTTAAAATATGCAAATGTATAAATATAGATAGATTTTTAATTCATGATATTTTAGTTCTTTGCAGAATATAGAATAATGTGTTTTGGGTATATCTCTGTACAAAATATTTTTGTTTTTCAGGCCGGTAGATTTTTTTCCATCTACAACTGTAATATCAGCATTTATATCTCCAACAACATATATACTTGTTGAAAGACAGCTTTCCACAAAAGAATTTTAAACAGCAAGCTTATTCATGTATTCATCCTCGTTCTGTCTAGATTCATAAGGGGTATATACATTTAAAATGAAAAAGTCCTTATTGTCCCAAGAAAACCGTACTCCAATGCACCAATCTATGCCCAGTCTGACGACTTTTATGCATTTGTCAAGAGCTTTGCAAAACCCCCAGATATTCTCCCCCTAACAATACTGCTGTTATAGTCATTAGTGGATTCTCCAACTCCATGAAAAAGTTCGTTAAAAGAGTTCAACTTGTTCATCTCTTGCCCTACTGTGTTGGGATTCATTTTCTTCAAACTGAATGGACTGCATCTCCCAGCATCCCTTGCACCACCCTCAAAGCATTCTCATTGGTCTGTGCCCAGTGAAGACATCACAGAGTTAATAAAGCGGCGCAGCACATGAAATTATTGTCTTTCCCCTGCTCATTGCTGAGCTGAATGGAGACGCTCAGCTGAATTGCTAGCAACTTTACCTCTTTTGTTTCAACCTGCTGGACCAGGAAAGAAATCCCCTAAAAACTTCGAAGTATTACCTGCCAAGCTATCCAGGTTCCCGTTTGTGTATCTAGGAAGTCTGCTGGCATCTGAGCCATTCCCTTATCTCCATCCTTCGTCGTGGACTGGGGTGGATGGACGACAATCATTGCCAATCATTGCCAAGTAGGATAAACCTGGTTTATTTCTGCTGAGTCTGGGTAGAGGAGTTAGGTCCGACGGGTTAGATACCGTCTTTCTGTTGCTTGATATAAGTTTGTGAACTTGTAAACCACTGTTGACACATCGCCAGTTAGAGTCGCCGCATGCTGGCCTTGAGTGTTGTATGCTTTGTGTTGTAAACTGGTTATCGCTAGAAGCAGTGGTATATATCACACACAGAGGTGATAACAGCATCTTGTAAATGATGCCCTGCTGATTGTCCTCACTTATACATTTTTCTAAGATCGTCGGTAGTCTGTAGATTGTATGCATTTGAATAGATTAGATTAGATTAGAATAGATGATAATTATGGATGTTGAATTAAAGCAGACATTAAATCGCTCACACGCTGTGCATTCTCCATCACAACAACTGTATTATACAGTGGGGCAAAAAAGTATTTGACGGCCACCGATTGGGCAAGTTGTCCCACCGAAAAAGATAAGAGAAGTCTGTAATTGTGATCATAGGTAGACTTCAACTGTGAGATACAGAATGTAAAAAACAAAACAAAAAAAAATCCAGGAGATCACATTGTAGGATTTTTTTAAAGAATGTATTTGTATAATGGTGTGGAAAATAACAGATGTTGCTATTAGTAACACACTATGTTGTCATGGATTAAAATCTTGAAATGTTCGAAAGGTCTGCCTGCTTAAGCCAGCACATGTCCAGGCCTGTCTAAAGTTTTCCAGTAACTATCTCGATGATCCAGAGGACGAATGGAAGAATGTCATGTGGTCAGATGAGACCAAAATAGAACTCTTTTGGCATAAATGCCACTCGCCATGTTTGGAGGGGGAAGAATGCTGAGTTTCATCTCAAGAACACCATACCCACTGTGAAGCATGGGGGTGGAAACATTATGCTTTGGGGCTGCTTTTTTGCAAAGGAAACAGGACGTCTGATCCGTATTAAGGAAAGAATGAATGGGGCCATGTATTTTGAGATTTTGTGCAAAAAACCTCCTTCCATCAGTGAAGAGCGTTGAAGATGAAATGGGGCTGGATCTTCCACCATGACAATGATCCCACATCACAGCTCTAGAGAAGATCTGTATGGAAGAATGGGCCAAAATAGAAGATACAGTGTGTGCAAACCTGGTGAAGACCTACAAAAAACATTTGACCTCTGTTATTGCCAACCAAGGTTACATTACAAAGTGTTGAGGTGAACTTTTTTTATTGACCATATACGTATTTTCTGCACCATCATACAAATATAGTCTTTAAAAATCATACAATGTGATTTTCAGGATTTTTTTCTACATTCTGTCTCGCACACTTAAAGTGTACATTTAATGAAAATTACAGACCTCTCTCCTTTTTAAGAAGGACAACCTGCACAATCCATGGCTGCCAAATCCTTTTTTGCCCCAGGGTTTATCTGTTACAAGTTCCGTGCACTTACATGAATCAAGGCATACATACTGTAGTCATGTCCTTCAGATAAAATCTCAGGGAAAAGTTGTTGTTCTTAATTTTGTTGTTGAGTGTTTTTGGTTAAAACAGGCAAAAAAAAAAAAAACAATTTCACTGAACACACCATGAAAATGGTAGTGGCTGCATCATGCTGTGTGGATGCTTTATTTAGCAAAATGCTATTTTTTCATAATATTCTGCAGGCAGACCTGGCACATAATAATATCTGAATGTTAATCAGCTTAAAAACAGAAAGACTGTGAATAAACAAAACCTTTAATTCAATGATTTGGAAAAAAAAGAACTATCATTTTCTTTTTAAAGACAATTTGGTAAGTCCAGAGTTGTGTGTTACTCTACTACAAGTTACTAATAAAAAAATTAAAAAAATTAAAATCCCATGTTTGACGAGTGTAGCATAGCAGCAGAGACCCCAGTATTTCATAGGAATGTAACTTTCCTGGTGTACTGTTCCCTGACTACACTTTATCTTTGCAAGGCATAATTCACTTAGCAAAAAAGCAGGTATGAAAAAAAAAAGTCTAGCGGCAGCTTTTATCCTGCAGATGCCACAAAAAAAAAAAAATCCCAGCTGTGTGACGTAAATGCTCCTCCCCGTCCTTCACTTCCCTGATTTGTTCTATTTCAATCCCTCTCTCTTTCCCTGGGTGCATCACAGATTGTCTTCCTCTCACTCATGTGCAGCTCTTATGAGGTATTAATTCCTGTGGGTTTTATCTACAGTTGCCCTTCAGGTGCAGCTTTATGAATGAGCTCGTTGCCCTACATTGCCATATGTCTTACACTAGACTTGTGTGCCCATTAAAACACGTCTGGTTTAAAGTGATAAAAATAAGAGATTTTGAAAAGAAATGTTTTATTACAGTCTTTGAAAGATGCACAACAAAACTGATCAGGAGTTACCTTGCTGCATAAATAGGGTATCCAATCATACAAATATATTTGCCAATATCTCACCTAGGTATGATAATTCCAGAAATTAAACATTCAACTTTTAAGGACAAGCTCCTAATGATATGTAAATTAGAAAGACTGAAGGAAAGTTATTGGTTAGGATTCACGTCGACAATAGTATTCCACTGCAGTGTCTGTGCTGCACAAGGTATATTCAATACATAGCACTGTTTACACCCTACTGAGTCATAGCATGAGTCATAGTCCTGCCCACTGTGATGTTAAAGTCCTTGAAAAGTCTTTATTGAATTTATATGTCACAAAACAAGGAGTCCCACACATCATCTTGTTACTCACAGCAGTCGGATTTTTAATGAAAGAGTAAACAGAATATTGTAAAGCTGTAGAAAATTATGTAAAACTCCGCCTGAAGTGCAACTGAAATATAAATGCAAAGTAAGAAGCAAAAGTTAAACCTCTTAACAGAAACAATATAAAGTAATATTTTGTCAGTTTGCTTCTTCAGGAAACACTGCTGCTAATTTGCTAGAGGTTGAGGTGTTGCGAGCTGAGCAGTAACAGCTGCGTTGCACATTATGACAGATGCTGTCTGAATTAGTGGGAGCAGCAACTCTGGTAGTGTCACACCTGGGTTGCAACACCTGTTCCCAACTTCCTCACACACAGAGCAGGTGATTTTGTATATGAACTCTACAGCAACCTTGTGTTGGTCCAGGTCTCTGCTTTGCAGGAGCGTCTAGGAAAATGTTTGTTGACATCTTTGTGTGCATGCGTGAGTGGTTTGGTGGCAAGAAAACAGATAAAATGGCAGGCAATAAAGACACGACTAAAACTGCTAAGAGAGTTACCGGGCAAAATTCCCAATATATAAGCACCTAAACTTCTGAAGACAGAAGGAGGTTTAGAAAGAAGTTTAAAATCTGTATTGATGGCAAAATCGACCTTATTCAAAGCCCATATGATATCCGGTGTCGTGACCACAAATCTACTGGGGAGACATTTATTCCTATTTAATAGAAAACCCTGGATTCACTCATGAATCTGGAGGATTACAGAAACTACTAAAATTGTGTTAAGAACTGTCAAACGCATTTCTAAAAAGTGTAAGGATAGTGGGGACCCATCGTATTCAAGGAAGAAATGTGGCAGGAAAAAAATCCTAGATGATTGTGATCGGCGATCACTAAAATGTTTGTTGAAATCAAATTGAAGAAAAACAACAGTAGAACTCAAGACTATGTTTAATAGTAAAGTAAGAGCATTTCCACATGCACAATGCGAAGGAAACTCAAGGGATTGGAACTGAACAGCTTTGTAAGAAAACCACTAATCAGTGAGGCAAACCAGAAAAAAATCTTCAATTTGCTAGGGAGGCATTCAGATTGGACTCTGGAGCAATGGAAGAAGGCCATGTGGTCTAATGAATCCAGATTTACCTTGTTCCAGAGTGATGGGCGCATCAGGGTAAGATGAGAGGCAGATGAAGTGATGCACCCATCATGTATAGGACCTATTGTACAAGCCTGTGGGGGCAGTACAATGATCTAGGGCTGCTGCAGTTGGTCAGGTCTAGGTTAAGCAACAGTATGTGCTCCAAGAAAGAGGTGAGCTCACTACCTGAATATGAATGACCTGGTTATTTCATCAATGGGTTTTTTCATGTTTGCCAGGATTCATCGGTCTCAAATTGTGAAAGAGTGGTTCTGAGAGCATGAGACATCATTTTCACACACGGATTGGTCACCACAAAGTTCAGACCTTAACCCCATTGAGAATCTTTGGGATGTGCTGGAAAAGGCTTTGAGCAACTGTCAGACTCCACCAGGGTTTGAATTAAATAGAGTTGTTGGGGAGCCATATTTTTCATCCTGCACTGCGATTTCCAAATTCACCTGCACACACGTATATATTTTATGGCACAACGGTCAATAACATAAAAAAATAATTTTGGTAGTTTAACAGGTTCTGAACAAACAAAAAGGGACAAGGGGTCCAGACATAGTCCAACATCTTCTGCCTTATCAAACCCTTTAAAGAACAACAAATCTCAGAGAAACTTGGATCAGAAACACCATCATGATGATCATGAAGATCATCATCATCACCACCATCAAAACCAAAATAATTGCTAAACCAAGAACTAATATCAGCCTAGTATATTATCTTACTTTAGATCAGTGGGGACCACAGATGCCACAAGTCTGAAAAGTGACTCAATTTCTCAAATTTTTTTAACAAACCTGTAGCTCTCATTTGATTGGCAATTTGCCCTATTATTTCAGCACATCCGTGGTGTGATTTGTGCACACTTTAGCGCAATGAAGATTTTAGTTAAGTTCATTATTACTGGGGGCTTTCTCAAAACTATTTTTTCTTTTGCCACCATATAGACTGTTCTGAAACATGTGTTTCTTGCATTAAATAAGCATTAATTTTCTCTTCCCTCTAAAATTTCAACTCCTCTTTTGTGAAAAACTGTGAACCAAAATCTTTTTGTCTTAGGTTATTCTGTGATTCAATGCTGACTTCTCCATCAATCCATTCACAGATGCACCCCAGTTTTGATTTGAGCAAGCAGAAGACTTTTTCCATTGATGCATACTTTACTCTAACTTGTGATTTCTAGTAAACAGCCAGGTATTCCTACCTTTCCACTCGCTCCACTGCTTTTGTGTCCAGTTTAAAAGAAAGGCTGCATGACCTGATTCAGGCCTCAGTGCACTGCAGGTACCCACTGACAGCAAAGCTACAGCTGATCCCGCTGTTCTGCATCCGCTGCTGATGAGCTCTTTCACCGCGAGCAAGACTTATTAACTGCCTGTCAGGGGGTACTTGACCTTTTCACTGCTCACTTTCTTTGCAGTATAAAACCGAAATGCTCCAGTTTACGTTTAGACATTATGTCAAAAACTTGAGTAAAACTTTGCCCAATCTAATCCCAGGCAGTGTTCGCAACGTTACAAACCTGCTTGATTAGCAAGAACGCAACACAGATTAGCATTAGCATGCTTGATGTAGCCTATGTCAATCAAAACAGCGCCATCACAAATGTATGATCACAGTAGGAATTAAGTGAACATTTTTTCAGTAGAAGTCAGTGTTTGAAAAAATTTTATATGAGAAAATTAACACACAAAGTGGACAAATTGGGATTTTATTTAAATCTAAAACACATTAGGATTCTTGTAAAAAAACAAACAAATGTAAACTAAATTAAGCTGGACTATTTTAGAGCTCCCCCTTGGTGTGTCAGTTGAGGGCCTTCAGGGGAGCCCATCTTCCTTTAAAGGATCTATATCATGCTATTCTACAACTGTCAAAGTCAACAAAAGGGTAACTTCTTGGCATTGTGGAGTCCTAATTTCGTTAGAAATATTAGTTATTTTCTGAAACTTTGTTTCAGCCCAGAAGTGAAACGCTCGGCATCGCCAAAATCCAGCCTCCTTCGTTAGAGTGGTGCCCAGTAGTTGAGTTGAGGGGGAACGGAGGGGGACGCCGCTCCCCTTAGAAAGAAATCCGACATATAACGTCCCACCAGTAAAAGTCCCATCCTCCATCTCCATCCCTTCCATTTTACAGTAAATATTGTATGGAAATATAAATCATAAATAGGCTTAGCCTATATGAGATCATTTCATCATCAGAAAATGTTAGGTCTCCGCATGTTGAGTGAAAATAAACAGTCTAATAAAATCCGGGGGACAGGGGCACGAAACGCAATGATACAACGCTGTTTTGGTTAATGCCTGAGAGTAGGCCAGGTGAACCCAGTTTTTGTTTCATCTCGTTCCGACCTCTGGCATCTACAAAAACTGTTTACATCATAAAATCTATACGTTCGCACTGAGTTCAAAGGTAAAAGTTCTCCTTCTGTAATAGCGCAGTTTTTAATGATCGACATTATAATCCAGCAATACAGCTGCTCCATTTAGCGCCTTTCCTTCCGTGTCTCGTGGTGCGCATGCGTCAGGGTCAGTCAGCCCGCCAAGACCGGCTCCCTATCAAGCACGGGTTTTAACTGGTTTTAAACCTTTTAAAGACCGGTTTTAACGGATTTTTAAACACCACTGACTTATTAATAACCAGGACGTTTTTTACCGGATCGTTTTAATCGGTGGGAAGCGCGGATTACTTCTCCCCCACCATGCCTCCACTCACCTGCAGTCCTGGGTGTGATGGCTGCGCAAAACTTAGCCAGAGGGTTCTGGAGCTGGAGCAGAGGATCTCAACACTCCACCAAATCCAGGACCATGAGCGCGACGTGGACATCATCTTCGGCCGGACTTTCGCACCATTCCCTGCCAGCCCGACGAAGCTGTGGGGGGAGGATCCATCGCTGGGCCTCCAGGCGGACTCGGGGTGCCAAACGCCTGCGTAACATCTGCAGCAGAGGAGGACCGCTGGTTCCAGCAGGGGGCTAAACCAAAAGCCCCCATCAGCTCCACTCCGGTGCTCCAGGGTGCCCGGTTAACGTTTGGGCCAGGCTGCGGTGGAGCTGCTTGGAGCAGCCGCCACTGCTCTCCTCCAACCTGCCTGCCTCTATCAAAGCGTTTCAGCGCCCTGGATGCGGATTTCCCTCCTCTGACAGACCCTGGTCGCTGTAGCTCCGTAGGAGCGCCGCCTAATCCCTCCCAGGAGCAACAGCCGGACTCCCGCAGCCCCCCACGTCGCGCCAAACCCCGGGCTGCAGCCAGAACTCGCCGAGGAGTGCTCCACTTCACCCCGAACCCACTGAACGAGCCCTCGGCGCCGATTAAACATTGCTGCAGTTCTGGGGAAGCTTCTTCACCTGGCATACAGCAAGTCCTGGATTGTAAACGATCCTCTGCCCAGCGCAAACATCCGCCTGCAGACCCGCCGCCCACCACACTCATCATCGGGGACTCTATCATCAGAAACGTGAGGATGAGAGGAGCCCTTATACTGTGTTTCCCTGGAGCCACTGTCACGGATATTACCGAACAGATCCTGCAGCTCATTGATCAACACAAATCTGTGAGTAAAGTTGTGATTCATGCTGGCACCAATGACATTTATAAACAGCAGACTGAGCTCCTGAAGCGTGATTTTATTCACCTTTTTAATCTTCTAGAAAACACACATGTCTCTGTTTTTATTTCTGGCCCCACTCCCACTGTCGGCAGAGGAATTGGCCGTTTTAGCAGACTTTTATCTCGGAATACTTGGCTCTCCTCCATCACCACCGTTCACAATATTGGTTTTACAGACAATTTTTACATTTTTTGGGGCAGGAAGCACCTGTTTGGACCAGATGGGCTCCATCTAAATAGACAAGGCACTCATACACTGACATTGAGCCTGGTATGTCCACGCCCCCCCCCTGTCAACTACACTGGCCACAGCTGCCCCTGCCCTCTCTGATTCCTCCGCCACATCCTGATGTGCAAATGGTCCCTGCTCCTATGAACTCACCCCTGATTTTAACAGTAACTCACATACTGGACTTGGACCTTGTTGTACCTCATTCATACCTGTTATTATCAGCAGAGAGCGGACTTAAAATCATAAACCGAACAAATGCAATCCAAATAATCTCAAAAAGTTGCCAAAAGCCCCACTTTCAGTAAATCATACAGTCCCTCCATCTCCAATCACTATTAACATGGCACTTTTTAATGTTCGCTCTCTGCTGAACAAAACTTTTATAATAAATGATCTGATTTTAGACCATAATCTTCATTGTTTATTTTTAACAGAAACTTGGCTGAGTGCAGATGCCCCTGTTGTTCTAACAGAGGCCTCCCCACCCAATTTTAAATTCACTTATTCTACGAGGAGTAGCAAAAGGGGAGGCGGAACTTCTTTTTTAAGTTCATCAACACTTTCCGCCAAACCTGTTTTATTTGATAACTAATTTACTTTGAATATAATGCAAATGTTTTTAGCACTCCTCAGATTTTATGTGTAATAATTTATAGGCCTCCTAAAAAGAGTGCACTTTTTATTCAAGAACTTTCAGAGTTTTTATCAATTTTGCACAACTCCTTTGAAAGGATCATTTTAGCTGGTGATTTTAATCTACATATAGATAACCTTTTAGATCCTTTATCAACAGATTTTTTAAACATCCTGACTTATATGGATTTTAGCCAACATGTCATGCAGTCGACTCACAACAAAGGACACACCCTGGACTTGGTCATCACGCATGGCCTGTCCACCCGTGTGTCCTCTGTTGTTGACTTGGGTGTCTCTGACCACTACTGTGTGTTTTTTAACATCACCAGTTTTATTCAGCAGGAGAACTCTGTGAGAACTGTCAGGAAACGTCATCTAACCCCTGAAGAGGCTGCAAGTATTCTGGAAATTTTTGAAACCATTCGATTGTTTTACCTGCTCCCTGTGATTTTATTGTCATGGATTTTAACAAAAGGCTTCAGTCCACTCTTGACCGGCTTGCTCCACTACAAGTTAAAAGTTTAAAATCTAAAGCTGCAACGCCGTGGAAAAATGTAAACCTCCGAAAAATGAAGAGAAATTGTAGGGCGGCAGAGAGAAAATGGAGGAAAAGTAAAACCACAATAAACCATCAAATATACACAGAACTTCTCAAATTATACAACAATGCAGTAAGAAATTCAAGAAATTCATACTTCTCCAAAATCATCTCGGAACATAAAAATAATTCCAAAATCCTTTTTTCCACCATTGATAAACTTTTTAACAGAGCTACTACTGCATTTCCTAAAACCCCCTCAAACACTCTTTGTGAGGAGTTCACAGACCACTTCAGAGGGAAGGTAGACACCATCAGATGTAAGATTTTATCTTCTCAGAGTAACATGGTTTTAGACAAATCTGAGTGTGTGTCTTTACCAGAGGAAACGCTGGACAGTTTTGTTCTGGTAGAAGCTGGGACTCTTGATAAAGTTTTCTCCTCAGTGAGGCCCACCACATGTGTTTTGGACCCGATTCCTACTTCCTTTTTTAAGCAATTTTATGGATCTTTTAGAGATGAGATTTTAACCATAATGAATTGCTCCCTTCAGATGGGGGTCTTTCCTGCCGCCTTTAAAGGGGCGGTAGTGAGGCCCCTGTTGAAGAAGAGCAATTTAGATTTTAATGATTTTAACAATTTTAGACTGGTATCTAACTTATCTTTTTTAAGCAAAATTTTAGAAAAAATTGTTTTAATTCAACTTAATGATTTTATTAATGAGCACAATGTCCTGGAGAAATTTCAGTCTGGTTTTAGGGTGAACTACACCACAGAGATGGCCCTTCTAAAGATTTTAAATGATTTTAGATTAAACTATGATGCACAGAGGGTGAGAGTGTTGGTTCTACTGGATCTAAGTGCTGCCTTCGATACAGTCGACCACACTATTCAACCCGTTTAAAACAGATTGGCTTCTCTGGTGCTGTTCACAAATGGTTCACATCCTATCTCACAGACAGGACTTTTATGGTAAGTTTAGATACCTGCTCCTCTGGGGTCCATAGGATTACATGTGGTGTGCCCCAGGGTTCAATTTTAGGCCCAGTGCTTTTTAACCTGTATATGCTCCCTCTTGGCAGTGTCATCAGAAGACATGGAGTCAACTTTCACAGTTATGCTGATGATACACAGCTGTACATTTCCATGTCTCCCGATGACACACGGCCAATGGATGCACTTTTTAACTGCATTTTGGACATTAAATCCTGGATGGCAGAAACATTTCTCCAGCTCAACCAGGACAAAACTGAAGTTTTAGTCATCGGTCCTGAGGCCCAGAGAGAGAAACTTTTACCAAAACTACAATCACTGTCTTTTAATCCCTCTTTACAAGTGAAGAACCTGGGCGTGATTTTTGACTCTGAGTTGACTTTTATTCCTCACATAAAAAATATTACTAAAATAGGTTTTTATCAACTAAAGAACATCGCCAGAGTCCGCCCCATTCTCTCTCGGGCCAATACGGAGACACTGATGCATGCTTTTATCTCCAGTAGAATTGATTACTGTAATGCCCTGCTTTCTGGTCTTCCCAAAAAGAGTATATCAGGTTTACAACTACTACAAAATTCAGCAGCACGTGTCCTGACGAAGACCAGGAGGCGGGAGCACATTACACCGGTCTTAAAATCATTGCATTGGCTCCCCGAACATTTCAGGATCGACTTTAAGGTTCTTTTAATGGTTTTTAAGTGTCTTCATGGTCTTGGGCCTTCTTCTCTCTCTGAACTGCTTTTACCAAATAAACCTTTGCGGTCTCTGCGCTCCTCTGGCAGCCGTCTCCTTGTCACCTCAAAAGTCAGGACACACAAGCATGGCGAGGCGTCTTTCCAGTTTTATGGCGCTCACCTCTGGAACAGGCTGCCAGAGGACCTCAGGGATGCAGAGAACGTTCATGTTTTTAAGAGCAGGCTCAAGACTCACCTTTTTAGCTTAGCTTTTAACTGATTATTATTTATTACTATTTGTTTAATTGCTCTGCATGTTTTATATGATTATATTTTCATCAGTTTTACTATTTAATCTTAGCACATTAATTTACTGTTTATTTTTATACTTTAATTTATCTTTATCCCCGTTCCAGTGTTTCCTCTGTGGGAGCCCTCTGCCCCGGGAGCGGTGGCCGGCTGTGGCTGCCTGGGTGCTCTCCAGGTGGAGCGTGGGTCGAGGTGGGGGTCTTGGCCTTGCCTCCACTGGGTGCCCTGTGTCGGTGCCTCGGCTGCTGCTGTTAGTCTACCGCTGCCGGGGCAGATGGCTCCTCTGATGGCGTTTCCTTGCATGGTTCATCTACACTCGGCCCAATGTCCTTTTTTACTTTTTCTTTTAACTGTGTGTGTGCATGGGAGTTGGGTTGGGGGGAGGGGGGTATAACTCTGACCATGCTTTTAAATCTGTGGGGGAGGGAAGGGAAGGTGGTTTTATGTGGGGTCATTTTAATCTGTAAAGCACTTTGTGATGCAACTTCTTGTATGAAAAGCGCTTTATAAATAAAGTTTGATTTGATTTGATAATTCGGGATTAGTTTGTTTTCACCAAATTGAGAATGGAGTGACACGGCTGGTACGTACCGTTTTAGACCAAGAGATGGATTGAACATGAAATCCATGTCTTGTTCATGTTAAATGCATGTAACACATTTTACATAGGCCTACATGCTTTTACTTTCTAAAAGTTTTAAAGAAATTTTCATCATGACCTTAGCTGTCTTCATCTCCCTAAAAAAATATTCCTCTCAGTTTGATCTTCTAGAGTAACCAGAGATGAAGGAAGTTCATGCAACTCTGACTCTTGACTTAGCATGTTGTTGCTAGCTGTCCAGCAGGCTGCTCAGTCACAGTAGAGAGTGAGAATGGGTATCCAGGAAGATCAATGTTTAAGAACCAGCCAATGAGCATGCAGGTCCCACCCACTGACTCTGAATCGCAGATGAAGTTATTCTGCTGAAAAGGGACATTCTGAAATAAATAAGCCACTGGGAAAAACACCAATATGAAATAAAAGCTGACTTTGGAAAAGTGACGTTTTGCAATAAAAACTGATGAAATTAAATGAAAATGGCTTAAAAATAATTCCCATTGTTAGCAAATGTTTTAGATAAAAATTATGTATTATATTAATAAACAGATTTTTAAAGGAAAATGAAAAATATTTCAAAATTGAGCTTAGAACTTTATATATATTCAGTTTGTTTCACAATTTCATTGTCACGTTATATATTAGCTATTATTGTTCATGTAGATATCTATTTCACAATGTTGTTATTTATTTATTTAATTTTGAGTAGTTTGGTGTTCCATAGACCAGAGCAGCATGTTCAGCAACCAATCTAGAGCCAGCAGACGGCAAAAAACGTTGCAGTTTTTTTTTCCAAACAAGCTGTGTAAGTTGAACCATGCTGTTCCATTCAGATAACGTTAGCAAAATGATGACTGGTTAATGCATGTTAGTCAGTATATCATATTAAACTAGTTAAAAAATACAAATGTGGTTGATTTTACATCCCTTACTAGTCAGTTCATGCAAGTAATAAACCTAATCATCTTTCTGTGCAGAACTTGTTCTCACTGTTGCTTTCCACATATTTGAATAAAATCTATATTGCCACAATAAACAGAACAGGGTGAGGGAGGGTCTGCACATAAAAAAAGAATATAAGTGGCTGAAGAAAAATATCTGTCTGTCTGTCTGTCTGTCTGTCTGTCTGTCTGTCTGTCTACTTCTATTTCAAAATGTTCCTTTCCACATTTTCATATCTTTATTGCCACATTAGAAAAATCTGAGTCAGGGAGGAGAAATAAAACCAGAGGCCAGCACCAGGGAAGATGACAGGGTCTTCAAAGAGAGTCAAGCAAAGATTCTCTGCTAACACACTATTATTTCTCTATAGAATTATTGATACCCAGACTCCAAAAAATCTTTATAATAACATAATTCTTCACTCAAATGTGCATTCCAAGCTTGCAAGAGGAACAAAGAGTCGACAGATTACTTTACCTCAACCTAAGTCTGATTTGATGAAGAGTACTGTTTTTTTTTTAGATCAATTGTGTTGTGGAACAATCTTCCAGCCGTGGTTCATGATAATAAGGGTAAATACAGTTTCAAAAAGAAACTAAGACTGTACCTGTATTCTAAGCCGTAGTATCTGTATCAGTTAAATGAAGGGGTTGCCACTTGTCATTAGGCTGTAGTTTTTAATCAGTTTTTGCTTTTTTATGTCCACAGCATTTTATGTGTTATTGTTTTGTTTTTGCTTTGATAGTAAGTGTGTTAAATTGGTGTCTGTAATACAGTTCGGACCCCAGGAAGACTAGCTGTCATTTGTCTTTCAGCTAATGGGGATCCTTTAAAATAAACAAATAAAAAAACAAACAGGTAAGGAGAGATTAGAACTTGCTCAGAGAAAGAGATCAATTGGTGGGAGAAACCAGGAGAGGGTTTTCACAGATATGTTAGAATTAGGTCAAGGTCAAGGTCATTTTTATTTATATAGCACATTTACAGCAGCATAAGCCGCCCCAAAGTGCTGAACAAGGCACAAAAAACACAATCAGTAAAACAATCAGGAGTAAAAACATAAAACAAGATAAGTCAAAACGATTAATCACAATAAATAAAACTATTACATACTGTTTAAAATGCTCAAGTCAACCTGCATTAAAAGCCAGATCAAAAGGGTGCGTCTTAAAAAGGGATTTAAAATGCTCTAAAATCTGTGTAGTCCTAATGGGAAGAGGTAGATTATTCCACAACTTGGGACCAGCCACAGAGAAAACTAATGAATTACACTCATTTCCACTCCAAAATATTTTGTCTGTATTTTAATGGGTAACCCAGGATTGATGTCAATCAGTTTGATAGCCTGTAAAACTATTTTATTGTGAAGAGATGATCTGTCATCATTGTGTGTTATTTACTTTGATTTGTTGAAGCCAGTGCCCAAACTCCAACGTTCATTCTTTAACCTGTAGTTGTTAAAGCTTTCCAGATTGACATATGAGCTAAGTTATTTGTTCCTGCTGAGCAGGTGATACTTGTTACCATTAATTTTACTGATAGTAATAATGATAATTAATAACTGTCTTTAAACTACTATAATATTGCTTATAAAAAGGCCAGCACCGTCATTGTGAAACAGTGATTAAATGGTTCTTTAGCCACTAAGAAAAGGTGCAACTGAGTGCAAGAGGATGATAAATCACTCAAAAGACCTCTGAAAAAATGTTCATTTCTGAGATGATGGTTATGCCCCTGACATGTATGATATGTTACTGTTACTATAGTCTATTTATTGACATTGGTGTAGCATTTTGTTTTTATCTGAGAAGTTGTTGCTGTGTATCTGTGAAATTCATAGAGGAATCTGAAACCCAGTTCGATGTCGATCTTAGCACTGAGAGAATAACCTGAGATCTTGCAGTTTGTCATTTCAAAACTATTTTGTCAAAATACTGAAAAGTTGACTCTTCCCTTCAATCAGCTGGAAATCAGGAGAGTTTTTTTTTTTAAGTTGTGGTTTTCTACTGTATGTGTTTACTGCCGCATTTTCTTTGAGAAGCAGCCTCTGTGTACACATCAGTAAAAATGGCCATATTTTCTCCCCAAATTATGTTGTAAACCGACAAGATACGACACATGCATGCAAGAAACATTATACTGGTTTTGGTTTTAACACAAGAAACATTTTTCACGACATCAAAAAATATAGTTAAACTCACTGAACAAAATCCTGAAATCTAACAAGAGTTTGAAAAAAAAGATCAACAGCAGGAGAGGGCTTGATCCTCAACCAAATCCTGAAATGGAACTCAAAAGGAACTCTGCTCCTGCAGGTCAAAGCCTTTTTAAGCTGGCACAAGAAAGCATTATAGACACTGACATGGGGTGGCAAGGTGATAGACAGGCACATGCGGACAGAAACAGAGCAGCCAGATAAGAGGTGATACATGACAGGCCTCAGATCTCTCAGAGCGCACATCTCCCTCCACCACCGCTGGGATTACCATGTGGAATGACGTCTGATGAAAACTGCCGCTCTGATGTAGAGATCTGTGCAGCAGTCGCACCAGACCCAGGGATCACCTATGTGACAGGTGTCATGTGTGATTTATGAGTCAGCTCTATGGTCAGCTGGATAAAGGCTAAAGTTCAAAATGAGATGACCAAGAATTGAATTGATATGAGAAAAATATATATTTTCCAATTACACCCTGTGTCGTTAGTTTTTTTTCTACATGCTCTTTTTTTAGACATTCTTTAATGATGTGTACTGTCAGTATTTTCATCATTAAAAAAGGCATACAATTAGTAGCACCAGAATGAAAAGTTTATTAAAATACTCAGTGAATTCACATTTCTTTTCATGTCAAATGCACACTGTTTATTACGAAGAATGATTAGTTTCATCACATAAAAACCTGATAATGTCCAAAACCAACCAGTCTAACTTATGTCTGTTTTGGTCATCCTTTATGGAACCATCTTTTAGCATGGCATTTTGACTTGCTTTTGATAAAATAATAGCATTTTCTGGAAACATGATAAATTTAAATGGGATATTTACAGTCAATGGTATTTTCTCTTCAGTAGCTCATTCCTGGTTTTTAACAGCTAAATGCTCCAATATCC
Organism: Valencia hispanica; assembly: GCA_963556495.2. Classification (NCBI taxonomy): domain Eukaryota; kingdom Metazoa; phylum Chordata; class Actinopteri; order Cyprinodontiformes; family Valenciidae; genus Valencia; species Valencia hispanica. The sequence goes on along the minus strand of OY747718.1, from coordinate 20,726,383 downwards.
TCAACAGATGGTGTTTTAACTTGGTGTTGGCAATTTTCAGTGGAGCAGCCTGTGCATAATAATGACTTGAGCACCAGGAACAACCCTTTTTAAATATTTCTAAATGAACAAAATAAATATGTTTCTCGGCTGGCCTGGGAGCGCCTTGGGGTTCCTCCCGAGGAGCTGGAACAAGTGGCTGGGGAGAGGGAAGTCTGGGTCTCTTTGCTTAGGCTGCTGCCCCCGCGACCCGACCCCGGATAAGCGGAAGAAAATGGATGGATGGATGGATGGATGAACAAAATAAATGGTAATACAAAACAAAGCAATAGAAGGTTAACAAAAAGCATTCAAAAATATCTTTGTTATACATTTATTATTCAAAAAGTATAAAATCCACTTTAGATTTGTCTGATAGTCATCATCTGCTTTGGTAAATTTGAGTGAACATTTACTCCCAGTCTAAGCTTAAAATACACATGCAATACTGAGAAAATGTCTGATTACTGTATATTTTTTGTTTAAAGGAGGAGCTTAGCTGTAATTTCTTGATCAGTGTTTTCTACTGCAATTTTTTCATGGCTAATATCTGTCCCTTTTTTGAGAAATGTTTAGTGTGTATTCCTTGCTCATCCATGCATTTATCTTTAGTCAGATTGATTACTGCAACAGCGTTCTTACAGGTCTGCCTAAAAAGTCAATTAGACAGCTGCAGCTGATCCACAACGCTGCTGCTCGTGTCCTCACAAGAACCAGGAAAGTAGAGCACATCACCCCAGTTCTAAAGTCCTTACACTGGCTTCCTGTAGCTCAGAGAATAGACTTCAAAATAATTTTAGTAGTTTATAAATCATTGAATGGCTTAGTGCCAAAGTATGTCAACGATCTGCTGTTACTATACCAACCCCCCAGACCACTCAGGTCCTCCAGTCTACTCAACATCCCTAGAATTAGAACCAAACATGGAGAAGCAGCATTTAAGTTTCTATGCTTCTCTAATCTGGAACAAACATCCAGACAACTACAAAGCTGCTGAAATACTGAGTTCTTTTAAATCACGGCTAAAAACCCATCTGTTTAGAGCTGCCTTTGAGTAATGTTTTCATGTATCATATGTGTTGTGTGTGCTTCATGCTGTATTGCTGTTTTTACTTTATCCTAAATTTACGTCTGTTTTTTAGTAATGTTTTTACTTGTCAAATGCTCTGTGTGTGTTTTTTTTTGCTGTGCTACTGTTTTTATTTGATCCTCTTATCATGTAAAGCACCTTGAATTACCTTGTTGTTGAAAGTGTGCTAGACAAATAAAATTGTACAAAAACTGTTAGCTATAACTAATAACCTTATAACCATTTATTCTGGTATCTTTGAGAACCATATGACAGTGAATTACAATGCTTTTGTCCACAATATTTAACATAATTAACACACTGTAATTACATCCTTAGTGTGCCCTCCTTAGTAAATTTCTCACCTGCTTTTGGGTCTAGCCCTGCAGAAAGTGCAGCGGCCCTTACTTCCCATTTGGAATCAGCCTCTTCCAGTTGAAACTATAATAAAATGTCAAAAGATAACGGAGATTGGCATGCAGAAAGTAAACTTTGGCAGCTAGAAGAACTAGGAATGTGATCTGGAGGATTTAAAAAAAGGCTATCATTAGCCGTTGTCACACTGGTCTAGCCTGGGTTGTTCAAGAAAAACCCATGCACAAAGATGTAAATTTACTATTTTAGGTACTTACCTCAGGGTGCTAAGGCAGTTTATGCTATTGTCTTATTGGCCCATGGATGATCAAAAAGAAAAAGCCAGGACATGCAGGGGAATACTCTGACATTCTTATGATTTTCCTGAAGTTTGAACCCAGGAGCAAGAGGTGGAAAACAGGATACAGGTTAAAGAGCAACTCATCCCCAAATCAACTTTTATTTGCTGATAAACTCTATAAATCAGTGTCTAATAGTGCTGTCTAAATGTCTTGTCATTATTTTTAGTAAAACTATTAATTTTCTACCAAAAACCATCAGTGTGGCGCCCTCTTTAGGTTAAAACTTTACACTGCACTTGAAGTTGAATCAGGCATTGCTACCGCGCTGACATCAGCCATCCTGCCGCTGTGGAGTATAAAAAAACCAGACCAGTCTCAGCCACATCTACGTAGGGAGTTGGAATAGCAAGGAAGTGTTGAAAAAGCCGCCCAGCCCTCTCCCTGTGTGTCCCCTGGTCTGCCAGGCAACGTCTCCGTTTGACGCATTTTTCAAACTGGAAATATAGGTGGAGTAGGGGGTGAGTTGCTCTTTAAAGCTACATTGTGTAAGAACTTTTGCCATCTAGCGGTGAAACAACCAACTGAATATTACGTTCTAGCCCCACCTCCGACCCTCCCATTCCGAGCTCGTTTTAACTCCTACGGTGGCCGTTTCATGCCAAGGTTCCAGTACTACGACTTTGTCCAGTGTTCCTTCCAGTGATGAGGTTACTTTAGAAAACCACATTGCATTTAGTTATATAGTCAGATGTCTGCCGCGTCGCGGGTAGACAATCTCCCTCTGGCATTTGTCACGGTGCAACTGAGTGTAGCCAAAGCGCGAAAGGCGGAGCTAGAATTTCCAGGAATGTCCCTCGTTGGCGAACGTATTTCAAAGACGGAGGCTCACCATGGATTCAGCCATTCGAGCGAGTCACTCGTATGTATTCTGAAAAGCAGATTCTACACCTACGAGAATACTTTCATCAGTAGGTGGAAGTAATTACACATGAATGAGCACATATTTTTGAAAGAACAAACAGGTTTTTACTAAGAATTAACTCAAAAAAAATACACAATGTAGCTTTAAAGAGTAAGTAAACCCCAAAACAACTTTTTTTGGCTATAAACTGTATAAATGGGTCTTCAACAATGCAATCTTTCAGTTTCTGGGGATTTTTTTTTACATTTTTGTGTAAACTTGTTTAATTCTACACTTTCTGGACTAAAAGCGTCTTAGTGCTGCCCTCTTAGGGTTGAACTGTGGCTACTGCATTTTAATTTTGTGATTGGTGGAGAGCGGTACATCTTTTCCACTCTTTACGTCACAGGCATGGTCTCACAGACACGCCCCGTGGGTTTCTCTCAGACATACTCACCCCATGGCGAGTTTGGAGTGGGATTGCGTTTTTCAGGTTACCATTATTATCACATTAGCACTTAGTTAACATAGCTAACATACTGTTTTTTTTGTTGTTTTTTTTACGTGTCCTGTTTGGCAGTGTGGAGCTCAGAATTGGTGTCTGAGTACCAAGTAGAAGCCCAACAGATTTACTTTCACAAGCGGAGCAGTACAACTTTTGCTATAGTACTCCACTTGATATATGTGTGAAAAATCTTTATTATGAATTGTTGGGGTTTTTATTTCCTGATGTTATGGACACGGAGACGGAAAATTAAGGAGAAGAAAGAAGGAAGATGAAGAAGAGAGGTAGGAAACAAAATGTCATGAGAGAGGGTGAGTTGAAAATACAAGAGAGGAAGGGGAACAAAGAAAACACAGGAAGACATTGAAGTCTGCCTCCATACCCACAGGACGGCAGAGAGAGGGGGAAAAACAAAACAAAACAAAACACGAAAAAGGAACATCGACAAAACCAACCAAACATTGTGAACTAAGAATTACACAACCACATCACACAAAAATAGATATAAAAATCCAACAACAATGTCACAGAAAATCTCATGGTACCGATTAATCAAGCTCTAGTAATGATAACCTCAGCCCAAGAATATTTCCTTAAACACCAGAGACCCCACATCTATGTGTGTGTGTTAGCATGCTGGTGCATATAAGGTTTCTCCATAAGAGTGTTTCGATAGTTGGTGTGAGCAAACATCAATCCGTCTCCAAGGAATCGATGCAGACATGAAGGACATCGGTGCAAAGAGTTCCAAAGGACCGCCAGAGCCCCAGGCGGACCTGGGCGGGGCCGACCGCATCCCCCAAGAGAGGAGCAAAGGAGAATCCCAGGGGAACATCCAGCGGCCACTATGCAGGGGCACGGGGGGCAGCAGTGACGAGCCGACGGGGCCCGCCAGCAACCGGCTGCGCCGGGGCGGGCCGGTCAACAGACCGGGGGAGCCGGGGCCCAGGGGCACCCCACCCCCCAGCAGGGACCCGACAAGGGACCGGCCGACGAGGGGCCCCCGGCACTGCAGGGGCCGCGGTCGGCCGCCGTGCGATGCCTCCACCCTAGGCCAATCCCCACCGCCAACATCCCAGCGCCCCACTGATACCCGCAGAGGACGGACAGCATCCCCAGGCCGGGCTCAGCCAGCATCTGGACGCCAAGTTGTACCAGTTCCCAGGTCCTGATCCCGCGCAACGCAGGGCGCCGGGACCAGGCATCCAACGAGGGCCAGGGCCGGTCCAACCCGCCAATGAACCGGCCACGCACGGTGTGCACAGAACAGGTGATCAAACGAGCAGAGACGCCGGATCCGCATCCTGCCGAGCCACCGAGCAGGCACCACCCAACAATCCCAAACCTGGCACCTCTAAAAGAGGTGCCCCAACCAACCAAAGGAAGATATCGGCCCAGCGCATCGGCCGACCGACACACCGGCCCTCCAAGGCCCGGCCAGGCACGCACCAGGTCCGAACCGGATTGAGCACCGGCAGGCAGGGGCCCCCGTCACCGGCGGGGAGTGACGGAGGGGAAATAGGCCCCCCATTAAGTGTAAGGCCTGAGGTGCGCCAGGCGAGGGGGCAGACCAAGATCCAACCTGACAGGTAGACAAAGACATACAGACACAGTCATACGTTCCCTCCCTCTTAAACCCATACATTCTCACTGACTCACCGAGACACCCAAAAAAATGACGCTGTACCCTCACTCACATACCCCATGCACACTTTATGCTCCCAGGTCCAGGTACTGATGCCCCAGTAGAGCCACCAGCCCCCGGACCCGGGAGGTGGACCCCCTACCTTCTAGGACGGAGACAAGCAGACCGCCAAGGGCCCCACAGTGGCAAAGCAGCCCGACAGCCCAGGACCCCGACCAGACCGCCTGTCCTCCTCCGGACCCCAACCCCTGATGGCCCGTAGCGAACAGGGGTGTGAAAAGACCCCTAGCCTCCATCCTCCCGCTCGAGTATGGTGTTGATGCGTGTTGTTATAATGTGCATTTAAAACAGAGGGGTGGGATGTGGGGAAGGCAGCCACACATCCCCCAACCCCCACCCCGAGCCCTCAGTGTCTATATGTGGTTTAACAGTGGGCACCGGCACCAGAGGTGAAGCTGATTGTACCGCTCCCCCTCTGGTTGCCGAAAAGTGTGCCCACCCCAAAGTCCCTACATATGTGTCGTGTGAGAATGTTATAAGTGGGAGTGTCTAAGTTGTATATTAAAATTGGGACCCAGGACACCACGGGTGATGTGCCCATGCCCCAAGACCCTATATGAGTGGTAAAGTGATGGAGCGGGTGGACAGAGGTGTCCAGGGATGGGGAGGGAAGGACTGGGAGACAAAATGTCTTCCCAGGGAGCCAGCTCCCCCACTGACCCCAATAGGCACCGCTGTTCACCGGGATGCACCAGGGGAGGGAGGCCATAGCACGTTCGACCCGGGGCCCACGGCCACAGCACCACAAAGCCCCACGGACCCCAAGGCAGTCCCCCAAGCCACATCCCAGAAGGGGAACTAAAGCCACCATGACATTCGCTCTACTCTCAAAACACAAAAGACACTTGACACCCAGGTTGAGTTCGCCCCCCCCACTTCCAAGTGCCCTCGTAGGGGGAGAGCACCTGTCGCTACACAGCAGCAGCCTCCCCGCCAGCAAAGGAGGCCCCCCGCGCCACCCGCACACCGGAGGCCCCCGTAGCCCGAACCACGTCGACGTACCTGCCCAGACGAGGAGCAAACCGATGAGCCGGGCGGCCAACCCACCAGGCCGACATCCACCAGCCTCATTCTTTGTGGAGCGACCACTGTTGCTCAACGGCCCGGCAGGAGCCCAAACCCAGCGCCCCACCCACCTGCCCTGCACGCCCACCACCCGGCCAGTCCACCCGCAAGTCCGACCGATCCCGGCCAAATGCCCAACCCCAGCGCCCCACACAAATACCAAAACCCTGGAGCCAAGTCCAGTGCAATGACAATCGGCCCAAAGAAAAAGAGAGAGGCGGCTGCACATGCCGGCCATCGGCCGGCCACGACCCCCACAGCCAACAGAGACCCCACGCCGGCCGACCCCCAGCCAGGACCACAGCTAGGGGGCGCGGCGCCCCTGAGCCCCGAATCCCCAGGCCCACCCCAGACCCTACCCAAGCGCAGCACGGCCACCAGGCCAGTAACCCATGTCCGCCAGTGCAACCCCCCCAAGGCACCGCATGCAGCCATCAGGAGTCACCACCCAAAGCCCACATACTGTTTTGAACGTTAGCCTATGTTAGCATTACCACTCAGAGACTGGACCTATCCTTTCTCCCTGTGCCTCAGCAGCACCGGCAGCGCTGGCCTTGGGCATTCGAGCCGCTGAATCAGCACCCTGAGCCAGCGGCTCGAATTGATACGACTCGGGGCCCTGGGCTCCATAAATCCTTCCTCTACTCCTACTACTACTCTACTTTTAGTCCAGTTTGTGTGTATATTTGGCTTTGTCAACCCTGATAAAATGGACAACGTAGGAGCTCGAAAAAAAAAAGAAATTGTTTTCCGCTTTTCTCTTCTTATGTGTCCTCATTGCCTCGCTGCTGGATTGAGATCTCAGCCAAGCCTGACGTGCTTAACTGACATCAGGGATGAGGGACAGAAGCTCTTAAGCTCCAAATAGCATAAAAAAGGGATACTGTTAGTTCTCTATAGTAAAAGAGAGACAGTTTTCTATTATGACTGTTGATGCTGAAGGGCTTTTTTGCTGTGACCGTGTTTATTATTCACACTTGACATTTACACACTATAACAAAGTACCATATGTCAGAAAAGCCCCGAACATAATGAATTCTGTGCAGACGTTTGACTGGAAACACAAACAACTCTCTAAACATGCTATAAATTACTACAAGGCTTAGCAGTCTGGTCCTGTCAGATCAGACAGCGTATAAACAGAGCTGACTTCAGTCTTCATGCCATCCATGTAAAATTTGTTTGCATTTTGTGGGAAAAGGGCAAGATGTTCAATGCCAACAATTCAAATTCACCGAAAGAAAGTCTTTGTATTTCGGACTCAATAAAGAACAAGACATTTGTAAAATGCCTGAAATAAAACAACAACCAAAAAACAACCAAACAAGAAGAAGTCAATAGAACCACAAGCGTCAGGATTTTCTTTTGGTTGACAAAACCCCATCTGTGTCAGGTGGAAGCAGAGTCAGCTTCCTGCCAGCTTTTCTATTATTTCAGGGAAAGCGCTTACAAAGCAGTCTAAATTTCTTTGCTTGTTGGTAAAGAAAACAATAACAAACAATACACATTTCCCCTTCTCACTTGTGTCAGTATTTCTCAGTGAAAGTCAACCTTCCCCCCTTAAGAAGCATATTTATGAGGTAGAATGGTGCATTAAGGTGTAGCCTAAAGATGCACATAATCTGTGTTGGCCTGCCTGATGAGTAAAAACGTGTCATCATTCACAGTCATGATAGAATCCTGTAGTGGATACCATCATCATGACTTTAACTCACCACTGCTAGTTCACGACCACAAACCAGCTGATTGACAATGTATCTCACCCTAATGATAATTTCAGGAACGTGGGTGATTGTTGTACGGTGCTTTGTGAAAGTATACACATGTTGCATGGGGGGGTTGCGATTAGCAATTTAAAAAAAATCTAGTCTAAAATTCACCTTTGGATATATTGGATTTGAACTTTGACAGGGCATTTTGTAGCACAAATGAGGTGAACAATTCCGTTGTTTTTAAGCTGTGTGTGTTGGGTCAAGGTGTTGCTGTAACATGAAGCTCTTCACCAGTTTCAAACCTTTGCCATTTCTTAGTTTTCTTCTAGGATTGCCCTGCATTTAGCTTCATCCTTCTTTCCACCAACCCTGATCAGGTGGTTTCTTGTCCTTCCTGAAGAAAAGTGTCCACACAGTATGGTATTCATTGTAATATGCAGAACTTTGAGCCTCTGCACCCAGATTTAAACTAGTTGTCTTTAAATAACAGGTGGGCAAGTTTGCTTTCCAGTTTATAAATCATCACAAAAAAGTCATGTGACTTTTGTTGTGCATTCTTTTTTTGCTTTTAGCAATCTACAAATAGGAGTTGATATAGTTTTCTTTCAACGATGGCTTTCTTTTCTCCAGTCCTCCATGAAGGCCAGATTTGGAAGTACATGACAAAAAGTTGTCCTGTCAAAAGATTCTCCCACCTGAGCTGTTAAACTCTGCCTCTTCCAGAGTAACAAGGCACCTCTTCGTTTCTTCTTTGATTGATGAAAACAGATTTGTGGCTGTAATTTGAAGATATGTGAAAAAGTTTAAGTAATATGTACATTTTTGTCAGGTACTGTAATTTAGACATGATTGACCTTCATGCGTCTCAGTGTTATGAATCTTGGAGGCTTTGTTTTTTCTTTTTTTTGTGTTGTTCTATTATTTCTCAACAGTTTTTGCCATATTTAGTAAATTAGTTTTGATTGAAAGGTCTTTCTGTATGTTTGTTTGTATCTTTGTTTTTAGTTTATTTATTACCAGGTTCTGCTCTTTCAGATTATGTTCCCTTTGATTAGTGTTATTCTTTGTTCCCATTGATTTTTTAGTTCTTTGAGCCCTAGTTCAGCCTCCATGTGTTTATTATTCACCTTCCCTGAGCCTGCCGGTTTGTTCCCTTTTTTAGCTGTTGTGTAATCACCTAATTCCTTCACCTGGATCCTATGTCAATCTCCACTCCTTCCTCAGTGTACATATAGCTCTCTGGTTTCATTATTCCTACAAGTGTCTAGTGTGATATGTTCAGTTTTTTCTTTGCTGTTTTCCTGCTGGTTTTGCATCCCTTTAAGTTATTATTTTACTAAAGATTTGTACTATGATTTAGGGCTGGATGATAATTCAAAAACAATATATATCGACTGATGGACGTGTGGTGCGATAGAAAAAAAAAAAGGTTGATAAAAGTTAAAAAGAAAAAAAGGTTTCATTCCTATTTTATTATAGCCTATCAGGTAGCTTAATACTACAGTCATTATTTTCTCCAAACCTATCATAAATGCAGACCCAGACAGCTCCGTCCTCAGGCCCTCACTCCTCCCAAACCACAAAAGAGTGCAAATTACTTGAGTTGCAAAAACATGTCGCTGCAAGGAGCGGCGGAGGAAATTGTCCCGAAGAAAGGCTTCAGTAGTTCACCAGCAGGTACATGTTGCGTCCCATTTTGAACTGATACGGGACGCACATCAACACAAAATTTAACAAGAAGGAACAAAATAAAACACAGGAAATACTACTGTCAGCAAAGTTGTCGACCTGCTGCTAACAACAGCCGCGGCTTTAAAATGTCCACCCAGATCTCCACCACTCCTCGAAATCAAAAACGCTTTCAAAAATACAAACGGGTGTGGACTGGGCTCCAGTGTTTTTGGCTCTGTCTGCATGCAGTAATTGGTGAGTAACTTGTTAGCTTTAGCTTTAGCAGCTGCACTAAATTAGAAACAGCTTTATCGGCTGGTTTTTGCAGAGAAACTAAACCAAATGTCAGAGCAGTTAATATAAAAAATTGTCATAAAACGTTTAAAAGACATAAAAAAAGCATCAAGATAAACCTTCAATTTAAATTACTAACAATTAAAAAATGTAATCAGTAACATGATGGTTAATAACATTTGTGTTTTCTTTATGTTTGTCAGTATTTACTGAAGTCACTCAAAAAAGGTGTTCGAATAAAGGTTGGAATTGAATTCTTTATTAAAATTAGTTAATTAAAGAATAGCTTAAAATAACCAGGGTTGCACTTGAAACAAATTTTTTTTGATAGTTATCAATAATTATCGATATCGATCAATGTGACATTTCCATTTATCAATATGCTCTTTTTCTATATCATCCAGCCCCACTGTGATTATCCAAAACTCCTGTCTGCATTTTTGTCCACCTGCATACCCACAACACTCAGGTTTAGTTTAATCCTGCATCATGTGTGCTTTTACTTCAGAGGTGGGTAGCGTACCAAACAATTGTACAGAGTAACGGTTTGATCATAACATCTGTGTATATATATATATATATATATATATATGGGACATTCCATGAAAAGTGTTAAGTTTGGGCCGGAGAAGTTTGAGGTTTTTGATCATAACCAAAGTTTTATTTTTGAGTTTCATTGCATAAATAACGTAACCCTTTCAGTAAAACATATTTTGCAAGCTCAGGCACCATTTTTTAAAATTATTTTAGCACTTTTTTCCAGAAATCAGAGTTTGTTTTCCACCCCGTCACAGGACAAAGTTTAACTAGTTCAGGGGTAATTTTAGATATATTTAAAGATTTTAAAAAATAAATCACTTTGAAATTGGTCTTTTTTATCAGAAACACCAATAGGTAATATGACGTTTAATTATTTTATATTTTTCTATCATTTATAGCACTCATGAAAAGTGTTGATATGATATTGGTCTTTTCTTTTTGCAATACGTTGCATTCTGACTTTAAAATCTAAAATAACATGTATATATTCTGTAAATTCTCACAATTATACACTATGTGTGGAATTGCTTTGATCACCAAATCACACCTATCTTATTAAAAAAATTAAAAAACACTGTGACGGGGTGGAATAAAGCATAACGCTGCCACCACTATGTCACTCAGTGAGGATAGTGTGTTCAAGATGATGTGTAGTGTTAGTCTTTCGCCACACATCAGGATTTGTGTGCAGGCCAGAAGGTGTAAGCTTGATCTTATCTAGCAGTCATACACTGTGATAGACTTTGAAAATTTGGGTTTGTTATATAATCCAGATTTGTGGGGTACACAACTGATAGTTGACGATTCCTTCAGTTTAGCTTTGTATCTTTGCAGCTCATTCAGAGTTACCATGTGTAGATTAGCAGATGTGATTTTTTTAACATCTCCAAACCTTTATTCTTGATCCTTTTTTATATTCAAATTCAAAAATATTTTATTTTTAAGGAAAATTAAATGTTGCTGTAATTAATATTATCCAAATTTCTTCAAAGATTTGTTGTAGATGCCGATTACTGTGTGCAGAGATGATCTCCTGTAGCGGTTTGTATTACTGAAGATCTGAAGAAGCCTCTGATTGACAACACTCCGTTGTTGTTCTTTTTATGACTAATTCTTCTTTACACACCAACATCTAGAGCTTCCACAGCATCCTACTCGTTTGCCAACAATCTATCCTTGTCTAAACCTCCCCCCTCTCCATGATCCGGACCCATGGCGCCTCCCCTGCAACTCATCTGGGATATGCGGCGGCAGTTGAGGCACCATCCTTGTTCCTGTGCTGTCAATCAGACGCTCCCAGTTGCAAACCACTTTGTTGCTATGGTTATGCATCGCAACAAAAGAAAAGTATCAGCAAAAAAAATGAAAATCCCTTTAGCTGCACAGCATCCCAAATAAGAGAATATAGAATAAAAAGTATTGTTCCTGCTAGAAACAAAGGAAGTTATTAAAAAGAAGAAAAATCAGAACTTAAGTAAAACAGCTACTCCAACATACTGCCACAATTCTGGAATTCCTAATGATGCCGCATGCCCTTTAATGTTATTTAAAAAAACGCTGTGAGGCCTTTAAAGAACAGCTACAGTTATACTAAGATCAAATCCCACATGTCACGATGTTCAATATACAGTACAAGTACAATGATTTAATCATACATCAATATGAGCCACACAGCGTCTAATTACAGAGTAGAACATTGAACTCTCTGAAGACTTTGTTAGTAGGGGTGTAATGATACATAAAACGTAAACAGGATATTGCACTCACAAGATCTGCACTATATATACATTTATATGTATTTTATTTACATATATATATATATGCTAATTTTATGTGTTTATTTTTTTTAAAAGGCCATCCATTTCACTGATTCCACCCCGTCACACTAAAGCCTGTGACGGGGTGGAAAAATTACTAGTAATATGGCAGAAATTCTAAGTGTGTTCAAAGCTAACACCACAGTTAGCATGAAACTAGATCTAAAAATCCTGATTTATACAAATATATTTAGAACATTTGGTTAGGAAATTGTTTTCCCTATGTTTTTGGTGTGACGGGGTGGACAATCTATGCTTAACAGAGAATTTTTTTGAAGGAAATTTTCCAAAAATGTTGTAAAAGAAAAGCAAAACTCACCACTGTTTGAATTTGGCTCCCTCCAACAATTCACTGATGTCATTTCCTGTTGGTGATGTCACTTAAAGGAACAGTATTACATTTTAATGCAGAAATAAATTGGTGTGACGGGGTGGAACAAGAAACTGATGGACATCGAGAAATCATGCTATTTAAATTAAAAATGATATAATAATAAAAAATAAATGCATTCCCTATGAAGAAGAAAGTATTTTTGCCCATAAGAATGATAAAGTTCTGAGGTATATGGAATATTTTAAAATTACGCCTTGCATGAATATGAGAAGTGTTCAGAGCGGACAAGAGAAAAATTACTGTAGTCAAACAAAAACTATTAAAAATATTTAAATCTATTTTTATTATTTCATTCTATTTTAATTCATGCTAACAAATACACTTGACTCCGTGGTGTCAGACACTGAAAATGTTATCATACATTATTATTACGCCTCTTATTCCCCTTTGAATGTTGGGGACACAAATTCAACAGTTTCCGTGGAATGACTCATATATATATCAGACGGACAAAAATATAAATATAAAGCTACAGTATGTGCAAATCCTGGTATTTTAAAAGACCAAGGTAAAAAGAAAATATGATGAATGTTTACTGTGTTCACTTGACCTCTGAATAACTCAGCAGGCTCAGCAGATGGAAGAATGAAGCTTGTGCAAAAACAGCAAGTCACACTGTGTCTGGTGCATTTTTTTTGTGAAAACAAAAATTCTTAATTCAGTAACGTTAGCTAGAAATATTTAAGTAGATTCAGCAATACTCAATAACAATCTAACTCAAGTAAAAGTACAGTGCAGTAAAACTACTCCTAGAAGTGCATTTGCTCTCAAAAAGTTACTTGAGTAAAAGTAGCTGAGTAAGTACTGTAAATCAAGACGTAACAAACATTACATTTTCAGAGGAAACATGCACATTTTCTGCACAAGCATTGACTCAAGGCATGCTTCAGTCAAAAGTAATTCCAGCTGCATCGTCCTAATTTTTGCTGATCTTGTAATCTCCCAGACATCAGCACGACAGAGGGAAAATGAAGATCATCTGTTCTGGCGTATTAGCAAAAATTAAGCATTATGTCTCTAGAGGCCCAGACCCAGATTTATACAAATCAACCTTGTAATGTAAGCTGCTGCTAAAATACTATAAATCATTAGGACAATGATTGAACCCAAAATAGTTTCACACACTGGAAATGGTTCAGAAAACCTAAAATCCTTTGCTAGCAGAAGGACCCTTCAGTTCAAACTACACACCTGAAGCTCAGTTTAGGCAACTGCTGCTTGCTGAATCATCATTTTACCCTCATAAAAGATTTGTAAAATGATCAACCAACCCTGGTGATGATGCTGGAGTCCCAATATGATGCTTTTTCCCACCTCATGAGTCCCACTCCATCTAGGGGAGCATATATCATGACCAAATAGCTTTGTGGCCATTGCAGTGCCTTCACTACAGCCTGCAGTCTATAATTTACATCTTGGCGCTCTTATCCTGCACCGCCTGTGCTGTCTCAAATGTGTTAGTAGTGCCCATAAAATACCAGTGAGCTGCTGAGAGGTGTGGCAGGCAATAAAAGTCTGGGGCCAGCTGATGATAATGTGCTCACCAGCACACAGGGCCCTATCAGCAGTTTTATGACCCACCATGCAGCCACACAAATGTACAAGCACACTAGCACAAGCGTGTATGAGCAGAAACAAGCACAGGTGCAACAAGGGGCAGAACTGAATAAATGTCGACCTTCTGCCAATTGATATTTTTTACATGGTGAATACTTTAGTGACAAACTCATGTTTTGTAAATGCCAAGCAGGGAAGGGTTTTCACATTCTCTCTTTTACCGCAGGAAACATTATGGATCAATGGCTACCGACAGGCTGTGCATCATACATTTGCATACACAGAAACTCCCACAAGAAATGTATCACATGCAGTATACAAACACTGTTAATCCTTTCTGTAAATTATTCACTGCCTGTAAACAGTTGGATGCATTCAAGATGAGGAATAAGAGAAGGGAGATGGAAGAAAACAAACTGAAAGTGCTACGACTGCGATGCTATAATGTGTTTTTCATAAAAAATTTGGAACCGTGCTTTAAATTATTAATTTCTTCCTATTATTCACTGTAGTGTGCAGGGTGGACTGTTGTTGGGTGCGAGGTAGCATAAGGAACAGTCCATTTTGGAGGGAGTTGGGATACCAAACTTTTCCCTCTTCTAATTACACTTACAGTGGGGCAAAAAAATGTTTTGGCAGCCACCAATTGTGCAAGTTGTCCCACTGAAAAAGATTAGAAAGGTCTGTAATTTTCATAATAGGTACACTTCAACTGTGAGAGACAGAATGTTAAATAAAATCCAGAAAATCACTTTGTATGATTTTTAAATAGTATTTATTATGGTGCAGAAAATAAGTATTTGATCAATAACTAAAGTTCCCCTTAGTACTTTATAATGTAACCTTGGTTGGCAATAACAGAGGTCACATGTTTCCTGTACGTAGGTCTCCGCCAGGTTTGCACACACTATAGCTGCTATTTTGTCCCATTCTTCCATGCAAATTTTCTCTAGAGCTGTGATGTTTTGGTGGCTGTCGCTGGGCAACAGAGACTTTCAACTCCCTTCACAGATTCTCTATTGGATTGAGGTCTGGAGACTGGCTAAGCTACTCCAGAACGTTGAAATGCTTTTTCCAAAGCTACTCCTTCGTTCCCCGGGTAGTGTCTTTGAGATCATTGTCATGGTAGAAGATCCAGCCACGTTCCATCTTCACTGCTCTCACTGATGGAAGGATGTTTTTACCCAAAATCTCATGATACATGACCCAATTTATCAGCAAGAACTGATGTAGATATAGAAATTATTTATGTCCCTGCCAGATCTTGAATCACGTTTATTTTCATGCAACCAAGAAGTTTATGATAAAAAAATCACACAGCATCTCCGAAAATATTTTAAGGCTATTTAAAAGGCGTATTGACTTTTACAAGTATAATTTCTCTGCTTTTATTTACCTTTCACTTAAAAAAGGGCAAATCTAAAATATTACGCTATATAAAAAAACCAATCCTTATAACTACTAAGCAGCTTTCTGCTTGTTTTTAGTGGTGTGTTTTGGATTTATATATTCCACATTACTTCAGTGATTTGAACCTAAATCTGCCAGGAGTATGAGTAATTTTGGACTTAACTGTAGAATTACGTACATATTGAGGAATTAATCTTAAAGCTTCTAATTCTCATCAGTTTCAATAAATCTTTTTATTTAATTCTGTACTTTTAAGGGGAATTTTGGGTAATATAATCATGTACAATATAAACTGAAGTTTCTTGTGCAGCTCGCCCAACTGAAGGCAGTCATTACAACTGAATTGAGAGGTCTCAGCTGGGTATGGGGGATGACAGAGAAAAATTCACCAAATGGTGCACTGCAGTAATGTAACATTGACATGTTTGGCTGACACACAGTTGAATTGACATTTGTGATATACATGTGACTCTATGATGGATCACCCTGAGAGCGTAAGCTGCCTGTAATTAGGACCCAAATGGCTTTACAGTGACTAATTATTAATGCAACAAATATGTGACCGCTGCTAATAAATACACACGCTCTGTGGATTGTAGAGATGGGGACTTCATTAATGATCCTCTGAAAGCTGAGGGGAAGTGAGAAAGGAGGGTGAGAGGAAAATTGCAACCTGGAAGCAGAAGTAGGCCATGTGCAGTTATAAAGTGAAAGTGATAAATTGTCTCAATAACATGGAGACATCTGAGGTTAGGAGGTCAAATAAAAGATATATATTACAGTTGTTCCTAGTAAGTTTGAAACTGAAATTTTTCTATAGTGTGATGTAGACATGTTAATTTTTTGTTTAGCTACAAAGTAAACGTTTTTAACCTCCCATATTTATGCGGAGTTTTGTTGTTTAAATTCATTGACGTTCCACTGAATCTAAAAGTACTTTAAAATTGTGTTTTAAACTGACACAAATTGAATAAAACAAAAATCTATTTTATTTTTAACCTTATGTGAAGGGTACCATCTTGTTCCGGCAATATAGCAAAGTCAGTAAAGTTCTTGTATTAATTGCACTGAATTGCACACATGAATACAAACTGATCAGAAAAGTTTCAAATATCTCGTAATCACAGAATATTTTTTACAGTATATCAAAAGCCACAGCGTTGTATGACTCCTACTGTTTTCCTTCTATAGTAAACGACTGTTATCTTTTCTCCCCAAATCAAATGTTCACCATCTTTCTAAAAGTTTCTGTTATAGTAATCAAAACAAGTCTTAGAGAACATGAAGTCCTTTAGGCTAAGCTCATATTTTTCAAGCTAAAATAAATTTCTGTAAAACACATATCAATGCAAGATGAGACAATTAAAACATTGAAAATTGAAATGTTTATTTTTAATCAGAGATAGATTCCAAATTTTAAAACTTTCTTGTCCCCAAGGGACAATTTGTTTTGAATCCAGCAGAGAACACATGCAAAGAAGAGCACAAATATGATTGACCACAACATTCATGATGCAGCCAGATTACAAACATAAGCTACTAAAGCCCTTATATGAACCTATTTGAAAGTAAAATGCTTAAAGAGCAACTCTCCCACAAATCAACTTTTTTTTGCTGATAAACTATGAATGAGTGTCTAAAAGTGATGTCTACATTTCTGGAAATTTTTTGTATTCTAGTGCATCATGGTAAAAATATTAATTTTCTGCTTAAAAGTGTCAGTGTCATGCCTGCTTCAGTTTGAAACTCTATACTGCACTTGAATTTGAATCAGGCATTGAATTCACTCTGCGGGGAAGGCTGACGTCAGCCCCCCTGCCACTTTAGAGTTTAAAACAAGCCTAGTCTCCACCTACGTCTCCTCCACAGAACCTCCCTCCCTTTAGTCTCTTTCCTGTGGTGAGGGAGGTGGAGAGGTATTCTCCACCTCAGAAAGATGGTTATGAGACAAAGGGGCTCAAGTTGCTCTCCATCCTCCATTCTCCCTGTCTTTGTGTGCCACTGCAGACACGCTGCTGTCAACATGTCAATCCTAGCACAGACCACACTCATCCCTCTCCCTCAGAGTGTTTGCTGGTCTGCCAAGCAACACCTCCTTTTAGCACATTTTTCAAACAGGAAATGTGGGCTTAGTTAGACTCTGGTAGGGGGATGAGTTGCTCTTTAGTGCTGTCTACATGTCCGGTCATTATTTTTGTTATTTAGTACATTTTAGAAAAAATATTAAAATATGAATTTTCTATATAAATTTTCTGTAAAAACTGTACTCAGTGTGGTACCCACTTCAGGTTAAAACTCTACACTGCACTTGAATTTGAATTAGGCATTGCTGTTTGCTCTGCGACAATGGGTGACGTCAGCCATCCTGCCGCTGTGGGGTATAAAACAAGCTGAGTCTTGGCCATGCCTCAACAGCAATTTGGAGTTGGAATAGCAAGGAAGTGCTGATGCCGCCCATCACTCTTCCTCTGCTGTCCCTCTGTCCGCAAAGCACCAGCTGCTGTTGGTGCATTTTTCAAACAGGAAATGTGAGCAGAGTTAGACTCGTAATGCCTTTCAGTTTAACCAGCTCCCCCGCAGTCTTCCAAAACTTAGTCAACGACATCCTCTGAGATTTTCTTCATAAATCTGTCTTGGTATACCTTGACAATATCCTCATTTTCTCCAACAGCCTTGAAGAACATCTTTCCTATGTCCATCGGGTTCTTCAACGGCTGTTGGAGAATCTTCTGTATGTCAAAGCCGAGAAATGTGAGTTTCATGTCCCTTCCATAATCTTTCTCGGCTTAATCCAAAAATCTAAAACCAGATGCCCTCTCGAGACGTCTCTGCATGCCCCATATGCAACCCCAACAAGACTTCTCACAGACCTCGGGCCGGACTTCTCCAACCCCACTCCATTCCATCCCGAGCTTGGTCCGATATCGCTCTTGATTTTGTTCCTGGACTTCCCACCTCATCGCCTTATCATTGACCGTTTCTCTAAAGTCTGCCACTAATTGCACTAACCAAACTTCCATCAGCCCAGGAAACAGCCAAACTACTCATCCATTATGTCTTCCATCTCCACAACATCCCCATAGAAATACTCTCCGACCAAGTCAACCATGTCTGGAAAATTTCTTGTACTGTGCTGGGGGCCAAGGCCCGGCTTTCCTCAGGTTTTCATCCACAAACCAATGGCCAATGTGAATGCCTCAATCAAGAAGTTGAAAATATTATTTGTTGCATATGTGCCCAAAATCCAACCTCCTGGAGCCAACACCTCCCTTGGATAAAATACGCCCACAACACCGACATTTACTCAACTACCGGACTCTACCCATTTGAAATCTCACTAGGTTACCAACCCACACTCTTGCCTTCTATACGCCCCGATTCCATTGTCCCTACAGTCTTTGCTCAATTCAACACCTTCCACCACAGCTGGAATCAGACTAAGGCCGCTCTTCAACGCACCATCCATCCATCCATCCATCCATCCATTTTCTTCTGCTTATACGGGGTCGGGTCGCGGGGGCAGCAGCTTACGCAAAGACTTTCCTCTCCCCAGCCACTGGAGCCAGCTCCTCGGGTGGAATCCTAAGGCGTTCCCAGGCCAGCCGAGAAACATAGCCCCTCCAGCATGTCCTGGGTCTTCCTCTGGGCCTCCTCCCGGTGGGACGTGCCCGAAACACCTCACCAGGGAGGCATCCTGACCAGGTGCCCGTGGCACCTCAACTGACTCCTCTCGATGTGGAGGAGCAGCGGCTCAACTCTGAGCCCCCTCCGGATGACTGAGCTTCTCACCCTGTCTCTAAGGGAGAGGCCAGACACTCTACGGAGGAAACTCATTTCAGCCGCTTGTATCCGTGATCTATTTCTTTCAGTCACCACCCAAAGTTCGTGACCATAGATGAGGGTAGGAACGTAGATCGACCGGTAAATCGAGAGCTTCCCCTATGGGCTCAGCTCTCTCTTCACCACAACAGACCGGTACAGCGCCCGCCTAACTGCAGATGCCCTACCAATCCGTCTATCGATCTCCCGCTCCATTTTTTCCTCATTCGTGAACAAGACCCCCAGATACTATACAGATACATAATGTCTGACAGCTTCGTAAGTCCAAACTGGAGAATGTAAACTTTTTAAAGTAAAACTTCTTAAAATGGTAAAATTATCACAGTTTTGACATCTAAAATTATTCTTTGCAATTTTAACTTGTCTGTGTTTTACGTCAAAAATGATATCAGAACACAAAACATGGCATGTTTAAAAATATCTATGTTTGTAGATGTGACTGTAATGCATGAGCCCACTATGGACAGAGGTGCATTTAACTTGATGTTTTGCTGTAAATTTAATTAGTGATCAACAAAATCAGAGAGGTTGTTCAGAGTGAGAGGAGAATCAGTTTAGCTCTGCAAATACTGCATCAGGTGAGTTATGTTTGTGTTAGAAGGTCTCCTTGATCTCAAAGTGGCCAAGGATGATGAAGGGCAAGCAGAGGGTGAAGAGTGTTTGGTTTTTACTACCCTTGTGTTGTAGATTGATCTCCAGCTGATGTTTTTCTTTCAAAGAAGTGGCAAACTCCATAATAGGTTGATAAGTCTTCCGGATGTGTATGGTAAATGAAGAGGGGTGGCTAGTGCCTATCTCAAGCGGTCACTGGGCAAGAGCCATGGTACGCCCTTGACAGGTGGGCAGTCCATCACAGGAAAATATTGATGTTATGATTATTAAAGAAATATTACTCATTGTGTTTGGGTAAACAAAATCCTCCTTTAGAACAATGAATGGCCGTAAACAAGGCCCTTATACCCTTTTGCTAAACTTCCCTTAAAATAACTGTCAATATTTTTATTTAAATATGGGATATTATATGGGATAATATATAAAAAAGTAATGATAAAATCAGCAATATAAGGTAGTTAATATTGTCTGGAAAACAGAATTCTAAATTGAAAATAAAGTATATTAATAAAAACCCTGATTAAAAAAGAAAAATATAATCAATAAACAATCTCCAAGCAGTTATAAACGAGTTCCAAGTCCAACCCAACAAGTCCTTCCCTGGTCCCACCCTTCTCTGCGTTCTCCTGCAAATCGACCAAGTTGGAAGTTTCCGGGAAAGTGATGACTCTTAAAATGTTGGCAATTACCATGCATCTTGCCTATGGATGGTATTGAAATCCCATCTCAACTCTTCACCATAGACAATTTATGTAGTTGGTGAAAGCTAAAGGGAAGATGATGGAGCGAGATCCAACACAATAAAGTAAGAACCCATTCAAGAGCCTGCAGAAGCCTTGAGTGTCATGTTTGTTGTAAAGAGGACCCAAATGCAGAGAACTGTGTTAGATGAGTAATTTAATGAAGGATAAATGAGGAACTTACAAGGGTCAGGCAGAGTTCATGGAGGTAAATACAGAGATGGTAAAACACGGTGAGGAAGACAACGAAAAAGATGGACGGATCAACAAAGTACAGCTGTAACCATGGAGCCTAAATATACTGAGGAGGAGTGAACGTGGCTGGGAGAAGATTATGGACTAATTAGAGAAAAGCAGTTGCAGGTGAGAGGGAGAGAGCAGGTGGAGAAAATCAGCAACTGGGCAGGGAGGCAAAAATGGCAATGGGAACAGAGTAGAAGACAAAGGTATAAACGGAAGGGGTAACTAGACAGAAAAACATTTCTAAATCAGAAGAAATAATGACTAACTAGAAGGAACTAAAAATAAAAAGATATCAAAGAAGGAGCCCAAGAGAAACTCAAATGAATACTAGAATCCTAAAGTTAAATATAACAAAAGTCAGAATCAAGAAATGAACTAAAATGATAAGATAAACTGAATAAGGCAATAAAGTAACTGAAACTCAAAATACAAACACCTAAGGAACGTGACTTCGAGGCTGAGGTGGAAATTCACCTTCCATTATGACAACCATAAACATGGGTTGCCATGGACAAGCCCTACTGTTGGTTGAGAATTACAAGACTGGACAGCCTCAAAGCTGGGAGGGACATAAGAAAAAAGCACTTGCAGTTATTAAGCTCACAATAGTTCTAGAATTGTTGACTTGTGGGAGCTAAATAAATTAGATAAAATATAAATAAGCAAAATGAGAAAATTAATAATATAACATATATAAGACAGTGATTTTGACCAAACAAACTTGCTTCAATTGTAGTGCAGGTACAGAAAGATCTGATGAGTTAATTTACATTTTGACAAATCATTTCTAATGAGTACTATTCATACTCCTGGAGTATCTGTGGATTCTTTCTTGGTACTTCTTGCCATTGTAAAAAAAAATCAACTGGCCTCTCTAAATTTCCTTTAGACATGTGTGTGCATGGTTGTTTGTCTTGTGTGTTTCTGTATTGCCCTGGTAAGGACTGGCGACCTGTCCGGGGTGTATCCCTGATAAAAGAAAATTCAGGTTCTTTAACACTGGGACATGAACAAAGTGTCACCTCTTATTGCTGCCTAATGTAAATAAACTGCTGAAATAGCTCATCCTTAAAATGAAGCAGTGGTACAAGAAAAGAGAACACACAAACTGCCTGAAGTGGCTGATGAATGACGGTGCCAAATAAATACCCATTTACAGATTGCTAACACTTCCCACTGGCTGTAAGCTGTCAGCCTAACACTGGAGTGTAAGTATTTGAGTGACAGAAAATCTCTTTATTACTTATGAGAAAAACTATATGCAAACAGAATAAAAACGAAGGGTTCATCTGGTTCACCTCCAGTGTTTGTGAGACACCACACCTCAGAGAAAAAGGATGCTTGATTCTGTTGTCTTGTCAGCTTTGCTTCTGTCAACTAACTGTGTGCAAAGTAGTTACATGTAAGGAAGCTATAAGCTCTAAATTTGCTAAATGCATGAACTTGTTTGCATACAAGTTTCAGAAGAGAGAAAGGAGGCCCAAGACTACAGGATAAAGAACAGAGTTGGGTAGAGTAGCCAAAAATTGTACTCAAGTAAAAGTAGTACTACTTCAACATATTTGACTCAAGAAAAGGTAAAAAGGAGCAATCCAAAAAAAATACTCAAGTAGGAGTAAAACAGTATTTGGTGAAAAGCCTACTCCAGTAGTGAGTACTTGAGTGCTTGTTCTGCAATCTTAACATATGATTAAATATAAAAAAATTATGTAATGGACAAAAATGTAAAGTTATGTTCAAATTATAGACTAAAATCAATTGAAATATATGACATAATTGTAAAATAACAAATTTGACTTGAAGAAATATTTTTCCAAATCAATTTTTTTCTAAGTAAAACTAATAAAACCACTACTTACAGTACTAACGTGGTAAAGTACCAGGGTAAAGTACCCCCACTTGACCTCCAAATGGCACAACAGCCTCAACAGAAAATAATGTTAAAATGATTAAGCTTGTGTACAAACAAGAGGTCTCACTTTAACATAAACTGTATTTGTGAGTCTCATCCAATTTTGGTGACTAGTGACCTGTCCAGGGTGTACACCGCCTCTCACCCCGTGACTGCTGGAAATAGGCACCAGCCCCCCCCCCGCAAGCCTGCATAGCATGGACGGGTACAGATAATAGATGGATGGATTTTCGGTCAAAACAAGCATTCAGTTTCCTTCAGTAAAGTTACTCGCTGTGGGTAGAATAGCCAGAAACTTTACTCAAGTAAGAGTAGCGATACTTCATAAAAATGTTATTCAAGTAAACATAAAAAGTACGATCTAATAAACCTGCTCTAAAAGTTGTTTTTTTCCCCAAAAAGTTACTCAAGTAAATGGAACTGCGTAAATGTAAATAGTTAACTCCCTTCTCTTTCGAAGAGTAAATCACATCCTGAACCTTGCGTTTTTTTTTTACATGCCAACTTTGGCCTTCCTCAGAAGTGCCATTTTGGCAGTAGTCTGTGCAGTACAAATCTCTGTGGTATCATCCCTTTAATCATTATCCGACAATACTCTCTAGCGTCCTAGAAGACAATATATCCTTCAATAACGCTGTCAGGACTCATTTATCACTGGGAGCTCCGGTAGGCCACCAGCCTCCGGTCTTTACCCACCGATCCATTTGTTATTAAAGAATACAATTCAGTTTGAACAAATGGTTGCTCAGAGGGCCAACGAAGAGCTGGATGAGAGTGCATTTAGCTCAGATGAATTAAGAGTTTCTAAATGTGTCAAAATAAATTAACATCCTTATTACTAGACGAGTATGGAGTTTAAAAACTTACTGGAGAACAATTGGGGAGCTAATTCTGGAGATGGTTGTTTACTTTGTCCAAAATAATACTTCCATCGAGGTTTCAGTCTCAAAAGTGCAATTTTAAAAGGATGGATGAAGCTCCAAGGTGTTTTATTATCTGTCACTAAAGTTCTACACTGACACTAATGAAAAGCTGAACAGCTCTAAGTGGCGAAGCCCTTGAATATATTAGACCTTTAAATGAAGAAACCTAAAATATCTGAGCTTTTTCAATGACTCGATCAGACAAATTACAGCTGTACACCTGGAGCAAATAATATAATGGTGTACCTTAATAACAATTACATTTTTAAAGCCTATCTGTGGAACTGTCAGGAGACATTTGTTGGATTGAGTGACATTAATGGATTGAGCTCTCAGGATGGTTTATTTCGTGGGTCAAGCAAGGAGAGAAGATGGGCTGCTGTAAAATTTAATCATGTGGAGTAAATCAGACAGGCTGAGGAAGCGTGGCAGTGTTGGTGAAAACTATGTTAAGTGCAATATAACCTCTCTGCTGTTCACCGCCAACATAGGCAGGACAAAGATCCCAAACGCATGAATGTATGGTTCAGAAATGCAGTGATTAATCTCTAATTAGGTTATCCTTGTATGTTGAAATCCAACTTGACGCCTGAGATCATTTAGATCCAGATAAATGTGGTTAATCTTTATACAGAATGACTCGCTCTATCTTTTATATCACCTTCATGTCCACTTTATGATACTGAGGAAGCCACCAAAAGCCTTTAGGCTCTTAAAAGAAATATGTTGAAAGTTTGATGTCCAGCATTGTTAAATATCTTCCCTCTGTGGGGAGTTTACAAGTTTTCTCCAAACAGTCCAAAAATATAAATCCTGGTGAAATGTGTCTTTTAAAATTGTTCTTAGAGATGAGTGTGTGCATGCATACCATGTCTGTCTCTGTGTTAGCCTCTGCTAGCAAGGTACCCCTACCATTGAACCCTTACTTTTGCCAGATGACTCATCTCCAGCAGTATAGATAATGGATAGAGAGGCCGTTCAGTGCTCCTTTTCTTTAGGCTACTGTTTAGAGGCTGGCCTGCCACTTAGCTGTCAGGGATTTTCATCATAAATTATTCTTGCTATTTATATTGGTTATGTAGCAGATTCAATGAGGTGCTTCCCTTTTAAGGCAATCAATAATGGGTTTATTACTCAAGCGCATAACGGTACAGAAAGGTTTTACCTGCTGTGTATCCCCCACCTCAGTTTTATTATTTAAAACTGAGGTCCCAGTGATTTTCTTCAGCCATTAAAGGAATGGTTTGGATTTTCTGAAAAAACTGAAAATGTTTCAGTGGCTAAAGTGTAGGTGTTTAATAATTCATATCTTCCAAGTTATGAATGTTTTCAGTTTGAGTTGGTTAAAATTCATAAAAGTTTCTAACAGAATCCATGTGACTAGCTGTCAGCCTTACACTCTCTGAAGATTTAATTACTTTTCTCCAAAACCACAACAATATTACATCTTTCTGCTGGAGATAGAAGGACTATCGCTGATAACTTCACAGAGCCTCACTTCAAAAAATCCAAACTATCCATTTAACCATGTTTCTGGTAGCTAACCTGCCACTCATCAGAAACTGCATCATATATTATTGTTGCTCTTTGTTACGCTGGTCACATAAAGTAACACCAGACTATACAAGTATAGTGGGGCTGTGTGAGCCCGACCTCAATCTAGTCATGGCCCCAAATAGCTATTTTTTTCCAAATCTTTAGAGATTCACTGCACTTTACTCTTAGATTCTGTGTTTACATTATGTAACTGTTAGGGAATATTAAATTATTTAATTAGGATTTGATTATTAACTCCCTGTTTTAGTAAGTACATCTAGGACAGTAGGTTATGTAAAGAAAACAAAAGCTTTCTGTATGTAAAATTTTCGATAATGTATCAGAGTGACTACTCAGATGTCAGCTAGAAAATATCTACACTACTTTCTGATTTGAGAACGCACAGACTGTCCCCCTAATCAAAATCGGAGCTGACTGACTCTCCAGGAGCGAACACGGAAACTGAGCTCATGCTGTTAGAAGATAAACATTGATTGCTAAATACTATTTAAGAGTTTGGATTAGAAGGGTTGGGTAGGGATGTGAGAAAGGAAAAGTTTTGATTCTCTCTGTCCCCCCATGTTTGCAAACGCCTAAAAGACTCCGTTTCATCTTTGTTTAAGAATTTGCTATTTTTAGCCATAACATAACCTATGGTCTACTTTAGATAGGCTCCGTCTTTTAAAGCTGTCTCCAGGTGGCGAAAACCATGGCAAGATGTATTCTACACCTGAGTGCATTTTTTATTACATGCAAGACATCTGTTTGCTCTGACTGAGAAAATGAATCCAAACTCTGCCTTTGCCTCCCAATACAAATCAAAGTCCCTCCAGTCCTAAATAGCACAGAACACACGTGAAGAAAACCGTCACAGCTCAGCGAAAAGTCTTGTTCTGTAAGGAACCAAAGCTTCGCCTGTTAAACAAAAGGGGAACAACTTTTCCAAATATAAGACCACTTTTTAATCACATTATGACAGAAGTGGGCCCCACAGCAGGTGTGTCTGAAGTACATTTTTATATGTATTCGTCAAACCTGGAGTGAGATAACATCTTAAAAAAAATGTCCCCCTATTTGCGTAAAAAATTAAATCTTTGTCAACTTTTTTTTATCAAGTCTAACGCAAGGATTGCCTTTGTTTTAAAAATGCAACCTATCTCTTAAAATAGTGCTCCAGTGATGTCAATAGTATATTAATATAAATGAAACCTCCCAAGAAACAACATTAGACAACCCCAAAAACAGAAAACCAAGTGCGAACCAAAAACACAAACACCAGACGATCACCAAATCAAATCAAATTTGATTTATAAAGTGCTTTTTTATACAAGAAATTGCATCACAAAGTGCTTTACAGATTAAAATGACCCCACATAAACCACATTCCCATCCCTCCCTCACATATTTAAAAGCATAGTCACAGTTATACCCCCCACCCCCCAACCCAACTCCCATGCACACACACAGTTAAAAGCAACAGTAAAAAAGAACATTGGGCCGAGTACAGATGAACCATGCAAGGAAACGCCATCCGAGGAGCCATCTGCACCCGCAGCGGTAGATCAATAGCAGCAGCCGAGGCACCGACACAGGGCGCCCAGTGGAGGCAATGCCAACCTCCACCCAAGCTCCACCTGGAGAGCACCCAGGCAGCTACAGCTGACCACTGCTCCCAGGGCAGAGGGCTCCCACAGAGGAAACACTGGAACGGGATTTTAGATAAATTAAAATATAAAAATAAGCAGTGAATTAATGTGATAAGATTAAATAGTAAAACAATGATACAATATAATCATATAAAACATGCAGAGCAATTAAACAGACAATAATGAATAATGATTAGTTAAAAACTAGGCTAAAAAAGTGAGTCTTGAGCCTCCTGTTAAAAACATGAACGTTCTCCATGGCCCTGAGGCCTTCTGGGAGCAGCGGTGAGGGGCAAAAAACCAGAAAGACGCCTCACCATGAGTGTGTCTCCTAACTTTTGGGGTGACAAGGAAACGGCTGCCAGAGGAGAGACCGCGAATGTTCATATAGTTAAAGCAGTTCAGAGAGATAAGAAGCCCCAAGACCATTAAGACACTTAAAAACTCACTACCGCCTGTTTAAAGGTGGCAGGAAAGACCCCCGTCTGAAGGGAGCAATTCATCATGGTTAAAATCTCATCCCTAAAAGATTCATAAAATTGCTTCTAAAAGGAAGTGGAAATCGGGTCCAAAACACATGTGGTGGGCCTCACTGAGGAGAAAACTTCATACTCAGATTTGTCTAAAACCATGTTACTTTGAGAGGATAAAATATTACATCTGATGGTGTCTACCTTCCCTCTGAAGTGGTCTGCGAACTCCGAAAGGCAGTAGTAGAACTGTTAAAAAGTTTGTCATTGGTGGAAAAAAGGATTTTGGAATTATTTTTATGTTCTGAGATGATTTTGGAAAGGTATGAGTTTCTTGAATTTCTTACTGCGTTATTGTATAATTTGAGAAGATCTGTGTATATTTGATGGTTTATTGTGGTTTTACTTTTCTTCCATTTTCTCTCTGCCGCCCTACAATTTCTCTTTATTTTTCTGAGGTTTTCATTTCACCACGGTGGTGCAGCTTTAGAGTGTAAACTTTGAACTTCAAGTGGAGCAAGCAGGTCAAGAGCAAACTGAAGCCTACTGTTAAAATCATTGACAATAAAATCACAGGGAGCAGGTAAAACAATCGAATGGTTTCAAAAATTTCCAGAATACTTGCAGCCACTTCAGGGGTTAGATTACGTTTCCTGACAGGTCTCACAGAGTTCTCCTGCTGGATAAAACTGGTGATGTTAAAAAACACACAGTAGTTGTCAGAGACACCCAAGTCAACAACAGAGGACACACTGATGGACAGGCAATACGTGATGACCAAGTCCAGGGTGTGTCCTCTGTGAGTAGGCTGCATGACATGTTGGCTAAAATCCATGTAAGTCAGAATATTTAAAAAATCTGTTGATAAAGGGTCTAAAAGGTTATCCATGTGTAGATTAAAATCACCAGCTAAAATTATCCTTTCAAAGGCGTTGTGCAGAAGTGATAAAAACTCTGAAAATTCTTGAATAAAAAGTGCACTCTTTTTAGGAGGCCTATAAATTGTGACACATAAAATCTGAGGAGTACTAAAAACAGTTGCATTATATTCAAAAGTAAAATAGTCATCAAATAAAACATGTTTGGCAGAAAGTGTTGATGAACTTGTAAAAGCAGTTCCGCCTCCCCTTTTACTACTCCTCGTTGAATAAGTTAAGTTAAAATTTGGTGGGGAGGCCTCTGTAAGAACAGGGGCATCTGCACTCAGCCAAGTTTCTGTTAAAAATAAACAATGAAAATTATGGTCTAAAATCAGATAATTTATTATAAAGATTTTGTTCAGCAGAAAGCGAACATTAAAAAGTGCCATATTAATAGTGATTGGAGATGGAGTGACAGTATGATTTACTGGAAGTGGGGGTTTTGATAACTTTTTGAGATTATTGGAGTTGCATTTGTTCGGTTTATGATTTTTAGTCTGTTCTCTGCTGATAAAAACAGGTATGAATGATGTAGAACAAGGTCCAAGTCCAGTATGTTAGTTACTGTTAAAATCAGGAGTGAGTTCGTAGGAGCACAATATCAGGATGTGGAGGAGGGAACAGAGAGGGCAGGGGCAGCTGGGGCAAGCCTGGTAGACAGGGGGGGTCGTGGGCATGCCAGGGTCAATGCCAGCATGCGGGTGCCCTGTCAATTAAGATGGAGCCCATCTGGTCCAAACAGGTGCATCCTGCCCCCAAAAATCTAAAAATTGTCTATAAAACCAATATTGTGAACGACGGTGGCAGAGGAGAGCCAAGTATTCCGAGATAAAAGTCTGCTAAAATGGCCAATTCCTCTGCCGACAGTGGGAGTGGGGCCAGAGATAAAAACAGAGACGTGTGTTTTTTAAAAGATTAAAAAGGTGAATAAAATCACGTTTCAGGAGCTCAGACTGCTGTTTATGAATGTCATTGCTGCCAACGTGAATCACAACTTTACTCACATGTTTGTGTTGTTCAGTGAGCTGAGGGATCTGTTCAGCAATGTCTGTGACAGTAGCTCCAGGGAAACACAGTGAGGGCTCCTCTCGTCCTCACATTTCTGATTATGGAGTCCCCGATAATGAGTTTGGTGGGCGGCGGGTCTGCAGGTGGATGTTTGCGCTGGGCAGAGGATCGTTTGCCATCCAGGACTTGCTGTATGCCAGGTGGAGAAGCTTCCCCAGGACTGCAGCGATGTTTAATCGGTGCCGAGGGCTCGTTCCATTGGTTCGGGGTGAAGTGGAGCACTCCTTGGCGAGTTCTGGCTACAGTCCGGGGTTTGGCACGTCGTGGAAGGCTGGCGGAGTCAGACTATTGCTCCGGCTGCTGGGAGGGATTGGGCGGCGACCTAACGGAGCTACGGGGACCAGGGGCTGTCAGAGGAGGAAAATCCGCATCCAG
This sequence comes from Valencia hispanica, assembly GCA_963556495.2. NCBI lineage: Eukaryota > Metazoa > Chordata > Actinopteri > Cyprinodontiformes > Valenciidae > Valencia > Valencia hispanica. Next base: position 20,696,784 of record OY747718.1, on the reverse strand, counting down.
GGCGCTGAAACAGTTTGATAGTGGCAGGCAGGTTGGAGGAGAGCTGTGGCGGCTGCTCCAAGCGATGGATCCTCCCTCCACAGCTTCGCCGGGCTGGCAGGGAATTGTGTCCGCCACCTGTGCACTGCTGGCGGCGGCGAAAGTCCGGCCGAAGATGATGTCCACATCGCGCTCATGGTCCTGGATTTGGTGAACTGTTGAAATCCTCTGCTCCAGCTCCAGAACCCTCTGGTTTAGTTTTGCGCAGCCATCACACCCAGGACTGCAGGTGAATGGAGACATGGTGTGGGGAGAGAAGTAATCCGCGCTTCCCACCGATAAAAACGATCCAATAAAAGACGTCCAGATTATCGGTGCTACATAAATATATATAAATAAACTGAACTGAATTAAAATTGAAATTAATATTGGCAATTTAATGCAGATGGCTATTTTCCTGCACCCATTTTCTAAACTAAAGACCTAAATTTATGTTAAATAAATGCCGTGTTCTCTTGCTTTTCCCATTTTGAAGAATTGCAACGAAAAATGGGCCTTTGTGTCACATCATATCTACACCACAGAGAAACCTAGAAAAGTGAAAATATAAAAAATTTTTTCAAATACATTTCATAATAATTGTTAGACATGCCAATAACTGTTGTACCCATTTTTTGTAAAATACCTATTAAATACTTAACATATTTTTTCCACCCTAAAAACAAGATTTCCAGGGAGAGATAGCACTGCAATAAAATATGAATTCATATTAAGACTTTACATATCTTTACTAGGGGTGCCAAAAACTGCCTGAGAAATCACGCATTTAATATTAAAATCCCTTTGTTAATTTCACGAATATAAACCTAATTAACCAAACTGAGCTCCAACCAGAGAAGTTTAAAACAAGCAAAGGATTCTGCTTGCTTATACTGAACAGTGATCAGATGAACATCCCTTTAACTGCAGAAATTATAGTACAGTTCATTACAGGGAGATTATTGCTTATGTTAATCTGGGGCTTTTGTGTCTACGGTTATGGAGAAAGTTTTTGCATTTAAAGCTGCAGGCTTTGTGGCCTCAGCTTGAATAACATGAGATAATTAATTAAACTGGATATCCATCTTTCTGTGCCGGCTTTAATAACATTGCTGTTTCTCATTCTTTGCACTTTTGTTTACTATGCAAGTCTTGTTTGGAGAAAACAATTAAGTTTTAATGAAGAGTGTTCACATAAATTATAACCGAGGGATTTTTGCTTTGTTTGAGTCATTTGTTATACTTGGTGTACATGACTTAACATCGAGATAAAACAGAAAATAAGTGAAAAGAATCTTTTGAGTTTAATATAAAATGTATACAGTCAGCTTTTTTTTCAATATATCTGCAACTGCATCATCAGAACAGAGGATAAAGACTTTAGAAGCACAGAAAAGCCTAAAGTAGAAGTAAAAATCAATTTGCACTTGCGATTCAGCAGAAGAGTAAGATGTGCTTTTAAATTGAATAGTAATCTACCTTGAGATTTATTGGAAGAAAATGCCTCTTTCTGCTGCTGCCCACATTCTTTAAATACCTGTAAGTGTCATGATTGGCTGGAGTTTTCTGACCCACATGCAGAAACAAGCTGACACAGAGTAAACTGTTTGGTGAATTTATTAGGTACAGGATCAAAGGGAGTTAAGAACCAGGGAGAGCTGAGATCGATCACCAACACGTATCTGAAATGGGGAGACAGAAGTTAACTTCAGCCAGGAGGAGGGATGTGCAGAATTGCAGGTGAGGGAAGTTAATATGGCTTACTGATCCGAAAGGTGTGGACGACTGGAGGGTTCCGGCGGTCTGGAGGTGAGAGTGCAGCAGAGGAAGCGAATCAGACTCCTGGAGGAATAGGCAGACGAGGATGATTGTTGGAGAGCGGGCAGGTGGGGGGAATTCAGCTTAGCCTGCGTCTGTGAGGCTGACACAGGAGGTTCTTCACGGGGAAGATTTGTTGCTGAACTTGAAGCTGGAATCCATGGTCACCTGGAGAAGGCAGGGGTGTGAGGTTAGTGACAGAGCACCACTAGCTTAAGAGCTACTCTAGGAGAACTTGATCAAAGTTGCCACGTAGAAGCTTTTTGGCTAAACATTACCAACTATGTTGGACCATCAGGCAAAGAGGAGATGTGCTGCAGCTTCATTTATACCTCTCAGTCTGATGAGGAAATCCTCCACAGGTGTGTTGAATGTGGAGGCCTGAACACGCCCACCTGCCTAACCTGTTCAGGGGAAACAAAGAAAACTTCTCCAAACACACTCACACAGCCAGATCCTGACGGTACCCCCCACTCAATGGCCGCCACCTGGCGGCTTAGAAGAATAGGATGGATGTGAGGTTTCAAAGTCACGGATAAGCCCTTCATCCATGACGAAAGAGCGAGGAACCCAGGAACGGTCCTCAGGGCCATAGCCCTCCCAGTCCACAAGGTACTGAAACCCACGACCACGGCGACGGACACCAATAATTCTCCTAACTGGATAGATCGGCTTACCATCAACACCCTGGGTGGGAGGAGGGGTCTGGAAGAAGGGCACATAGGACTGGACCGAACAGGTTTAATACGAGAAACATGGAACACGGGGTGTATTCGAAGAGTCTCTGGGAGCCTGAGGCGAACCGCGTTAGGACTTAATATTGACTCGATCACATAAGGACCTATGAACTTCGATGATAACTTCTTAACAGTGGACTTGAGGTGAATATCTCGTGTAGACAGCCATACCTTCTGTCCAGGTGAGTATCTTGGTGCGGGTACCCTTTTTCGGTCAGCAAAACAACGATTCACAGCAGCTGTCCGCTGAAACGCAGCAAGAGTGTTTGACCAGGTACGCTTACAGCGACGGATATGGTGGTGAACTGATGTAACCGAAGCTGTGACCTCATCTGAGGGAAAAAGGGGAGGTTGGTACCAAAGAGAGATCTCAAAGGGGGAGAGACCATTGGCAGATGATTTGTGACTATTGTGGGCGTATTCTACCCAGGGTAACCGTGAGCTCCATGTGGAGGGGGTGGAGGAGCAGAGGCAACGAAGGGTTGCCTCAAGCTCCTGATTCATGCGTTCCGTCTGGCCATTTGTCTGGGGATGGAAACTGGAACTGAGGGAGACTTTTGCTCCAAGAGACGCAGCAAACTCCCTTCACACCCGGGACGTGAACTGGGGGCCCCGGTCCGACAATATCTCTAGGGGTGTGCCATGCAGTCGAAAAACATGCTTCACAAAAAGTGGGGATGTCTCAAATGAGGATGGGAGTCTCTTCAAAGGGATTAGGTGACAGGCTTTCGAGAATCGATCCACTATTGTGAGAATAGTGGTATACCCCTTTGAGGTTGGTAGCCCAGTGACAAAATCCAGAGCTATATGAGACCATGGGCACTTGGGAATGGCCAGGGGCTGAAGGAGACCACTTGGGGTTTGTTTATGGCTCTTGTTCCTGGCATATGTGTGGCAAGCCAATACATACTCCCTGACATCCTTGTTTAGGGATGGGCACCAAAATGAACGCCTGATCAAGGCAATGGTATGGCTTACCCCTGGGTGGCAGGAGAAGCGAGCCGTGTGAGCCCACTGGATCAATCTTGCTCGGACAGAGGTTGGCACATACATTCGATTAGACGGGCCTGTAGCTGGATCAAGTTCCTTGCGTTGGGCCTCTAAAATCAGGTCTTTAATCTCCCAGGTAACAGACCAGACGATGCAAGAGGGGGGAACAATGGTACTTATTGGAGGCTCCTCGTCCGAAGAGAACTGTCGGGACAGGGCATCCGGTTTTGAGTTGTTTGAGCCAGGTCTGTAAGATATAACAAAATTAAACCGTGAAAAGAATAGAGACCAGCGAGATTGTCGAGGATTAAGGCGCTTGGCCTCCTGGAGGTAGGCTAAATTTTTATGATCTGTCCAGATTATGATGGGGAATTCTGCTCCTTCTAGCCAGTGCCTCCACTCCTCCAGGGCTAATTTAACGGCTAGGAGTTCCCTGTCACCAACATCATAGTTTTTCTTGGGTGGTGTAAGGTGTTGAGAAAAAAAAAGTACATGGGTGAAGCTTCCCGTCGGCACTAGAAACTTGAGAGAGCACTGCTCCTACTCCTGAGTCAGAAGCGTCAACCTCCAAAGTGAAATGTCTAGAGGGGTCGGGTTGTGTAAGCACTGGAGCATTGAGAAAACGTAGTCTTAAGTTCCCTGAAAGCTTGGTCAGCTTCAATTGTCCAAGAAAATGTCCTCTTCATAGAGGTGAGACTGGTTAGTGGGCTAGCGGTCTGGCTATAGTTCATGATAAAACGACGATAAAAGTTGGCAAAGCCCAAAAAGCGCTGCAACTGCTTACGTGTTGAGGGGATTGGCCAGTCCAAGACTGCCTGCACTTTCTCTGGATCCGTCTTTACCTGCCCACTCTCAAGGATGAATCCTAGGAAGGTGACAGAGGATGGGTGAAATTCGCACTTCTCTGCTTTCACAAAGTCTGTTGATTGAATTTTGCTTTCACCCACTTTAAAGCCCTTCCTTAGAACAATCCGGCAATATGAGAGATCTTAGAGCTATCATCAGGAAAAGAGTGTGGAGAGCGACTAAACACCAAGGAACATTGCAGCAGAAAACCCCCACATTTACCAATTCCACCTGAGTTGGGCTCTGGGGTGGGTGAAGAAGCCTCCCGGAAGCGAGCCTGCACGGGTGGAGATGAGACGGGAGCGACCGCTGGGCCGGCTGCAGGAGGAGGCAGACCTGGAGGAGACAGTTTGCGGTTAATTTCTTGAATTAACCAAGCCATTTGGTCGAGTCTTTGGGGGAAATAATGTTGCTGTTCAAAAAGGGAGTGAAACATCTCTTCATGTTTGGCAATCTGGCTTGAAGACACAGGCTCTGAGACAGCAGGTGGTTCTGCTGGGTCAGACTGTTGGCCTGATGGTTCTGTTATGATGGGCTGGAGTTTTCTGACCCACATGCAGAAACAACAAGCTGACACAGAGTAAACTGTTTGGTTAATTTATTAGGTACAGGATCAAAGGGAGTTAAGAACCAGGGAGAGCTGAGATCGATCACCAACACGTATCTGAAACGGGGAGACAGAGGTTAACTTCAGCCAGGAGGAGGGATGTGCAGAATTGCAGGTGAGGGAAGTTAATATGGCTTACTGATCCGAAAGGTGTGGACGACTGGAGGTTTCCAGCGGTCTGGAGGTGAGAGTGCAGCAGAGGAAGCGAATCAGACTCCTGGAGGAATAGCCAGACGAGGATGATTGCTGGAGAGCGGGCAGGCGGAGGGAATTCAGCTTAGAGGGAGAGAAGCCACAGCCTGCGTCTGTGAGGCTGACACAGGAGGTTCTTCACGGGGAAGATTTGTTGCTGAACTTGAAGCTGGAATCCACGGTCACCTGGAGAAGGCAGGGGTGTGAGGTTAGTGACAGAGCACCACTAGCTTAAGAGCTACTCTAGGAAAACTTGATCAAAGTTGCCACGTAGAAGCTTTTTGGCTAAACATTACCAACTATGTTGGACCATCAGGCAAAGAGGAGATGGGCTGCAGCTTCTTTTATACCTCTCAGCCTGATGAGGAAATCCTCCACAGGTGTGTTGAATGTGGAGGCCTGAACACGCCCACCTGCCTAACCTGTTCAGGGGAAACAAAGAAAACTCCTCCAAACACACTCACACAGCCAGATCCTGACAGTAAGTGTCTGGTTAATAAACTAACTACATTTCACTTCTCAAAGGAAGGTTAGTTGCCAACAATACAAAATTTGTTCATATTTTTTGATCGATTGTAGTTGAACTAAGTCAGGCAATCTGTTGCCCCAACAATGTAGACTAAGAAGTTGTAGCTTACCAGTCTTGAATATATGTTCTGATTTTTCACTTTTATTAAAGCAATATTCTGCTCTCATTTCTACACGATTTTAATCATTCTTAGTGCTGCAGAGCTTGGAGGCTCAATTACAAGAGCATCAGTGAATGCTGGTAATAATCATGAGACCAGCATTATTATAAAAATGTGTTATTAATTTTGCCTCAACTAATAAAAATACTATCAAATTTTGTTGAAATGTCAAGATTTGTGGAGTTGAAAAACTACCAAATTGACAAAAATCAAAGTTTTATTTTCAGTTTTGTTTCTAAAATTGTTTTTTAAAACAGCTCAAAACTTAATTCCTTACACAAACTTACTTGGTAACATATTGAAGAAAGTGTTTCTGTTACTGTTTGGAAATTATTTACCTTATTCTCCTTTAATGAGTCTTTAACTTCTGTGACATATTTTATTGTTTTGCAGTTATTACTACTTGATGTTCATCAGGCTCTTGAATGCTCTCCATCCTGCATAAGGAGATATAACCCCTTGTGGTTTTTCATTATAACACTGCAGTTACACAATTATACCTTTACATTGCATGCAAAGATTTGCAGCTGAAGTAAGTAACTTCTAAGCATCCCCTTTTTCTACAGAGATGCAACTACAGTTTGAGTGCTGCTCAAATGTTGTAGCAATGATCCAGTAGTAAGCGTACCTACATTCCCTCCACTATGCAGACACTCTGTCTGCACTGTTGAATAATTCCTAATCTTTAACAGGAGAGGACACCCACCTGCTTACTGAATAGCTCAGCTGATTGTTATGTGACCACTTGGAGGCACTAAGTCTTCGTCAGGAAAGTAGAAAGTAAAATATTGGCAACCTTTGCTGTGACACACAAGATTGAATTCAGGTGCTTCTGATTTTCACTGATCAAGCTTGAGATGTTTTTGAAACTTGATTTAAACCTTTTCGCTTTTAGACCACCTGTGGTACATTTAGCTGCCTAGGTATGATTTGAAATGGAAAGCAGTTGTCTATGTAAGGTCTCACAGTTGCAAATCCATATCAGAGCAGAAACAAAGCCATGAAGTCAAAGGAACTGTCTATAAAGAATTAAAACTGGGTTGTATAAAGACACAAATCTGAGGAAGGATGCAAATAATTTTAGTTTGCAGCACTAAACATCCCCAATAGCCATGTGGGCTTTGTTAAGTGGCCAGATGGATGATACTATTCACTAATGGCAGCCTACTTGAATTTTACCCAAAAAGCCCTCCGGGATTGACATTTGCTGAAACCAAAATCAAACATTTTGGTATGAATGGCAACCATAATTTCTGTAGATACACAAGCTCATCACCTGACTAACAATATTACTAACGTGAATCCTGATGGTGACAGCATTATTTGGGAAATGATCATAGAGGGAAAGATGAGGGCAGCCAGAAGTATGGGAATTCTTCAATGCCACCTGCTCCAGTGTGCTCTAGACCTCTGACGAAGATGACAATTAATTTTCTAAAACAGCAATGACATGAAGCATGCAGCCAATATAACCAAGGTTTGGCTTCAGAAGCAATATTTGAATGTCTCTAAGTGCCCCCATCAGAACTTGGAGATAAAGCAAATTGAACATCTCTGGGAAGACCCTAAAAGGGCCATCTGTTGACATTGCCCATCCAACCTGACTGAGCTTTAGAAGACCTGGTGAAAAGAATGGGAGAAAATACACCAAAACAGATTTGGCAGTCTTGTAGAGACATACCTGAGAAGACCCATAGCTGTTATTGCTTTTAAATTTGGCTTTGTGGAATATTAGGCCATGTGTGTGAATCATTTTGAAGCACTGGATCAATACATGTTTGGTTATAAAACAAATGCAGATTTTTTTTTCTGAAAGGCCATTTTGCCTCATCATTATGACTACCGTTTGTATGTCTTTAAGAAAGAAATACGTAAAACTTTTTCAGAAGAAATATGTAACAACATGTGGAGACAGTGAAAGGATGGAAATAATTTCTGTTGCGAGATTTTGTTACAAGATAAAGTTTCTTAAACAGTACTCAATACTTTTTAATGATGAGGATGTTTGTTTTCCATGTTGTTTGTTGAGACCTTAATGCGTCAGCTAGCTGTCTAAATCACTTATTTTAAAGTACTCCTGACTTCTTAAAAAGTGTCTCAGTAACTGTAAAAGAGCAAATCAGTTTAAAAGTGAGGACATGTAAGAGGATTTTGATTCTTCAAGCAAAATCATTATATTGTGCAGCTGAACAATGCACTGTCCATCTGGGGAGTGCCTTGTCTTATTGGAGGTCTTTTACTGTTCCAAGACATTTAAATTGGCTTTTTGTCAAGCTTACTCGCAGGTCTGTCTGAAATTCGTTCTTGGCCTTCATGGTTCATTTCAAATGCAGTTTCTCATCCCTTCAACCACTATTTTGTTTCATGAAACACCCACCTGAAAAACAATGCACAGTTCAGACAGTAACAGCACCATAATGGCTACACTCAACAAACTCAACTTTAAGGTTTGGAAATAAGGATGTCGTAGTAATTATTTTTAAATCAAAACCAAAGAAAGAGGCTGCGAAATCAGCAAAGACTGACATTGTGCACAATAAATGTTATGCATTGGAAAATATATTGGTTTCAGGACAATTGGCAATGTTGTCTAATGTAGTCAAATGACAAGTGTTTTTAGGGCTCTGGGGTTAGCAGATGTAAAACAAAACAGATGTGATATTAGTTTTAGCCATAATAGTATAAGGAAGTAATGCAAGGCCCACATTTTTAAGGGCAAGAAGAAAGCCATTGTTGTTAGAAAGTCACAAGGATTTCACAAACAATGTAGACACAGATAGAGACAGGGACAGAGAAGCTTGTCAGAGTTGAAGTGTGAGAGGGGTTGATGATGGTTGGTAGAGCTTTTGTGTCAGGCTCTTGAAAGCAGGTGGTATTTTCTTACCTGTCATTGTGTTGTGTCTTTCGGGGTTTGTGTTGGAACAAGAGGTTGAAAAAATAGAGCTGCCTAGTTAAATTATTTATTTTAAAGGGCCAATATCACTTTTCCTTTTCAGTTGTATAGAGGTTTGTAGTTCACAGCAGTTATATATTTTTTTCTTGAATAAATGTGTGCAACCATTTAGAAAAGAATGAAAGGACACAAAAAATAAGCCCAAGGCAAAGGTAAAAACAGCTGAAAGTTTTATAAGAAGGTTGAACATTTCGATTGGATCACCAAACTCAATGCATGACACAATGGCTACCATATGTTTACAGAGTAATAATAACATGTCTTAGTTTGTCTTTTAAATTCCTAAAGTAAAGATATTCTACAGTGAGGAGGCAAAAAAAGGCTAGGGCTGAGGCAGAGGTTTTACCATCCAACAGGACAATAGTGTAAACATGCAGCTAAAACTACAGTGTAATAGTTTAGATCAAACCATATTCACGTTTGAGTGGTTCAACGTCCCAACCTGAATCCGATTGAGAATTTGTGGCAATACCTAAAAATAGATTTTCATAGATGCTCTCAAATTCGATTGAGCTAAAATTTGTATGGGAAAAAGAATGGATATGAATTTTAGGTTCTAGACATGAAAAGCTGGTAGAGACATATCACAAAAGATCTGCAGCTTTACCTGCTCACGGAGACTAAATAGAAATTATTTCAAAACTGTGTATCAATTTCTTTTTTACTTTGCAATTATACATTGCTTTATGTTGGTTTACCACATATAATCCCGATAAAATACACTGAAGTTTGTGGTTTTACCGTGAGACAATATAGTTTTGCAAGGCACTGTACTTTGAACCCTGCAAGGCTGGAAGTTAAATGTGAAAGGAGGACAGATTGAAGTTTTACAACAAAATGTCTTACAATTTTAGAGGTTATGAACAGTTCTATTTGTTCTTTTTTGAATAATAAAAATGAACACATCATAGATCCAGTTGACTGTGGTAGATTTTACCATTCATAAACTGGAATTTAATTCTAATGTCATCTGCACATAACAGGTTTCTGTGGATGTATCCATTTATCAACAAAAACAACACAAAAATTGTGTAGTTTGATGATTAGGCTGTCTGTAGGCACCTGAAGGCCAATAGAGACATTTGGGGTTGTTTTTGTTGGTTAAAAAAAGTGCATGTAAGCAGAGCATGGAAAAGATGATAGAGAGTAAAGGCTGTGTAAAACGGGGCAGATGTTCGATGTTCACACACTGTTGGTGCCATGTGTCTTTTGAACTGTAGAACAGGCCCGGAGCCATGGCGGCCTGTGTGGGCCCAGCCCACCCATTAAGGTATAGGACCCATCGAAGACAGATTATGTTACACTCCTAAAAATACGGAAGAATCACGAGAGTGATTTTTAGCTGCTTCTCTCATGCAGTCTTTTAATGCAATCAAAATGAAAGTATTCCGAATTTTACATTTCGTACTGCTCAATGTCACACAGAGAAAGAACTAAACAGTAAGCCCCAAATAATACAAAACTATTGAATGCATTTGTCCTACACAGTCTTCTCACACTAATGAAATAAGTAGCATTTCCAGTACCTTCCGTTAGCTAAACGGCTATCACCTATTATATGGTGGAAGCACAGGAACGTGGTCTGACTACCAGTACTAATGCAACTAACAAAATATTTCTGCAAGTCACAAAATATCAACGGTTTATCAATGCAAACATCTTACACATACACCAAGTTTTGATCACATTACCTCAAAATAGAGGAGAAGGAATCACGAGAGTGATTTTGAGATGCTTCTCTCATGCAGTCGTGGGTTGTGGATAAGATTTTTTTTCTCTCTCTTGAATATCTCAAACATCCTGGCGCCAACACGACCTATATTTGGAAGCACTGTGAGGTTAGGTTGCCTTCCTTTCAAAGCAGAAGAGAGCTACTGATGTCTGGTAGCAGCTAGCAAACAATATTAAAATAGTTGACTGCAGAATCCAGCGCAGCAGCGAGAAGTACTTATCACTCGCAGTTGCAGCAGCACTCCCTCCCAAACTTCCTCTGGGCAGCCCGCCCCTGAAAGAATCTAAACTTTCAAATGATCTATAATATGAATATGTACATAGAAAGGCTGTCAAAAGATTTGACCCAGAAGTATGTAACACACTGCCAACGGGATGTAAAAACGTAAATGGGTTAAATAAAAACTGTCCCCCAAAAATAAGCCACGCCCCCCCCCCCCAGCTAAATTGCTCTGGCACCGGGTCTGGTGTAGAATATTTTTTATTAGCATCAACAGAGAAGCAGACCCATCGTATAATTACAGTGTAATGTGTTATAGTCAGGGAAGACATATTTGTGTGTCTGTGGAGAGGGTGGTCAACAAAAGCACGAACATCCCTGACCTCAACAGCTGCCACCCGCATTTAGGTTCAGCGCAGATGCAACAAAGATGATAATGATAACAAGTAACAGAAAAAAATTACAAAGTTCACTGGTGGTGCAAGCAGATGGAAAGCAGAGAAGATGGTGGGTGGTTGCACCCCAGAGGTTTTGGGTTTATTTATAATTCCATGTTTATGCTTTATTTCATTTCTTTGTGGCCATGCTCCCTCTGTCTCTCCCTCCCTCCCTCCCTCTCTAGGAAATAAAACCTGAGGCTCTCATCTGCAGCATCAGCACCAGTGTGAGCTGTGCTACTTTTTGTCACTTTGACAGGAGGTAGAGTTAGTATACTGTAGGGGTATAGGTTTGTTATTATTCCAAAATGCAGGGCACTGCAACCATCTATGGAATATATACATATTCAAACTCATACAAGTCATTTAAATACACATCAGTAAGAGGAGTTATTATTCATTCAGTACAGGAATAAAAACATTTTTTTGAAAAAATTTAATTTTCCATCTGCTTCTAAAACATTACAGCTCAAAATTATTTATGTGCTTCGTTATCTTTATTCGTAGCAACCTACAAAGCAACACAAGTAACAATGTTGGATACAACATTGCTTTTTCATTATTGATCACATTAATTTCAAACTGCCAGATGTGAAACGGATAATATATATATATAAATATATTTTTAGACACAACACTATAAAGTGTTGAACATAAAACATTTTTTTTATTAACCTCCCTCTTAAACCTTTGCTCAAATTTTCATATTTGTGCAACCACCAGATGATGAATAAATGTTATGGTGTTTATGATAAACCCTCAGTTGTTTGGGTTTAGGACCCATTTGAAAACATTGATGTGCCAAGTGCAGCATTTTAAACTCATTTGGCTTTTGGCAACAAACTCATTTTAAGAAAAAAATCAAATGAAAGCACCATAATATTTTGACATCCATGTGAATTATATCTTATCATGCCACTAAACATTCATTCTGTTGGGTCCGAAGGCAGAATCAAAATTAGCTGGCAGCGAACAGTGGACCCTTGTCTATATGGGGTTCAGTGTTTTTTTTAAACATACCTTGAATTTATTTGATGGGAAAATTGCCTGTTAGCAGATTTCTCCCATAGATCATATTTAAATTATTCAAAAGAAAATGTAGCTTGTAAAACTGAAACGCACAAATGCTACTTTACACAGTACTGGGTGGCATTTCCAAAGCAGCCAATTCAAGAGCATCAGTTATTTTCTATCCTTCCGGGCTGGCTGTGCCCTTAAGAGCGGAAGTAAGGAAGACTGTAGATATTAGCTTCTGTGTTGGTGTGAAGATGATTTCAACAGTGTATATCAATACATATGAAAGTATATTTGGTGTTTGAACTATTAAATTAGGCAGTTATAAGAATTTTTAGGAGGGTCTCAAGTATTCGCGGATTTCAACTATACGTGAGGAGTTGGGGTCCCTAACCCCGCAAATAGCAGAGGTCCATTGTAAACCCAAATATTTATATTTAATGTTAATCAGAAACTCTGAAGGAGGTATATTCATATTAAGTATAACAGTAGCAACTGTTGAAGTTTTTTTTGAAGGCAGTGGTGAGGTCAGGATAAAACTAACAGGTGTTAAGAATTAGTTCAATCAACTCTGAGTCAAAGTTACCTGAGTTACACTTGTGCATGAGGATGTAAAAAGCCCTCATCAATGGGACACGGATAAAATGATTCACCATGGTAACAAGTGGAAAAAAGGTTAGATCCTCCTACTTCTCTCCAGTGGAATTAGATATATTAATGACTGCATATGCAGAAAATGAGCACATAAAAAAGCAATACTCTGGCAAAAGCAAAAGAGAAAGAGCTTGTGTGGCAGAAAATTGCTGATCAAGTCAATGCGTGAGTATTAATAATAGTATTGCGACTGTAAATGGGAAGACACGGAGCGGTTTGTGTGCCCCATGTTCACATGTTTGTGCGATCTGCATGCAAGTTGATTGACAGCCAATAATGCGGAAACTCGAATTCTATTGGCTAAAAAAATCCGGCCCCCACTATCATTTTAAAGATTTATAAAACTTTGATACATAAATATATTCTCCGGACTGCAGCTTTAAGACAATCCCCTAAACGAAGAAAAAGCCAAATCTTCAGCCATACCATCACTGCCAGTATTTAATATTGTCTATATGAAAGCCACACCTAAATGCCTGCTATACATGGAAGTCTCAAAATGTGAGTTTTCTGGATATGTTCAAATTTGACCTCCAAAATAGCCAACAAAAAGAAGGCTGAGGCCCGCAGGGCACCTGCTGCCATTTCATCATACGAAAAAAATAGGATCGTTTCTATTTTTGCCGGACGCCTAAGCAAATTTGCAGTCAAACTACAGAAATCACACAGCACCAACAGGATACCGAACAAGCACAACATTCATTTTTTCAAAATAAATCAATAAAGACATATTAGATTTTTTTGTACGCATAGCTACATTAATATAATCACGCGTATATTTATACATATGCTGTCTAAAATAATTGTGTGTGTTTATACATAATTTACACACATAATATAATCAAAACACATTAAATTCTGAAAGCTATTTTGTCATTTCCTGCCACACAAGACATAGAAGGTCTGTGGGTAAAAAAAACAACGTTATTCAGTTACGAGAGAAAAGCAACAGGACAACATGGACGAAGATAAACTAATACTTGAAGTGGAAAATCATAAAATACTTTATGATTCTACTGTTTTCCCGCATTTATTAATGGCTTTTATGGTGAGATCTCGCAACTCCCACGCATGTTTCTCTGGGCTTCGGACCTGAGCGGAGCATCGCATGCAGTGGAAATTAGGGGTTACTATGACACCAAGCAGACATGGCACTATGAAATTCAACTTCATTTGTGTTCCTATAGCTCCCCGTGAAGCAACTATATAAGGTGTATTTGCAAAAACAAATAGAAAATTCTAATCTGGAAATAGAGCACATAAAGCTGCAGATGGGGGAAAAAATTAACAAAGAAACAAACAAATGGAAATTCAACTGCTGGATCATCAGATAAAGGTGGGTGACAAGCCCACAGGTGGATGACGTTTTATTGTTTAAACAACAAAAGATTACCTGTACAATACTTGTCCTTGCAGGAAATAAAGAGGACCTCATAAAATAAGAGGCATTGTGTCTTTTTCTGACTCTGGGGAGGTGATGTTTCAGTTAAAAATTATTGTAGCAGACCATGTCTTAAACAGCTCACCCATCTTGTGTATCAGCAGGGGGTTAGGCTTATTGTCTGTATCATCAGGGGAAAGGGTAGGGCATTGTTCCTCTCTGATTGTGGCAACGTTGTGTAGGATTACACATGCCACAAGCTCTTTCTGGGGTGACCCTAAGCATACAAAAGGCACTGGAATCGAGCCTTGAGCATCCTGATAGTCATCTCCACCCTGGCTTGTGTCCTGCAGTGAGCTACATTGTAGCGTTGCTGTGGGCCGGGCTCTGGGTCAGGGGTCAGCAGATGGCGCTGGCAGGGGTACCCTCGGTCTCCCAGAAGGTAACCATCAAACTCCACCCGATTCAAATGTTATCAACCTATTTAATGGACGTTATTAGCAATCATAACTCCCATACAATAGCTTCAGAATGTGCCTCCTCTACCTCCTAGCAGGCTAGAAGGTACGCATCTACCACTCTTATTGCTGATAATATGCATTTGAATTTTTTTCAGCATCGGCCACGTCTAAAACTGGAAGCATCCTTTTTGTTAACTTTATTTAAAACCTGTGTTTACAATTTAGCTAACGATGGATATTTACTTATAACCTTACCCCACCCCAAACCCTCATCCTAAAAACTCATGACAAGTTCCTAAGCCTAAAGTCACAAGATAAGACCTAAGGGCACAAGATAACGACCTACCGAGCAGGAGGTAGAGGAGGCACATTCTGAAACTATTGTATTGGAGTGATAATCGCTAATAACGGCCATTTAATAGGATAATAACATTCGAAGCAGGTGCAAACTCAGTGATAATACAAGATACAATTTAATGTTTCAGTTGCAATAGGAGGAAACAGAATATTGATCATAGGATATACCTATACTGTATACAAACTCACCACGAGCAAATCTCTCACTCAGTGTAGGCTCAGGAAAAATTTGAGTCATGCACAGACCCAGGCCACTTTGCTTTCATATTGCTGATCAGATATTCTGCATCACTTATGATCTTCACAGTGGAGAAAAATAATTAGCGGCAATTGTTGTATTGTGAGGTATATTTCATCTGGAATGTTAATATTTAGGCTTACCTGTACATTAATGCTGTGAACAGATCTCGTAGTCACATAAACTCTATTTATTGAAGGAGATATGATAGGAATGTGAGTTCCATCGATGCAGCCAATCGCACCTGGAAACCCTAAAATATATCAAATTGATGAGTGCTTCCAGTCTCCAAGCTTTATGACAATTATTGCTTACACTGATCCCTGCAATTCTATGGAACGTTTCCTTGAGATGTATGTTGGTTCAGTGACCTGGGAACACTACAAATGTGTACTGTAGTCGTTACAGTGCAAGGGTCACATTTCTGACAGCCCTACAGAAGGTTGCTTTAGACACATGCTCCGCATCACCAACCAAAGTAAAAAAAACAAAAAACTCCCATTCGCAAAAAAAACGAAGTGCAATAAAAAGAATTTGCTAGGAGTGGAGAGCATTTCCACGATGAGTCATGTGAGAAATGTGTGGGCTGAGAATATTCTTTAAAGAAATTATTGATGGTCAAGAAAAACGGAAATGCTCAAACAGGTACTCATCAGGGAGTGATAAAACAGTCGGGGTCTAATCATCCTCTCCCGACGGAGATTTCTGTGGAGTATCTGCACTTCTACAGCAACAGGCTCTTCAAGAAACAAACGCGGCATGTCTGCCACTGTTTTCAGACTGCAGGCTTCAACTTAAAGGAGTCATGACCTTTAATTTTCACTTTTCCATGAGAAATAATGTGTGTTATGATTGCCTAACGATTATACAATGACTGGGAAGCCGATATTTAAAAGTGAAGCGTTTGTGTACCCCTGGGTTCGTCCACCAATCCACGTGGATGCGCACTCAAATAGATGATTTTATTTTCTGGCTGACTTGACGTCAAGTCGGCGCAGGATGTACTATATATAGCCATTGCAGACCTACCTATGCTGCAGGAAGCCCGCCCTCCCTCTCTCCCCTCTCCCGCTCGTTCCTCTCCCCCTCATATTCAGTCGAGCGCCGCCATTACTGAATTCTAGTTATGGGAATTCCAGCTCTTTTTGGAGAGCCAGTTCTTTTGGCTTGGCTAACCATAAAGAGCCGGGTCCTTCGGCTCCTCAGATTTTCTGTTGCTTAAAGTGTATTTACTACCAAAATTAATGCAGAAAGATGTGTACCAAATGTACCAAAACAAGCGGGGGGGGGGAATGAAAAAAAAAAAAAAAGGCTCCCAATGACGAGCCGGCTCCCATCGTTCACTTCAAAGACTTAGCTCTTAGAGCCGGTTCGTTCGCGACCGACACATCACCGATTCGAAGTACGAACTCCACCGTGAAAGATGCAGAAAGTTTCTTCACGCAATGATGCATGAAGAAGACATATTCGTGGCAGCCTTTTATTTTAATCAGCTAAATCAGCAAAACAATTTCTGCCAGAAACGTAGTGCACATGTGAGTTGCTCTGTTGTTGACGCCAGAATCAACATGGAAATATTTTTTCTATTTTTTTACGCCAAAATCCTTTACGAATTTGGGACAATATCAGGCAAAGTTGGCATCGAAGCTCCGTTTGGAAAAAGGGGCCATTCCAACAATCAGAGACTTGCCTGCAATTTAAATGGTAAGGCTGTGTTTTCATTGCTCTACTGTGTGTAACAAACAGCAGCTAACTGCTGATGTGATAATCTTTTCTGTTTGTTATCTTTTACAAGGTTTTATGATTAAAGTTCTATAATAATGATTTACATAAGTTTTATAATAATGATTTTACTTATTGCAGGAACTAAGGGTAAAAAGGGGAAGTCATAAGTGTTGTGCTCAGTTGCATGAAGAATAGGAAACGCTTAACCGCAGGTGCAAAGTGTCAGCAGCACCGGATGTAGTTGAGACTGACACAAGGCAGGCAGCAGCTGATCATGAGGCAGACTCACGAGAAGAGCAAATTCACCATAGTAACAGAGACCAAAAATTAGAATGTGTTGCAATCAACCTATCACAAATGTACAAGTATTTTCCAAAGTAGTTTTGTGAGCAAACGGGAGGGACCACCCCTCCCTTTGCAGGTTGTATAATGCTGTGTCGCTTCAATAAAAAGGGCAGAGGCGCAAAATAATCTCTGGAGATTGTACTGGTAATTATTGCTACACATCTCCCCAGGCCTGTTTAACTTAACTTCTGAGTGACTGTGTGTTTTCTTTCTTTCAGATTGACAGATAAAAAAGAACCAGTAGAGAGAAAGGAGTAGACAGACTAGAGAACTATTACTCATTTCTCAACAAATGGTGTTTCAGCCCGGGTTATCTCGTCAATGAGTTAATAGAAAGAGGACACTGGACAGTTGGCCGTGGGACAGGAGCGGTCGAACAAAGGAAATAAATGGGTAAGGCTGTCCCTTTTGAATATAAACTGCTATATTGACTATTCCAAAACATACCTGTCTCATGACTGAACTGAAAGTGAATAAATAAGGGGTAATAATGTGTTGAAATAAACTCTTCTTCAGAGGTGCTCTCTCCCAGGTTAGTCCTGACGAGGACTGACTGGTCGCGATAGGATCGCAGAGTGGGACCGGATCAGACCCAGGAACTGAGGACTCCCAAACCTGATCTGTGACGTTGGACGTCCACTGGAGTCTGGGACTTCAGGTGCAGTAGAGCAACCGTGTCAGGGACAAAGCATTAGGCTTATAATAAAGAATAAATTTTACCGCTAGAAATCAGAAGTTAGGATCACAAGTTAGGAGTAAGGTGTGAAAGTTGTGGGTGTGTGTGTGAGAACAGTGAATGGAAGACGTCACAGAAAAACTCTCTCCTTAAGATTGAGTTATTGCACTCTGTGACATTTAGGTCTTCATTTAGGAGTTGGAGAAAGGGAATCTAAAATCCATTCAGACCTGTGATTAGAACACCCAGCAGGATCCCGCTCGAATAATTAGTATTTGAGTAGAAGCTTGGATCGTGGGGACTGAATGAACGCCAAAATAGGCAATTTCCCTAGACACAACTCATTTTTGTAAAGGTGAACGTGATATTTAAGCTATCATGTCAGAAGAAAAGACCGGTAAGCCCAGGTCGGCAGGACCTGGCAAGCGATGGTTGACTTTGGATCAACAGCTGCAAAAATACTTACAGATTATACCTAATATGGCAGGATCAAAAAGTGAGGCAGAGAAAGCACAGAAGAAAGCAGCAGAGTCATTTAAGAAGATGTGGGAGAGAGGTAACAGGAAGTGACAGATGGTGTTTGAGTCAAATGTGTTTCGAGGAAGAGAAGCATTTTAAAGAAGAAGCAGAGAAAGCATGTAGATTGACTAGAAAGAAGGGTGAATTGATCATAAAAGCAGCTAAATGGTACACACGTGGTGTTTGTGGACAGGGAATAGAGCATTTATGCAAAGAAAATGATGCCTCCCCTGTATCCTGTTCTTGAAGGAGAACAGGGCAGGGTAGAATGGACCCTAGTTTTGCCAGAGGCCAAGTCGCCTACAGACGTGTCCCTTAGTGATTATATTTCTAAACCATCGAGTGTAAATAAGGGACCACCCCAGGTCCCGCCTAAAAAGTCTCACCTCGAAGGGGATCCATTCCAGTTTGCTAATAAAAGACAGATTGGTGGTCATCCGGTAAAGGAACCAACACCCATAGTGGATTTACCTGTAAAGATCGAATTGGTAGTTGAACAAACAGGACAACTTCAATTACTAAAGACGAGTTAGTAGCTTTAATTCAGCACCAAAAAACAATCAACTTCCTCGTCCCCTGACTCCCCCAAGCCACCCTCTGAGAAGCAGGATGAAGAGGGGGAAGAAGGTGCTTCAGGTTATTCACTACGCAGTAGTAAGAGACAGATGCCACTGGTAGCAGCCCCTGGGGGAGGCAGACCAGTTTATAAACCATTAAAATTATCTGATGTGCAAGGAATAGCTCAATCATTACCATCCCTGTCTGAGGGAGCAAACCTGTGGCTTTGAAAATTTGCTCAAATAACCACAGGCCAAACTCTGGCCTTAGGAGATTTCCGTGCTGTTGCTGCACAGTGGCTGACGTTAACTGACCTGCGTAATTTAGAGGAACAGACCGGAATTGATGGCCTGGCGGATGAAACTCCATTCCGAGATCATACTGGTGCAGTATGGGGGTGGATGCGCGACCGCTGGCCTGGAACGCATGCTTCCAAAGTCCCAAAGTTTGTGTGGAAACCTGAGGTTTCTCCAATAGATTACATTTCACAGTGCAAAGATAAATGGGTAGCCATAACAGGGGAATATCCTGGGAGAGCAGATACAAATAGAGGCTGGTTGAGGGAAGCTGTGTTGGGGGGAGTACCATCCGCGGTACAGGACAAAATGAAAGTGCAGGCCAGATGGGAGTCTTACTTCACTCATTATCTGCAAAAAGAACAAGATGAGGCCAATAAAAAGGGGGAAGAGAAAGAAAAACTGCAGACGGAAGCTCTTATAATGCAGCTAAAAGAGGCCCAAGCTAAAACCAATGATTTAAAGGGGAATATAAAAGGGAAACAGTTGGTGGTTACCACACCTACACCTCCTCCCCCTCCTGAGCCCATGACACCCATGGTGGTCTATGCCACACCACCACTAGGTATGCACCCACAAGTGGCTTTAGGGGCAACAGGCCCAGGACAGGGGTATCATCCTAGACCATATAGGGGCGTGCAGCGGGGAGCAGGCAGGGGCAGGGGAGAAAGGGGAAGGTTTCCTGGTACAAGGTCAGACGCCTGTTTCATCTGTGGCCAAAATGGCCACTGGGCAAGGGAATACAGGATGAATCAGGGTCCACCACCGCAAGGACCCCAAGCTCCTCCACAAGGACCATCTCCACAACATTATGCACCCAAGCCCCACTTGGCTCCATCTCAGTGGAGGCCACCATATTGACAATGCCCACAGAAAAGCCTGAGTGAGAGGGGGATGGGAGACCCTCTACTCACTATGAATGTTGTTGGATGTTCTTTGCCATTTCTTGTGGACACCGGCGCCACCTACAGCACGGTGGACATGTTACCTCCACATGTTGGATTGTCTGGAGAAAAAGTTTCTGTGGTTGGATTTTCTGGGGCCCAAATGTCTCTCCCTGTGACTGAACCTCTTCCGGTTGGGGTAGGAAATCAGATGGTCAAACATCCATTTGTAGTATCATCTGTGACCCCTGTTAATTTAATGGGAAGGGATCTTCTCATTAAACTGGGAGCTACCATCTTGTGTGCAGCTGATGGACTTACTGTGACTTTTCCCAATGGACAATCGTTGTCATGTGCTAACTCTGGGGGACAGTATCTGCTACCAGATGATACATCACAAGTGGCTGACATTTTCTGGGCCAGACTTACAACCTCTGATACACAACCTCAAGCTGCAGCTACGTTTCTGTCTGACTGGAAGCCATGGCTCCTGAGCCTGAAACCCTATGTTCTACCTCCTGATCCCCTGCATGTTACGCTTTTGTATGAGAGAGGTGATCCCACCTTATACCAAGAACAATTTGAGAAACATCTCGAAGGTCATACTTGGCCCATCCTTTCAGGCCCCTGCTATGTGGGACCTGAGGGGGTGGCATTACAAACAAATTTAGACAAGGAACCGTCTCAGTATTACATGATGGGTTCAGAAGCAGTACCACATGTCTCTCTTTTGTTACACCCAAAACATCAAGCTAAAGATTTAGGCCCAATGGTTAAAAGGGGAACTGAAACCACCGATTGGGTCCTTACTCAGCTTCCGCAGGTTCTCTTCTCCCCCTCCACTGATATGTATAAAATTAATGTGGAAACCAGTGATGTCTCCATTCTGGAACACCTGCATCTCCCCCGATTCCATGGCAGAGAAAAAACTGACCATCCCTTAGCCATAAAATCCCTGTCCCAGCTTCCAGACATCTTGTGGTCCTCTGGCCCTACAAATGTGGGGGTGGTACAAACCACTCCTATTACATTTGAGATGAAAATTGACTTCCCTATTTGGCGTTCTCAGTATCCACATAAACCTGTGGCAGAGGAAGGCATTGCAGACACAATCATAGGCCTGAAAAAAGCTGGGGTGTTACAACCCTCTAACTCAGCATGGAACACCCCTATTCTTCCAGTAGAAAAACAAGGGACAGGAAAGTACAGAATGGCTCATGTCCTTTGCGTGGTCAACAGTGCCCAAAAGACCAAACCCATCCCCACACCAAATCCCTGTACTGCATTGGCATCTCTAACTCCAGATTTGACATGGTTCACCTGTATTGACTTAGCCAACGCGTTTTTCAGTCTGCTCCTCAATCCTACGGTGCGTGACATTTTCTCTTTTACTTTTCGTGGGGAGAAACTCCGATACACTCGCTTGCCACAGGGTTTTGCTCTCTCACCAGGACTATTTAATCAGGTTCTGAAACAATCACTCCAAATAGCAACACTCCCAGTTGGCTGTGTTTTAATACAGTATGTAGATGACCTCCTCATTGCAGCACCCTCAGCTGAGGTGTGCACTGAAGCGTCCTTACAGTTTCTAAAACTATTAGCCTCTGAAGGTTACAAAGTTTCAAAAGACAAGCTGCAGCTTGTAAGACAGGAAGTAAGCTTCCTGGGTCGCAGAGTGGGTGCACAGGGCTCTGGGCTCACAGTCACCCACATATCTGCTATATTACAGCATCCCAAACCTATCACGGTTAAACAAATGCTTTCCTTTTTGGGGCTCACTAACTTTAGCAGACATTACATCCCATCTTACACCAACTTAACTTCTCCTCTGCGTGCTTTAGTAAATGAACATGGTATGAAAAAATTGAATGCACAGCTCAATTGGACAATTCCAGCCGAATAACTGTTTGTCACCTTTAAACAGGTACTTTCTGCAGCAGCAGACCTCTCACTTCCTGACTACACCCCAGACTTCTTTTTAGATGTTTCTGAAACTGATGGTGTGGTAAATGGCATCCTGTTCCAGAAACAAAGGGGGAACCAAAAAGTGTTGATGTATGTCAGTGTTAAATTAGACACTACAGAATGCAGACATCCTCCCTGCACAAGACATGCAGCTGGTATCGCACATCTGATAAATAAAACAGCTCATGTAGTCAGAGGTCATCCATTACAGATCCTCACAACCCATGGAATTATGGCGCTAATCAACTCAGAAGCATTCACACTCTCTACCATCAGACAGCAGAGGCGTAGCAAGATTTTAGAGTCACCAAACCTCACGTTTGTCCATGAAGGTATTAACATGGCTGATCACATGACTACCTCGGGAGAACCACATGACTGTGTAGAGAAGACCATTAGGGACAGCAGAATCAGACAGGATCTTAAACAGGAACCATTGCCTGAGGGCCTGGGGTTGTTCACAGATTGATGTTGTTTTAGGTCAAACACAGGGGATTTGCTAGCAGGTTATGCTGAAGTGGAACAAAAAGTGAATGGTTATGAAGTAAGGAAACAAGGAAAGTTGGATGGTAAACAGTCAGCACAGAAAGCTGAAATCAGAGCTGTAGTTGAAGCCTGCAAATTAGGATAGGACCAGAAAGTGACCATTCTAACTGATTCGTCATACGCTTGGGGGCGGTGCATCTAGAATTACCCCAGTGGAAAAGGAGTGGTTTTCTGACCACCCAGGGTCAGCCTATCCAGCATCAACAGGAAATGATTGAACTCTTAGAGGCAGTGCAGCTGCCTGCTGAGCTGGCATGGGTGAAATGCAAAGGCCACAGCAAAGCAGATACAGATGAGGCAGAAGGGAACTCAGCAGCTGATCAGGCAGCTAAAGCAGCTGCCGGATATCTGCCAGCTCAGGATTGGTTGAGGACTCAGGTTGAGGATTTGTCGTTGGATATGGTAGAACTTATAAGAACAGAACAGGAAAAAGCTGCCCCCCAAGAAAAGTCTGTGTGGTTACACAGGGGAGCAGTCCAATCACAAGGTATTTGGCGGAGTCCCGATGGATGCCCTGTCCTGTCAGCTAACATGAAGCCCAGTATTTTTGAGGAAGCCCATGGTTTAGCACATGTTGGGGGTGCACAGATGAAAAGGAACTTATGTTTTTGGTGGCATCCTTATATGTCACAGTGGATTAAACAGTTTTTGCATGAGTGTAAAGTTTGCGGTCAATTTATTCCTAAACCTACCATTAAGCCAGAAATGGGATCGTTTAAGGAACTCTCTCGTCCTGGTGAGGAAGTAGTGATTGACTACACTGATATGGGTATTCCTGTTAAAGGCTACAAATATCTTCTGGTTCTGACTGACCCACTGAAATGTGAAGATTCTAAGACTGTTATTAAATGCTTAGTGAACCATTACATACCCTGGCACGGTTTTCCTCGAACGGTCAGGTCAGACTCTGGGTTGCATTTTCGTTCAGGTGACCTTAGAGCGGTAGAAAATCAGCTGGGATTAACCCACAAGTTTGGCACTGTGTATCATCCACAGTCTCAAGGATCAGTGGAAAGAATGAACCAGAATTTAAAGACTAAAATTGCCAAAATAGTGGCACAGACTGGAGTGACTTGGATGGATGCCCTTCCGGTGGCCCTCATTGCCATCAGGTCCTCCGTATGCAGGACTAAAGGCCTCACACCCTATGAGCTTTTTACTGGGAGGAATTTTCCTGCCCCACACACCCAACTACCGACTCTGACTGGACTGACTGACCACAACCCTGCAGCAGAATACCAAACCTTAAAATCCTTCACTACTGCGCCTCCTGCAGTACAGGGTCCAGCCACGCCACAATCAGACACGCCTTGGGTGTGGTTAAAGGTCATCAAACGCAAGTGGCATGACTCCATGTGGACCGGTCCATACCAGGTGACGGCTAGAACAACACATGCAGTTCAACTGAAAGGTAAAGGGTCCACATGGTACCACTGGAGGCAATGCAGCACAGCACCTGAGCCAAGCCGCACCCTATCACACGTAAGGAAAGACCTACAAGAACAACAGCAGTCCAAAGGGGGTGACGGCAGTTCTTAGGAGCTTCGTAAGAGCTAAGCTTATAGCCTGGCTGCTGCTCATGTGAAGATTATGGTTTATATGTCACTCGGGGTGAAGTGAGCTCTTCCTCGCTCACTTCAAAGGGGGAACAGAGTGTTAAAAAAAGAGACTTTGACACAGTACACTCTGATAAAAAATAGAAGCAACAAAAGAGCCTCTGCAGCACCACACGAGCCAGTGGATAACATCTAACAGAGGTTGAAAAAAAGAGTCCAGATTTAAGTCAGAACTGATGCTTATTTTTAATTCTTAATATATAATCATTTTAAGTTTTAAATATTTGCTTCATTTTGAATGTTCATTTTAAGGTTCTAAGAATTTGCTTAAGAAGTATAACTGTTTCCGTAATTTTAATTCTAACTATTTTATGTTCTAATAAATTCATGTTTTTCCGGGTAATATGGTAACTGCAAAGGTAAGCAAACTGAGATAAGGTCAAAGGGATCCTGGGGGCGTGGTACGTTAATGATCCTTCCGCAGGTTCACCTACGGAAACCTTGTTACGACTGTTACTTCCTCTACCGGTTTTGCTAAGAATAAAAAGGACCATAACATTTTACATTTATATTCTTCTATATTTTTACAGTTTAAGATTGTAGCTACCTAAAGGGCCTCATTGTGTTAACAATTTGTTTTCCCTATTATCAAAAGAGGTGGATAGCATTTAAAAAAATCTATATATCTTCTTTCATTTTTATAAGGTTTGATAGTGTAGAAAAATTTTTACTTACAGAAGAATGGGATGGACCCACCAAAGGGGGCCTCTATGGGGAAACTGGAATATATTGTGCTCTGTAGCCTTTCTCTTTTTATTAATCTTTAATCTGATCCTCCTCCTAACCTGTGACTGGGCCTATAACCAAATAAGTTTTTGCAAAATAGATCACAACCGCACGCGTCCTAATGTCTCAATCAGCGCGAAAAATCATTCTGTTATAACTCTTATACATTGGGTAAAACGATGTGTTGGACCCCCATCTGGGTATTAAAACAAAAGACCCCCTACACGGGTATCATCTTCATCAGTGGTATAACCATGCGGAAGTTTTGGTTAAACATCAAAATCTCTCTAACTGTTATGTGTGCTCAGTAATGCCTAAAACCGCTTCACAACCTACTCTGACTCCTGTGCCCCTGTCATTGAACGAATCCTTATGTGCAGCCAAATTTGCTACCAGAGGAGATGGGAACTATGGTGTTAGCACTTGGGACTACGTCACCTTTAATTTCTCCCCAAACCCCTGTTACTACCAAGCACGTGTGTTCAAGCTTATGAGTCCATAACAATGGGTCCAAGTGGCTAGGACAACTGCGTGAAGTTAGATGTCAGGAATTATATGATCGAGCAGAATGCAGCGATTATATTAGTGGGAGAGATGGTTGTAATACCACCTCCGTGGTTCCACTGCCAGAAGGAAATTACTCAGTACATCCTTATGATGATGAGGCATTACCCAGCGACAGGAGGGTGAAAGCAGTGGAAGATCTGTATTGGCTGTGTGGCTATAAAGTATATGTTCATCTCCCTCGTTACTGGGGAGGAGTATGCGCTCCGATAGGATTAATTGATCAAACTTTTATAATCACAACAAAACAACGAACCGATTCTGAACAAAATGAAAGTAGAAAAAAACGATCCATAAGCAAAACAGGGGTTCAGGAGCACGATAGTGTCTGGGGCAGTGATGTCCCCGACGATAAAAAATTATGGAACACTGCACAGAAAGTAATTCATTCCGCGATCCCCTCCATAGGAGTAGGAAAACTTATGTTATGGGTAGAGACTCAAGCATACAGATTCTCTCTTTTCATGAATGCATCTATTGATGCCTGGGAGTTAAACAATAAAGAACTTAAAGCGATGAGAACTATGGTGCTCCAGAACAGGATGGTTCTGGACTTTTGGACCGCAGACCAAGGGGGGGTGTGTGTCGTGCTTAATGAAACATGTTGCACATTCATTCCAGACAGCTCCGGCACAGGTAGTGAGATTGACGCAGCCCTAGATCGAATGCGAGCCGTAGCAAAAGCCCAAAATTCTGAAATTGTTTCTGCAAACACGCCAGACTGGATGAATTGGCTTTTCTCAGGAGGTTGGTACTCCTTTCTTTGGAAAATTTCTGGTTTTCTGATTATTTTAGTTATCATATTTTTCATCTTAAGCTGTTGTTTAATCCCGTGTTTTAAAATTCTAGTAAAACCCGTCATTTCTCAAACCCCGGTGCTTGGAGGTCAGTACATGTTAGTACCAATCATAGAAAGGGACGACCAGGCCCATATACGGGAGGAGGATACAGTACTCTAATTCCATAGGAAAGGGGGGGAGATGATGTGATAATTTTTCTGTTTGTTATCTTTTACAAGGTTTTATGATTAAAGTTCTATAATAATGATTTACTTAAGTTTTATAATAATGATTTTACTTATTGCAGGAACTAAGGGTAAAAAGGGGAAGTCATAAGTGTTGTGCTCAGTTGCATGAAGAATAGGAAACGCTTAACCCAGGTGCAGAGTGTCAGCAGCACCGGATGTAGTTAAGACTGACACAAGGCAGGCAGCAGCTGATCATGAGGCAGACTCATGAGGAGAGCAAATTCACCATAGTAACAGAGACCAAAAATTAGAATGTGTTGCAATTAACCTATCACAAATGTACAAGTATTTTCCAAAGTAGTTTTGTGAGCCAACGGGAGGGACCGCCCCTCCCTTTGCAGGTTGTATAATGCTGTGTCGCTTCAATAAAATCTTCATAAATCTTTCAGATTGACAGATAAAAAAGAACCGGTAGAGAGAGAGGAGTAGACAGACTAGAGAATTATTACTCATCTCTCAACACTGCTAATGCGGCTATTATATGCTAGCGGGAGTAGTAGATATGGGTTAGATATTGAAGCGTTACCTGCGGTGTCAACCCCCTCCTTCCTGCCACCTATCAACGCTCCCCTCATTTGCATTATTACAATGCCCGTCCACAACAGCCAAAGTATTGCATCAGATCTCGCGAGACAATAATGCCTTCAGAAATAAGGGTCAGAGGAGCTCTGTGTTTATTTTTTTTCACTTTTTTTCAACTTTTCTTTTTTAGAAGGGCCTGAAAGACTATAATAGAGCATGGGTATCCAAGATAATACTAGGTTATGACTCCTTTAAGATCAGGAGAAACTCTGAGTTATTTGAAGTGAACCTGCCAGCGAGCAGGTTAGTTTCACGAAATAGGTTGCCCTGGTAACTGACTCAGAGTTATGCTGAACTTGCTTTGTAAAACTGAAAAACTAGAGTTTACCCTCATCGGAGGATTAACTAACTCAGGTTTTTCACAGAACCTGCTTTCTGAAACTAGCCCCAGGTCCACAGTGTCACAGACCTTCTACCAAAGTAAACAGTGAGTTTGAGGTGTGTTGTGACAAATTTATCCTTTCCTGCCAAGACTGTCTGGAGTATTTGTTGTTGAAAAATTTAAAAGTTTAACTGTACATGGTGTCACGTTTTGTAGAAAGGAGCACCCAAATGCACAGAAATGTGAATGAAGAGTTGATTTAATGAAAAGTAAAATAAAACTTACAAAGGCCGGTAAGAGTTCCTGGGAAAAAACAAAGATAACATGGCGAAGAAGAAGGTGAACCAGATGGACAGATCAGCAAAGCACAACAATAACCAGGGAGCTTAAATATACCGAGGGGGAGTAAAAGTAGCAGGGAAAAGACTAAGGACTAATTAGAGACAAGCTGTTGCAGGTGAGAGGTAGAGGACTGGTGAAGAAGATTAGAAAACGGGCATGGAGGAGGAATGGCAAGGAGGAAACCGAGAGAAAGGCCAAGAACAGAACATAAGAAATGACTAGACAGGGAACTAATTCTAAAGAAGAATAAGCACTAACACTAAAGATAAAAGATATCTAAGAAAATTAGTGAAGGAACTTAAGAGAAACTCAAAAAAGCACTAGAGAGGAGAAAATAGAACCGAAGGAAATAAACATACTAGAAAAGGATTCTTTATATGAAGACCAACTAAAAACAGAACTAGCAGGGAAAAGCAAATAAAGATAAACAAACAAAAAACAATGAAACAAAGGTGAAAAATATCTAAGAACAAAAATTACGGAAGGGAGAAAACCCCAAAATAAATAACACTAAGGTCCTAAAGTAAAATTTAACAAAAGCCAAAAAACACCAAGAAATAAACTAAAAGGATAAGTTTGTTGAATTGGGGCAAATTGGGGTAAAGTGCCTTGCCTAGAGGCGCATCAAGCTGGAATCGAACCCGCTTCTCTCTGATCCTCTGATATCTGACACAAATTCCACATTTGTTCGTAAGGCAAGGCAGGCAAGGCAATTTCATTTGTATAGCACACTTTCAACAACAGGGTAATTCAAGGTGCTTTACATGATTTGGTGATTACAAAACAAAACAAACAAACATAGAATATAACATTGGAAATTTAAAAGTAAAAGTAGCAAATTAGCATGAAACACACATTACACATGATGCACAATAAACATACACAACACATTATACACAATAAAGCAAGAGAAAGATCAATAAAGCAAGAGAGCATGAACACATTTGATACATATGACAGTAATCATTTACTTGAAGGCTATTTTAAACAGATGGATTTTTAGTCTCGATTTAAAGCAGTTCAGAGTTTTAGCAGCTCTCCATTCGTCAGGGAGTCTGTTCCAGATGAGGGGAGCATAGAAACTGAAAGCTGCTTCTCCATGTTTGGTTCTGAGTCTAGGGATGTTTCGTAGGCTAGAGTTGGAGGACCTGAGTGGTCTTGGTGGTTAGTACGGTGACAACAGGTCTTCAGCATACTTTGGTGCTAAGCCATTCAGTGATTTATAAACTAGTAAAAGTATTTTGAAATATATTCTCTGAGCTACAGGGAGCAAGTGTTAGGACTTTAGAACTGTAATGGTAGGACAGAAAATGCTTTTTTCCTGGCATGCATCCGAAATGACTGGTTGCTTGTAAATAAAGTCTAATGTTTGTCATGGAGACTCTGTGACAACAAGATGCTTCTTTTTGCATTGTTTCTCTAACAAAGAGCTTTAGAGATTTTCTTTTTTTTTAACTACCCTTACCCCCCTCCTCCTAACTGTCTGAGCTGGTAAGATAAATGTGGCTTAAAGAAACAGGCCTCTGTCACAGATCCCAGGAACACTGGGAATTATTGATTACTAATTTAAAGCTCCTAGATACTAAGATAAAGTTTGAAAAAGTAATACTAAAAAACTAAAATAAAATGACATCATCATGTTGTTGCAGCATCATCTTGATATGAGTTCTGGGTGGAACTAGTATCTTTTGTGATTTCTAAGGAATAGGAAGAGGGTATGCTGGCAAAACCCACAAGACTTCCAAGAAGTTGTGCACTTGAGTTCTTGTAAAGTACAAAATCTCCTAGCCAGATATACTTTTTCCCTTGTTCTTGCCACTTCGGTGTAACAAAACACTTCTCTATTTTTGTTGTGCTCGTACAGGTGTTTAGTAATTCAATTCAGTCCTTTTAAGATGTGTTTTCTAAAGATGGTCACACGTAAGGAGGAGGCACTACCTGCTGCCAGTGCAGAGGTAAAGATTGGCAATATGATTCTGCAGCAAACTCTTCAGGAAACAGGCTCGGCACTTTCTGGGCTCTATGGAGCCTCCAGCTCTGCATTTGATCTCGTACCTTAAGGTCCAGAAAACTGTTCTTTCACTTGCAGTATTCTAAGGGCATATGCTGTCATTTAAGACAAAACTTTTAAAGCTACAATGTTTTCTTTTGAGAGAAGTCCTGTCACTTTTACTTATAGAGCACATTTTATTTGACAATTGTAAAGTCAATATACTTAAAAACAAATAAGAAAACATGTTGCTAACTCAAATGTTTAGTAATTTGACTGATATAGTGATTCCAGGTCTTACAGCTTCACAACATTCATGTTCCTTCATAAACTGGTTTTGCTCCAAAAAAGCTGTTTCTCCACTTACAGACCACTGTAAAAATCAATGATTGTTTGCTGTGGATAAAGAAGCAAAAAACAAACCTTTATTGAGAGAGCAAATGTATCTGCTGAACTTAAAAAACACTCTTGTGAATTATTGAAGCTGTTGGAAGGCTATTCTCAAAAATATACTCAAAAAGACACACCCAAAAGAAAGAGGTGGTCTCAGAGAGGAGACACAGAGGAGCTAAATCTTATGTTATTATTAATTTATCTGCTCAAAGATGTTAAAGGAACATGGGATGAAAACCACTCTGTTTCTTCTGCAATCCAGTTCACTCTCTGCTTGATAAATGCAAGGCATGAATGAACAGTAAGAAAACGCAGTGACTCAGGGGTCTTTACTTCGTTCAACAAGGCACCAAGACAGCTTTGAAGTGTTGATACATGTGGGCTTTGCATTTGTGAACGGCCTTGGGAATGTTCTCACAAAATTAGAGAAATAACTACTTTTTTCTGTGAAACGACCCTGTTGCTTAACCTTTTTTTTTTTTTAGAATAGCTGTGTTTCTACTTGATATTGCAATTCTTGTACAAACCCGCTGCGTCTGTGCTCAGAGACTCAGACACTTTTTGTCTCAGCTCTACATAGTGGTCAAGGTTATAGAAACTGTACACTGGAGCTGTTTTTGCACAGACCTTTGTTCGATGTTAAAACATGGGCATTTGATTTGGGTAGTTTGCTGATAGAAGTTTAAATTGTGAGAATCTTGATGTTGAAACAAATGATGAGAAGGTTGGCGATTAAAGCACAGACACTCATGTTGTATCACACAGTGCTTTCATTTACAATGTTTTCTCAGATCTGTTGGCACATAGTGTCTCTCTGGCTTATTGACCTCAAATTCCCAGCACTGCTCCATGTGCCAGTGACCACTGACTGTCTATTAACAGTAACATTTCAGAGGATAAGCTGTAACCAATGAAAGCTAAATTAAATTGAACCGATAAATCTCAGACACCGCCCCACATCCAGAAACGTGGTACTGCAGCTAGGCCAGTGATAGTTCCAGGTCATGTGTCTTGTGCAATTTGATTATGAGGCTCACTGCTGAGGGTAAACAAGCATAAATGTAACATATTCATTTTTATGTATTTACAACAAACATTTAAAATGTGCTACCAATCACATTTTAAATGCACCTAAAGGCAAAAACAAACCTTCTATAGAAGAACATTTATTTTCCAAACAGCTGTTTCCAAAACTGTAGATGAAACTATTATGAATGTTTTAAAATGATTATTCCTCTATCCATGAAAGAACAGACCATCCATTCACCAAGACCTTCCATATTTTTATGTTTTACAAATAAAAATCTCATAGAGTGGCATGCATTTGTATTCATTTGAGCAATTTTTCCTCATACAATAGGTCAAGCTCATTCAGATTGGATGGGATGTATGTGACCATCAATTTTCACGTCATTTCAAAGACGGTGGGTCTGAAGTTGCCTTGGCCTTGAAGAAAATGTGAATGGTGAACCCTCACCCCAGTTTCAAGTATTTTTCAGCCTTTAACGTGTTTTCTTCCAAGAGTACCCTGTATTTAGCTCTACCCATATTTCTGACAAATCTCACCAGTAACTCTGTTTCTGCATAAGAAAAGCATTGCCACAGCAAGATGCTCCCACAACCATAGTTTACCGTAAAGATAATGTGTTCAGAGTTATAGAGTGCAGAGTTAGTTTTCTGCATGTAGGCCAAAAGGCTCAATTTTAGCCCCATCTATACATCTATATTTAGTCTCATATACTGAATGTCCCCTATATGACTTGCAGCAAACTGCAAATTGAACATTTAATGCCTTTATTTTAACAATGGCTCTCTTCTTGACAATCTTCCATTAAGATCAGATTTGTGGAGTCCATGACTAATAGATGTCCTGTCTCTGCAACTCTGGATCTCTGCAACTCCCACAAAGTCAAAATAGGCCACTTAACTGCTTCTGTGATTGTTGCTGTCTGTTTTGGTGCATGACCTTGTTTTGTTGGGATCTATCTAGAATCAACTGGAATGGATGTGCTTTTCCTTTTTCCTTTTTCAGTAAAGTATCTTGAAATTTCATGTGTTATGAATTGGCGTCATATGAACAAACTGAAATAAATCTGAATTGAATTGAATATTCCCATTGTCTATTTTTGGATGGTGGACTGAATTGTGCTCTGTAACATGTTCAAAGCTCGAAATATTACTTTATAACCTCATTCTGCTTTAAACTTCTACACAATGTTAGTAGAAAACTACACAACCCTTATCTTGACATCCCATATGTGTCTCAGATTTCAGAATATGCCTTGCACACATGTCAAATTTCTGTGTTAAAATCATGAATAAATTATCTATTAAAAGGGAATAGAAGTGTGTTCCATATTATATGGTGTTGTACAGTTGCAATTGGTTTTGCATCTCTTTGTTCTATAATTCATTAATTCTCCTTAAGGGATATGTTGGTTGACTGCTTTGTTTTGAGATTAAATAAAGAAGCAAGAAAAAGTTCCTCTGTAGCATATTACCTCTAAAGTCATTGCATAACCCCTTTTTTAATCTGTCATTTATAATTCCTACATTATGCCTAATGGGCTGCACCTGACTTGTGATTTAGGATCTTATAATGGAAACATACCTCACAAAGAGGATTTAGTTTTAGCTACACTCCAAGGGAGAAAAGTATTTTGTAGCCAGACACAGAAGAAAGAACATATTTTATTTTAAGGACTAAACAGCTTCCTGACAAACAAAGCTCCTGAGCTTGTTGCCACAGCAGGGGGCAATGTTTGGCAATAAGATACTTAAAAAAAAGGAGTCTGACAACATAAGTAAAACCATTTAAAACTCATTCAAAGTCTGCTGGGGTATTATTTTCAAAACACAACTTTCTATACAGTTGTCTATAAAGCCAACATAAAGTTTACCACATTCTTTGAACCCCATGTGTACCCAACCACAACAATCAGCAAGAAAATCACCTAAATATTTTTAGACATTGTTGGGAGAATAAATGAACAAGGAATACACACTACCATTCTCCCATATCTTAGGCAATTTTGAAACTCTAGTTTTAGAATTCTTTGGTAACAACCTACTTGAAGATGAAAGCTCAGTGTTTTATAGAGGCTATGGCCAGGTCCAAGTGGCCAAATTTTATTTTAAATATTCAGAAATGGGTCAGACTTTGCTCCAGTTGGAGCCACTCAAAACAATTGGCAGATCATGCTTGAGGTAATCTTCATTAGTGCAGGCAGTGCTTCTGCATAATATAGTTTACAGTCATCTAATATTTCCAGGGTATTGCAACAACGTTTGGGGAACACTTAAGTAGATGTGCTGTATCCTAAATATGGCATTGACCTTCATTGTCCAAAATTCTGCAACAGGTTAGAAAATAGGGGGCAGTTGTTGGAGCTCACATTAAACCTACTGCAGTATCATATAAATATACTGATAGGTAGTATTTTAACACAATTTTTTTTAAGCTGCCCACCTTCATAAATTCACAGTCCAAGACAGATGTGCAGTATTGTGATAGAAATCTCTAGACAAGGGTTCCCAAATTCTCAGATCCAAAACATACCAGCTCAAAGGGGTCTAATAATGTACTACAATGTAAATTAAGAGATTAAACAACATCAACAGCTAACATATGGCTTTTATCTAAAGGGTAATGCAACAAAACGTAACAATGACCAATCTTGGAGAACATGGAATGAATGTTACAATGGCAACACATCTAGGATTATTGGAGAAAACAAGTAACAAAAGCACTTAAGAGAATATTGATGGATTAGACCCATTTTATACATGCATGTGGAGAAGCAACTGATGTTGCCAGTGAAGCTCATACACAAGATTGTCATTAGAATTTACAATTTGTCTGTAATTTACCAGTAAACCTAAATTAAATCTGTACCCAGCCTGATGAAAAGGATCAATGCTTCTTGATTATATGCTTGCTTGAAGCTCGAGTTCTACAGAGTCCTGCTAGTGCCTTAAATATTTAATTGGGTCTGTTGAAGCAGAGACAGATCTACGTAGCAGGACATTGACCCTTGTGGACTGGAGTTTGAGACTCCTGGTGTAATCCTTCCTGTGCCATTTTCTGACAACCAGACTGTCTTGGTCTTGATAATTTCGCCATTTACTCTTTCTGAGTTGTTCCCAGGTAATGTTTTATCTCATCGTTTTGTCTCTGATTGCTAAAGTTTACAGTAGGTCAGAAACAAAATTTTGGATCAAATAACCCATGTGGCGTCACTAAAATAGGATTGTCTGTTTCCTATGTCCTCCAGAGTGTCAGACAGAAAGTTAGGGATGTGCTATCTTTGTAAGTACTATTTATTAATCCCTTCTAATGTTTATAACTAAATACGCATTAAAAATAAACTAGACGGTTTTATGAAGAATTTTTGAGAGTAGATTTTCGTGTCTTTCTGTGTGTCATATTTCATTACAGCATAGGATGACATCTTAAGTCTTGTGATAATAAAAGAATAAAAGCATCCTGTTGCACAGCTTTGATGGAGCTCCACGAGCTCTGTGTGAGCACAGCCATTATCATAAAACACAGTGAGCACAATGGTTATTAAAACATTTACTCTTTGGTGTGCCATCCTGGGTATGGCTGATAGATCTATTCAATTTAAGGAAACCAATTGCTGCATGCTGGGTTTTTATGAGTGTAATTACACAAAGAAAGTGTCCTCTGATAGAAATTATACAACCCGCATTTGGAGAAGAATATACTTAATATTTAAAATGGAACCTTTTACCTTCAAGTCCCCACAGAAAACATAACGTAGTATAACCTTGCCACTCAGATTTGAATATAGAGCACACAGGAACAGGAACTGACCTCGAATGTTGGCCTCTGACATTGGGGCTTTGCTAAGTACTGATGACGCATGATTAAAATTTGATTTCTCAGTAAAGAGAGGATTGTGTGAAATCAGGACATGCGGTGTGGACTCATGCTGTGGATTATGAATGCAGGTGGGAACGTGCAAGGCGAGCACATGGAAGGTGGAGGGAAGCAGGTCAAAAAGGGTAGGCGGTGGGGACTGGGAGCAGGTGTATTTGAGGAAATAAATGGAATCATTCATTATATTGAAACAACTGAAAGGAAACATAAGAATTTTATAAAAGGAATGTTGTTACAGAATTAAAAACAGAGGTGCTAATGGCGACGCAGTTAATAAAGTTTGTCCAAAATGGTAGACATATTTATCGTTGGGTAGCAGATGCCAGGAGTCTAAGTAGAGCTCTGTTTTTTCTATTATTTTGGCATATGGGCTGGCTCCTGGTCAGCCCAGATCGGACCATATTCCCAAAATAACAGAGGGCCAAAAGCTCCTCATTATTCCGGCTGTTGGGCCAAAAAAACCCAAGGGAGAATTGTGGAAGTCCAAGTGTTTAACAAATCAAGTACACACTAACAGCAGCAGATTGGAATATGCAAAAGAAGACTTTTTATTCCTGAGCAGAGTGCACAATGTCTCTTTATGATTTGTTACTATGACAAACCTTCAACTTGGGCCTCAGATTTATTTTTTTTACTTCTCTCCAAAAAAGACATGTTCTGAGTTGGTTTCAGAAAATGTGTAGAAATAGTTTACTAATATTACTGAATTTTTTTTTTCTTTTTGTGCGAGTGAGAAAACTGACAATACCTTCAAATCAGCTCAGTGGAATTACAGTTGAAATCAGATATCCATATAAAATGCATACTCTCTGTCTGACATTAAATAAGACTTTGTTTTATGTCAAACAGTTTTCATAAATTTTCTTAGTATTTGATTGAAGGACCTTTTGAACTGTAATACTAGGGTTAAACCTCTTGAGTATTCTTCCACAAGCTTCTAAATGTAGCT
Organism: Valencia hispanica; assembly: GCA_963556495.2. NCBI lineage: Eukaryota > Metazoa > Chordata > Actinopteri > Cyprinodontiformes > Valenciidae > Valencia > Valencia hispanica. The sequence continues at coordinate 20,660,513 of OY747718.1, read as the reverse complement.
TTGTTGAATTTTGGCCCATTCCTCCTGATAGAAAATTTATAACTGAGTTCAGTTGGCAAGCTGCCTTTCTCGCACGTCTTTTCCACTCTGCCCATAATTTTATTGTACTGATATCAGATCCAAGACACAGACATTGTTGTCCTTAAGCCACTTTGTAACACACGTTTAAGCATGGTTAGGGTCACTGTGTATATGGAAGGATTTGTACCCATGTTTTAACTTCCTGGCTCATGTCTTGAGACGTTGCTTATATTTTGACAAAATGTTCAATGTTCTCAGATGAGGGAGGCGTGTGTGTAAAAAGGATGCACAAAAGGAGGGAGGCTTGCAACGTTTTTTCATCAGACCGTAAGACAACTTCAAAAATAAAGATCTTTGTCCCCGAGTGCATTTGCAAACTAGAATCTAGGTCTTCATGCTGCTGTTGGACCAATGGCTTCATTTTTGTTGAGTGGCCTTTCAACCCATGTTAGTACCTGACTCATTTCACTGTAAGGCAAGGCAAGGCAATTTTATTTGTATAGCACACTTTCAACAGCAGGGTAATTCAAGGTGCTTTACATGATTTGGTGATTTAAAAGAAACACATAAAAGAAACACACATTACACATGATACACAATAAAGCAAGATAAAAAAAAAAAGCAAGAGAGCATGAACACATTTCATACATATGACATCAAGCATTTACTCAAAGGCAATTCTAAACAGATGGGTTTTTAGTCTCGATTTAAAGCAGTTCAGAGTTTCAGCAGCTCTGCACTCGTCAGGAAGTCTGTTCCAGATAAGGGGAGCATAGAAACTGAAAGCTGCTTCTCCATGTTTAGTTCTGAGTCTAGGGATGTTTAGTAGGCTAGAGTTGGAGGACCTGAATGGTCTTGGTGGTTGGTACCATGACAACAGGTCTTCAACATATTTTGGTGCTAAGCCATGTAATGATTTATAAACTAGTAAAAGTATTTTAAAGTCTATTCTCTGAGCTACAGGGAGCCAGTGTAAGGACTTTAGAACTGGGGTGATGTGCTCTACTTTCCTGGTTCTAGTGAGGACGCGAGCGGCAGCGTTCTGGATCAGCTGCAGCTGTCTGATTGACTTTTGACTCATTTCACTGTAACTACCACCCTCAACCAGTATCTTCATAAGGTGCTTTGCTTCTGTTCTGGAGTTGATAAAGCAAAACCCATCCATGTTTGGGACATATAACTGCTTACTTCCTAGCCAACATGACAGCTGAATGGATGAACTTGGCACCTTTGGGTCTCTAGAAATCACATCCAAGAACAAACCAGAAATCCAAAATTGTCTGTCTTATAATTCGGCTGATTGCTTTTGATTTTCCAGTGTACGCAGTGTGTTTAAGGTGCTGTCTTAAAATATATCCACAGATGTGTCTTCAATTAAGGAGCTTTAGCAGCATTTACAAAATAATTTGTGTAAAGAATACAAACTCAAGAAGGGACTCTTCCTTAAAATCTTTATTACTTAAAGACTTTGTTTACTGTGTTTGCTGTTTGGTCGGTTAAATATACAATAACTTTACATAAAATGTTTTCCCTTTCCTAAGAAAAGAGTTGAATACCAATGCTTGAAAAAAAGTTACTCTCACAAAATGTATGTAGCTTAGGTTTGACATGACAAACAGCTGGTAGGCAGAGAGCCTGACATGTCTTAGCTAAAGTCTGGGTTTTCTTCTTTTTACTTTCTATTTTCTCCACAGGTCATACTATGTCCTGCAGGGGGAGTTCACCCTGTAGAAACTTTATGCTGCAGACTTTTACAGACGCCACTGCTGTAAGGAATCAATTCATCCAGGCAGCAAAGACAACAGCAGAGTTAGCTTATTAAATTTGCATGCACAAACTGCTGCACACTAAAGGAAAAACACACCCTCATATCGCTGCAAATTGAACTCTACTCGCATTGCGGCAGGAACTTCAAAGGATTTTTCTTTGCATCTTTTATGATTAACCTTTAAAAGCTAACAGATAAGTGTCAAACAGATGTGATGCTGCAGACATATTGAGGCAGACACATTCATAAATGGACACACACTGAGCTGGTCCTCTTGGTCAGCATTTCTACATGTTACATAATTGTCTGTCCTCTTCATCAGACATTTAGGGCTCTTTTAATCCTCTGGCTTATCTTAGCTGCTCAGCCAGAACCGTGTGTGCGGATGTAATGGTAGCATTATGCTTATGTCAAATTTTTAAGGCATGTATTTTTAGACCCTCTAAAGCTGCTAACAGATTGTCTGCATTTAAATAGCTTATAGCTATACTAATATGTGGGTGTACAAAGGGAAACAAATAAAACACAAGCACACATATAAAGTTGTGTCAATGCTGAGGATATACAGTATTGCGGCCATATGCATTATCCAGCTATTTTTGTAGCTAAAAAAGCAAAGCTCCTTTATATATAGTTTTTTTACAATCACTGCTACTATTTTCAGAACCTTGATGTCATTTTTCACAACCCTAGACACAAAACTCAAAATGGTTATCACTTGTAACACAGACTGTCTAATGTTCAAAACATTGCATTGTGCATCCAAATCCTAAAGAAATCTTGCACTTGCACAATCATTGGTTCAAAAACAAATTTACTGTGAAATACCATTAAAACATAACTAAAGATCACTCACACAAAAATAACCAATAGTTTAACTTTGTCATTGTTCGCACAATCATGAAATATTGTAGAACAAAATAGGTAATAAAGGTTTCATTATGGTACTACATGTACACTAAATACATCTCTTTAAAGGCACTGCAGTGGTAAAGAGAATACTACAGACACAGTGGAATCATTGAACAAAGTTTGTAATATATTGATGCAAAACACTACAGTACACTCACAACATAGGTTTATTTGAATCAAAGCAAAAATAATTAGCTATGAAATAGAAAAGACCGTACTGTAAAACATCAAACGCAGTGTTCCTCAACTTGCTTGCTTGTACTGTAAGAAACAAAACAAAAGTGATCACTGTACTTCTACATTGTCATCAACTCTGTGTTGTGGATTTGGCCACAGGTTCTCATCTACATCACAATGGATGCTTTGAACATCTTGGAAAAAACCTTCAGGCATGGCGAATCCAGGCCTGACACTGGTCTGCTGTGATGTCACTGCAGGCGTCCTCAATGACCTGGAGAAGAGTGGATTGTTCATGAGGGTTCTTATCATGAACCTTCCATCTCCATGCAGAGAAAAATTCCCCAATCAGGTTAAGGAAGGGAGAGCAAGGGTGTAAATACAGGGTGGTAAATTGTGCATGGGCCTGAAACCATGCTTGCACCACATGAGCATGATGGAACTTTGACATTTTCCCACACAATGACATAGGTCATACCTTCAGCTCTACAAACCTGATCGAGCTCATCAAGAAAGGTGACAAGGAGAGCTGCATTATATGGTCCAATATGAGGTCTGTGTCCCACCACACCATCTTCTGATATAGCCTCACACATGGTAATATTGGGCCCACGTTGTCCAGGTACCTGGATGGTTGCCCGCTGCCCAATGAAATTCCGACCTCTCCTACTTGTCTTGGCCAGATTAAAACCTGCCTCATCCAAATATATGAATTTCTGATTGTCGTCATTAGTATCCAGCTCCATCACCCTCTAAAAATACAATTTGGAAAGAGATTTAGAGATTACTGTACAATGTAGAATTTTTAGGAATGTTTTTACAAAGGTCATGTTGAAGCTGAACTTACCTGAACATACTCAGTCCTCATTTGCTTCACTCTGTCTGCATTTCTTTTGAAAGGCACACGGTATACTTGTTTTTTATAGATACATGGTGCCTTTTCAGAATCCCTGCAATAGTTGGCAAACTTATGGATCCCAAATTGTTGAACAGGTCTTCATTGTCCCAGGTATGCTGGTGAATTTCTGTAAGGCGAATATCATTTCTGGCCCAAACCAAATCAACCACAGCCTGAGGTCAACCACACTTTCATGATTTATAAACATGGAAGATTGTTTGTCTGTTTCCATACAACTATGCATTAAGAGTAATGCAACAGTTACTTATCATTTTGAGCAGCTGTACCAATTGATGGTTAGATCATTGTAAGGAAATGAATAGCCACTCATTTGAAATGTAATGTGTGAACTGCCTTTTGAAAAAGTAGTACTTTGATGTTAAGTTATGTCATACTGAACATGTGATTTTTGTTGAATGAACAAATGATCTTACTTTTATGTGTATTCTATCCAAAAAAACGTTAAAATATATAAAAAAAATCCCCCTTTACAAATTATTTCTTTCACAGTAGATTTAAAATTCTGTTTCTTGTAGTTTTGTAAAGTAGAACAAATTAAAAATGCTTTATATATATATGTATATATATATATATAGACACCCATGGTTTAGAGTATAAATAATTAAATTTCGACATATACTTTTTGGAATATTTTATTGAAGTTTTGTCATCAGATTCTTTCGATCAACCAATGCAATTTTATAACACCTGAACAGGTTCCCTCTTCTCCTTTTGATGCCAACTATCGAAGATTATTGATGGAATGTCTGCTGTTGTAACAGTGCTATAACATTTAAAAACACTTTTAATTTATCTCGGCTTAAACTGTGAAATGGTCTCCATAAGGAAACATTTAGATCTGTGCTCTGTGTTTAAATTAAAGCATTTATTAGATGCCCCTGATGGTCTGGGGGCCCTAAGCAGTGGCTTAGTTTGCTTCTGCCTTGGGCCGGCTCTGCCACTCTTCCTGGTAAATGGGTTAAGTCCTGCATACAGGTCCAAAGGTGTGTTTGAATAAAATATCAGCAGACAAGACAGAGAGGAAACACAGAACTAAAACAAAAACCCAATTTGGGTAGCCACGGACACCTTGTGACTCACTTCATAAATACTTTTCCTTATTGTTAAAGTAAGATCAGAATTAACTACTAAAATACCATAAGCACAGATTATTAAACAGAAAAAAGTCATTAATGAAAGCTGTGAAACTTGGACGTATGTTTTTTCTCTTGGCATGAGAAAATCTTTGAGGTCAAAGCTTTTCCTTATGGCTCTTCGTCCACCATGATGCTCCACGGTTTGGTGCAACTCCAGATAGAAAACTAGCGGATACACATAGAAGGGAATGTTGGCCCACACAAGCACGTCATACTGAGGAACAATGGACAGAAAAGGTGAATCTCCAAAGAAACAGGTGTTATGCAGTTTTATGGAGTTGCTGAGCAAATATTAGTTCTGAATTCAGTTAATAAAGAAATCAGTTCACAAGAAGTCATCCTAATTGTAACTACTTCCTGCTCTTCGCAAGGATGGACACTTTTCTCTTTTCCTACTCTTGTCTACTTCTGCATTCTTTTGTCTTGTCAACTATTTTTGGAGCCTCTCTTTGCATTCTCCTCCAGAAACAGTCGCCATATTGTGAGAGAGCATCAGTCATGCAGAAGTTGCTCATCTCCAAAATGTCCATAGAAAAAATACAATCGGGTGGTGCTCAATAGTGCTTGGAGCTTTCTTCTTTGACTCGCTCTGTCACCACAGGTGATGAGCGTGCACAACTGCTGCGGTAGGGCTGGAGGGAGGGAAGGGGAGGGGAGGGTGGAGTGTTTTGGGAGGGGCCTTGGTACATTGAATTCAAAGAATCTCTCTCCCTCAAATACGCTGTACTGCAGCTTGAAGTTGGACCACTGACAGACTCCCTGCTCTTGGTAGACCAAACAAAAAACTCCCTTGGATGTGTGTGCAAAAGGACGCTCCATCCCATCCCACCCCACTCCCCCATCCCCCAAATGAGCCTGTGAGCTCCCTGACTCAGCCCCAAGGTCGTATGTCACATCGCAGGCGACAGACTCTGGGATTGAACTGAGAGGAGTTTTATGGTCTCACAATTAATGGACACATACATGCACGCACGCTCACGCCACAGCTACAGACATGCTCGCGGTACCCTAACCCCCGATTTCCACTGCATGTTCTCCGCTCCGGTCTGCCACACACTCCGCAGCCGTTTGCAATTTTCACTGCATGCGCTCTAGATCCACTCCGCTCCGGCCCGCTCCGGTCTGCTCCGCTGCGGTCCGCAGCCCAGAGGTGCTCAAAGAAGCATGCGTGGGAATTGCGAGATCTCGCGATAAAAGCCAGTAATAAATGCGTAAGTCAGAACAAAATTCTTTATTCCATGGAAAACAATCAGAAAAGAACAGTTATTCTGTGTTATTCTGTGTCAAGATATTTTGGACAACATATGTATAAATATATGCGGGTTTATATTAATATAGCTATGCATCTCAAAAAATTCTAGTCCGTCTTTATTGATGTATATCGAAAAACACAAGGAAATGTGGTTGTTCTACATCCTGTTGGTGCTTAGTGATTTGTGTAGATTGACTGCGGATTTGATCCAGCATCCGGCAAAAATAGAATCGATCCGATTTTTGCCGGATGGCGAAACGGCTGCAGGCGCCCTGCGCCGCTCGGCGGCGACAGTGGAAATACTCTCATTGACTACAATGGGAGCGTTTTTGCTGTAAAGTGCGTGCCGGAGCGGCCTAACTCCATCCCCTAACTATTGTGAATCGTTTCTATCTGCTGAAGGGGTGCTGGTAAAGGCTGCCACCACGGTCTTCCAAATCCTGTATTGTGTTAATGTTTCCTATTGAAGTGTTTGTATGATCTTAGATTGGTTGCACTTGAAACTGAATTTCCCCATGGGGATTATTAAAGTATCTCTTATCTTGTCTTATCTTAATGCTCTTAAAATAAAAAACTACCTTCAATTTAACTTCTGTTAGACAGTTCAATTCATGACAATTACTAAACCAAAGTATTTAATTAAATTCAGTTTATGTATATAATTGCTATTCAGAACAAATGTCGTCACTTTACAACATTTTTAAAATACTCGGGAAAAGGATCACATTTTAAAGAGAAGTCATGGAGGACATAAAAATTTATATTTCAATTCTAAGAATAAAGTTGGAAACAAATACCAGAAGCAGCAATTTAAATATTCTGTTACTGCTGGAGAACAAAAGGAACAGCATCAGTTCAGGTCTCATCCACCTAAAAACACAAAGAAAAACAATCAATGATGCATTTTGTTGAAAAGACTTTCTATCACTAAGAAATCCCAGAAAACATAAACGGTAACACAACTGCTGTAATTCTACAATGTGGAAAATAGGTTAACACTAATGTGTCAAAAATGTAACAATACATCATTCTGGTAATTGACAGTTAAGTCCAGGTTAATATAAACGAGATAATATAAACTGAATGAAGAAGTCCTGCTGTTTTCTTAAATATGTGTCCAGGAGATGAAAAGGAAATCTACTGACTGTCCTGATTATAGTTTGGACAGAAAGAAACAGCAGGACTGAGACAAGCGTATTGCATTTACCAAAAAAATAAAAAGGTTTGTTTTCATAATTACAGAGATAATTTATGAAAAAATAAAAAAGCTCTGCTTTTCTAAACAAACGAAATGATTAAAAAACATTTTAAAGATGTCTTTCTGAATTAATAAGATTTTTTTATTAAAGAAATACTTTCGCAGTGTTTTTACGAGATGATGTTCTATGCCTGTATTAACTCGCTAAGCAAGAGGAAGTCAAACATCTTCCGTATTCATCCATCAATTGATATTCTTGCATTTTCGCGGGGGATGGGGGCTGGTCCCAGTGGTCATTGGCAGGGCCGCCCCTAGGCACAGGCTTTACAGGCAAATGCTAAGGGCGCCATACATCATGCACCAGAGCCGCACAATGAACTTTGCGCTTTTATTGAACCTCGTTAATGGTGCAACGCATGGGCAACGAGAACCTTTACAAGGAATTAGCTTTGATTTATAGGTACTAAATATAATGCGACCAGGGAGTGATTGAATGAGTCACACATACTTTTAGCTCACGGTGCAGAACAAAACATGAGGCGCCGCAAAGCAGGATGGGAAACCACCTCCACCAATCAGACTTCTTTAACCCGCCATTCGGTTTTTTTTATTGCGTCAAAAAAAAAGTTAATATGTCAAAGAGTTCCAAATTATCTGGTGCCCAGGGGAGGAAAAAAAAGAAAAGAAGAGTAGGAAAGCGCACCAAAGACAAAGGTAATGTTACAGTAAAGATGATGTTAATGATATTATTTTGATGTTACAGAACGATGATCAATAATGTCATTAGCATACATGGTTAGCTAATCTATAAATAGCCAGTGCTATCTGCTAGTTCTAGCCACAATATTAACAGTCAATGGCTCTAACAGATAAGCCTAGCGCTATTATTATGGAAAATAGTAATATGAGTACCTTCCTCGGACAAATGTGTAAATATTAGATCTAATCAGCAGGTGTATTAATGTTAATTTCATTGGCATCATTATCTCACGTTTTCCCAGCTTGTAATAATCAATCAAAATACCATTAATAATCATAATGATAATTGAATTATTATTTTTATTTTTACTCACTTAATACTTTATTTCCTGCAGAGACCCAGTTTGCTCCTTCCCGACACTTAGAAAGGGAAAGATCTGCGCATGTGTATGCAGCATAAGATTATGTCCACTGACTAATCAAACCTTTTTCGGTTCATTTTATCCACTCACAAACGAAGTTGTTTTGTACTTAATGTTAATTCAAAAGTAAAAAATAAATCTGCATGTATATAAGACCGATCTTTCAATGGGAATTAAGGCAGAAGCTTCTCTGTACCACGCTGCATCCACACCTGTGGTGCATTCAAGGAACGTTCGAAATGTATGGTGAGTTCATAAACGTAGGACATTTAAAATGTAGGACAAAAAACCCCACTGAAAATAATACCATAAGCAATAAACTTTTGATGCATGCTAAATATGCCCTACTTATTTTTACAAAATACTAAAAAACAAACAACTATATTCTCTCTATTAATTTCGTCTTCTTGAGATATCTCAGCAAATGTATTTTTTTTTCTTCAGAACTTTAAATTTTGTTTAAAAGGTCTTTGATGTCCAGTTGTAATTTGATATCTTGTAAATTTTGTACCAGTTTTCTCAACAATATACTTCAGGAAAAATAATAGAACGTTCCACTGTCTCTTCTTGAAGACAAAAGTCACATTTCCCTGTAGCATGTTTCCCCTGTTTAAATAATGTATTGTTTAACCCTGTATGACAAAATCCTAATCTAAATATAATTATTTCCTCCTTTCTGTTTCATTCGTCATCACATGATGACATTAACATTATGCAAATTACCATATGACGTCACCTGGCGATGTCTAGCGACTTTCTGGGGCAACTTCAGCTACTTTCTGTCTGAGACAGTTGGCAACACTCCCTCCCTCAGTAAGCTGGTAGCCTTTGCCCTCACAATGCCAATCTCAAGTGTCAACTGTGAGAGAGATTTCTCCACCATGAACAGGGTAAGATATTTCAGCGTTATGTGAAATGAGAGATTGTTCAGCTATCAATATCTCTCTCATCACTCGTTTTATTATTTTATAGGTTAAAACAGACTTAAGGAACAGGCTGCAGGGGGACCATCTAGCAGCATGTATGCTACTGAGCATCATTGGACCACCTATTTCGGAATTCCCCTATAACCGAGCCTTGGAGTTATTTTTCCAAAAGCCCAGGAAAATTAAATGTGCACAGCAAGGCTGCCAACTTTTCCACTGAGGCAAAGATGCTATTTGTTTCATTTCATTCAATGCTTTTGGTTTTGGCTTCCCTATTAAGAGTTTCTGTTGTAGATTCTCCAGAAATACAGTTCAATCACAACTGAAATATGTCTCGTTGTGTGTGAATAGAGGTGAATAAATATATTTGTTTGTGTTGCAGCAAAGTGTCATTTCCGTTTCATACTAGGCGGGACGGGACCGGGCAGCGGTTGGGATGTTTCCGGGGGAGGCTTTTGGCAGGCCTGCCCCCACTGCTAAAAAAAATCCTAGAGGAAACACTCAATTCCATAATTGTAACGCCAGCTGTTAACTGTGTTACAGCTCATCTATCGTCTGGGAGTGGAACGTACTTCATTTAATAATTTGATTTTCTGATGGACATGTAAACTGGGACTCGGCTCGCTGCAGGAGGGAAGTCTTTAGTCTGATTACTCCAAAAAGCTCGATTTAGCTGTGCATGTAAACATACTGGTTGTCTATAAAGTGTGTTTATCATGATAAACTTTACACCAGTGTTAAAGTTTACATCATAAATGTTATAGCATAACTTAGCATTCCCACATGCAATATTATACTGCAGTTTACTGATTCTTTTGCATTTTGCTAATTAGAATTTCATTGTAATGATAATAACATTTAATTAATATGAATTACTAATATAATTTGTATCTGAAAAAATACATTTTATATTATACACTATGGTCTACATAATGTATTTATCTCTAGGTTTCTCATTTATATTATTTCATTTTATTGTATTTTTTAAATCATGTGTTTATTATTAGACTGGTGTCACATACTCCTCTTCTGTCCCTCTGTTGTCTCCACCTCAGGAGCACAAACCAGCAGTGATGCAGCAGCATCAAGCGGACCTTCTGTTGCTCCAATAGACCCAGCTGACTGGCTTTGAATGTGCAATTTTTTTATTTAAATAAAACAATGTCTAAAACTAAGCTAGTTTCTTGTGAGTATATATACACTAGCAGTGCAAGTACTGTACTGCGATGCAAGGGGGCGCCACTTAAAATCTTGCCTAGGGCACCAAATTGGTTAGGGCCGGGCCTGGTCATTGGGAGAAACGCAAAGTAGACCCTGGACCGGCATGTCCCGTTTGTGGTGTTTTATTTTGTTTTGGGATTGAGCAACTGGAAAATGGTCTTGTCCCTAGTCTAAGTATATAGGATTATTATTATTAATAGGTTGACTAAAAGCTTTATATAATAAAAAGCACCTGCCAACTGTGACCTGCTGCTAACTACAGTTTACATGTTTAAATGTGTTTACAATCACACACAACATTATACTTTTTCTGCATTTATCATCATATAAATATCTAAACTCACCCACTTCAGCTGTCGGTCTCCAAGCCAGCATCCGCAGCTTCTTGTTTTAGCGGTTGTGTTGAGTCATTACAGGGTTCGCTCGCCAAGAAGCTAAAATTAGCTCCTGATTCCAGCTTCCGATTCGGGAAATGGCTAAAGGGCGAGCATTTTTATTCTGCTCTAGTTTAAAAGCTACAAAACACAGACCGTTCAGACTTAAACTAGATTATTCTAATTTAAAAATATTTAAAACCCAGTTTGTTTTTATTTCTTATGCAGCTGGACAACACTGGAACAGCTTTCAGGCAGTCATGATAATCCACTACATTACCCATAAATCCTTGAGGTCCCGCCCATACATTCTATATATTCAGACTTTCATTCTACATATCAAGGTTCATTCCATATATTCAAACAACAGAAATATATAGTAATTTTACAGTAATTTTAAAGTAGTATAGTTTTATAGTAATTTCCTGAATGGCATGCCATTATATATATATATATATATATATACATATATATACACATATATATACACTACCGTTCAAAAGTTTGGGGTCACCCAAACAATTTTGTGTTTTCCATGAAAAGTCACACTTATTCACCACCATACGTTGTGAAATGAATAGAAAATAGAGTCAAGACATTGACAAGGTTAGAAATAATGATTTGTATTTGAAATAAGATTTTTTTTACATTAAACTTTGCTTTCGTCAAAGAATCCTCCATTTGCAGCAATTACAGCATTGCAGACCTTTGGCATTCTAGCTGTTAATTTGTTGAGGTAATCTGGAGAAATTGCACCCCACGCTTCTAGAAGCAGCTCCCACAATTTGGATTGGTTGGATGGGCACTTCTTGCGTACCATACGGTCAAGCTGCTCCCACAACAGCTCAATGGGGTTCAAATCTGGTGACTGCGCTGGCCACTCCATTACCGATAGAATACCAGCTGCCTGCTTCTTCTCTAAATAGTTCTTGCACAATTTGGAGGTGTGTTTTGGGTCATTGTCCTGTTGTAGGATGAAATTGGCTCCAATCAAGCGCTGTCCACTGGGTATGGCATGGCGTTGCAAAATGGAGTGATAGCCTTTCTTATTCAGAATCCCTTTTACCCTGTACAAATCTCCCACCTTACCAGCACCAAAGCAACCCCAGACCATCACATTACCTCCACCATGCTTAACAGATGGCGTCAGGCATTCTTCCAGCATCTTTTCAGTTGTTCTGCGTCTCACAAACGTTCTTCTTTGTGATCCAAACACCTCAAACTTGGATTCATCCGTCCACAACACTTTTTTTCCAGTCTTCCTCTGTCCAATGTCTGTGTTCTTTTGCCCATCTTAATCTTTTTCTTTTATTGGCCAGTCTCAGATATGGCTTTTTCTTTGCCACTCTGCCCTGAAGCCCAGAATCCCGCAGCCGCCTCTTCACTGTAGATGTTGACACTGGTGTTTTGCGGGTACTATTTAATGAAGATGCCAGTTGGGGACCTGTGAGGCGTCTGTTTCTCAAACTGGAGACTCTAATGTACTTATCTTCTTGCTCAGTTGTGCAACGCGGCCTCCCACTTCTTTTTCTACTCTGGTTAGAGCCTGTTTGTGCTGTCCTCTGAAGAGAGTAGTACACACCGTTGTAGGAAATCTTCAATTTCTTAGCAATTTCTCGCATGGAATAGCCTTCATTTCTAAGAAAAAGAATAGACTGTCGAGTTTCAGATGAAAGTTCTCTTTTTCTGGCCATTTTGAGCGTTTAATTGACCCCACAAATGTGATGCTCCAGAAACTCAATCTGCTCAAAGGAAGGTCAGTTTTGTAGCTTCTGTACCGAGCTAAACTGTTTTCAGATGTGTGAACATGATTGCACAAGGGTTTTCTAATCATCAATTAGCCTTCTGAGCCAATGAGCAAACACATTGTACCATTAGAACACTGGAGTGATAGTTGCTGGAAATGGGCCTCTATACACCTATGGAGATATTGCACCAAAAACCAGACATTTGCAGCTAGAATAGTCATTTACCACATTAGCAATGTATAGAGTGTGTTTCTTTAAAGTTAAGACTAGTTTAAAGTTATCTTCATTGAAAAGTACAGTGCTTTTCCTTCAAAAATAAGGACATTTCAATGTGACCCCAAACTTTTGAACGGTAGTGTATATATATATATATATATATATATATATATATATATATATATATATATATATATATATAATCATACAAGGCTTTCCACAAGGTCCACAAGGAGCTCCAGTGTATTTCAGGTTTAGTCCAAAGTTCACGAGAAAGTTTTACAGGAACTCCTCTGTTAAATACTCATTAAATCCAATCTCCTAAATGTCTCTGTGAAAAAGGTTGAAAATTATTCTGTCCAAATAACCTTTAATGCAGTCCAAACTTTTCTCCTCCACATTTCAGGAGTCAATTATCATAAATCACTCAGTGTTTCCTCTTGGTAGTTAAATTTCTTAATTCATGAGTTTTTAATTATTTTGTTATTTTACTGGCCATATTGAAACTTGACCTTCATTTTTAATATATTACATGTCAAGACTTCCTCTTACTCAGAGTTTGAATGTTATAGACCTAAGACCCTCAATCCCCTTGTCTCTCCCTCGTGACGGCAGTCCTCAGAGACTTGGGCCTTCAAAGAATGGGAGAGAACACAAATTGACTGCATAGTTTAATTTATTACGTATGAGTGTGTGTCTTTGTCTTGGGCATATGGGGAAAGTTCATCATAATCCCTTCATTCCCATTCTTAACCACTGCCAACTGCACCAGCCTCCAAAAAAAAAAAAAAGATTCCATAGAGCCGCAATAAAATTTGGGTGCAGTATCAGAGGAGCAGAACTCACTGTGAACTATTTCACTAAGTAAAAAGAAAAAAAACTACAACTCATGCAGTGAAAACATTAATTTCTTTAAGCTCCAATTTTGGCCTTGTTGCTGATTGCTTATTTCCACCCCCCCCCCAAACACACACACATGCACCTACACACACACACACACACACACACACACACACACACACACACACACACACACACACACACACACACACACACACACACACACACACACACACTTTACAGTGTTAAATGTTGCAATTTTGTGAAATCCCTGGGACCTCTGAGTTTTCACCACCCGATTCGAATGTTATCAACCATTAAATTGCTGTTATTAGCGATTAGCCTCCTCTACATCCTAGCAGGCTAGAAGGTGCGCATCTACCATTCTTATCGGTGAAAATATGCATTAGAATTTTTTTCAGCACCGTCCATCCATCCATCCATCCATTTTCTTCCGGGTCGGGTCGCGGGGGCAGCAGCCTAAGCAAAGAGGCCCAGACTTCCCTCTCCCCAGCCACTTGTTCCAGCTCCTCGGGAGGAACCCCAAGGCGCTCCCAGGCCAGCCGAGAAACATAGTCCCTCCAGCGTGTCCTGTGCCTTCCCCTGGGCCTCCTCCCGGTGAGACGTGCCTGAAACACCTCACCAGGGAGGCGTCCAGGAGGCATCCTGACCAGATGCCCGAGCCACCTCAACTGACTCCTCTCGATGTGGAGAAGCAGCGGCTCTACTCTGAGCCCCCTCCGGATGACTGAGCTTCTCACCCTATCTCTAAGGGAGAGCCCAGACACTCTGCGGAGGAAACTCATTTTAGCCGCTTGTATCCGTGATCTCGTTCTTTCGGTCACCACCCAGAGTTCGTGACCATAGATGAGGGTAGGAACGTAGATCGACCGGTAAATCGAGAGCTTCGCCTTTTGGCTCAGCTCTCTTTTCACCACGACAGACCGGTAGAGCGCCCGCATAACTGCAGATGCCCCACCAATCCGTCTATCGATCTCCCGCTCCATTTTTCCCTCACTCGTGAACAAGACCCCCAGATACTTAAACTCCTCCACTTGGGGAAGGACCCCATCCCCGACCCGGAGGAGGCACCCCACCCTTTTCCGGCTCAAGACCATGGCCTCGGATTTGGAGGTGCTGATTCTCATCCCAGCCGCTTCGCACTCGGCTGCGAACAGCTCCAGCGAAAGCTGTAGATCACGCTCCGATGAAGCCAACAGGACCACATCATCTGCAAAAAGCAGAGACCCGATCCTGAGGCCACCAAAACGGATCCCCTCAACGCCTTGGCTGCACCTAGAGATCCTGTCCATAAAAGTTAGGAACAGGATCGGTGACAAAGGGCAACCTTGGCGGAGTCCAACTCTCACTGGAAACAAGCCCGACTTACTGCCGGCAATGGGAACCAAACTCTGGCACCGGTCGTACAGGGACCTAACAGCCCGTATCAAGGGGCCCGGTACCCCATACTCCCGGAGCACCCCCCACAGGGCCCCCCGAGGGACACGGTCGAACGCCTTCTCCAAGTCCACAAAACACATGTAGACCGGTTGGGCGAACTCCCACGCACCCTCCAGGACCCTGCTGAGGGTGTAGAGCTGGTCCAGTGTTCCACGGCCAGGACGAAAACCGTATTGTTCCTCCTGGATCCGAGGTTCGACTATCCGTCGGACCCTCCTCTCCAGAACCCCTGAATAGACCTTACCAGGGAGGCTCAGAAGTGTGATCCCCCTGTAGTTGGAACACACCCTGTGGTCCACCTTTTTAAACAGGGGGACCACCACCCCGGTCTGCCAATCCAAGGGAACTGCCCCCGATGTCCACGCAATATTGCAGAGCCGCGTTAACCAACACAGCCCCACAACATCCAGAGCCTTGAGGAACTCCGGTCGAATCTCATCCACCCCCGGAGCCTTGCCACCGAGGAGCTTTTTAACGACCTCGGTGACCTCAACACCAGAGATTGGAGAGCCCGACCCCAAGTCCCCAAACCCTGCTTCCAGATTGGAAGGCGTGCTGGTGGGATTGAGGAGGTCTTCGAAGTATTCCATCCACCGACCCAAAACGTCCCGCGTCGAGGTCAGCAGCACACCATCCCCACTGTAAACAGTGTTGGTGGCAGACCGCTTTCCCCCCCTGAGACGCCGGATGGTGGACCAGAATCGCTTCGAAGCCGTACGGAAGTCGTTTTCCATGGTCTCTCCAAACTCCTCCCACGCCCGAGTTTTTGCCTCAGCAACCATCCGAGCCGCATCCCTCTTGGCCTGTCGGTACCTATCAGCTGCTTCAGGGGTCCCACAAGCCAAAAAGACCCGGTAGGACTCCTTCTTCAGCCTGACAGCATCCCTTACCGCCGGTGTCCACCAGCGGGTTCGGGGGTTGCCGCCGCGACAGGCACCGACCACCTTGCGGCCACAGCTTCGGTCAGCCGCCTCGGCAATGGAGGCGCGGAACATGGTCCACTCGGACTCGATGTCCCCCGCCTCCCCCGGGACGTGTTCAAAGTTCTGCCGGAGGTGTGAGTTAAAGCTCCTTCTGACAGGAGACTCTGCCAGACGTTCCCAGCAGACCCTCACAACACGTTTGGGCCTTCCAGGTCTGTCCGGCGTCCTCCCCCACCATCGGAGCCGACTCACCACCAGGTAGTGGTCAGTGGACAGCTCTGCCCCTCTCTTCACCCGAGTGTCCAAAACATGCGGCCGCAGATCAGATGAGACGACAACCAAGTCGATCATTGAGCTGCGGCCTAAGGTGTCCTGGTGCCAAGTGCACATATGGACACCTTTATGCTTGAACAAGGTGTTCGTTATGGACAATCCATGACGAGCACAGAAGTCCAATAACAAGACACCACTCGGGTTTAGATCGGGGGGGCCATTCCGCCCAACCACACCCCTCCAGGTCTCACTGTCATTGCCCACGTGAGCGTTGAAGTCCCCCAGCAGAACAAGGGAGTCCCCAGGAGGAGCACTCTCCAGCACCCCCTCCAAAGACTCCAAGAAGGGTGGGTAATCTAATCTGCTGCTTGGCGCGTAAGCACAAACAACAGTCAGGACCCGTCCCCCCACCCGAAGGCGGAGGGAGGCTACCCTCTCGTTCACCGGGGTAAACCCCAACGTACAGGCGCCGAGATGGGGGGCAACAAGTATGCCCACCCCAGCTCGGCGCCTCTCAGCGGGGGCAACCCCAGAGTGGAAGAGAGTCCAACCCCTCTCGAGGAGACGGGTTCCAGAGCCAGAGACGTGCACCGAGGTGAGTCCGACGATGTCCAGTCGGAACCTCTCAACCTCGCACACCAGCTCCGGCTCCTTACCCACCAGAGAGGTGACGTTCCACGTCCCGAGAGCCAGCTTCTGCAGCCGAGGATCGGACCGCCAAGGTCCCCGCCTTTGGCCGCCGCCCATCCTGCACAGCACCCGACCCCTATGGCCCCTCCCACAGGTGGTGAGCTCATGGGAAGGGGGGCCCATGTTACCTCTTCGGGCTAAGCCCGACCGGGCCCCATGGGTAAAGGCCCGGCCACCAGGCGCTCGCCAACGTGCCCCACCTCCAGGCCTGGCTCCAGAGGGGGGCCCCGGTGACCCGCGTCCGGGCGAGGAAAAACTGAGTCCATCTGTCGTTTTCATCATAGGGGTCTTTTTCAGCACCGCCCACGTCTAAAAGCTTATGTTTCGTTTTTGTTAACTTAATTTAAAACCTGTGTTTACAATTTAAGTAACGATGGATATTTAGTTATAACCTTACCCCACCCCCAACCCTCATCCTAAAAACTCAGGACAAGTTCCTAAACCTTAAGTCACAAGATAAAACCTTAAGTCACAAGATAACGACCTACCAAGCAGGAGGTTGAGGAGGAACATTCTGAGGCTATTGTATGGGAGTGATGACCGCGAATAATGGCCATTTAATGGAATGATAAGATTCGAAACAGGTGGTTTTCACACTTTAAAATGGGACAAAGTCACAACAGTTTCAAGCTATATTTATTCACATATTGACATCATCCATCGTGGATTCCAATAATAAACGAGTACACACAGTTGCAACCCTGGGAAAAATGTTAATAAAGCTTTGAAATAGTTTCATCTTTGATTGCAGTAACAACATAATCTCAAATTGAAACAAAATCCCATTTATTCTTTTGAGGGGAAAAATTATATTAAAGAACAACTGATAATAAAGAGACTGATGGTCACAATTAGTGATGACCCGACAATCCTATAAAATAAATTCGACTGAACAAAAACAAACAACTTACATGATATGATAAAATATTAGGCTACATCCATGGATATTGTAGTCAAATTGTTCATGCTCCACGCTAATTGGTGACAATGAATCTCGTTACAGTATCTTGAAACTTTCATGATTTACTGTATAAACATGGAAAATTGTTTGTCTGTTTCCATACAACTATGCATTGAGTAATGCAACAGTTACATATTATTTTGAGCAGTTGTATCAATTGGTAGATCATTGTAAGGAGATGAATACACACTCATTTGAAATGTAATGTGTGAATTGCATTTTTAAATAGTAGTACTTCGATGTTAAGTTGGGTCAAATTGAACAGGTGATTTTTATTGAGTGAACAAATTATCTAACTTTTATGTGCATTGTGTCCAAGTAATTGAGAAATGGGTTAGAGTTTTGAAAAATGACATCAAGGTTCTGAAAATAGTAGCAAAGGGATTGAAATTTTTTTAATTTATAACGTTGCTCAGAGTTTCTGGGAACTTCTAATTAATAACCTATGACTCAACTTTCTAAAGATGAAGAGTGTATAAACATGAGTTAGTTGGAGACGAAGCCATCTTTTCACCACACAGCCTGAGGAGAATGGAATAGGAAGTAAAACAAAAAGGTGTCTCCACAGCTCATTTTTAGAGACCCGGAGAAAAGAGTGGCAGAATACAGTATATGATTCTACAGCTAAAAACTTTTCCAGGAACTGGTGTAATTTGCTGGGACCATTATTATCCGCCTGCATCCATACTGTATTTACCAGGGTAAAAATAAATGACCATGGTATAATTTAACCTCCCCAAAGACCCTAGTAGGAAGATAGTACTTTTTGTTTACCAGAAACATTTGTATAGTGTTGTTAAGGGAGATTGTTAAGCCAAAGAAATGTTTAATTTCAATCAACATTAAACTTTTTTGAAGTTATAATTCAGTTACAATTCTGGGCGCACTTGGTAGTATTGTTGCCTTGCAGCAAGAAGGCCCAGGTTCAAATCCCAGCCTGGGGTTTTTCTGCATGGAGTTTGCGTGTTCTCCCTGTGCATGCATGGGTACTCTGGCTTCCTTCCACAGTCCAACAACATGATTGTTGGATTAATTGGTCTCTCTAAATTGCCCTGAGGTGTAAGTGTATTTGTGCATGGTTGTTTGTCCTGTAAGTCTCTGTGTTGCCCCTGCAATGGACTGGCTACCCGTCCAATGTTTTACAGTTTGACCTTTCCATGTAGTTTGTAGCTAATATTTATATTTACTGCATATAAGGAAAAAATCAAACATTATAGTATTATTGCTGAAAAACAAGGTTTTTAAGTATGAGTGAAACCTCGTTCAACAAAGATGTGGTGGGAGGAGTTACTGCTGATGTAGTGTCCTGTTCTATAGTGAAAATGAGTTCCATGAAAAAAAACTGTCCAGGTGTCATAGCTGTAACATGCATAATGTGCATCACCAATCTCTCTAATCAAACCATTAAACACCATCTACATGCCAGCCGGTTGTTAGGGAGGCACGATAGAACATGCTAAACCAAAAAAACGTTAAAGAAATCATTAACCAATTAAGCTCCTCCTCTTGCTGTCTTGATATCCTAACCACAGTCTTCCTTAAGAAAGTTTTCCTTGTCATTGGGTCTGATCTGATTCAAATAGTGAACTCATCCCTCATGTCAGGTGCCTTCCCCCAGGCATTGAAAACTGCAGTTGTTACACAACTGCTAAAGAATAATAACCTGGAAAACACGTTAATGCATGTTACGGTCCCATGGCCTGAAAGGAGAGGAGACAGCCTTCCTTATGCAAATATAGGTGTGCCAGCACCCACTGATCATTGGCTGCCTGAGAGTTCCTGTTCCAAGTTCTCTATGGATTCCAATTGAACTGGATGAAGAGCAAATATTCCTTTAAAAGATTCCAGATAACCGCCATTCAGTAGTGCAGTGTTATATTTTAGCAACTTTACTTGGTAATAAACACTCTTAACTTCTACTTACCAGCCTGACACAATCTTTTATGTTACCCCCTTTGACCCATAGCAAAGCGGGTTGTAACAATGCAGAACTACAGGCCAGTCTGTAATCTTCCATTCATCAGTATGATTATTGAAAAAGCTGTGTTTTAACAGTAAAATTGCTTCCTAACAATGACCAACCACTTTGATGTTTTTGCAGTCTGGTTTTCGTGCTCCGTGCTTTGCCCTCGGCAAAGTTTTCAATGACATCTCCATAAATACAGCCTGTGGTAGAACCACAGTGCTGGTACTTTTGGACCTCAATGCAGCATTTGACACTCTTCATCATGATATATTAATGAAATGATTGCAGAGCTGGGTCAGACTCTCTGGTACAGTACAGGGCCGTGTTTTCATCAGAACAAACAGAAATCATATGTGGGGTGCCCCAGGGATCCATCCTGAGGCCCCTCTTATTTAATATCTAGCTGCTCCCACTAGCCCAGATTATAACAACCAATCAGTTACCAATTAGCTACCATAACTATGCAGATGATACTCAGCTCTACATTACGATGTCACCAGGTGACTATGAACCCATTCAAACCCTAAGTAAATGCATCGAGCAAATCAATGGATGGATGTGCCATGACCTTCTCCAGCTGCACAGAAACAAAACAGAAATAATTACTTTTTGACCTAAAGAGGAAATTTTGAGAATAAACACACAGCTTCAGTTAATACAGCTAGAAAGTACTGATCAGGCCCGAAATCTAGGTGTAATAATGGACTCAGACTGTCACGGTGTGACTTCCTCCTTCTCTGCGTCACTCCCTGTCTCCTAGTGTTTGTCTGTTAATTGTCATCAGCTGTCTCCTGTTTTCCCTGATTACCTTACCATTGTTGTCCCAGCCCTTATAAACCCCAGTTCTCCCTCAGTCCTTTGTCGGGTCCTTCGTCTACTCACCTCCCTGTCATCATTGTCATCCCCACTTCTATTCTCCCCGCTCTCCACCGTGTTCTTCATCCACTTGTACGTTTTTGATTATTATTATTAAAATGTGTCATAAGAACGTGAAACGTCTCTCTGTACCTGGGTCCGGTTTTCAACCCATGACACAGATCTGAACCTCCAGGGTCACATAAAGGCAATAACAAGGTCAGCCTTCTATCACCTGAAAAATATTTCTAGGAAATAAAGGACTGATGTCGCAACAGGACCTCGAAAAACTCATCAATGCGTTTATCTTTAGTCGGATTGATTACTGCAACAGCTTTCTCACAGGTCTGCCTAAAAAGTCAATTAGACAGCTGGAGCTGATCCAGAACGCTTCTGCTCGTGTCCTCACTAGAACCAGGAAAGTAGAGCACATCACTCCAGTTCGAAAGTCCTTACACTGGCTCCCTGTAGCTCCGAGAATAGACTTCAAAATACTTTTAGTAGTTTATAAATCATTGAATGGCTTAGCGCCAAAGTATGTTGAAGATCTACTGTCACTATACCAACCCCCCAGACCCCTCAGGTCCTCTAATTCCAGTTTACTCAAGATCCCTAGAATTAGAACCAAACAGAGAAGCAGCTTTCAGTTTCTATACGCCCTTTATCTGGAACAGACTTCCAGACAACTGCAAAGCTGCTGAAACACTGAGTTCTTTTAAATCACGACTAAAAATCATCTGTTTAGAGCTGCCTTTAAGTAATGCTTTGATGTATCATATGTTTTGTGGGTGCTTCATGCTTTATTGCTGTTTTTACTTTATCCTAAATTCATGTAATAGTGTTACGTGTCATATGCTCTGTGTGTGTTTTATACTTTATTGTTGTGTTTACTTTATCCCCTAATCATGTAAAGCACCTTTAATTAAGTTGTCGTCGAAAGTGTGCTATACAAATAAGAATGCCTTGCCTTGCTTTCTGTCCTATCAGTCACAAATGTAAACATGTCGATTTTTTTAAATTCAACTGGTAGTGTAATGGAACTATGTATTTTTGAGACCAATACAGTTCATGCTGGTTTGATGTAAAACAAAATGATGAATATGTGGCAAATCACTTCATGGCAGCACGCTAACAAGAATATTTGATCGAAAACGCTACAGACACGGTTCACCAGGCACTATGTTTACCTGCTTCCATGGCTAACATTGTTTCTATGCCTAAATCCTTTAGGAAACCTGTGAGGTGAAATGAAGAAAAGAGAGCAAAGCAAGAACCAGCAACTCTGGAGGGCAGTGGTGTCCAAAGGCAGTCCCTCAAGGGCTGGTATTTTGTATGTTTTAGTTTTTTCGCTGGTTTAACATACCCGAATTGAGCAATGGATCATTAGCAGGCATTTGTAGAACTTTGGTATGCTGGGGAAGTGGTTGGACTATTTGAATTAGCCCTGTTGGGGCAGGGACACATCTAAACTGAGTCTTATTGCCACCTGTTTGTCAGATAGGTGTTTGTGAGGACCCAAATGCAGGCAGGAAACACAGCAGGCAGAACAAAATGCAAAAATTAAGCTGTTTAGTAAAGAAACTGACAAAATCCAAAAATAAGAAGTAAGAATCAAGATACAGATAAATCTGAAAGCAGAGCCAAAACCAGGACCATGCAGGGATGATGGGCAACAGAATGAAACAGCAAAGACGGAATGAACCTGATGGGCATATATACTGAGAGGAGGTGACAGGTGGGAGAATAATTAGTGAGGGCAGCTAGGTGTGAAACCAGAGAACCAAGGCAGAGGAAATCCAATGCAATAAATGGCAGGACAGACATTAAACACACAGAGAGTAGAAACTAGAAAATAGTACAAACTAACTATATAGCAAAATACACACAAAGTTCAACATAACAGTGCTGGAATCAGCAGCTGGTGGAAAACAGGCTAAAACAGTCAAGCAATGTGATCATTATGATGAAACTCACCGTCAGTTGTCATGAAGCTGTCTAAGATGCACTTTCATATAGAGCTAAAGACATTCACACATCAGTTAGTGCAGTATTTGATGCTGATGGACCCTAAGCTCATCATTAGTCAGTGTTTACTCTCGAATAAATATGAGAGCATCAGTTAACAGATGGAGAGGTGCTGACCGAATCACTAAAAGAAAAATGTTAAATTCAAGTTCAAGATGTTCCAAAAGCTAACTTTCTCAAAAAAGGATCAGTTGTCTATTTTTGTGTTCAGTTAAAACCATCTCAAATCAAATCAAATCAAGCTTTATTTATAAAGCACTTTTCATACACAAATTGCAATTCAAAGTGCTTTACTGAATTAAAATGAATCCACGTAAACCACATTCCCATCCCTCCCCCACAGATTTAAAAGCTAGCTATAAAAGCTAGCTATACCCCCCAACCCAACTCTCATGCAAGCACACACGTAAAAGTAACAGCAAAAATGACAATGGACTGCGTACAGATGAGCCAGCTCTGTCTTGTGTTTTCACTTCAGAGGTTAGTAATGTCCCAGTTCTTTTTGGGAAATACAAAGTGAAAGATTTATCCGAAAGTGGTACGCAATACATTGATTTGAAATAAAAAAATACAGATACACACAAAGACTTAAGATAAGTGTAAAGATATACAACACTCAACTTTAAACAAAACCTAAGCTCAGGGATCATGACAGTTCTTGCACCTTATGTTTTAAGGGTGAAAATTCCTGATCAGAAGTTAGTGGGGAACATGGAGCCGCATCAGGAAATAACAGTTAGTGTCACGACACAGGTGTTAGTGTTTTTCAATAACTTATTGTTTATTTATTTTCTTAAGGTCTTGCTATATTCAGTTCATTTCAATATGTCCGTTACTGTTAGAATGATGTTGCCTTATGAGTTAATTCCTTTGTGTTTAGTTTCTTACTTTATTCTCGTGTTCAGATCTTTGTGCAATTGCTTTTAGTTTTCCTAAATCAGTGTTGTTGGTTTGTAGTTTCTTTAAATTTTAGCTCAGCTCACTTGTGTTAATTAGTCTCTCTCCCTTTGTTTCCCTGCTTGCATTCTGCCACAGCTGTTCCCTGTTGCCTCTGATTAGTTCACTTTCCACCTCTGGCTCAGTATTTAGACTCACTTGTTTTTTTTGTCTGCGATGGAATTGCGAGCTGTCCAGGGTGTACCCTGCCTCTCGGCCAATGAATGCTGGAGATAGGCACCAGCCCAGTATAGAAAATGGATGAATGGATGTTTTCTTTGTTTATTGCTGGAATGCTCCATTCACTACCTGCTTTTCATCCATTATCTATACCAGTCCATCCTCTAAAGGTTTGTGGGGGGCTGGTGCCTATCTCCAGTAGTAATGAGGCGAGAGGCGGGGTAAACCCTGGACAGGTCGCCAGTGTATCGCAGGGCATACCTGCTTTCCTGGTGGGGTTTTCCTGGTAAGCTTTCCATTTTTCTTTTTTAATTCAAGTCTGCACATGGGTCCTTTTAAACTGCAAACAAGACATCTTAAGGTTCTCAATTAATTGATTAGGTTTAAGCATCACCTTTTCCTGGCTAGGTTTTAGAAACAAAACGATCCAAAATGTAAAGCAATACAAAAAACCTTTCGAATCTTTATAGAATAAGATTTATTGTCCCACAGAGGGGAAATTAAGGACACAAAAGAATATTTTTGTAGATAGATAGATAGATAGATAGATAGATAGATAGATAGATAGATAGATAGATAGATAGATAGATAGATAGATAGATAGATAGATAGATAGATAGATAGATAGATAGATAGATAGATAGATAGATAGATAGATAGATAGATAGATAGATAGATAGATAGATAGATAGATAGTGTCGGCTTCGTAACCTATATTGTCGGCAACTCACTTTTTACTCAGAGAGGTGGGGGCGCCGAACTCCAAAACCCCGGCGGGAACTGTTTCAAAATAAGACCCAGAACTGAGAGACAGAGAGTAAACACACACACCACAGATATCTGTTTCACACTGGACGCACCTGCAGATGGGAGCCAGAAAAGATCTGACTCGCTTCTCTACAAGGGTGTACCATTTTTATTAAAGAAGAACAAAGAAAATATCACATGACTCCTCTCTCCTCCTCCTACATCTTAACAAGTCATACATTTTCTCCAGGTCTCCTGACCTGGTTTTATAGCCGTACCATGAACTAGAGTTATGACCCATTCTCCCTGCTTTTAGTTCATATCTTTGCCCAAGAGTTTATTTACTTAAAACCTTACCCCCATAAAATACTGGTAAACAGTCATGTTTTACTACCCTGAATAATATAAACAGGCCGTTTACCTCTAAACGCTTACTAAAGATATATTTAAAACATATGTACTGCATAATAAAAAATAGCCCCAAAAAAGTAGAATACAACAATAGATAGATAGATAGATAGATAGATAGATAGATAGATAGATAGATAGATAGATAGATAGATAGATAGATAGATAGATAGATAGATAGATAGATAGATAGATAGATAGATAGATAGATAGATAGATAGATAGATAGATAGATAGATAGATAGATAGATAGATAGAGTCTGCACTCCTAATCTATTCCGTTTAAATTTTTTTTGCTTTGCTTTAAAGCACTGCATGGCTTAGCTCATTCCTATTTGGCTGAGCTTTTAGTTAGACATACTCCTACTGGGGCTTTGAGGTCTTCCTCTCAACACCCTCTGGTAGTTCCACCCTCTATACTCAAGTCAAGGGGTGACAAAGCCTTTTCAGTCTGCGCTCCTAAACTATTTAACTGTCTTCCATTGCAGATTAGAGCTACTTCAGGTCTTCAAATCCCTTTTCGAAACTCATCGCTTTGTGCTGCCGTTTAATTTGTAGCTTTGCAGCACTTTGGGGCAACTTAGGTTGCTGAAAATGTGCTTTATAAATAAACTTGACCTTGACCTCATGTACGAGGGGTATTTGAGTCCTCAAATTTTAGGATCAATTTCTCTGATAAAATTGAAGATTCCACCCTGGACAGTGTGTTTTTTTTGCCCTGTGTAAAGAATTAGTATACCGGTATATTGATGAAGTTGCCCATATATTTAGTGCTTTATCTTTGCATTTCTTGAACCAGATTCAAAGATTGCTCAAACTAACCAAATCAATGAATAAAAAACCTCTACTTTGGCTCAACTCCTAATAGATAAAACAACTGAAACTTTAAGAGTAAAAACTTTATCGTGAATTTACTCCATCCTCACTGGTGACTGCAAGGATTTTCTCCTCTAACTTTTTATTATACACTTTTTCTTTGGGTCTATTTAAATAACTGTAAAAGAGCCAATATCTGAGTGTCATTTAATATAAAAGTTGAATGATAAATCACTATAAACAGCTTACAAGAGCAAATGAACCCATCATCTGGACTCCTCCACTTAGAATGATGATCATAATGGTTTCTGCTTCAAACCTCAGAGAAAAGATAAAAAGGGGTGAGTTAAAGTTAAACATGAAAGGGATGGGGAAAAAATCAATGACTGTAGGGAGAGGAAGAACCAGTACACACCTGGAGCCCCAGAAAGGCATTTAAAAGAAGACAGGCAATGTTCTTGATGATGTCCCCAGGGGCGAGACAGGAAGAAGAGATCACATGGAGCAGGGGATGCAGTTGGAAAAGGAGCTGACATAGTTTGAAAGGTGAAGCTGTGTAGAACCTTACAAACAGCTTACCGGGATGCTGACATTTAGTCATATTGGAGTAATTGATTGTAGTAGAAGCACTGGGGGGATGCACATGTGTATAGTCTGCTGGTGCCATCTTCATCACAAATAAAATAGTCAAAACCAGAAATGCACCGATCAGAAATTTGTCAGTTTTCCAGTCTCGGGTTTTGTAAGACTAGGACCTGTCTAAACAGTTTTAAACAGTTCCAGTGTCCATTTAGAAAAAAAAAAGTATTCAAAAGTTTTTTTTCTAGCGATCCTGCTCTGAGCACTAATAGTTTCTATTAAGGTTACAGCAAAACAAGGGCAAAAAGGATTTGGAGTTAACATTTTAAACTCTCTTTAGCAACTTATTTTGCGAGTAGAACAATTAGCACAATTAATATTACTTTAGTTGGTTAAAGCCTTTCAATCGTTTGTACACTCAAGTTGCAAATCAGCCAATCACAGGACAGCAACATAGTCCATTTGGACATCTGAAGATGACTTGCTTAAAGCTACATTGTGAATTTTTCTGAGTTAATTCTTAGCAAAAACCCCTTTGTTCTTTCAAAAATATGTGTTCATAGATGTGTAATTACTTCCACCTAATAATGAAAGTATTCTTGTAAGTGTAGAATCTGCTATTCAGAAGACATTCGAGCAAGTCACTCGAATGGGTGAATCCATGTTGAGCCTCCATCTTTGAAATACATTCACCAACGAGGGACATTCTAGCTCCGCCTTTCGCGCTTTGGCTACACTCAGTTGCACCGTGACAAATGCCAGAGGGAGATTGTCTACTCGCGACGCGGCAGACATCTGACTATATAATTAAATGCAATGTAGTTTTCTAAAGTAACCTCATCACTGGAAGGAACACTGGACGAAGTCGTAGTACTGGAAGCCATGTTGACCTTGGCATGAAACGGCCACCGTAGGAGTTAAGGCACGTTCACACCGGTCAGCGCGTCCAGGCGTCAAATGGCTCAAACGGACGAAAGCCGACGCTTTAAAATTAAAACCCAGCTGCTTGCACACTTTGTAGTCTGCGTCGGCGCGTCGGGGCATCAGCACATCACGTCATTACGTTAGCATGCGGGCGTGGATTTGTCTGTTGATAGTTGTTTACAACATGGCGGATCATGTCGAGTGGCTTGGGTTTATTTAATTAATGAAGCCACACAAGCCAGACAACGTCGTCTAAACACATAAGAAAGTTAAAAGAAAAATATTTAACTGCCTACCTGGCACTCAAATATCCCCTGATATCTTCCTCCAAATAAGATCCGATCGCTTCCTGTCTTTGTAAAAAGACGAAGACGGGTCATACAATTCATGAACATTACACACAGCGACGGTTAGTTGATCCTCCATCTTGAATGAAAAACCTGCCGATCCACCCATGGAAGGAGTAACTACGTCAGTACAAAGAGTCGCTCTGATTGGTTGACGCCCTGCGTTTGCTGCCCGAAAGTTCCGTTTTCCCAACTTACACAGCAGCTGCTCCGACGGTCCGTCAGCGCATCCGGGCAGCAGCCGCGTGGACACGCTGATGCCAGCTGCGCCGATGCGCGCGACTTGCTGCGGGGCAGCTTGGCGGCCACTTGATGCATAGATGCCATAGACTTGAATGTAATCTAGCTGCCCTGCTGCCTGGAAGCGCTGACCGGTGTGGACGTGCCATTAAAACGCACTCGGAATGGGGGGGTGGGAGGTGGGGCTAGAAAGTAATGTTCAGTTGGTTGTTTCACTGCTAGATGGGAGAAGTTCACACAATGTAGCTTCTTCTGAAATTTTCAAACCAAAAATATACAGTTGTCGGCGATTGTTTGGATGAAAATACCCCATTATTGTCAGAGGGGAATTGGTAATCCCATTTATATGATAGAATGGCTACAGTAGCACAAATAACCACCATCTCTGAATCTCCCATGGAAGCAGATGTAATAGTAGCAGAAAGAAAACACTGGTGTTCACTCCTGTGAGCTAAGGATGAGCTACTGAGGCTACAATTCACACTGCCAACACCCGACAATGACAGGTTGGAAATTGTTACCGGGTTTGAGAAGTCACGATTTTAGCTGCCAAATTCAAATGGTAGGCTCAGGATTTGGTGTGAGCAACATAGATCATTCTTGTCTTGCATCCACACTTCAGGCTGGTTCTGTTAGAATAATGCTGAGGGAGATGTCTAAAGGAGCATCTTTAGGATGTAGTGTAACAGGAGATTGGCCAAATGTGCAGCAACTGCATAATGATCATGTCAATATGGACCAATTCTCAGAAACATTTCAGACACCTTGTTCAATCTACTTTATGCCACGAATAATTAAGGCAGTTCTGAAAGCAATCACGAGTCCAACTCTGTTCTTGGAAGCTGTACCTTAGGTTAGGTTTGAGCTCAAGAAAAGTACAAACATTAAGTTCCATCTCTAAACTTCTGCAAATGGCGCCCTGATTGTCTCCTGCTCAGGGAAAAGAGAAGCCTGATAACCTGAGGCCCTGCACCAATCTATAAAGAGAAGCTAAGGAACTAAGGAATGTCCTGTGGGCGCACTCTGCCCGATAGCAGCTGGTGGGCGGCTGCAGGGCAGGGGCAGGATGCCCGATATGAATTGAAAGGAGGGGTTAGTAATTGCAAAGGATGAATTAATAAGATGAAGGAGAGAAATAGAGCAGAGAGAGGACTGAGCTCCTGTCTCCATGACAGCATTGATTTTTCTTAGTTGTGCCGGCTTTCTGCTCAGTGCCCGTCAATTTCTGTTTGTTTTTTTTTGCTTGAAGGAGCAGTTTCATAACTAGAGCTCTGAAACAAATAATGGATGACTTGAGTAATATACAGAAAAAGATGCAGGCTTAGAATGGAGAATAGTTGCCTCAAACTACAATGATAAATTCAATAAGGAATTTCAGAGGTTTCTGTCTAAGATAAGTTCTAGATGTATTGCCAGATAGCCAAATGGAACGAACTTCAGTCATCCTCTGTTTCCATTTTTGTTGTATTGTTTTTTTTGAACATTTTCCATTTTTATTCAGATTCCACAGACAGTTACAATGTCTTGAAAAAGTATTAAACTCTTCAAAGATTGTTGATTTTTGTCACATAATAACCCCAAACCCTATTTCATGTGGATTTTATGTGATGGAGCAACACAATTTTTTTTCTCCCAAAAATAAGTCGGTAAAATGTGGTCTGCATTTGTGTTCACTCCCTTTTGTGCAATACCACTAAAATAAAATCCATTGAAACAAATTGTGATCAGCACTCACAGTATTAATAATTGGATTTCACTTGCAAAAATGCAATAAAAACGTTTTGCGTTTTTCAGCCAGAAGAGAAAGCCCAATGGGAGATGATGGGAAGATTGACTATGCGGATACAAGGAAGTACAGGAAGAAAATTTGTTGGATGCTCTAGAAGACCCGAGACTCTTAATGACCCTAAATATGTTGTCAGAGCTACAATACTTGGGCAAGGAGTGGTAAGCACTAATGCATATTCATGTGTTAGAATGGCTTAGTCAAAGTTCAGAAATAAATCCAGTTTAGAATCGTTCGAAAGACTTAAAAACTGGCGGTGCAGTTATCTCATCTAAGGTGTGTGTGCGTGTGCGTGTGTGTGTGTGTGCGTTTGCGTGTGTGCATGTGCGTGCGTGTGTATGGTGTGGGGTTCTACAAACTACAGTAATGACTCTGGGGGGCTAAATGCAAATGTGCACTACTCTTCCTATATTTTAATTTGTAAAATACAGATAAAAATAATCTACCATTCCTATTCTACTTGACAATTATGTACTACTCTAACTTGGTCAACATCATATACCCCCAGTAAGCACATTTGCAAGGCATTGTAAATTACCTTTTTCAAACTTGGTAATCAACATTTTCGCCCTTTGTGTCTCTGCTCTTTTTTCCCCACATGGTACAGTACTCCGGCCTTGTGCTGACCCAGCAGGAGTCGGTCACTCAAGTTGCCATGGCAGGTGTCTCGATGACGGCACGGCTCAGTGACTGAAGCACCACAGCTTATGTAAACCCGTCACTGACTGCCAGAAACCTGAAAACAAAGGGAGTGTTGGTGACAAATGCTCTTATTTCACCACAAACAGATGACACCTAAATAATGCATTTTATTGTGTGAAGGGAGACAAGAAAAAGAGATATTCTGTCCCCAAACAATGTTATCACAAACAACTTTAATCCAGTTCAGTCGGGGTAGTGATTTTCAAAAATCCTCAAATCTTTTCCCGTCAAAAATGAGTGTTACTCAACTTAGCCAGTATATTTTGTGCACACATAACAAACAGAATCTGTGGATTTACAGCAGAATTTAACTGAATCACACAGAAAGAAGCTTGTTTTTATTGGAAAACCTTAGGAAATAATCAAAAACTATGGCTGTTGCTCAGCACTATGTTACAGAAATTGTAACGGAGGTTAAATTTGACTTGAAAACATAGATTACAACTAATAAAAAGTAAATACAGGAAAATCATAATTGCAGCATGTGCATATAGACTAGCACTCAACTGAAACCAGATATAAACCTGGGAAATGGAGATGCTTTATAAGCAGTCATGGAATGGAGATGTTTCTTGAAGGGTTTGTTGTGGAGAATTTTCCTTTCATTGGAGCAACGGGAAAAACAAATGTGAGAACTTAATGTGGTCTCTGGGAAAACTGTGGCTCAGGAGTTAGGAGTTTGTCCTGTGACAGGCAGGTCACTGGTTGAAACCCCTGCTCCATCTCAGTCATTTTGTCCTTGGGCAATCTTGTGTCACCCAACTTCCCTATTGGTGGTGGCTGCAATGTATATCACCAGTGTGTGAATGGGTGAATGACTGAATGCAGTGTCAAGCACTTTGGAGTCCATGGGACTAGAAAAAGCATTATACAAGTACAGGTCATTTACGATTTTACCAAGAACACCGGGTAAAAATCAGGAACCACAAAAGACTGATCTTTGAGAAAACAGGTTTGAAACTACAGCTAATTGTGAGGACTCAGGTGAAGAATTACCATCTGGCAGCTCCTTAAATCCAGGCAGTTTGATGAGATGATTGAGCTTAGTTGTGCCTGTTGCTATTTTCTTGGCTATAATTGACCAGAAGTTCAGAGGAAAACAGAAAACGCAGAGACAGCAATGTTCTTAGAATCATGAACACTTTGCCAAATTGTGACACAAGGAAGCAGTGTTTTTGATTTGATTAGAAGTTTTGCCTTGATGTAGATCTATGTGCCTCCAAATAACTCAAATCTTTTGATCAGAAGCTTACAATTCCATCATTTTTGTGGTCCTTCTCAAACTCTTTAAAGCTAGTGTATGTATGTTCTTAGAGTATGTAAAATTCTCAATTTGAAGAAAGTATTAAAAAATTTATCTAAAATACACAGTCCTTATTATTCTAGCGTTTTATAGAAATATATGTGGTAATCCTACATGGCTATGATTTTTTATAAACTGTACCTTAATATTTTGTTTTAAAGCATATTCATTTAATGTTTTTCGTTTAATGTTAACAAATGTTATATTTCATTTGGTTTAAAGATATTCTACCATGGACCTCTGTAAGGTTAAAAGTTTAGATATTGGTCTCAGAGTCTCAACAGTTAAAGCTGAAACTGTAAAAGGAAGTGTGGCCAGTAGTGAAAGTGAGCATCCTTTTACTGACGGAACTGGTGTTTTGGCCATCACTTTCACTCATGTCAGACCAGAATGCTAAAAAATATTTATCAGGGGTTTAGGCTTTACTATAGAGAAATGAGCTCCAGATTTCAACAGCCTTTTGGATGTTCTTGTTCAGCTAACTGCTGATGCCTGGAATGCATTTCAAGCTGTCAACAACAACAGAAAAGAAGTCATATTTTGCAGTCCATCTGCTAAACAACTGGACTGTTCAACTGTGTGAGGTTGTTACTTTCACAGGGCACTCTTAAGCAATTCCAATAAAATAGTGCATGGTGTGTTAAGCTAATTGGCAACCTGCTGCTGCTGTACTGTAGAAATGGTCTTTGAGCAAGAAGTGGAAGGCAACTCATACATACTCCAGGAAAGCCAGCCAGGTACAAAGCTGCTGCATGTATGTTTATTGATAATATAGGATCATTGGCAGTAGTTTCATATGAGTCCAATATAAACCAATATGGCCTGTATTAAGATAATACAACAATAAACATATTCAGTTACTAATTATTATTTACCCGAGAACACCATCTTAACTGTGAGTTAGTGAGGGTGGGAACCTTGAGAACTTTAAATTAAAACAAAAAACTCTGAAAAAAGGGTGACAGAAAACATGGCACCAACTCACTCTTTACATAACAAACAGTTGGTGGCTCTTTGTGTTGTAAAATTGGCAGCTTCTCTGCTGAGAGGTTTTTGGCTGAGAGATGAGGTGATTACAACTGTGTGCGGCAGACCTCATTCTGTGGCAAAACTTTAGGACACTCAGACTGTCTTTTATTTCTTGCTCTAAGCAGTTAGAACAATGATGCTCACGATTATGTGTAGTGGGTGTACTAAGGTGGGATCAAAATCTTGCTTCTTCCTTTCTTTCTTGAAACATCTCTATAGGTCAAATATGAAGTTGAACTGATCTAATTTTGCTTTTGCTTGTCATATTTGTGTTGTTTTTTTATGCACAGACCTATAAACACACCTGAAATATAACATACAGCAGTTCTAAATATGGTGTGCAACAAATAGCTGTTTATTAATTATGGTTTGTCATTTTTTTGATGAAAACAGTCATTTTGAGCCAAAAGATGAACAAACAGAAATTAATGGAAAGGTAATTATTTGCTTTAAATAACTTATTCCTCCAAGCACCGTATTAAAAGTCTTTCTTTTAAATTAGATTTAATATAGTAAAATAGTTTAAAAGGAAACCCGGCTACAAAGATATGTAGTTCTTAAAAGATACATTTTCGTATCAGTTATAATAAAGTTGTATAAATAACCTTTTCGATGTCTACGTTTTTATAAAATTAGTAAAAAAAATAGTTTAACTTGTAGGTTGCCATTGTTGTTAGCGTCACAATGCACTCTGGGTAGTGACGTCATATGGTTGCACCTTGGTCTCACCGGCTGGCTTCGGGACCCTGTTGTGACTGTTCAGCCACATAAACATGTAATCTGTTCAGCCTTTTCAATTACAACCAGAGTGAAACATTAACGAGGAGGACAGCACTGACAATGTTTTATAAAACGACCATCAAAATGAAGAGCAAGAAGGGCAGGATGAAGCGAGAGCGGGACAAAATCAGTGGTGCATGTGCTGAAAATGCGCCTCCATGGTTACCGAAAGGGAGAGCGTTTGTTGTCAAGAGCTCCCATTTTTGTCAGCAGAAGTTCACGGTAAGCTATCGTGTGATCAAACTTATTCAATTATCAATAATGATCCAACTCACGTTTCTCTGTGTAAGCGTGGTCCAAGGTAACAACTTCCTACACATCAGCTGGCTACTGTGCTGCTGCATCTGACGTATCTGAATCTGTCTAAGGGGCAGCATCGGTCAATTTTGGAGAACACTGTATTGTTACACTTAAGGATTGCTTTACTGACTGGATAGAGGATCATCAGCTTCATCTGTGATGGGTGGCGTGTCCGATGGTTCACCTAATGTGACAGCACTGTTGTATTTATATTTGTACTTTACACAATTCATGCACCAATACGTGCAAATATGAACATACTGTGACATAATTCTTAATTGCAGCATATTTTCATTCAGATTCTCATTTTAATTCTCAGTTCAGAGACGGGAGTGGGTGATGCCTGTTGGTTGTGTGTTCGTGTGTGCGAAGCTCAACAAGTCTGAAAATGTGGCTTTAATTCACAATTTTACCATCTCACCGGCTCCCAGTGTCCTCCGTGTCCAAAATATGCGTAGGGAAGGTCCTTAGTGTGCTTAAAGAGCATATTGCAGGTTAAACCCCACCTTAAACCACTGTTTAGAGGAATATATTAGGAAATGGTTCTAAATAAAAAAAAATACTCATAAATAAAGGATTTAGACTTCCGGAGGTGTTTTTGTGAGAAAATTTAACCTCCGCCAAACCAGAAGTGACGTAGGCGAAGGGAGACCCCCATCAATAGAAAACAATGGATTTTAATGCTGGATCTGACACTGAAGAAACCTTAGATTTTTACAATTACACATATGATGGACAACAACCATACTGCTATGAGCCTGATACGCGCCCCAGAGAGCAGAGAAAGACCAGGGGAAGGATTAATGGCCAAAGTAGAGCTGTGATGTCAGGACAATCAGTGGAGAGTCAGGCAGATGTCGTGGTGAGACAGATGTTAGCATAAACTCGTGTGCTAACATCACAATTTTATACAGATTACTAACACGTACCAGAAAATTAAAAAAGCACTGGTATTTGTCAGCTAATATAGTATTGATCCTTGCCGATAATAAACAATAATGAGCTTTTCTAAGTTGTCTCAAACTTGTTAATATGGGTTAGGGAGAGATGACGTACACATTTTCCTGATACCCCCTTTTGTACTGTTTTGTTGGTTTATAGAGTGGTTTTGATTTCAGTTTTGTCACTTAATATTGTTTTCAAATCCTATAACATACCTGGATCAATATTGACCCCAACAACAAAGACTTGTAGTTCTTAAAAGATACATTTTCGTATCAGTTATAATAAAGTTGTATAAATAACCTTTTCGATGTCTTCGTTTTTATAAAATTAGTAAAAAAAATAGTTTAACTTGTAGGTTGCCATTGTTGTTAGCGTCACAATGCACTCTGGGTAGTGACGTCATATGGTTGCACCTTGGTTTCACCGGCTGGCTTCGGGACCCTGTTGTGACTGTTCAGCCACATAAACATGTAATCTGTTCAGCCTTTTCAATTTCAACCCGAGTGAAACATTAATGAGGAGGACAGCACTGACAATGTTTTATAAAACGACCATCAAAATGAAGAGCAAATAGGGCAGGATGAAGCGAGAGCGGGACAAAATCAGTGGTGCATGTGCTGAAAATGCGTCTCCATGGTAACCGAAAGGGAGAGCGTTTGTTGTCAAGAGCTCCCATTTTTGTCAGCGGAAGTTCACGGTAAGCTATCGTGTGATCAAACTTATTCAATTATCAATAATGATCCAACTCACGTTTCTCTGTGTAAGCGTGGTCCAAGGTAACAACTTCCTGCATATCAGCTGGGGCAGCATGGGTCAATTTTGGAGAACACTGTATTGTTACACTTAAGGGTTGCTTTACTGACTGGATAGAGGATCATCAGCTTCATCTGTGATGGGTGGCGTGTCCGATGGTTCACCTAACGTGACAGAAGCGGCAACTGCAGGAGCGGGTTGTCTGCTCAGGAGAGTGTCCAGCGTCTCTTGTCTTTGGCGCTTTTTACCGCGCATTTCACTTTAGGCTCCTTGTGTGGGAAAATAGTCAGAAAAGTGTTTAGTTTCTGTCTTCGCTTATACCCAGCCGCTCCGGTGAGATCTTTCAGTAGTTGTGGTCGACAAAAAGCTTCAAACGCATCAGGAGAAAAACGTCTGGAACATAGCCACAGATCTTTGGGAAGTTGTGTCCTTCCACAGGCATCTTACCACTGCTTTCTCCTCTTCTTGTCCGTAGGAAAGCAGTGTAAACTCACATCACTCCCCTTGTTGCCTTTTGACTGGAAATTGCATCCAAAAGCAGCGTAATGTGGCATTTTACATACAGTGTGAGCACGTAAACAAACACTAGCGTCAATGGCTATTCTACCAAGTGCAACCAAACGGCATTGCGTGCGGAAAACATGCCGTCCTACGTAGGTCAAAATATGTACTAAATATTATAGATTTGTAAATCAATGGCAATATTTTATGTGTTTCTTACAACATATTTTGGTACAAGAGAAAAATTGTGGCTTATTAGGGCCTACAAGTCTTCATAGTCGGGGTTCCTTTTGAACATTTTCTCTGAAAATGTTACACAACAATTTGTTATGACCTTGTGCTCTGTGTTGCCGAGGAACAGCACTGTGGACCTGCTCTTTTATTGTTTATGTTTTAGAAAGATACTGTAAACTATAAAAGGGTGTGGTCACAACAGATAATATAGGCTTGCATTTATATAGTACTTTTCGAAATCGTGAAAGCACTTTACAACTCCATTATTCATTCCCTCTCACACTGACACACTGGTGGAAACAAGCTACAATTGTAGCCACAGCTGACAGAGGCGAGGCTGTCATTTCGCTCCTGCAGGTGTGCTCTTTTCATTTGTAAACTAAAACCCTTACCAAACTTTTGAAAGAAGACACAGTGCCTTCTGTGTTTACAGCACTTCAGAGAGTGGATTAGATGTGATTTCAGGTTAAAAAACAAGTAAATTCCTTTTTCTAAACTTTTCTGAATTATCAATATAAAAAAAAATCTAATACAGTCAAACATACAACTACTGTACTTTTACAGTCTTAATGTAATAGAAAACAGCAGATCAATATCAAATCAAATTATATTTTCCTATATTCTTTGTCCATAGCAGGGAAGTTGGCAAGCCACATTAATAACCTTTCTTCTTCAGCTTCCGACCCTGAAGGGATTGCAATGATATTACCTACCTTGAGATGTCAATGTAGATGTTCCCAACATGTTTTTTTCCGTATTTGCTCTGCTAGGGAGCATTTATTTACATGTAAAAATGTCAAAACAAAAATATCCAACAGTGTTTACACAAAGCATCATGGACAGAGGTGGGTATAAATAAAACAAACTGAATTCAATTTAGAGCTGTACTGTGATGCACTTGAAAGCAATGTTGCTTTGCAGCAAGAAGGTCTGGAGTTGGAATCACAATCTGAGGTCTTTCCATGAAGTTTGCAAGTTCTCCCTATTCATATGTGGGTTCTTTCAGGGTACTCCAACTTCCCCAATAAAAAGTGGAGATGGACACCAGCCCTTCTATTACCTGCAAGAATAAGTGAGCATAAAGAATGGGTGGATGATTTAAAACTTAAAACTTAGCTATCTACACGCACACACAGATGGCTATAAAGCATCTTAGAGTAATCTGTTGCTGTTGTGACTGGATACACAAGAGCAGTGATTAATGGACAACTTAGTCTCCTAATCCATTCCCGATGCTTATGGTGCCCAGAGCAGCAATAATATTGAAAGAACAGAACCAGCCTATGATGCTTAACTTGGTGCACTCCAACGTGTTGCTTTGATTAAGTCAGGGATTGTGGTAAAGCCATTTTACTAGAAGAATTCTGGGTGTTTCTGCAGTTACTTTTTAAAACTGGTTCTTATGTTCAAATCTATTAACCTTCCTCTTGTGTTAGCTTTCTGTTAGTATCTCTCATGATAACAGGTCATATGTTAACTTTAGTAACACCTATGGTGTTTACGGGTCAGTTTTGACCCATACATGTTTACTTCTAGAAAAAGCCCCCCATAATTACTGTTTTTAATATAACTTTAAAACATATACCAAAAGGAGAACTAGTCATAAATAATAAAATAATATGAAGATTTGCAAGTTAAACAAAAACTATTCAAGCAAATTAAACTAACAACTTACTAGTTGAAATGATGTCTGTAAGAACATGAACATGTGAATGTGTATTGGATGTGTAAAGTAAAACTTTTAGTGTGTCCTTTGCAGATATATTTTTTGCAGGAAAGCACAATGTGTGTCTGATCAAGGTTGCAGTGGCTTGGTCTCGGGGCACCCGTTCCACCATTGGTGAATGTGTGTCCATAACCCAAATACATTGTACGCAGACAGCGAGGATGTTGTAAAATACAACTGTTGGCCATCTCCTGGTCATACACTGGCAAGTGTAGGTGGCATTCAGTTTGTCCACTCCTCCTTTGTGGTCGTTTGTTTCCAGTTTAATTTCAGGGACTCCATGCAGGATGCGCTGAGCTCCAACAGATGTTGCAAGTTTTGGATGTGAAAGTGTCAGCAGGACCAGAATCAGCTTCAGCATCAATGACTTCCTCATAAGACTGATCAGGGGTCTCATTTATAAAACTTTGGATAGAATCCTTTCTAAAAACGTACTTAAAGAGTTACTAAACCCCAAAACTTTTTTTTGCCTTTAAACTGTATAAATGGGTATTTACCAATGCAATCTTTCAGTTTCTGGGGATTTTTTTTACATTTTGGTGTAAACTTGTTTAACTCTACACTGTTTGGTCTAAAAACGTCTTAGTGCTGCCCCCTTAGGGTTGAACTGTGGCTGCTGCATTTGAATTTTGTGATTGGTGGAGAGCGGTGCATCTCTACATCACAGGCATTGACTGTGTCACAGCAGTCATGGTCTCACAGACACGCCCCGTGGGTTTGGGTATAAAACTATCAGACATACCGGCCCCGTGGCGAGTTTGGAGTTGGATTGCGTTTTTCCGGTTACCATTATTATCACATTAGCACTTAGTTAGCATAGCTAACATACTGTTTGGAACATTAGCCTATGTTAGCATTAGCACTCAGAGACTGGACTCCTCCTGTCTCCCTCAGCAGCAGCGCCAGCATCGGGCGGGAACACACCCCACGTCCCCCCCTCCGCTTTTCCTCCACACTTGGCCATACCCCTCCGTGCTTCCTGGCACCGCCCACTTTGTAGACTTTTTATAAATGTTGTCTGGGGGCGGGGTTATGCTTGTTCAGGGGGTTCAGTTACTACACTTTAAGGTCAGCAAAAGAAATGTACTTACTCCAAGTAAGTTTTAGATCTATGAAACTTGGAGTATGCACAGCTGCAAGCAATTTCCGCTTTATAAATCCCACTCTCCCTAGAAATGAGCTCAGGTGATTTTGGATCATATCCTGCCTCCTACACATCTACTTTCTGCCATAAGAGGTTAATGAAAAGTGCATAGTGAATATTCTACACTGACTTAAGCCAGCTGATATTGAGCGTTTCACGGGTATCCATGGCAACCGAGAGACGGAGAAAGTGCAACATGGAGGCACGGAAAACTGTTTCAGTCAATCAACATTTATCTTTATAGAGCTTTACTCAGGCAAAAGGCTACCACACTGCTTCAGATTTAAAGACAAAAATATAGGTAGCAATAAGAAAATGTGTAATAGGGCAACAAGGGTAATAAGATTAAAATAAAAAAAGTAGCATCACAAGCAATAAAACAAATAAGAACAATAAATAAAAACTTTGAATTATATGATTACTTCTTGTAGCCACACAACGATTGTAATAAAAGTAATTTAAAACAAATAAAAGCTAAACTACAGCAGAACGTGATCAATTTCAGCACTCCTAGATATTTGAAGCCTGACAAAAAGGTGTGTTTAAGTCTACTTTTAAAAAGTATCATCTGTGCATTATATTATTATTTGGGGGGGTCACAAATAAAAGGAAGAGCTACGAGTGACACAGCGTTGATGCAGCAGCATGCCTGACATGAAAAAGCGGCAAAGAGGGTGACGGTCTCCCACAACTATAATGTGGTAGGGTGGAGTGGGCGACGGGATGCACGGTTCCAGCGGGTCAGTAGATCTAACACCCGGCCACGTTCAGCACATAGTTCTAATAGGACTGCTTTAGGGAACTGAAATCGACTCCCCCATCCAGATGCTGCCAGTGGCGTGATCTTCAATAAGCGCCAGCACATCAATCGGGCAGGATTATGCACGAATGTCACTGTTGTATTTATATTTGTACTTTACACAATTCATGCACCAATACGTGCAATATGAACATACTGTGACATAATTCTTAATTGCAGCATATTTTCATTCAGATTCTCATTTTAATTCTCAGTTCAGAGACGGGAGTGGGGGATGCCTGTTGGTTGTGTGTTCGTGTTTGCGAAGCTCAACAAGTCTGAAAATGTGGCTTTAATTCACAATTTTACCATCTCACCGGCTCCCAGTGTCCTCCGTGTCCAGAATATGCGTAGGGAAGGTCCTTAGTGTGCTTAAAGAGCATATTGCAGGTTAAACCCCACCTTAAACCACTGTTTAGAGGAATATATTAGGAACTGGTTCTAAATAAAAAAATACTCATAAATAAAGGATTTAGACTTCCGGAGGTGTTTTTGTGAGAAAATTTAACCTCCGCCAAACCGGAAGTGACGTAGGCGAAGGGAGACCCCCATCAAAAGAAAACAATGGATTTTAATGCTGGATCTGACACTGAAGAAACCTTAGATTTTTACAATTACACATATGATGGACAACAACCATACAGCTATGAGCCTCCTACGTGCCCCAGAGAGCAGAGAAAGACCAGGGGAAGGATTAATGGCCAAAGTAGAGCTGTGATGTCAGGACAATCAGTGGAGAGTCAGGCAGATGTCGTGGTGAGACAGATGTTAGCATAAACTCGTGTGCTAACATCACAATTTTATACAGATAACTATCACGTACCAGAAAATTAAAAAAGCACTGGTATTTGTCAGCTAATATAGTATTGATCCTTGCCGATAATAAACAATAATGAGCTTTTCTAAGTTGTCTCAAACTCGTTAATATGGGTTAGGGAGAGATGACGTACACATTTTCCTGATACCCCCTTTTGTACTGTTTTGTTGGTTTATAGAGTGGTTTTGATTTCAGTTTTGTCACTTAATATTGTTTTCAAATCCTATAACATACCTGGATCAATATTGACCCCAACAACAGCAAGGTAATGATTTTTACTAGAGCATTTTATATTTTGATAAAATGTTATTTTAAATTTCATTTTGTTTAAGTAGAGGTTTCTGACAAATTCAAAAAGTCTTAAAGGTATTGTGGAGGATTTTTCTGAATTTCAGGAAAGAACCACCATCTCCATGTTTTGAAAAAATGCGCATGCGCAACACTCTACCGCCTCCTGAGAGGGAACGCCCGGTGATCCCCGCGCACGCGCTCTGTTTACAAATGGCAGTCGGCATCGCAGGACACGCTCACTGTAACCGCTAGGTTGATTATCAACTCAGAATCAAATGAATCTTCCTTGGAAAGTTACAAAATAGACGTAGAGAACTACTTCTATTGGTAATCTGAAATGCATTTCTCCACATAGCATGGCAAACCCTAGCTTACCTGTTGAGTAGAAGCTTGGCGATGGAGGCATCAATGGGGAGCCCAACCTTGGCTTTCAGCTCACGCCATCGTTGGAAAGAATCTCCTAAAAACACTCTGGTCTTGTTTCTCTCTTCTGAGGCCTTTCTCTTCTTCTCATACACTTCAAAGACACCTTTTCTCTTGCAACTCTCAGCCATTTTCAAAAGAACCCGGTGAGAACTTCAAGTTAGAATGAATGGATGAAGGCGTAGGATGCTACACATAAACAAAGTGCGCAGGAAGTGAAAACTTTCCCAGGGACGAGCATGTACGACAGCCTTGCATACAAATATCACC
Source organism: Valencia hispanica (assembly GCA_963556495.2). NCBI lineage: Eukaryota > Metazoa > Chordata > Actinopteri > Cyprinodontiformes > Valenciidae > Valencia > Valencia hispanica. The sequence goes on along the minus strand of OY747718.1, from coordinate 20,618,550 downwards.
AGAATGATTGACAGCTAGGAGGACCAGTAGTCTAGGTGATCCACCCTGAAGAAGAAGATCCTCCACAATACCTTTAATGCAAATAACTAATTTATGTAATACTTTTCTGCTTTTAGAACTTTAAAACGGGTCAGTGCCTACCCTAACACTAGAGGAAGGTTAAAAATTTTCTTCTTCACTCATTCCAAATAATCACTGTCGCTCACAAAACATTGTTCATCATTACATGTTTTCATTATTAAACCAGCAAATGACCAAAATATATTATCATCCATGCACACAAAATCCTTATTTAATTTATGGCAATTTGCATTCGAGAGCGGATCCTTGCCATTGGTGCTTTAGAATTGATAACTGTTAATTGTGGGGGCTTGTGTTTTGAATGACTCATATAGAAGCAAATCAGGCGTGAGAGGTTAAGCAAAGGACACAGGTCTTATGAGAGGCTGAGGGTCTCCGAGCTCAGAAGTGAGTGGCAACCATTGAACTTTGAAGAGCCCTTCTTACATAAAGCATATAAGGGAAGAAAAACAGATAAAACTGAGTAATCATGAGAGACATAACTGCAGCTATGATTTATGTACCGCAGCAACAAATTACATATAGATTAGATGAAGCTTCCCACAAACTGCTGCATATTACAATTCAGTACTTTCTCCACTGCTTATCTGTAAAGTGTGTCCCCAAAAGTTTTGGGGGAAATGATCATAGTATGAGCCAATGCTTGAATTTTAAGCCTCCACCTCCAAAAGGAAAGAACTCTACTCTTTCAAAATAACCTGTTAGATTTTATTATTTACCCTTAATAAACCCTTAGTTTAGCTAAAACAAATCATTTTCCTCAAAGCATTAAGTGAGTCACTCAAAATAGTTGTTGTTTTGGCATTTAAGCAGCTGTTGTATTGTTCAGTTGATATAAAGCCACCTGTACCTTGGACAGGATGAACTGCTGAGATCTCGCAAGAGCTGTAATATGGCGGTATACTGGTAAAAAGTCAGGTAGGCAAGACAATGCAATATTATTTGTATAGCACACTTTCAACAAGGTAATTCAAGGTGATTTACATAATTAAGTGGTAAAATAAAAATAGCAGTAAAACACAGACAAAGCATATAAAGTAAAAACAGCAATAAAGCATGAAGCACACACAGATACATCAAAGCATTAGAAAGCATGTAATGTAAAAAAGCAGTAAAACAAGAAGAATACACAAAATATGATAAAACAAAGCATTATTCAAAGGCAACTCTAAACAGATATGTTTTTAGTTGTGATTTAAAAGAACTCAGTGTTTCAGCAGCTTTGCAGTTTTCTGGAAGTCTGTTCCAGATTAGAGGAGAATAGAAAACTGAAAGCTGCTTCTCCATGTTTGGTTCTGATTCTGGGGATGTTGAGTAGACTGGAATTAGATGGACCTGAGTGGTCTGGGGGGTTGGTATAGTAACAGCAGGTCTTCAACATATTTTGGTGCTAAGCCATTCAATGATTTATAAACTAGTAAAAGTATTTTGAAGTCTATTCTCTGAACTACAGGGAGCCAGTGTAAGGACTTTAGAACTGGGGTGATGTGCTCTACTTTCTTGGTTCTATTGAGGAACACGAGCAGCAGCGTTCTGGATCAGCTGCAGCAGTCTAATTGACTTTTTAGGCAGACCTGTGAAGACGCTGTTGCAGTTATCAATCCGACTAAAGATAAACGCATTGATGAGTTTTTTGAGGTCCTGTTATGACATCAGTCATTTAAACCTAGAAATGTTCTTCAGGTGATAGAAGACTGACCTTGTTATTGCCTTTATGTGACCCTGGAGGTTCAGATTTGAGTCCATTACTACACCTAGATTTGTGGCCTGATCAGTAGTTTCTAGCTGTATTAACTGGAGCTGTGTGCTGACTATTGATCTTTCCTCTTTATGTCCAAAAGTAATTACTTCTGTTTTGTTTCTGTTCAATTGTAGGAAGTTATGACACATCCATCCATTGATTTGCTCGATGCATGTACTTAGCGTTTGGATGGGTTCAAAGTCACCTGGTGACATCACAATGTAGAGCTGAGTATCATCTGCAAAGTTATGGTACCTAATTTTAATGGTTGTTATAATCTGGGCTAGTGGGAGCATGTAGATATTAAATACACCCCAGGGCCCCAGCATTGTAGCTGCTCAATGTTTCCCCAGGGCTCTCCTCTGCTCCTCTCTTGGGCATGCCGTCAGGCCTGCATTGATCTGACTGAGGCTCCTGTGTCTAGAATCAGCTGTGGTTGGTCCAATTTACCCTACATAAATCAGCTGTGTGTCAATTATGCTCTGTGCTCTGGGGGTCCTTTGGATGTCTATTGTTTGTTTAAGTGCTCTGCATGTTTTATATGATTATATTTGATCAGTGTTTACTATTTAATCTTGTCATATTAATTTACTGTTTATTTTTATACTTTAATTTATCTTAATCCCCGTTCCAGTGTTTCCTCTGTGGGAGCCCTCTGCCCTGAGAGCGGTGGTCGGCTGTAGCTGCCTTGTGCTCTCCAGGTGGAGGTGGGGGTCTTGGCCTTGCCTCCACTGGGTGCCCTGTGTCGGTGCCTCGCCTGCTGCTGTTGATCTACCACTGCCGGCGCAGATGGCTCCTCTGATGACGTTTCCTTGCATGGTTCATCTGCACTCCGCCCAAAGTCCATTTTTACTGTTGCTTTTAACTGTGTGTGTCCATGAGTTGGGTTGGGGGGAGGGGGGTATAACTGACCATGCTTTTAAATCTATGGGAGAGGGATGGGAATGTAGTTTTATGTGGGGTCATTTTAATCTTCAAAGCACTTTGTGATGCAACTTCTTGTGTGAAAAGCGATTTATAAATAAAGTTTGATTTGATTATTGCTCTGATCTCCTTCATGAAAACATTATACACAACTGAAAAAGTGAAGATTTATTTTTGTAAAATAAAAAGGCTGAAATGTCCTTCAATTCTGAAATGACCCATTTGCAATTGCTGCACTCATTGAAATGTTTGCCCTTCTCTGTTCTGGCACCTAAACTGTGGCCCTTTTTCCTATATTATTTCGTCCTTACCAATACTTTTGGCCAGATTGAATCCTGCCTTATCTATATGGATGAATTTGTGAGGGGCCTGATTGACCTCAAACTCCGTAAATCTCAAGTTTATGAAAATTAATATCACCATATACTGTACTGTAACATGTTAGGTATAGGTGACCTATATGTATACTTATAGCTTACAGTAGGCTTACTGTAGAACTAGACATTGAATATACACTATACAACCAGGACACGTTGTGGTTGGAGCTCCTTGACTCTTTCTTTGTTCCTTTCAAAGGGAACAGTGTAGAGCTTCTTCATCCGTACTCTGTGTTTGGACAATGCCTGAGTAATATTTGTGGAGCTGATGCTATTTATATTGCAAAAGATCCCATGGCCCTCCACAATTCTAGTATCAATTTGATGCAATTTTATTGCATTATGGGCTACTATCATTTCTACAATAACAAGCTCTTGATCTTTACTGAGGAGCTTTCCTTTTCCCTAGGAGGAAAGAAGATGTTGCATCCTTTGGAGGGACAGAAAAATACAGTAAACATGTCCATTACTGTATGGCTGTATTGGCATGCCAAGTGAGAATAGAAACAATCCATGTAAAATGCAGTACTTACCTGTTGTCTTCCTGAAAGATGTGTATAATGGAGGCAACTGTGGACCACCTCAGATTGTGCTGTACTCTTTCAACAGCCTCTCTCGGTGAAAGGCTGTGTTTGATTACATGTTTAATGATAGTTGCACATATTTCATAACTGACTACAACTTTTACAGCCATTAGAATGCCACCACCACACATTCTTACACCTCTACCTTGTTCTGTCATTGTGCCTGCTCCTCTCACTGAGCCTGGTCCTCTACCTAGGCTCTTTACTCTTCCTTGTCCAGACATTACTTTACTTGTCTTTTCTTGTGTATCCTCCCAAAAACATTACTCCTCAAGGTCCTCCTTTTATATGTGTCATTTAATTGACAAAACTCCAGCACCTGCTTTTGAAATCCAGTCTAGAATCAGCTGTGGTTGGCCCAATTCACCCTTCATAAATCAGCTGTGTGTCAATTATTTAATTGTTTGGTAATTATCAGCTAATTTTTGAGTTGATGTGTTGTTTTTGAGCTGATATTATAGCAGAAGTAGAGGTTTCATACTGTAGCTGAGGTTTGGGATGTTTTTGTTTTGGTATGTTGTGTGTTAACATTTGTAAATAAGATAAAAACAATCCATAATGTTGGTGGTGGGTATAGCTTGTCCATTAAGAAAATGTAAGAATTGTAGAAATGTGCATATTGTGTGAAAACAACATGAAATTTGCACATTGTACTAAGAGTTTTGAAAATGTGACACTTGGTTGGACAAATGCTTGTTAGCGACTGAAAAAACTGTAAGCCATTAATTATTCTAGAGTATACTCATTATGTCAAAATCAAGAGTGTGCAACTGTTTTCATGCTGTGAAAAAAACACCTCTTAAGAAAATACCATTAATGTGCAAAGCAAATGAAGCCAGACTCTACTAAGTTTACCAAGACTGAAGTTTTTTTTTTCTTCATATTTGACATACAGTATATTGAAACCTTCAGTAAGTTTTTTTCCAAGCATGCTGTTTTTTTCCTTGTTAACACAGTTTTTAATTTAAAATGAAACACCTCAGATATCCAAACCAGGCATAACAGAGTCCACTGCCACTGACCTGTCTGAAAGTGTCCTCCATGGGCCGGCCAAAGCATCATTACCCAAATATAAGCCACATATTCATGAAAAATAGAGGGTCTTATGAACAACTGATACGACAAAGACCCAATCAGTACTTTCCCTTCTTGTCCCAAGCGGATGAAGTAAACAAAGTGAAATCTCTGGAGGACTATGAACCTCCTTATCTTCTCTGTCTTTCCAAACTAGTTTGCTATCAAATTACTTTAAGGTCATAAAAACCCTAAATACACTGTCATATTGTTTTTCTTAGTAGTTGGCTGAGTTATGCGTAGGAAGGTCTTTTAAGATGGCTGATAGTTTTGCTACATGATAAAGAACAACAGCACGTGGGGATTGTTCATCTGTCACACCTGCTAGGCTTTCCTCAAGAGGCTGTCACAGCTGATTATAACCCCTCCATTTATTGTCTCGTTTCCTTTCTCCCACTGTGGATTCCGAATGCAACAATGCACAGCCTCTTAATCCTGTAAGGATTACCAAGGACAAATACTCATTTACAAACACACATGGGAAGGGAAAGAAAGCAGGAAGTCATGGGTGATATAGTTGGCCAGTCAGGGGGATTAAAAAGCAAACACACCAGAGGAAGATCCTAGTTTTACTTGCACACAGTAGGCAAAGGGAGGAAATTATTCTGGTGGTGTGAATTAATTTCTAAGACTGTGGACTGCTGCCAGAGACATGAGAAGATGAGGAGTGAACTGAAAAAAAAAACAATTTCAGATTGAACTGTAATGATTTTTAGTGAGAAACTCTGACTCTGGCATTTACAACTTATAATGAGAGGTACTGATTCAAACCTAATAGCATTTATAGCATAATCTATGCAGTTAGAGTCAGCTGAACAGATGAGGAATATGATCCTTTTTTTCATACCTCCTGATGTGTAAACAGAATGTTATAGATCCTTTCATAAATAGAGCTACTATCATATTTTATGTAAAATCCATAACTCTTTTACACCCGTTACAACATATTTAGTTATACGTCCTTTTTAGCCATATTTGATTTCAAACCTTCATTTCGCTCTATCATCTCAAGTTGAATGTGAATCGTTAGAGGAATTTAGCAGAATGCTCTCTGGGGAGCCATCCACAGCACTTTTTACAGAACTGAACCTGGGAGCACACTGTCAGCACTCTCCAGGTTGTCTGTGGGTGGTGAGAGGCCTTAAATATGCCAGTGTGTGTGTATGCGTGTGTGTGTATGTGTGTGCCTGGTCTTGTTCTTCTGCTACTACACCATATCAGGCCTCTAAAAGGTCAGGCTGGTTGAGGCAGATTTTCACTGCATCAAGAGGATTTAAGTAAGAAAGAAACAGGAACTTTTCTGGCACAAGTAAGGAGAAGACATGCCAACATCAACTCACTCCTGGGACTCCTGCTGTTTTTGTACTTGAGCTGTAAACCTTTCATCCTTGACTTCAATAGATTTTCTAAAATTTAACAGAGCAACATAAAGCTACAAGATTAATTTCGTCTATATAGATTCTCCTTTTAGCTAACATCAGGCGCATTTGACGTAGAGCATCAATGTAGGTTCTGTTTATTCTTAAACCTATTGATCCTGATTTTTTCTCACGGTAGTCATTCTGATACACTCAAATCATTGAATCCAGGAGTTCCAGTCACTTCCATAACAACAAAAGTGTAAAATAAAACGCCTAGGCAAGTTTATAAGAGAGGGAATTGGTACCCTTCTAGGATGTCACCTGTGCAGAAACTCAATTTGACTAAATTACTTATCGACTGAACATTTCAGTCAGCTGTTAGTGATATTATAATGGAGTGGAACTAATTTAAACAACTGCAACTCCGCCATGGAGTCGTAGGCCAAGTAAAATCCCTACGTATGGACTGCACATGCTGGTGCAAGTGTTCAGCAATCTCCAGTCTAGCTGTGGCCTTCTGGTTAGCTTAAGAAGTGTTTGTGTCATTGTTTTTCATGCCTGAGTTGCAGCATTTAAATGCACTGGTGTGAAGAGGCTTAAAAAGGAAAATACTCTACAACAAATGTTCTCTGGAGTGACAAATCTGGTGACCCGATGCACTAACTGAAGCACTTTGAAAAACTGCATTTGCCTCTCTGTGTCAAGTCTAAAGTTTGGTGGAGGTAATATCATGATGTGGGATGGTTTTTTTAGGAGTTGGGGTTGGCTCATTATTTTCAGTAAAGTTCCAGCTGCAACATCACCACGCACCACTGGCAAGGTTCATAAGGTAATGGATGAGTGAGTGTGGTATGGAGGGCAGGTCTGCACAAAGCATAAACTTCAAACTGGTAGAAGACGTTTGGGATGAATGCTTTATTTAGTAAACATTTTTATTAATTGCACTATTTGATTTTTGTGTTAGATTGTCAGTGTTTTTTTATGATTTTATCTAAACTCTGGGTGGAAATGTACTTCTTTATCTGTAAAATATGCTATATAAATAAATTTTGCTTACTTACTTAATCAGAACAGAGACTATGAGCCAGTCATCTCATCCAACATCAGTGTCTGACTTCATCAGTGTTCTCAGGGATGAATGGTCATACTTTATGCAATGTAAGGTAATAACTGTTGCATCAAAATAATGACTGCAGAGATCTCTCTCAAACTGAACTTTATTAAATGACTTGAGATAATTTCAGAATAAACTCAACATAACTTGCAACTGTGATAATCTTTAAATGTTAAACGTCATGACAAAGACCATTCTGGCTCCTCAAAATAAAATAACTTCTATTAAAGTCATACATTATCTCTGATTCACTGACTGTTTTGCATTTCACCCTGTTTTGTAATTTATTTTACCTTGCTGCACATTTAATTCGTAGAGTTGGCATCAAAGGTATTTTAACCCTAAAAATCTTGTAAAGTAGGTAAGGAGAAAAACAACAACCTTTAAATTGCATAATTTAGTGAACAACAAGATAAATGCAGACACCAGAAGCAGTTTATAGGTGTCTACAAATACCCTTCAGGTTCTTCAAAATAAAAGAATTCCTTTTTTGATTTATTCAGAAAATCACCATCAACCGGTTGGTAACTTATTCCCACTTTTTTTGACAAATGAGTTGGATAAAACAGTGTGAAAAGAAAAACACATTTTTATATTTGTTATATTCAAAAAATTACATTGTTGTGAAACAATAGGATTGGTTTGGCTATGAATAACGATTAACAGATACCAAACATCCAATTAGCAATAAAATTAGTCTTGTAGATCAAAATTTCAAAGTTGGGGTGCCACCTTATTATCAAGAAATAATAGCAAAATAGTTTTCAGTCTTAGTTATTGCTTATGAATACCTGCCCGATAAGGCTTAGATAATAAATACAATAGATGAAGGATTTGGGTTCAGTACCGACGTTTTAGAACAACATGGCTCCACACACATGTAGAATAATGACAGACGACTTCTTTTCATGGTATTAACAAAGTAAAATTTACCTTTCATTTAAAACACTTTAATCAACAAACTCATTAAGCTAGTAAAACTGAATGAAAATACCAAGTAAAAGATGAAAGAAATATGAAAGCTAATAAAAAAAGTTTAACAGTGAAAATGAACAAATAAGAATCAACCACTGACCAATAAAAATTATGTCACAATGAGAAACCAGGTTTATTTATAGGAATTGGAAAATCAGGCCAAATTAGCTTTCAACTAATTATCCGTTTGCATTAAAATATATACAAATAAAACATGAAATAACTCATAGCAGCTAGCATTTGATGGTTGAATAAACAAAAAGGGGAAAAATAGCTGTGGCTGCAGCTCAGCTAGCAGCGAGCAGTGTGTGTGGAGCTATGGTTGCTCGTCTCTTAGCTCTGGGGGCCAGTCTCCGCCCTGGAAGGGACTTTTGCAGCACAGTAGGGAAAACCAGTTGCAGTTAAGACGCTTGGTTAGCAGCTGGGAAGCATCGACTCGGCTTTGGAGAAACTTTGGCTCGGATTGGGTCAGGTAACCTTGTCTTGGGTAAGAAAAGTGGCAACAGCACCCATTGGAGGAGAAACAACAGCGGCAGAACAGTTTGTGTGGAGCTGTCTTCTCGCTCTGGACTGTGGGGCAGTGTCGGTCCACGGACGAGATCAGAAACAATGTCTCGTTTGGAGGAATCTATAATTACTTAGATTATTTCTGCAGAATTTCAAATAAGCCAGGGTCAAGGCTTATTCCTTCAGCCAGAATGCAGTGACTGATTACCCAGATGGTACACTGAATACTTATTTTGGATCCAGGATTTCTTTGAAGATACAAGTTCTCCCTTCCGCCAGTAAAGAGAGTAGTTTTTGTTTAAAAAACATAATAACACATATTCATTGAGTGAAACTCCTCCTCTTCCTTCTAGAACTTAAAGTGGTTTAATGCAGTGCATTCTAGGAATAAAAAGTTTTTATACCCATCTCTTTGTTCACTGTATGTAGCCAGTCCTTCATGGCTGGATCCCAACAACATAATTTAGATTCATAACTGAGAGCAGTGAAATACAAGCAGAGGGCATGCACCTGAAGAGTAAAACTGAATTTTAGTCATTAGAGACTTGAGACTTGGATTAGTCTCGGCTCCTGTGTGCTGTGCATTATCATGCAGTCCTCCTCTTTGTCACCTGTGCAAACACGTCTCTCTGTGCAGGCAGCCACGGATCCGTTGAACAATGTGAAACCACTGTGATGACCGTAGCTCTACCAGAGGATCAATACACCCATATTTAATATTATTTGTCATTATAATTTAAGTAAATCAGAAATAAATAAATTTCTTTATGTTTAAGGTGACATCCCCAATTCAAGTCTCAGGGATCTAGAAAGGAGAATAGCACCAAATCCTCAAAGAGCAGATGCAAAAACAAATTAAATATTTATGTTTGCCTAAATTATGCACATACTTAGTAAAAAAAAAAAAACTGCTTTAGTTTTGAGCTCCAGTTTTGCTATGATCTTAGATGAAACAGCTGATGGGGAGCACAAAAATTCCCTGTGTTCATACAGAACTGTGACTGCAGAGCTGGATCCAAACACCTCACTGAAGCAGGCTCTGGGAGAGAGGACAGTCTTTCCCTTCAAAGCATGTTCTGCCTCAAACCATTACAATCTGCTGTGGGGGATCTGTCAGTGGTTTGACAAAGAGACGGCACATGCCTCCTAACTGAGAGAAACAGAGGCCCAACATACCCACACACAAACCTGCCATTAAGGTTGGATTCAGCTTATGAATTCAATTCAGCTGTGAGACAGAAAAATTGCAGTTATGACAAGAGGAGTTGCACAGACACGTATCAAGGCATAGACTTGCACATATAGGTGACAAAGCCTCCCACAGGGCACAGGTGGTTATAAAATTAGAGATACAGAACCTTGAGACAAGCACATTAAACTTTTTGAGATTTTGTCACATCAAACTATTGGTTTATGTGAAATTTTGCTATGGTCCTACACAAAGTTGTGCAAAACTGTAAATTGTAGGGAAGATGATACATGGCTTTCTACGTTTTTTTTTAGAAATATACATATTTTCTTGTGGCATTTATTTGTATTAAGCCTCCTTGAATCAAGAGGTTTCTTCTTGCCCTGTAATTAGCTCCAATATCAGCAGCTTTTCCTGCTCCAAACATGCATCCCCACAGCATGGTGTTGCCCCCAAAATGTTTCATGTTTCTCATTCCGAGAGTCCTCCTGCCCCATTTGACCTATTGGTAGATTCACCCACCTAAGACTTGGATCTCTGTTGGTCCTCGCCTCTTGGTTGCTTCTCTGATTAATCCTCTCCTTGCTCAGGCTGTCAGTTTAGTCTCATTGCATGTATCAGTAGGTTTGAGTCATACTCTTTCCATTTTTACAACATCTCACAGTGCTCGGTGACATCTGCAAACATAATAGATGGAGTCACACACAGATGGACTCCATTTACTAAAACTTCTAAAGGCAATTTGTTTCACTGGATTTTGCTTAAGGGTATCAGAGTTAAAGGGGTAGAAATAAAAACAATGTGTTTTTTTCCTTCCGCTTCACAATTATGTGCTACTTTGAGTTGGTTTATCACATAAAATCTCAACGAAATACAATACTGCTTGTGGTTGTAACAGCATTTTCCCAAACAAGCTGTATTTTTTGGGCCCAATTTGATTTTATGCAACAATGCTGAATGCATTCTGTACTTAAGCTGCCTCATTTACTCCCTGAAGTCTTCTCTCTGTCAGCAATGTAAGCATTCTCCAATTACAGCACATTGAGAAACAGTGTTACTGCTAATGCTTCAGTCCTTTAATGTTTGAAGTATGGGTGGCGAGGAGGCGACTGCATCTTTGAAAGAGTAAAATGAGCGTGTGTGATTTACTCCAATCAAGGGGCTGTAATTGATATGGATCCTGAGCATCATCTGAATCAAAGACTGTACTTTCACGGCTGGGTGGGCAGGATGAAAACAACATATCACTGCATGAACTGCACCACCATTAGCAGAAGAACGAGGTCTTTACCACTATCAATGAGGAAGAAAAGATAAAGCTGACTTGACTGAAAGTGTTTAAAAATATTGCTCCATAAGACTTTACAATGTGACAGTAAGTGGGTAGAGAGTGTAAATCATTTGCCATCCCGATCTTAGTGATGGAGAAATTCCTTGAGACTTAAACTTCCTCTTATCAGTATTTCTGTGCTTGGATACTGTGACAGCCACTAATCCCTTTAACAGGTCATGAAAAGCAGCGACTGTCAGGCTGCAGTGAGATGACAAGCCACTAGGGGAGGCCTCAAATATTCTTTTAAGTGTTATACATGATGGTACGAGTGAAGTGACATAACCTGCTGTTAAAATGTTCAAGTGAAATGATTTGTAGAGGGGAAATCAGCTTGAAAACCGCAGCAGCATCCAGGTCACATTCTGATTGATTTTAGAAGCATTTGAGGACGTTCCTATGCCTATAACTATATGTTAAGTTTAACCAGAGAACCTTATCGATAGCAGCCTCCATTTTCTCAGCCTGGATCCTGTACATGACAGAGTGACAGCTCATGACTAAATACAGTTAATTCATTACAAGGTAATACCATAATGTAAAATGCTAGCCTAATATATTACCATTAAATATAACTAACGGCAACACTGTTGTTTGGTTTGATGTGTTTATATACGGTTGCATTGTAAGTGTGAGACTTATACTGTGGAAACTAAGTAAGAAAAGGTATTATAGATGGAGAAGTGGTTGTACTTTTGTAAGTTTAAGCTAGAAAAAATATGTTCAAGTCTGTTCTTATATCTTCTTATGTTATAGATCATAATGAGAAATTTGATCTGTTAAAATTGGTACTGACAGTACATCCCTGTCCCCAACAAAACTCTGCAGGGTCCCAAGGTGTTTCTAGCCAAAAAAGTATATATAGTCTATCCAGTGTATCTGGCCCTGGGCTTGAGTCTCACCCAGGAAAACCTCCTAAGGTAGGCTCCCAGGAGGCACCCTGATCAGATGCAGTGGCTGTACTCTAAGCTCACCCTGGATAATGGAACTTCTCACCATATCTCCATTGCTGAGCTACCTTCATCCTGAATTTCATCTGCTTGGTGTTTAAAGATCATAAAGTAGCTGGTACAGTGATGTATAATAAATGTTGTGTAGTTGTTTTGCCCAGCTTTGCACAAATGGACTCACTGACTCAGAGAGTCGTTCAATACTCTTCTTTTTCAGTCACTTGGCTCAGTCACTCGTAATTTTTTTTATACTTTCAGCTTTTCAATACTTTAACAACTAACTCTCTTCTCTGCCAATCTTGCCATACTTAAAATTTAATTTAATTAAATTCAAAATTCAAAAATACTTTATTAAATTGACTGGAAATATTTGGAAAACAGAATTTTAAAATTCGTGCTTAGTAACTCATAACCTCTTTTTAAACCAAGGGGCCAAAAAATATCTCATAATTTACTTAGTTTAATACTGTTACAACAGATCTGTTTTGAAAAAAATAAACATGCCTATTTAGAACAGATTTCATTCTCATTTTTCTCAGTTTTGATAGAAAAAAACAAAATATGTAGGTTTTGTAAATGACCAAGTCTTATTCCCAGTTAAAGTACTGTTTAGACCTTTTAGATAAAGGTCCACTGAGTTTTCTTTCAACTTTTACACTTCCAATCTTCAACACAAAACAGGACACAACATGCAAATCAAGAAAAGGGAAATAGCTGGAAAAATATGAGTGCCAGGAGATTCAATAAATGTAAAAGTCAATCACAAGGTAAATTAAACTACAAACACATGGAACTTCAACTGCCAACTGAATTAAATGTAAATCTGGTTAAAATGTGAAAAGTTAACATTTACCTACCATTTGGCTAATTTTGGTTTAAGGGGTGTTATCTTTTCTGTCTTCATTTTTCTTCTTTTCATTTGATGAATTTGGACAAGACATTCAGGCTAAACAAAGTCAATTATTTACATCATTTTCACGCCTAAATAAAGATAATGACTGACTTGAAATACCAAAACAAAATCCGACTGCAGCTTAGTATTAAGATTTGTTTTTATACATTTTTTAAAGGTTTCTGATGAAAAAGATGTTTTAATGTTTATTTGATGTTTGATTCTTATTTTTGAAACTTATTTTTTTAGTTTCTAAGTTTTTACCCTTGTCATGAGTAGAAGAAAACTATTTCTTTCTTTCTTTCTTTCTTTCTTTCTTTCTTTCTTTCTTTCTTTCTTTCTTTCTTTCTTTCTTTCTTTCTTTCTTTCTTTCTTTCTTTCTTTCTTTCTTTCTTTCTTTCTTTCTTTCTTTCTTTCTTTCTTTCTTTCTTTCTTTCTTTCTTATTCATTCAATAAATAATGAGGAAGCTATACTGTCCCAATGTCTCTTTCTTACAAGGCAAGGCAAGGCAATTTTATTTGTATAGCACACTTTCAACAACAAGGTAATTCAAGGTGCTTTACATGATTAAGGGGTAAAATAAAAATAGTAAAACACAGACAAAGCATATAAAGTAAAAACAGCAGTAAAGCAAGAAACACACTCAAAACGTGTTAAACATGAACACAAGTTACAAATACATTATTGTTGTTGCAACCAGTATAATATTGGGAATTCAAAAATGCTTTTGATTGTCCTTAAAATGTATGAACAATAGTATTTTATATTTTTGATAATTTGATAACTACACAGTTTGATTATTTCAAATACTACAGTCATGTGGAAAAGTAGTCCTCGAAGGCTAGTGGGTTTTTCTAATATAATTGAACTTATGAATACTTTAATGGGTCTTTAGCAATACTGAGAAATTCAAATATTGTAAAATAAACAAAGGAAAGGTGTCTTTTTACATAAAGGTTTTGCAAGGTTTTGTATTTTGTATTGTAACTCAGAGAGGTTGTCTGATGGGTGTTGCAGGAATATTAAACCTTTTGACTTAATTTAAGAGCCAAAGATAAGCTAAATCTAAGGGAATAGGTTTGATGCCAGGAGTTAGTCCAAAAACGATTTATAATAACAGACAGCAGCTCCACACTTTTGTGTTGTGTACTGTGTACTGTGTAGGCGTCCTCTGTTGTAATTTACACAGGGGAGCTGCATTGACAACACCTTAACCAAGCAATCACTCTGATGTGCAGTGAAGCATTAAATACAAAGGTCACAAATAGCAATAATGTATTGTATGAGGTGTGCAATTAGTGCTGCATGATGGCACAGTTGGTAGCATTGTTGCCTTGCAGTAAGAAGGTCCTGGGTTCAAATCCCTTTCTGTATGGAGTTTGCATGGTCTACTCATGCATTCATGCAGGCACTCCTACAATCCTACATCCTCCCACAGTCACAACCTTAGGTTAGATCTTCGAATTGCCCTTAGGCATGAGTGAATGTATGCATGGGTATGTGTCTTGTCTGGCTCTGTGTGGCTCTGTGATGGACTGGTAACCAGTCCAGGCTGTACCCCACCTCTTGCCCACTGGAGATAGGCACCTCGATGAACCTGCATGGAAAAGTGGGTATGGATGGATGGATGAATGGATGGGTGGACGGATGGGTGGGTGTAGCAATGTTAATGGAATAAAAACATGTACACTTACAGCTTTAAAAAAAAAAATCCAACCGGGCCCGCCCTGGTGTAGCTGGTTGCCGGCGGATCCCGTGGGCTCACCACTGCTGCCCCCCGGGCCCCTGCATCGTAGCTGTTGGATGTTCCCCTGGGGTTCTCCTCAGCTCCTCTCTTGGGGGACTGCAGTCGCCCCTGTGCTGGTCTGCCTTGGGCTCCTGGGCTCTGGGGGTCCTTTGGACGTCTGTGGCTCCATTCTCCTTCATGTCTGCGTCGATTCCTGGGAGACGGATCGATGGCTCCTCACACCAGCTATCGAACACTCTTATGGAGAAACCTTACTGTATATGCACCAGCATGCTCACACACACATATAAGTGTGGGGTCTCCCATGTTTACTGATATATTCTTGGGCTGAGGTTATCATTACTAGATCTTGATTAATCGGTTCCATGAGCTTTTCAGTGACATTGTTGTATTTTTATATTCATTTTTGTGTGATGTGGATGTGTAGCTCTTAGTTCACATTGTTTGGTTTGTTTTGTTAATGTTCCCTTTTTTCTTTTTCCTTTTTTCCTCTCTCTGCTGTCCTGTGTGTTTGGAGGCAGACTTTGATGTTTTCTTGTTCTCTTTGTTCCCCTTCCTCTCATGTATTTTCAACTGACCCTCTCTCTTGACTTTTTGTTTCTTACCTCTTTTCTTCATTTTCTTTCTTTCTTCCCCTTTACTTTCCGTCTCCATGTCCATACCATCAGAAAATAAAACCCACAGCAAAAAAAAAAAAATCCAACCAGACTCTGAACTTTATACATTTTGTACATCCAAGCATCTACAGATTTATTTCTAGCTTTGACCTATAATAACCATCTTTTAACACTTTGGAATAATTCAGTCAGGTAATCTGTCGAAACTAATAATCCAAGTACTGGCTGACCTCTGTGACTATCGCCTTTTGTGCCCACTGACACCATTTATATTTGAACATTTCAGCCACATCCTAAACCAGCAGAGATTGACCTAAAGATGTTTGGGGTATCCCTGTAGTGCGCTTGATTTTTCTATTAAATGCATCAGTGACCTCAGAAGGGGTAAACGCACTGAGTACGATGAGATGATGAAAACTCAGTGGATGCTCATGAGTGACGACTGCAATCACCTCTCTACAGTGAGAAAAACCGATGTTGTGGCAAGACACAACAGCGTGATAAAAATATCATACAGCGGGACCAACGGAAATGTGTCATCCTGTCATCCAACAGCGGTGCACGGACACCGTCCCTGCTGAGAGCCGAGTCAATCACCCCCCTGTTAAAAATGATAGACGGGGAGAACAAATGGATAATGGAGGTGGAAACATGATGCCTTATGGGATGCAGGCAGTTGACCAGACTGACAGGTGGAAGAACAAGCGATCATCCAGTTAGAGTAGTTGAGAAGATGAATAACAAGTTGTTGGTAAATAGAATGCAAATGGAGCAGACAGGAGAGGAGGTGGCTTTCTGACTAAACAGAACATGGAGGACGTGTAAAAAAAAAAAGAAAGATGGACACATGCTGCTGCTGAAAGATCATTGTAGACAGAGTGAAATTTTGTATTGAAGTATGTATTTCTCACAATTTTGATGATTAAAATTATTTTCTCTGTCTGAATATTACATTACATAAAATAGATTTTGAATGCAGAAATGTTTTGTAGGTCTAGATATAAGTATAACAAGTTACTGTACTAATATACTACTACTATTAGATTCCTGCACTGAATTTGGACTTGATGAAATACAGTGGACAGATGAAATTGCTCCCCAAATCATCACAGACTCTGAAAGCTTCTCATTGGACTTTAGGCAGCATGAAACCCATACTTTTTTAAGACTACTGTTTAACTATCAAGTTCTTCTACTTCTTAGCCCAGGTAAGATTTTTCTGGTGGAGTCTCTGGTTAAGACATGGCTTAACACAAGGGAATGTGACGAGTTTACTCTCTGCCCATACTTCTGTGTGTTTGTTCTTCATGCACTGACTCCAGTTAAGAAGCTCCCCCAAACTCTTGATTGTAGTTCACACCTTTTCCTTCTGCTAAACTTTTCATTAATAAGTTTGAATACAGCACTATGTGAAAAGCTAGCATCTTTAGCAGTTATCTTTTGTGACAACCTTATGAAGGGTGTCAATGACTGTCATGCTTTCCCTTTGATTGTGTCAGTCATAAGATCATAATTTCTGTATTGAAAATACTTTTTCTGATCCTATATGACTTTCAAATTTTCTGAGAACCCAAATATTGGGTTGCCATCAGCTGTAAGCTGTAACCTTGAACATTAACACAGACACTTGAAACTCACTTCGTGTGTATTGAAGCTATCTAATACAAGTTTCACTTTTTGATTGAATAACTGTCAATACATAAACTTTTTGATAACTTTCTAATTTACTAAGATGCTTCTGAATCAGTGCTGCACCACAGAGAAAAAGAAAAAAATGGCAAAAGGTGTTGGTTGGGTCATATGTCCAGCTGTGGTTTGACTAATGGCAGTAATAATCCGCTTTTACAGAGAAGACAGGCTTAATGAGGGCTAAGCCTCACTTGGTCATTGGTTCAAAGGTCAGAAGCTCAGCAGCATGACACTACAACGAACTCCAGACAATAAAGAGAACACATTTTGTCTGTGAGAAACTTTTATGGTATCATAAAAGGGCAGAAATATCTCATTTTGGTTATTTGAAAACATTGGTTTGATGCATTACAATGAAAGATAAGAGGAATTAAAGAAAAAAAGTTAAATGTGGTCACAGACGGGCGACAGATAATATGTAAACAAGTGATAAAGAAAGAATGAAATAGGAAGATGAGATTTGCTGTTATGTTCAAGGACATGGCAGTGTTCACTTCCTCCATCGTTACCATATGTTTCAGTAGCATGCCATCACGCCGGTAAGGAGAGCGCCTCAAGCCTCTGCCAAAAAACATGACGTAATGCAAGCATCACAATAAACAAGAAGACATCAAGCTGTGCAGACATGACCAAACACACGTGCACACACTTTGGACTAGCACATTTATTCTGCTCCAGCACAGTTGCAGCTATCAAAACCCCACTGTCTTTCCAGGTCTGCAGATATCTTTGAGACAGTAAAACAAATTTTCCAGGGGAGAGTAACCCCGTTATGTGAGCTGATTAGATTTTCTCTTAGAGAAATGAGTTGAGATTTAGTTTTGTGACTTGCATCCAGGTGCAGTGAGGCGGAGGGGCTGAGTCAGGCTCAGGGTGACAAAACACGCAAGCACACGTTAGGGACTGGGGATATGCACCAATGTGCTGCAGTCAGCTCAGCTGCTTGCAGATCTTGGGGCTCATTTGTATGTCCTTGTTTGCAGAGATTTTTAAACGTGTGGTTTGTACCTGGGCTGTGAGCATGCAGAGATGACGATGTGGTCCTGCTGCTAAGTCTGAGTGTGCACCAGTTAAACAGAAACGCACACAGTGGCTTGCAAAAGCGCTCAAATATCCTTAACATTTCCAGAATTTTATGTCACAAGCATAAATCAAATCTTCTTTACTCGGATATCCCAAAAGAAAATCCAATACATCTGTTTACACACAATTCACCTAATAAGTAAACAGTTCACTTTTGTGTAATGTATTAAATTGAGCTGTTCTGCAATGGCCTCAGATGTTTGTTAGAGCACATAAGTAAACAGCATAATGAAGAACGAGAAATACACCAGACAAGACAAGGATCATCTATTCACTTAATACCAATGTATTAGACACATTACCCATAAATCTTGCTGTTATGGCAGGGTGAGAGGAAGGGAGCCATGAGAGGTCCTGTCTCCTGCTTTCCACTAGCCATGCAGATGATGGTAAATTTGTGGATGGTGTTTTGGTGAGTTCAGGCCATAAATTAACCATTTGATCTTCATGCAAATTGGAATGTAAGATGGAAACTAGCATAGCACATCATATTAAACATGTGTCCCCACTGTAAAACATGGTGGTGGAAGCATCACGGTATTGGGATGCTTGACTTCACCAGGGACAGGAAAATGGGTTAGAGCTGATGGGAAGATTAATAGGCAGGTTTCCATTATTGGAAGTCCAGGGTAATTTTACCGGACCTTCCCGGTATCCGCGTGTCTCCACTTTGCCGCGGAGAGAGGGCTGTTTTTGGTGGCAATTCAGGAACCCATGGAATACCAGTATGGGGTATGTATTCGGAAAATGGCCCGGTAGAGTTGCTGAGCGGAGATGTGGTTAAGTCATGCTGATTGGTTGTAATTCAGAGGGAAATGTGCAGTTGCTGCCAAACAAACGGCTTTGTAAAAATAAGAGAGTTACTGGCGAAGAAGTTTATAACAGTAAACAGAAATACACCAACAAGCCCTGAAGTTCCAACAGTGGAAACATGCCTAAAGAAGCTAAATGAGTCAATTATGAAAGAAAGCCTGTTAGAGACTGCAAATGACTTGAGATTGAGGTGAAGGTTCACATTCTAGCAGGATGACAAACCTAAAAATACAGTTACCCCCAATGTACACCGGGCGTGTCAACGGCAAATAAAAACCATTATAGTCTAGTCTGGAGTGGTTTACACCGGGCGTGTTTCAGGCGGCATCACGTCATTACGTACGACGCAAGGATCTCGTTTGCTACCTGCATCTGAAATTTTAGCTGTCCAAAATCACAAATCCGACTCTAAACAGAAAAAAACTAAGCAGAAAAAACCCACATACCTCTGTCTTCCATGCCGGCGTCCATTGTTGTTGTGACACGTGACCTTAATTCTTGTTTGATTTTGTGATCTCCCGACTCAACTCAGTGGACCGCACCGCTGCTGACTCACGCCTGAAACGCTCCCGGTGGGGATTGACGCGCCGAAGAGGTCGCGACCAAACCGCCCCGCGCCGCTGACGCGCCCGGTGTAAATTGGGGGCTAGACCCATAATAGAATAATTCACATAAAAAAATATTCTTGTGTTGCAATGACCCAGCCAAAGTTCAAATCCAGGTGAGTCTGTGGTAAGACTTGAAGACTGATGTTCGCAGATTCTTTCAATTTTCCAATCTGAATGAGATCAAGTGATTTTTGCAAAATAGAAGACGCAAAAGCTTTATTCTTCATATGTATAAAGCTGGGTGAGCCCCACTCCAAAACACTTTCAGCTGTTAGAGAAGTGAAAGGTGGGCTCTACAGTGCTGACACAGGGTGGCTGGATACAAATGCATGTCACAGTTGAAAACTTAACTTTCCTTCCACTACACAATGGCACTACTTTGCTCTTGTCCAGGACAAAAAAGGAAAAACAAATAAAACACATTAGGTTTATAGTTGTTATGTGACAAAATGCAATGAAGTTTAAATAGTTTTGACCTCTTTTGCAAAGCACTGTAGCATATGCAGTAAAACTCTTGATAAGTTGCAATAATGAATGAACAGTTGGTGACACAAATGCAGATTGGTATGACACAAACTGAGATAAATAATATGTCACATAAACGTAATCTCTCACACATTGCTCTGACATGCTCGCTCCCTTCTGGTTGACCTACATATTAGCTGACATTCATCTCTTTGCACTGCAGGCATCTGTCCTCTAACAGACGTGTACCAGTCACAGAGTGAACCGCCTGTCAACATGTTCGATGAATTTGAGCAGATGGACACTCCATCATTCTGTAGACATGATCTCTGAGTCTCTGCGGGTACAGAAGCCACTATGTCTACAGTACCGACATGCTCAGATGTGGGATAGAAACATGTGAAGTTTCTTTGGAGAGCAAACACAATGACTTCTACATTGTGGCACACGTGTAAAAGATAGTATATGCCGCTTGAGTCGTTAAACAAATCCACAAAAATTACATTTTGTTAACTAGGTCAAGCATTTAAATTGTTAAATTCCTGTGCATAACCATGTGAACAGTGACTTTAGTAGGAGGCAAAAATTAGAGAGAAGTGTTTCACAAGTCAACAATTAAGGTTAAAAGCAGCACATAGCTTGAAATGAACAAATGTAGGTGAAGTGCGGTCTAAGCGGGAGAACAGACAGCATTATTTAAATTTGTTCCACACAGCAGCCCTCAAATGTGTGAGAGAGAAACAGATTGTCAACAGGTGCACCACTCCAAAATGAAAATGACGGTTCATACTATATTTATAGTCTGCCCTGGAAGGCTTTGCATTCACAATGTCCCACTTTTTCAACTCATTAAAAGTAAAACAAAATTTAATGCTCTTCCTCATTCTAAATAATGCTGATTTGAGCTAAGTCTTTGTAGGCACAGTCAAACTTTAAGAAAATAATTGCTGTAATTACTGAGGTAATTACGATAACATAATAGCAATTTAAAGCAGTTGCTTTATTTCTCTAAATAGGCTTGCCACATGCGTTATTTTTACTTATATTGGAAAATGGAGCTTAGGTGCTTCCTGCTGCTCAGTGAAGGGAACTGCATACAAATTACAGCCGAAACTAATTAAATTTTTGAGATGTTGACTGGTTTAAGGTATTGTTTTATACTTTTTTCCCTGATGCAGAGACAGTTACGTGTCTTTACATTTCTTAATATAATGAGCACATATTTAACATGACATCAATTTAATTCAATTCAGTTTATTTATATAGCACCGATTCACAACAGATGTCATCTCAAGGCACTTAACAAGAAGTCATTTTAAAACATTTATACAAATATTCGAATCAGGTAAAAAGTTTCCTATTTAAGGAATCCCAGCAGATTGCATCAGTCATTGGCGTGAGGTTGGGCCCCGTTGATGCAGACTTGCCAACCACAGCAATCCTTCAGCAATCCCTCATACTGAGCAAGCATGTAGCGACAGTGGAGAGGAAAAACTCCCCTTTAACAGGACGAAACCTCCAACAGAACCAGGCTCAGTGGGAGGCCTTGAATGGCTTGGTCCCTGCATCCATCGCAGAGCTACTCACTCCATATGTTCCGGGCAGGTCACTCCGCTCTGCTGATCACCATCTATTACAGATTCCTAAACATTCCGCTGCGAAACCCGTGGTGAACAAGCTTTTTTGGTTTGTGTCCCGAGACTATGGAATGAACTTCCTTTGGAGATCAGGCTTTCCTTTGATATCTTGGTTTTTAAGTCTCGTTTAAAGGCTCACTTCTATTCCGCTGCTTTTAGTGCCTAGCCCTCATATCTAGGCTTTTTCATTTATTTATCATTTTCTGCTGTTTTATATGTTGTTTTTGACTGTTCATATACTGCTTTTATGGCCTGTTGTTTTATTGTTTTATTACTTTTGTGCTACCCTTGTACAGCACTTTGGTCAGCTTGCACGCTGTATTAATGGTGCTTTAACAAATAAATTGGTATGGTATGGTATGGTATGGGCCGCTCGTTCAGTTGACATGCTTGCTACTGGTTTTTAGGTTGTGTTGTTCTTCCTGCGTGGGGGTTTTCATTCTGTGGGTGAGGTCCAGGGGATTGATGGAACCTCTATGGCATTACTCGCGGGCACTGTCGTGTTTGGGGCTTTTGCCATGTTGCGTGCAGGGGTGTCGTTTGATTGGGGGGATATGTGTTCGCGTGGCGCTGTGGGAGGTGAGGGGGTGGAGGATGGTGGTCTCTGTTAGGATGCGGGCCGGTGTCTGTGTTCTTCTGCTCACTGTGCCGGTGTGGGGATTGACTGGTCTGGTAGTGTCCTCTGGCAGGGGACCGTGTTTTGCATCGTACAGTCACCGGGTTAGATTGGTCGGGTGCAGGCGGTCGGGAATATTGGGGATCACAAGAGATGTGGAGCTGTTCTTGCGTGTGCGACATGGTCAGGTTGTTTTGTTTTTGTTCTGTGGTCTGATAATGGTTGTTTGGTTTGAGATGTTTCGGTGGAGTGTTGACGGAGGAGGCGCATGAGAGGATTCACTGGTGGGTGTTTTTGGTGCGCCGCTGTGCTGCCTATGTGGTGTGGTGGTTTGGATATGTCTGGGGTGTTCATTGTGCTTATCGTGGGCTGGGGTGGGGATGGATGTGCTGCTGGGATACTGGGTGTGTATTGTTTGGTGGTAGCCTCTATTTGATCTCCTGTCCTGTACCGTGTGTTTCGTGCTTGGTCAGTTTTTGGTGGGTGCTAGTTGGGCTAGGGGGTTGCCTCAGGTATCTGGGTCCATGGCTGGATCTGACCTGCCAACTGCCAGACAGGACACGTTAAAACAAACAAAATACCATCCATCCATCCATCCACCCATCCCTGGGTCTGCCCGATAATAAAAGGGGGCGTATCCTGAGGATGCTTCAGCTGAGAAGAAGTGGCTGGATTCCAAAGTGACAGAGCTCCTCACTCTTTTTCTACACACACACCCAATGAAAGCTATTCACTGATTTCCAAGAGAGATGAAAAACGTAATTATCCTGTTAAGTGTCATTATGCAACCATATTAACTGCACAGGGGATGCCTGATCATCTCCCATCCTCAGTCATGGCTGGCTCATAAAGCTGACCCTAGTTCTTTCTCCACCCAGCTTTATAGATCTGCCACAAAATCCAGAGAAAAGTCCACAGCAATATATTTTTCCCCTCTCATATCTACAATCACTAACGATCTTGCCCCCCCCAACCGAGGCTGCAAATTATTAGGAAATACCAGTGACTTTCCCTCCTTCCACCTGAGACAGTCAGACCTCTCTCCTATCAATTCTTCTCTTTACTTTTTTCTCCCATGGCTGAATGTCACCTCTTCTTTTTCTTTTTTCCTTCTTACTTTTCCCTAACCTCTCTTTTTCTTTCCCTCACCCTCTTTCTTTCTCTCTCTGTCCGCATGCCTGCAATGATTTACAAAGTGGCTCCACAATAAGAAGGTAGGAGGAGAAAAGGCGATCTGAAATAACAAATTTAATTTTTTAACAGCACAGAACTGATTGATCATTCAGTGGAGAGCCTGACGGCTGTAAAGCTCCAGGAGGATAAAAGAGAAATACATAAAGTCTGTATGCATCTAGTCTCTGTGTGATAATTCAGCGTGAGTTTGATAGCTGCATGGACAGTCAGAAGCACATCTCTGCTGCAAAATCAATGCAAACCACGGCAATGCAGAACAAAAACTGCCAGCACTGTCATATAAAAGAGGTGTTTTGTATGATCATTGATATGCAGGACACATATGCACCTAAAGCCTTGTAAGCGCAAAGGAGGAGCTTGGAAATGTATGCAGATCCTAGGCAAGATATTTCAGCTAATTTGCATTGCATTAAGATTTTTCTCGGTAACACTGCAGACATGGCAAAAGAGAAGGGTGTAATAAGAATGAGTCAAGTTGATACATGCATTAGTGGGCGGGAATGAGCACTTCACAGCGACACCCACGTCCTCAGCATGAAGGCCTGCTGCGGGCAGACAGCGCTGATTGATTTTTTTCCTCAGAAACTTAGAACAGTCCACAGAAGGAGAAAACCTTATACACCAAAACATGGTGCCCTGTCAAAACCCTTGGAGTTGCCCTGGTTCGGATCTTAGATCTGTCATATTGGTGTAAACAAGCGATGCCAAATTTACCTCGATGTCTTCTTTGACCTTTGCATTAACCCACATGCCAACATGTGACTCAGCTGGTCAAAATAAGACTTTGCTCCTCACGACGTGTGAGTCACCACACCTTCATTTGAGCCCTATTAAGCACAAGAAAATCAATCATCCATAGTCACTTCTTTTTATGTGTTATTAATGAAGTTATGAATAATCTGCCACGGGTTAATTAAATCTTAACGTTTGACATGAAAATGTTTCCAAAACATTGTCATCACCCCACAGTCTTTCAGCAAATCACAATAAAGTAGGCAGAAGCTCCTGGCAGCACCAGGAGCAAAAAAAAAGACAAAACTAAAACAACAGCTGCAAGACTTGTTTCTAATGCACTATTTATAGATTTCTTGCAAATATAGTTGACAAAGCTCTGTCAGAAATCTGCTTCTTTCTACTGAAGTGCCTGAAACTTAACCCTCTCCTGACTGAATTTGTTTTTACAATTACATTAAAAACATATGAACTGTTTTTGCTGTCTAACAGATGCTAAATTAAGCTGAGGTAAAAATAAAAATAGCACATACAATAGGTATTAATGTATGGTATGATACAAATGAGCAAAATAATGAAACAAAATGTCCAATCTCAGGTAAATTCTTTCATTAATGCTGCTATTAATTCTGTGAATTCACAACCAGATGTTCACACTCTGATCCCTATATGGCTGCAACGTGCTTAGATGCATTAAGAACAGAAGCAGTTCTGTGGGACTACCAAGGGGTGCCTTGTTAGTCCCACTACCAAGGCACCCCTACCAAAACATCCCTCCCCTCCACTCCCGCTCTCTCTAGCCCCACCTCAACAATTGTGCACCTGCATTACCTGTGGTGTCACAGCAGGTCAAAGCGGAAAGCAGTAAGCGCTATTGAGCGTCACCTGATTGTATTTTGTAAGGGACATTTCAGAGGTGAGTGAGCTCTCCATGACTGACGCTCTCTTCCAATATGGCAACTGTAAACAGGGGCGACCGGTATGTGCGGCCCCATTATCACAGAATTGCATGATGCATAAGTTGATTGACACCCTAAGGCGGAAGCTCGAATTAAAAGGAAAAAAAAAAAGAAAAGAAAAAAGAACAGAAGCAGTTTGAGGTAATTTCACATCTTCCAAAAGAGGTTAACATATCAGCTCAATGTTTAAATGGGTTCCTGGTTTTTAATAAAAGGTTGGTAACAGTTCCAGGAGGGATACCAAGTCTTTGTAATTTCCAACAACAATCTCTGAGTGGCTTCTTGCCTGTAGATATTTATTACAGTTATATATTTATTTACAGTAGACAATTAATGAATTATAGAATACTACTTTACTTTAAAAGGTGTCAAATCTGTTATGAAATGTATTAAATGAAAGAGGGGTTAATTGGCACGCACTGGCTCAAAACACATGACATAGCCAAGACAACATCCTTCGGAGAGCAAATGAGCAGTTTTGCTGTGTTGGAAAGAACATTTTGGTCAAATTCAGTCTTCCAAAACTATGCAGTTTTGCTTCGTTTTTTTAATGATGAGGAGATAAGGATAAAAAATTGTCTTCAAAGTTTTACATAAATAACAAATGAGTATCTATTGAGGAGAAGGTGCATGAACAAGATGCTTAAGCAGCCAACTGACCAAGTGAGAATCTATGTGATGCAGTGTATTTGATGAAGGAGGCAGGATGCAGAACTGATCTGTGTGAAGCAATTGCACCACCTCATTCTTAACCTAATGTTCAGCCCTCGGATTAAAAGGATACAAACACAGCACCTACAAATAAAAAAGCTGTGTCTTTATGTTTGTCTACCACCATAGTAGTAACTGTGGATCCAGGTGGCCACACCAGCAATGCTACCAGCCAACACTCTTCCATCTAGAAGACAAAGCATTAGCAAATTTGTATCCTCATGCTGTGGTGCAAATCTAAGTTAAAATTTTAAGCTAAATTAGCAGAATTACTACTAGCAGAAACTACAACCACCTAATGTTAAGTACAACAGTTTGTTACAATGAGGGACTGAACGTAGGTTTGTGTAGAGACATTACCGACCAACGAGTCATACTTATTTCTAAAACAACTCCTCCTGCAGCTCAAGCATCAAAAAATGTAACAGGTGTTGCTTCCATGTCTAGGGTTGGTTGATCACCAAAGATCTGTGAAAAGACTCTGCTTCATCAATATCCCCTGGAAAACAGAAACCTAATTTTTCACAGTATATTTTAAACAACAAAGCCCATATTACATGTATTCCTGTAAGAGTGGATTAAATACTAAAACTCAGAAACAATGAGATCTGGTGGGAACAAAGCCACTGCACAATAAACAGAAACTGAAGACTATAATAAACATGAGTTTTCAGTTGTGCTGAAAAACAGAAAGTGTCTGAATTTACAGAGAACAAAAGAACTAATGAAGAAACACAAAAGTTAGAGTGCACCTTTGTCTCAGCTTTGCATCGTGACTGTGGGTAAACACCATCATATGCTGAATACTGTATGGATGACTGGAGCTGTGGGTGGATCCAGTCGTGTTATAGGATTTTACCCCTAATGCACTAATGGAGAGCTGGACCACCAATAAATGACGAGTCAAGTGTCTCGCTGATTCACTGGAGCCTCTCTGAAGTTTTCAAATAATGATATCAGTGGATGGAAGTTTGGTGCCTGTATATTTTGCCTCCAGCTGTACGAGAAGCGCACATAAAAGGTGATGTAGAGGCGTTCTGTCTGCTGCATCTCCAAGGAGCAGCAATGTGCTACCCACTCACAGCTGTGCTGATGAGGAGAATCCCTTATTATGATCTGACACAGTCCTTTAAATTTGGATGGACATGACCCAGGGCATAATGGAGAGAAAGAGGGAGAGAGATTCTGTCACATCATAGTAAATGAACACTTTAAACTTGCATTACATTTTTGTTCCTTTGGTTAGTATTCCTCCATCTCTTGAGGAAACCTTTTCCTTCTCTGGATTTAAACATAAACTCATGAATAAACAAAATGATGGTGCATGTGAATGAGAAAACACATGGCTCTGGGTATTAGACGCCTCTGCTCAAATACTTGAATTTTGAATATACTCTGTGTAGGCTTTTCTAAAAGCAGACTCTGACAAACATCTCAGCAGTTTCTTGTTGATCATTGTGCTTCCCTGGAAAACACTTAGGTTTGGTGCTTTATACAATGACTACAGCAAGCCTCTACAGGTGTATTGATGACATTAAGTCAATTTTTAATTGATCTGCTTGTATCAAATTGTGCACACTGTGCACATGCCATCATGTTGGATCAGCTCTCTCTGTGCTTTGTAATGGTGTGTTCTGCTTGCAAAGCTGTTTGTACACTTGCATTGCCAGACCAGTGGTGAAACTCTTCAAACCTTTTGACGCTGCAGAAATATGTTTTTCTCCCTATAGTTTTTTTTCTTCTCAGTTGTGTTGTCTGCTCTGTAGTGTTTATAGGGAAAAAAATATTAAGAAAGCACAAAGGATTCAGTTTTCCTGTGCTTCAAATAATGCAAGGTATTAGTGCATTGAAGAAAAAAAAAGGTTTGGAGAACTAGATATGCACAAAATATCCAGCTGGTTGTTTCAGTCAAGATTTCCTGTATCTGTATCTATTCTTTACAGATGAAACTCAAAAAGTAGAATACCGTGCAAAAGTTCATTTATTTCATTAATTCAACTTAAAAGGTGAAACTAATATATGATATAGACTTATTACAGGCAAAGCGAGATATTTTAAGCCTTTAGTTATAATTTGGATGATTAAGACTTGCTTATGAATACCCCAAATTCAAAATCCCAGAAAATTTGAATATTACATGAATAAAATAAATAATAAAACAAGGATTTTAAATAAAGAAATTTCGGACCTCTGAAAAGTAAATCATGCATATGTACTCAGTACTTATTTTGGGCCTCTTTTGCAACAATTATTGCCTCAATGCGGCGTGGCATGGAAGCTATCAGCCTGTGGCACTGCTGAGGTGTTATGGCAGACCAGCATGCTTCAGTAGCGGCCTTCAGCTCTTCTGCATTGTTTGATCTCATGTCTCATCTTTCTCTTGGCAATACCCAATAGATTCCCCATGGGGTTCAGGTCAGGCGAGTTTGCTGGCCAAACAAGCACAGTGATCCCATGGACATTGGTATTGTAGGCAGGTCCCAAGTCCTACTGGAAAATTAAGTCATCGCCATCTGCTGAAGGAAGCATGAAGTGCTCCAAAATGTCCTGGTAGATGGCTGCGTTGACTCTGGACTTAATAAAGCACAGTGGACCAACACCAGCAGACTTCAAGCATCTTGGATTGTGTGCCTCTCCATTCTTCCTCCAGACTATGGGACCTTGGTTTCCAAATGAGATGCAAAATTTGCTCTCAACAGAAAAGAGGATTTTGGACCACTGAGCATTCCTTGTTTTCTTTAGCCCAGCTAAGACGCTTGACGTTTGTTGTTCAGGAGTGGCTTGACAAAAGGAATATGACATTTTAAGTCCATGTCCAGGAGCCGTTGGTCACTTTTGAATGGCCTTTTCCTGACTATCATCTCCAGGCTGTGGCCATCCCTGCTGCTTGTGCACCTTTTGCGTCCACACTTTTCCCTTCCTGATAACTTACTATTAATGTGCTTTGAAGCAGCACTTTGGGAACACTTTTGCAATTACTTAGTCATGTTGGAGTTTAACTTTTTGACACACATTCCTGTTTTCGTGGGTTGAACGAGCTGGAAGCCCAAATTGTGTACAAATAAACAACTAAATACTTGAAGTCGTTTTAAGTTATGGGCCCTAAATCTATAATCTATGGAAGTTTAACATTTTGAATAGAATTATGGAAATAAATCAACTTTCCATGATATTCTAATTTTTTGGAAAGGGTCTGTATGTACACTTAAGAGGTAATAAAATGCAACATGTGAGGACAGCTGAAAACAAATTCATGATGATTCATGATAAGTTCAACATTGAAATATATACACACACACACACACACACACGCACACACACACACACACACACAAATGAATGAGGAAGTCTTCCATTTCTAACTTTTGGCCTTTTTACAGCTACCCTCTAATTAGACACAGAGTATTTGTTTCAAGGACATTTTTGCACTGTGCAGTAAGGTGCATAGAAACATGTTAGATTTGTCTAAAATCCACATCTGCGATGAGTTTTTTCCAGTCACAGGATGACCTATAAAAACACAAATAAATCAAATCAAATCAAACTTTATTTATAAAGCGCTTTTCAAACCAAAACAAATCTTCTCAAAGTGCTTGACAGATTAAAAATGACCCACAACCCCCCCTTCCCAAAACCCAAAAGTAAAAAACATCACCACAGCTATACCCCCCCCCATGCATAAAAGCAACAATAAACAACAGCACATTAACAAAAGCAGAACGGGCTGAGTACAGAAGAACCACGAAACGTCATCATGGGAGCCATCTACATCGGCAGCAGCAGATCAACAGCAGCAGCCAAGGCACTGACCCAGGGAGCCCAGAGGAGGGAGGGCTGGTAACCCCACCTCCACCCAAGCACCACCTGGAGAGTACCAAGGCAGCCACAGCCGACCACCACCCCCGAGGCAGAGGGCTCCCACAGAGGAAACACTGGAAGGAAAACTAAAATAAGTTAAAATATTAAAATTAAAACAATTATAAAATATGATCAAATAAAAATGGAAAGCAGATAAACAATAATTGATAAATAGCCAGCTAAAAGCTAAACTAAAAAGAATTCAATCAAATAAAACATGCAGAGCAATTAAACAGATTAAATAAATAATAAATCAGTTAAAAGCTATGTTAAAAAGGTTAGTCTTGAGCCTGCTCTTAAAAACATGAACGTTCTCTGCGGCCCTGAGGTTCTCTGGCAGCCTGTTCCAGAGGTGAGCGCCATAATAACAGAAAGACGCCTCACCATGAGTGTGTGTTCTGACTTTTGGGGTGACAAGGAGATGGCTGCCAGAGGAGCGCAGAGACCGCGAAGGTTCATACGGTAAAAGCAGCTCTGAGAGATAAGGAGGCCCAAGACCATTAAGACACTTAAAAATTATTAAAAGAATCTTAAAATCGATCCTAAAACATACGGGGAGCCAATGCAGTGATTTTAAGACAGGTGTAATGTGTTCCCGCCTCCTGGTCTTCGTCAGGACGCGTGCTGCTGAATTCTGTAAAAGTTGTAAACTTGAGGTAGTCTTTTTGGGAAGACCAGAAAGCAGGGCATTACAGTAATCAATTCTACTGGAGATAAAAGCATGCATCAGTTTCTCCGTATTGGCCCGAGAGAGAATGGGGCGGACTCTGGCAATGTTCTTTAGTTGATAAAAACCTATTTTAGTAACATTTTTTATGTGAGGAATAAAAGTCAGCTCAGAGTCAAAAATCACGCCCAGGTTCTTCACTTGTAAAGAAGGATTAAAAGACAGTGATTGCAGTTTTGGTAAAAGTTTCTCTCTCTGAGTCTCAGGACCGATGACTAAAACTTCAGTTTTGTCCTGGTTGAGCTGGAGAAAGTTTTCTGCCATCCAGGATTTAATGTCTAAAATGCAGTTAAAAAGTGCATCCATTGGCCGTGTGTCATCGGGAGACATGGAGATGTACAGCTGTGTATCATCAGCATAACTGTGAAAGTTAACTCCATGTCTTCTGATGACACTGCCAAGAGGGAGCATGTAGAGGTTTAAAAGCACTGGGCCTAAAATTGAACCCTGGGGCACACCACATGTGATCTTGTGGAGCTTAGAGGAACAGGCATCTAAACTTACCATAAAAGTCCTGTCTGTGAGATAGGATGTAAACCATTTATGAACAGCACCAGAGAGGCCGATCTGTTTTAAACGAGTTAAAAGAATAGTGTGGTCTACTGTATCAAAGGCAGCGCTTAGATCCAGTAGGACCAACACTGTCACCTTCTGAGCATCATAATTTAATCTAAAATCATTTAAAATCTTTAAAAGAGCCATCTCTGTGCTGTGGTTCACTCTAAAACCAGACTGAAATTTCTCTAGGACATTATGAGCGTTAATAAAATTATTAAGTTGAATTAAAACAAGTTTTTCTAAAACTTTGCTTAAAAATGGTAAGTTAGATACCGGTTGGAAGTTGTTTAAATCATTAAAATCTAAATTGCTCTTCTTCAGCAGGGGCCTCACTACCGCCCCTTTAAAGGCGGCAGGAAAGACCCCCGTCTGAAGGGAGCAATTCATCACGGTTAAAATCTCATCTCTAAAAGATTCATAAAATTGCTTAAAGAAGGAAGTGGGAATCGGGTCCAAAACACATGTGGTGGGCCTCACTGAGGAGAAAACATTATCAAGAGTCCCAGCTTCTACCAGGACAAAACTGTCCAGAGTTTCCTCTGGTAGAGACACACATTCAGATTTATCTAAAAACCATGTTACACTGAGAAGATAAAATATTACATCTGATCGTGTCTACCTTCCCTCTGAAGTGGTCTGCAAACTCCTCACAAAGAGCATTTGAGGGGGTTTTCTGATATGCATTAGTGGTACAGTTAAAAATGTTGTCTATAGTGGAAAACAGAATTTTGGGATTATTTTTATGTTGTGAGATGATTCTGGAAAAGTATGCATTTCTGGAATTTCTTACTGCATTGTTATATGATTTGAGACGTTCGATGTACATTTGATGATTTATTGTGATTTTATTTTTCCTCCATTTTCTCTCTGCCACCCTGCAGCTCCTTTTAAATCTCTTAAGGTCTTCGTTTCTCCATGGTGTTGTTGGTTAAGTGTGTGTTTATAACTTTAACTGGAGCCAGCAGGTCAAGAGCGGATTGAAGCCTTCTGTTAAAATTATTAACAATAAAATCACAGGGGGCAGGTAAAACAATAGGAGGATTCTTTTCAAAAATTTCCAGAAAACCTGCAGCCACTTCAGGGGTTAGATGGCGCTTCCTGACAATTCTCACAGAGGTCTGCTGCTGAATAAAACTGGTGATGTTAAAAAACACACAGTAGTGGTCAGAGACAGCCAAGTCAACAACAGAGGACACACTGGTGGACAGGCCATACGTGATGACCAAGTCCAGGTTGTGTCCTCTGTTGTGAGTTGGCTGCATGACATGTTGACTAAAATCCATATAGTTCAAAACATTTAAAAATTCTGTTGATAAAGGATCTAAGATGTTATCTATATGTAGATTAAAATCACCAGCTAAAATTATTCGTTCATAAGAGTTGTGCAAAATTGATAAAAACTCTGAAAATTCTTGAATAAAAAGTGCACTCTTTTTAGGAGGCCTATAAACTGTGACACATAAAATCTGAGGAGTGCTGAAAACAGACACAGTATATTCAAAAGTGCTAAAATTATCAAATAAAACAGGTTTGGCAGAAAGCGTTGATGAACTAATAAAAGCAGTTCCGCCTCCCCTTTTGCAACTCCTCGTGGAATAAGTGAAGTAAAAATTTGGTGGGGACGCCTCTGTAAGAACAACGGGGGCATCTGCATTCAGCCATGTTTCCGTTAAAAATAAACAATTAATATCATAATCTAAAATTAGGTCATTTATTATAAAAGCTTTATTCAGCAGAGAGCGAACATTTAGAAGTGCCATATTAATGGTGATTGGAGATCGAGTGACTGTATGGTTTACTGGAGGTAGGACTTTTGGTAACTGTTTGAGATTATTAGGGTTGCATTTGCTATGTTTTATATTATTTTTCCGCTCTCTGCTGATAATAACAGGTATGAATAAGGTCAGAATCACTTTCATGGACACATTTATCCTCTATTAAGTCATGTTTGCTTCACTCCTTAACTTGCAGGCACCAACTAAGCTGCAAAAAGAATAAATTAAATAGAAAGCGAAAGCTACTATCACTGCTGATGATTAAATTACTAATGAAAACATGCTCACTGAACATTGCGGGTAAAAACTCCTGATTAACAAAATTGAATGTACAATCTTTTTATATATCCAAGATAGTATTGTTCCAGTTAATTATGACGGAAACTTTGTGACTTCTGCATGTTTTAAGAGTTTCTGCAGAGACTTTATACCAAGTGTAGGTCAGATAAACAAAGAAGAGGAGACAGAGGAAGAATCGATAGGTGGGACTTGGGTCAGGCGTTACTGGGTATAAAGACAGTCAGAGAGGGTCAGAGTTGATAGGATTTAACAAATCAAAGCAACTCTAACTGTGTCTCTTTAGCCACCTGTTCAATCTTATTGAAATAATTTATTAAACCTAAAAAAAAACTTCCTCATTTAAGTTTGAACATGTTAAGAAAATGCAGCTGGGCAATCACAAATGCTTGACTATTCACAAAACATTTCCATAATAGACTCCAACAAGGCTCAACACACTCTGCCAGATCCCTTTGGCCCACAACATGAAAGCCCTGACTAGCAGGTGTTTCTACCTCGACTGCATTAGGCGCTGTGATAAAAAACCAGGCATTGTGCTCTGTGCGATTCTGTCTGCAGTTTACATCCACCACACCTATACTGTGACGTGGGAGGGTCATGACCCCTTAGCAAGAGCTTCTCTTACCAGCTGAGATCAGACAGACGCACCAAGCCACAAAATGCCACTATTCCCCCCTAAATAGAACAAACAGATGCACCCTGAGTCGCTTTAACCGAGAGCTACTGTGATACACAGGGAAATGGAGCCATGAATTAGGCTTTTTAATGTTCAGAATGAAATTCTTCTTACCCCTTAGGATTACTCTTGGAAAAACAATTGATCATAACCACAGCAAGTATCTTTTTTAAATTATTCAGTCTTACTTTGATAACCTTACTCTCCTTAAATTTGTCTGGGATTTCAAGTCTTATCCCATGCTAGTTCTAACCAGCCAGTTAAATACGCTTCTGTAATATAATATCCATTCAAAGAATTAAAAATTGTAATATTAAACAAGAAAAGAAAAATCAGAGGATCACCAAATTTTGTTGATCAATTCTTTAGGGGGGGTATAGAACAATGCTCAGTGAACTAAGCTTTGCCTGAGGGTTTGGGGTAATAAATGAGACCAACTAAAACTTGTCTGCTCATTAAATAACAAAGCGTAGGCAACACTGCAGAATGCAGCCGAGGACCTAGAGCATGCTTTTCGGAACAATAACAGAACTTACCAAGAAGTCATGAGGTACTTTCCATAACCTACCGTGTACTTTGTGGAAAATTCTTTGAACCTGTAAGGTACCTTGCTTGAAACTTTCCTGGAATTTAACAGGTATTTTCACAGAACTTTCCAGGTACTTTTATGAAATTCTTAACTCAGCTCTAGATACTGATTCCTTAAAATAAAAAATATCATAAAGAACTTATTTCTATGAATCATTAGGTAACGAGTCAATCCATACTCTTGCTGATCTCAGGAACCACTCATTGTTACTTCTCATCAATACATTGAGAAGCTCCGACCAGTCTCTAGTTATTCATCAATAATGTCTGCAGCAATACAGACCCTTGCAAAAGTATTCATTTTCACTGATTGTTTCAATATTTTCCCTACAACACGCACAAAAAGAAGCATAATAAATGTTCTTCAAAACGTTTTACTGATGAAAATCTGAAAAGTGTGGCATGATTCTATTCATGCTCCATATGTATTTGACTTCTTGGCTTCTTTTCTCATTAATGCTCACCATGACCATGATTTGGTAGGCTTGCACTTGTGTTATACTAATTTTTAAATGACAGACGGATTGATGAATCTCCGTGAGATGTGTTAGTGCATATACAATCCTATTAAAATACATTGGAGTCTGTGGTCTTAGCTTGATAAAATTTATAAAGTTCAAGAGGTATGACTAGTTTTGCAAAGCACTCTAGTTTTCCTAAAAAAAATTGTACTGCACAATATTATGTTAATTTTTTCTTGCTTTCCGACTTCCATCACACATCACATGGATCAGTCACACTCACTGACTGTGCCTGGTAATGAAGGAATATATACACTATGTATGAACTTACTACTGTGGGTTTTTTGTCATCTCATCTTGGCGCAGTGACTTCTCAGTAAGTTGGAAGGCTGGTCAGTTTGACTTTGCAGAGATACACAGCGCTGCATTTTAAATCCCAGGCAGAGGGTTAGCTTTGATCGATGCACAGAGACTTATGAGAGGCAGAGTGGAGTTGGCATATGTGAGGCACATTGAGTTCGAATTGACAGCCTCTCAGCTTAGGGAGGTGACTCAAGAACATGCAGGCTGAATCTTGGAAGCGTCCTTTAATATTCCTCTAGGATGTTGAGAAACCCAGGTTTACCAAGAGCATTGTGTGCACAATCATGACAGGAAATCAGTCTGGTCAATGGGAGCTAAAGTAAAATTGCAATAGAAGTGATCTGTTTGAAAAATGTGCAACCTTTTGGATTCTTTGTAAATGCAAAACCTCATTCAAGTTACAGGAAATTCAGAGAAAAAACACAAACTTTAACCTCTGTTTTCACAAAGTGAGCTGCTGACTCAAGACAGAACCTTTTTACTGTTTAAGAACTTAAACATTTCTACATTTATCAGCTTACAACCACAAGTTTCTATATATCTTATTAGCACTTTATGTTATAGATAAACTTGGTCTTTTTTTAAACGTGATAAGAGGAAAAGGCATTGCTGATAAACAGTAATACAAAAGTCATGTTTCCAGTTTGTCACAAGCCATGTAGGCAAGGCAAGGCAATTTTATTTGTATAGCACACTTTCAACAGCAGGGTAATTCAAGGTGCTTTACATAAGTTGATGATAAAAAACAATAAACAAAAAAACCAGACATGGAATATAACATTGGAAATTAAAAGTAAAAGAAACACACATTACACATGATACACAATAAAGCAAGAGAAAGATCAGTAAAGTAAGAGAGCATGAACACATTTGATACATATGACATCAATCATTTACCCAAAGGCAATTCTAACAGATGGGTTTTTAGTCTTGATTTAAAGCAGTTCAGAGTTTCAGCAGCTCTGCACTCGTCAGGGAGTCTGTTCCAGATTAGAGGAGCATAGAAACTGAAAGCTGCTTCTCCATGTTTAGTTCTGAGTCTAGGGATGTTAAGTAGGCTGGAGTTGGAGGACCTGAGTGGTCTTGGTGGTTGGTACCGTGAGAACAGGTCTTCAACATATTTTGGTACCAAGCCATGTAAAGATTTATAAACTAGTAGGAGAATTTGGAAGTCTATTCTCTGAGCTACAGGGAGCCAGTGTAAGGACTTTAGAACTGGGGTTATGTGCTCTACTTTCCTGGTTCTAGTGAGGACAGGAGCAGCAGCGTTCTGGATCAGCTGCAGCTGTCTGACTTTTTAGGCAGACCTGTGAAGACACTGTTGCAGTAATCAATCCGACTAAAGATAAATGCATGAATGAGTTTTTCCAGGTCATGTTGCAACATCAGTCGTTTAATCCTAGAAATGTTCTTCAGGTGATAGAAGGCTGACCTTGTTATTGCCTTTATGTGACCCTGGAGGTTCAGGGCTGAGTCCATTACTACACCTAGATTTCATGCCTGATCAGTAGTTCCTAGTAGAACATACAGGAACCAAGTTGGTGGAAGTAGGTTCTCTGTCAGATGAGACAAAAACTAAAGCTTAAATGGCTCAGGCCTGATCCTGTCTGCTCTAATATCAATGGATTTTTGAGTTTTCCTCCTCAGAACAGTTTCTCAATGAAATTAATGCTGTAGAAAGCTAAAAGTAACACAAATCCAAATTCCTAATAAAAAACAATTAAATGTATCCATATATTTTAAGGAGGCAGTTTATTAGTAAGTTAAGTTAAGCGGGGATATTTATTGAAAGTTTTTAGTAAAGAAAATATATGGTTAAATTGTACATAAATGTACATTTTTGTCAGAATTTCTTTATTTCCTCTACTGTAGTACATGTTGAAACATTTTAAACTGCTTTAGTGTCTAATTCAGTAAACCCTAACTTCTGATTAGCTAACCTAAAAAGCAACTCGACTTCATCTTTTGTATTGCAGTGTTTGCATTGTGAAGTATTTTGATTTCTAAGGCTGACAGTGACAGGTCAAATAGCTTCATATATCGCACAGAACATGGTCATCACTAAAATAAATAAATCATGATTCCCATGTTTATTCATTTATTTATGATGAAGATAAATACAATTATTTGAAGCATTGCCAGTTTTTATATTTTCACATGTATAAATATTTAGCAGTCTTTGAAGTCTAGTTTCTTGACAAGGTAAGCATCTGTTAAGAGCAGTATCTTCATTTGTATTGATGGGCCCCTGACCTCCAGCTGCATGTAGAGGCAAGGAAATATGTAGCATGAATCTGTCCCTCCATTTTGGTTAAGGCAGCTGCTCCATCTCTTTGTTATATGGAAGCAGTACCTCCTCTTCCGCTCTCCTCCTCTTCTCAGTTACCACAAACTATGACCTGGGCAACACTCTCCTCTAACCCTTTAGTTTGACCTCCTTCTACACTGTCACCTGGAGATTACAGCTGGACCTCTGACCTGATAGCACTAACAAAATTGGCAGTTTCTGTCTTTTAGCTAATGAACCTTATAATTAGAGCAGATTTGTAAGGTAAAATCGGTCTGGTGACCAATAATAGCAACAGTGTTTCTTACTTTGCTTTCAATTAACTTAACCAGTGGGTGTGCCTCGCTGTTGCACCTGCACACCAGATTTAAGCAGATAGAGCAATTCCCATTTTACTAGAGCTGTAAAGCTGTGTCAGCAGCCAAAATGCTTTTGTGTCTGGGGGTTTTCTTGTCCTCTTCTCGAATGATAATTGGGGGGAAAATGTATTATGTATTTTAAGGCTCACATTTGCTCCACAAACAGGGTGAAATAATAAATATTCTTGATTATAACTTGATGGTTCTTGGGTCCCTTCAACAAGGGGCAAGGACAATTGACTTAAATATTCCCCCAGTGACAGGCCTTGATCTGGCTACGGTGCAAAACACAGTGTTTGCTAGAACCTAACACTGCCCATCATCCTGAATACAGCATAGGATGAGACATGGTGGTGGCAGCACCATACTGTGAGGAGATTCCTTCTTCAGTGGAGAGAGAGGACTTGGTAAAAAATGATGAAACTAAATACTCAAAAACCCTGGAAGGAAACCAGCTACTGTTAGTGGTCACAACAGACTTCAGGCTATGGCCGCGGTTCCCTTTCCATTGTCTTTCCACTTCTCAATTCTGCACTTATTTGTGTTGGTATGTTATATAAAATCCCAATAACATAATTAAATACTTGTATCCTTTTACTGTACAAGGCACTGTGACTGCAGTGAGAATAATTACTTTCCCCAGTAAAATAGCATCAAGGTTCTTTTCTTATTCAGACATTCCAAATGGAAAGCAAGTCTTTTCAAAAAATACTGATAAGGGAAGACTATCTACTCTAAGAATGATTTTTTTCAAGGCTGGGTCCAAAAGTACACTGAATTCTCAATGAGCTTGGCTTTTAAAGAGTAAATATAGAGGCGCTGTGTTTATGTGCATGTAGAGCACCCACAGGGCATTTGTGAGGATGCACCACCACAGCATATGGCGAGGCCTTGGAAAGTCTACTGGGAAAACGCAGCTTTTAGTGTTCGCCCGGGCACAAATATCCAGGAACACACAGTGATGAAACTCTACTTGTGTAACCACAAACAGTCAGTTTGAGCCTCTCTGAACTCCTGATGTAATTCATGTTCTTGTTGAGCACATTTTACAAGCCTAAAACACTGCTAAGAGGGCTGATTACTAATGAAATCCACCCCCCACCCTGTGTTTACATGATCCCATGGCTGCAACAAATCGGGCTTAATGTAGAAAACAGAAAAAAGATTTACAAGCAGAAAACTGAAGAGTGCCTGACCCAAGATGAATGAAAATGGGAAAAAAGGTGAAAAGGGAATAAATATGAGCACAAAAAATATCTTGGTAAATGACTAAGATTGCCCAGGAGACAGAGGGTGTCGTTCTGTACATACCAAACAGTTTCAAACATATCTTCTTACCTGTGATAATGTTATAGTTCAACAACTACTGTATTCATCAGCACAGTCAGATATCAGTATCTTCAGCTAAGATTAATGGCAGAATTTAACGCTCAAAGGTTTTTATTACTTTAAAAATAGGCAGTAATTTCCTTTATAGACCCAGGTTGTTAAGGGATCCTCCCTGTGCACTGAGCTCATTGTCTTTTCAGTTCAGTTCGTTTGCCTTTATCAAAATATTGCATGAGATAATATGCCTCTCTATTGTACTTTGTCTTTTTCTTGTTGTTAGCTTTTAGTTTTACAAGCTTTGGGTTGTTTTTCCTGACCTGTGGTCACTGAAGCGACCAGACACGTCTGTTGCTTGTTATTGTACCCTCTCTCTCACCTCCTGAACCCTAAATAGTGGAAGATAGAGTTCTGTTTTACTGCATACTGTTGCTCAGTGCATCCATCCATCTATCCATCCATATTCCTTGAGGATTTTTTTTTCAGAATTTCTCACCTTACAACTACAAACTTCAATATTTTTTTATTTAATAGAACAACAAAAAGGTAGTGCAGAGTTGTGAAGTTGAAGTAAAACGATATCTGGTTTTGACATCAGTCAATGCTTTATAACACTGCCTTAGGCTGCAATCTTTACCCATCCCTTTTCTGCAAAATAGATAAAGTTCAGTCAGATGTCCTGCCACAGATTCTCAATTGGATTTAGGTCTGAACTCTGACTGGACCATTCTAATATAGATCATAATTTGATCAAAATCATTGTTGCTTGGACCATATATTTTAGGTTGTTGCCTTGCTGAACAGTGAACGTCTGAACAGTTTAAAGTCTTTTGCAGCATGAAAAAGGTTTTCTTCCAGAATTTACATATGTTTATCTCCATCCATTCTCGCACTTACTTTGACCAGCTTCTCTAATCCAAATATTAATAAATTACTCTGTTGACAGACTCTCCCACCTGAGCTGGTCTTAATGATGTTTTCTGTTCACTAAGGTTCTCGAACAAATCTCTGAGGCTTTTACAGAACAGTTGCATTTGAACTTAGATTATATTAAACTCAGAGTGAAAAAAATAATTTGGTGAGTCTTCAAGGTAATTGGGTTGTACTGGATGATAGTAATGCACAAGAAAGAAAATAAATCAAAACAAATAACACAAATCGAAAAGAAAAGGAGATGGCTAGAATAGTTCTGTGGTGAAGATGCAAACAAGAGTTGCTAATCGTTAAGAGTAGCTGATTAGGCAATAAAGAACTCAGTAAGTCCCAGAAAATACAAACCCAAATCCAGGCAAGGTGATAAGTAGAGTTTAGTATTCAGGATAGAGATAAGGGTTGGAAGTTTAAATCCTTAAATTTTCCCTGCATCTCCAGGAAAAACGTGATTTCCTAATTTTATTTACAAAATACCACTGCAGGGACATATTCTGAACTCAAAGAACTCTCTGATTTTTATCTGGACAGAGAAAAGTAATTGGGGATTACAATGGATGATGAAACATGAGATAAAATACAGGGGAAAAGTGTTTGGACCATTAGAAATGTCTCTGTTTTTGCATTTCATACTTACAGGTTTAAGATCAAACGATGTTCAATATCAAATAATACTTGCCTTAGAAAATACAAAATATAGTTTTCAAATGATTATTTATTACCTTAAAAAGTTAGTCAATCCCACCTACAGGTCAGGCAGTAGTCAAGCCAGGTGTGGTTGAAAAATTGAACTCAGGTGTCCAAAGCTTTTTGTTAATCATAGTTAATTTATTGTTTCTTCTGGATGAATAACTTTTTTAATCTAGGGCCAGAGAAAGAGAAAGAAAGTGTTTCTAGTCAGTGTAGATTACTATCTTTTTGCTTCAGTTGATTTAGTTTAGTTTGAAACTTTTCTTTGTTGCACTGTGTTTCACTTTCCTCTTACAGTGCATAAACAATCTAAAACACAATTTTCTGCTCACTGAAGTGAGTGAATTGCATTTAATTCAGCTTGTTCTGCCTACATGCTGTTGCTTCACAGCTTGGGAGCATTCTGTGCTTACTGATAAGATCTGACTGCATTACAAAGCATTTCAGACTGGAAGGCTTCCACTTCCCCAGGCGACACCAAATGCATCATAACTCGGCATCATCTGTAAGAGGATATATCCATTAATCCTCGCTTAACTATTCTGCTAAGGTTTGTCAGAGAATTTCCCTCTGAATTTTACAGCATGCTAAACCATATATTAGAAATTCCCCCACATATTAAGATTTTCAAACTGAAATGAGCTGAAGCTTCTCAGAGCAAGATGTATGAGGTAAAACTGAAGATAGAAGCTCAGTTTTCTGAGAACATAGTTTTATGCAGTGATTGATTTTTAGAGTAGGTAGAAGGCTGCAATCAATTCCTCCTGAAAAGTCTCTTCTTATACCACCAATCAGTTCCTGCAGCTCAATGTTATTTATAGTCTAAGCCCATGATTGGAAGTCTGTCATGATTGGATTTGACCTTTTATTTGTTTTCATCAAACATTACAGAGCATAAAAAAAAATTATTTCTCATGAAAGAGGTTGATGTGTTACACTCCCATGATGCTAAATTTTTGTGCCTAATTCCTGATTCAGAAAACTACCTCATTGTTAAACTGAACCATTCTGCTATCAAACAAAGTCAATCATCATCACTCTGAGATGCTCAGTCACACCTCATGCCGAGACAATATTAACAATAACGATCCTATTGAAATCCAAGCAGCCAAAACCAATTTGCACATCTCATTACACTGTGCCTGTTTGTGAACATGTTAAAACCATTATATCAGATGATTTATGAGGCCCAAACAACGTGAATTAAATCATTGTTTGGTATTGTTTGGAGTTAGTGTAGCAGAGCAGCCACCTGAAAGAAGATGAATGATGAGCACAACCAGCTAAACTCAGATGTTACAAAACAGATGGCTGTACAGACCCAAATAAACTGTTACATCAGTTATATCCTAATTTTCTTGCCACAGTTATCATAGTTGTGGACTATCAGGACCATCTCCGCATCCACAAATGCCAAAACATGTATTTTCCAGACCTTTCATGTGGCAAACACTGAGTCCATCTTGCTCATTTCCTCCAACTGAACATTGGGGCAAGATCTGGAAGAAATTCAGAAACACACCAACAGCAGCTCATATGATGTCAATATTCTCTCTTTCTGGAGTATTTTATAAAGAATATATCTACATTTGTTGGGATAAAAAGTGTTTTATGGAAGCTGTATGTTCTAAATGTTGTATGATTTTAGAGTTAGAAAATGTTTGAAAGATTCATCTTCATATACATAGTTAAAAATGACACTAAAGGGATCTAAACTGAGGAGACTTCAAAATGATGAGAACAGTTGTGTATAAATGCATAATTCACGTTGAAAATGAAGATTTATACAGTTTATTCTGAAAGTGTATTGCCTCATTTTAAAGAAGCATTCGACATGAAAAATGCATTTCAAACACATCACCTTATATTTTGAACCTTTTTCTTTTTTTGCTGTTACTCCACAAAATGCTCTAAAGCAGGGGTCTGCAACTCCAGTCCATGAGGGCATGTGTCCTGTAACTTTTGTTGTGTCCCTGCTCCAACACACCAAAAGATTCTATTAGATTAAAATATATATTATTTGACTGATCTAAATACATGGGCAGTTAGTTGAAAGGTGACCGTGTGGACATATTTGTTGTCATCGTTTATCCTCACCTATTTACAGGCAAATAGTGAAGAAGTCCAATGAGAGAGGTTGAAAAGGCAAATGAAAAATTAATCAGAAACGATGGTCTTATTTTAGAAGCAAATGGTGGTGAGGTGTGTTGCGGTTGTATTATTGATGTTGTGCAAGCGGGGGCTTTCTGGTTCCTGACTGGGGAGAAGACCAGCACCGTGTGATACTAAGTGTGTGAGTGAGTATAGTGGTAGCAGTTGCCTCTGGTGAGAGGCCATTGCATTAAAAAGACATAATGAACAGATAAAGGTGAATTAGCTAGGGAGAATAGTACAAAATCCCATTTGAATCTGCCCAGAGAGACTGCAAAACCCTGAAAGCATTGAGGGAAGAAGTTAAAAAAGAAGATGGGGATTTCTACAGTTGTCTGGACTCAACTCCCCACAGAGACTGAGCTGGTGTACAGAAATATTTGCCAGCACTTCTGTAACAGTTTTAGTATTCCTTACAGATGTGAGGCTGGCTTTTCTCTGGCAGAGAAATCACAGAGGAGGCACCGAGTCTGCTCCTCACTGAGCGTGCAGAGGGTAGCTCTCCTATATGTACACAAATCTTCTGTACGTGCCAGCTTGACGGTTCCAGAGTACATGTGCGAGAAACTGGTAAATGCTAATTTATGCAACATCTTGGGACTGGTGGCATTTTATCACAGGTCGTCGATTAGCATCTTATACAGGCACCAAAACAAGAATCGTTTTATATTTGACCTATTTAGGCTTTAATACTTTAGTTCTTGTTTTATTCCTGTTTGCTCTTAGCTTTTACATTTACTGTCTTAAACATTTGAAGGTTGCTGACCTGATTATGTCAAAAGTGTCTAAACAAAGAATCCAGTTGCTAAACTAATGAGGCAAAAAGGCAAAAGCGCATCAAATATAACTTTTTGCCCATATGCGACCCATATCTATTTTTTCAAACCCAACCTAGGTCAGTTCCAAATGTGATACTAAATCCGATACATATCTGATGTTTCTGAAAGTGACTGCAGTCTGAACGGTCATGTCAGATTAAATCCGTCATGTACGTCACTGAAATGTAACAGACATACTAATCTGCACAGGAGGAGGCACTGACAGAGCTATTCAAAGGTCTGTGTTGACATCCCGAAATCATGGATGAACTTTGTCACTGAAGCCCTTCACAACACCACCACAGACTGGTTGAGATTCTGGATCCACATATACCTCTGTACGGAGGTAGCAGACAAAGCTCCACAAAAAGCCATTCTTAAAATGTGGGCTCTCTTTTCTCACAATGTCCTTC
Organism: Valencia hispanica; assembly: GCA_963556495.2. Taxonomy (NCBI): domain Eukaryota; kingdom Metazoa; phylum Chordata; class Actinopteri; order Cyprinodontiformes; family Valenciidae; genus Valencia; species Valencia hispanica. Next base: position 20,574,299 of record OY747718.1, on the reverse strand, counting down.
TTTCTCTAATTAATTTGTCAAATATTCTGACTGTGCATTAATTGCTAAACTGCTGCACAAACACGAACATCTGCAGCCGCCATTTTTACTTCTATAAACAGAGAGTGTTGTGTGTGATATCTTGTCTTCTGCGCATGCGGGCTGTTTTAGGCCCATGAACTGTTCACATTGGAGTGCTTGCTGTTGCGTTTTAATTATAGTGTGAAGAAACAGACAAAAAAAAAAAAAAAAAAAAAATCGGACTTAACCCAAAAATCAGATATGAGCATTAAGAACTGCAGCGTGAATGTAGCGTTAAAGTAGACACTTATTTGTATCAGTTGCTATTCTATTAAAACAATTTTCAAAAGCACACACTATCATGCACACACATGCATACTATGAATGTGTGAATGTATGTAATGCAAAATGAATCTAAATTTAAGGTCCTAATGGTTTTCTCTCCTACCACACACTACAGCAATACACTTTTGCTTATATTTCAATTCAGTTAAAGACCAGAGAGTTGCCAAAAGTGTTTGTTTGTTGGATTTACCACACAGCTGGTAGCACCACAGTCTCAGTTTTGTGACACCCCTTTAAATTGGCTTGGAAGACCTGTACTCACTCTTAAGATCCAACTTCTTCTGGGTCTTTTATTACCTTTTGTGTGTTTCTGAGGTCAACTTTGCTTCCACAATGGTCAACTTTACTATTAGGACATGACCATAATGTGCTAAAAATTTACCACTGCTGAAGTTGTTTAAGTTGCCACGATAAACAGATTCTTCTTTTTCAAGAAAATGTCACATACCTAAAAAACTATGAAGTTTACATTTCCTATTTTTGTTTTGTTTTTAAAGGAATAAGATGTTTTTGAATTTACAATGATTTGAGATTTGCTGGTGAATTCTTACTTATGGTTCTTTAAGCAGAGGAAATGGATAGCAACAAATTTAATTTCCTAAAATTAAAGAACTGACCTGTGCCACTCACCATGTGTTTCTCGTGCAACTTTAGACTTTTGATGGCCTTTGTGTAATCATCTACATTTATTGTTTTTTGGGATGTAAAATAATCATAAGTCATTGCATAACTTTTTCTACCTTTACTGTGATATATATCCCATAATTCTGGGCTCTGGCTGGAGTTTCTAACAACCTTAAATTTCTTTAGAAAACAGATTTTGTTGGTTTGGTCGTATTATTTAGGTCGTACTCTTTAATCTCTCTAGCAGACAATGATTTGAGGTCAAGAGTGCCTGTTTGAAAGTATTCGTCATTTCATCCATGTTAAAAACCACCCAAATTTATTCTCAAGACAAGTAACCCCATAGCATAATGCTGCCACTCATATGTCTCACTGATTGTATGCTGTTCTCTTAGCAATGCTCACTGTTGTTTTTGAGCCGAACATACCTTTTGACCATAACACATTCCCCAACAAGGTTTGGGAGTTTGGATGTTCTCTTTGGAAAGAAAAGTTTTTGATTTTCAGCCCTTAACTTTTGTGCAAACTATGGCTTTAAGCTGAAATAAAAAGGAAACCTAACTTTATTTCTGGTTAATTAGAATCATTATAACTAATGTTGCTGTAACTGGATCAAAAGGTACTTCCCCAGATTATTAGTTTAAGGGTGTGCACACTTACAGTATACAATCTGGTTACTGCATCATTGCACCTGCCATTTTAACTGGAGTGTGTACACTTAAGATTCACTGTTGGTTAGTGGTGTCTCATACTACTGTACAACTAACAAACATCTGTTTCTTCAAAAGAAAGCCTTAAAGTAAACGTCTCAGTAGCACTGTTTCACTGAATCTAAAAGTGCTCTGTTTAACTTCATGTTGATCAAAGTTAATGAAGTGTGCGTGAAGTTGAATCTCAACAAGTTTGCAGCTTTAAAACATAAATTTTTCTTCACCATCAACAACATTTTTTCCTTTGCTACTTTAGGTGCTCCACCATGATGTTTTCAGTCTTTTCTGCACAAAAAAAAGATTCCAGACAGAGGCCTTGAGCAAGTCACTCACTTTCCTTTTGTGTTGCACAGCAAGAATCTGTCTCTTCATTAGACAGCATCTTTTGACAGTGCTTCATGCCTCCACAGCTTCTTTGACAGCTGAGCGGTGCGCAAGCCCCCACCTACACGCTGCTCATGCATGGCTAGCTACGTTGTGTCACGAACACATGCCAGGAGCGTATAGTAACCGTCTCCATGTAACATTACACAAAATCAACTAAATATAGAGCAAACAGAGCAGGGATGTGAATATTGTTTCTGTGGATACTTTATTTTGCTTGCGTGTGTGGCATTGCATTTATACCTCAGCATTTTGCTGCTAAAGTGTTTGAATCCTGAAGAATACATTCTCTTTCTTTTTAACACTAGTTCACTATATTGGCACAGCAGGCCTAATCTGGCAAATCATTACAAATATATTGCATGATGTATGTCTGAGAGCAGGTTTTCCGGGAGGATAGCAACAAGAATGGTTTGACTTAAAGTAATGAACAGGGCTTGTGGAGTCTGGGAGTCAGCCTTCAACAATGCTGCAAGAATCAGAGCTGAGATTGAAATCCAATCCACAAGGCGATTTGTGATGTGAGCCTGAGAATGTCTGATGCTTAATTCATAATGTAGCATCCCTTCAGGTACCAAAAGAGAACAGTGGCTCATGCATTCATCTCAAAACAGCACACAAAGGAGCAGCAGTGGCAATGATAGGACAAAGAATGATCACTGGGCAGATCAAAGCATATTAATGCATTCAAAGTGTCTTGCAAAAGTATACAGATATCTTGAACTAGCCATGTTTTCTTACATCCCAACCACTACCTTCAGTGTATTTCTGTTGTGATAGAGCAACACAAAGTATTGTCGTACTGTTAGCTCTGTGGGTTTCTGCAGAACCTCTTCAACCTTAGCCTAACTCAGGAGAAGGTTGCAGTGTTGTGGAAGATCAATGACTACCTGACCAACAGACCACAATTTGTGAGACTGAAGAATTGTGTGTCAAACCAGGTGATCAGCTGCACAGGAGCACCACAGGGGACCGTACTCTCACCATTCCTTTTCACTCTGTATACCTCAGACTTCCAGTACAAATCAGAGACCTGTCAATCTGCAGAAATACTCAGATGACTCTGCAATTGTCGGGTGTATCAGAGATGGACAAGAAGCTGAATACAGAGAGCTGCTGGACCGCTTTGTGACATGGTGTGGAAACAATCGTCTCACCTTGAATTTGAACAAAACAAGGGAGATGATGGTAGATTTCAGAAGAAACAGGGATAAATCAAACACTGTTTCCATCATGGGAGAAGAAGTGGAGGTGATTGAGGAGTATAAATACCTCGGAGTTCCCCTTGACAACAGACTGGACTGGAGACTGAATAGTGAAGCCGTCTACAAGAAGGGACAGAGCAGACTGTACTTCTTGAGGAAGCTTAGGTCCTTCAAGGTTTGCAGCAAGATGCTGCAGATCTTCTACAAGTCTGTTGTGGAGAGTGTAATCTCTTCAGCCGTCATCTGTAGGGGTAGCAGCATCAGAGCCAGGGATTTAAAAAGGCTCAACAACCTGATAAAGAAGGTTCTGGTTCTGTTCTTGGGACAACTGTGAAACATCTGGAGATGATAATGCAAAGAAGGATTCTTCATAAAATCAAAAAAAATTATGGACAACCCTGAGCATCCTCTTCATGAGACTGTCATACAACAACAGAGCATCTTCAGTCGGAGGCTTCTTCAGTTTCACTGCAATACAGACCGCTAAATCCTTCCTGCCCACAGCCATCATCATCTACAACAACTCCTTAAAGAATTAATTATACGAGTTATACCAACACTTAATTTCCCTCTGGGATCAATAAAGTATTTTTTTATTTGAATTTGAATTAAGCAAAAGTTAATCTAAAAAGTTTGTCACATAAATCTTTTTTACTGAAATTAATTCGGTCTATGTCAGCTTTTCACATCTACTTACTGAAAATAATGTATATTCTTTATTGCAAAATAGCTTTGGCTTAATCAGACTGAATGGAGGGCATCAGAGAACACTAATTTGTCCAAGACTTAGGACATATTTGGAGAATTGATTTAGGTCTTATTTGATACAGGAATATATTTTGACCTAAATCATTCCATGCAGCTCTAAATGTTTAGTGTTGTCAGCAGGTCTAAAGTCTTTCACAACCTCTAACAGGTTTTCTTTCTGTAATGACCAATATTCAGCTTCATCCATCTTACCTCCAACTCTAATTAGCTTCCCTCTGAAAAACATGCCCCCACTGTGACATTGTGAAAATCCTGTTTCATGGTGGGAATAGTGTGTTCACACTACTCTGTAAATGTTAAGGGAATTATTTAAAATCTTTTTGATGGTCTTCGAGGGAACTGAATGGTGTTGGGCCTGAATATGTTTGAGTTGCTGCTCAGATATGAACCATGCAAACTCCTCCAGACATAGGAGACCTGAGAGTCCCTGTTTGCAGAACTGAAGAAAAACAAAGTGTTGGCTGATTTAAATAAGGATTGAAAACATTGCTGCTTACGTTAGCCTTATCAGATGCACTGGTTTTTATCTAGGTGTTGTGACGCAGAGTGTGCGATCAATGTCTGGTTCACATAAACATCAATAATTATAATCAATAATTTTATTTTATTTGTTGGAAACACAAAACACAGACCTCCTGGTGGTAGGAGTGCTGATCAGACAACCCTGTTAGTTTCAACAGGAAGAGGGAGAGTTGCCCATCTGAACTTTGGCGTCTTTTGCCTGTGAGCTCAACCAGACTGACATTGGGAGAGAACAGTGCAAACTCCATTCTTCGCTGGCGAGGGAGGAAGCAAGTTTCTGGAAGAAACTCATTGGATCCTAAACACTTTTACAGTCTGCCGATTGATCAGGTGAACTGTATTTGGCTGATGAAATAAGTCCTGAATGACTTGTTCAAAACTGGCGCTAGATGCATGTACAGACGCTGGATAGACATTGGCACTTCGAAGATTTTCTGGGGATTTCTTTCCCGCCCAGCACGTCAGAAATAAAGGGATTCACCAGTGCAGTGTGTCTCCTTCTATTGCAGGTTAATACTGTCAACACACTATGGCGCTTGTTGCTGCCCCTTTTATAAACTTCGTGATGTCATTGTTGGGGACACTGCTAGGAATGCTGGGAAAGCCAGTCTGTTCAGATCATTTGTGGAAAATGGATCCCAAAATAGGGGTATCAGAGTAAAGAAGGCCAAATTTTAATTCTTCCATGATCTTTTGGATAAAAAACTGGAAGCGATTTGTCCATTACCTTCCACTATACCGTTATGCTGTTGTCAATGTTGCCTGTCACATGAAATCCCAAGAAATTTCATTTAACTTTGTAACTGTGATGTGAGATGTAAAATAGTTTAAGGGAGTATTACAATGCATGTTAATAGTAATACTTAGATCAATTCGTTAATTACAGACCTATATCTAACCTTCCTTTCTTATCCAAAATAATCCAGAAAATAGTTGCTAATCAAGTATGAAGTATCAAGTATCTAAACATTAACGACCTGTTCAGAATTTCAGTCAGGTTTTAGAGGTCATCACAGCGCTGAAACAGCACCGGAGAAGGTTACTAATGATATTCTCATGGTCTCAGATAATGGACTTGTGTCTGTTCTGGTCTTGTTAGATCTCAGTGCTGCTTTTGACACAGTCGATCATAATATTCTCTTAGAAAGGCTTGAACAGGAATCAAAGGAAAAGCACTAGGCTGGTTTAAATCATATTTGTATGACAGATTCCAGTTTGTTCATGTTAATGATAAATCTTCACACTCAAGGGTTACCTGTGGAGTTCCACAGAGTTCAGTGCTTTGATTTAAATAATCCGGAAATTAAGTGTCGCTTGACCGGCCTATATATTAATGGTGATGTAATGTGCATGTAACATTCTGTAAAGATTCTTGAGCCATGGTGTAGTATTGATGGTAAGTACCACAGGGTTTTGTGCTTGGACCAATTCTTTTTACAAAAGGTAGGCTTCCAATTAGTAAAATCATTAGACAGCATGGGATAATACACACGATAATACACAACTATATTTATCCATAAATTCTGATGAATCCAATCAGTTAGGTAGATTACAGGCATGTCTGGAAGACATAAAAACCTGGATGATGGTTTTTATGCTTAGTCAATCCCTTCATCAGGATGGTATTAAACTGCTACACAAGAAATAACGTTAAGAACTTCTGGGTTATATTTTACCAAGATATGGAGTGATGCTGAAAAACTAGTCCATGCATTTGTTACCTCAAGGCTGGACTACTGTAATGCTTTACTTTCAGGAACTCCACAAAATGCAATTAAAAGCCTTCAGTTGATCCAAAACGCGGCAGCAAGAGTTCTGATTAATATTAAAAAGAGAGATCACATTTCTCCTGTTTTAGCTTCCCTTCATTGGCTCCCTGTTAAATCCAGAATTGAATTTAAGGTCCTCCTAACATATAAAGCTCTTAATAATCAGCTCCATCATACATCAAAGATCTGACTGTTCCGTATGTTCCTAATAGAGCACTTCACTCTACTGCAGGTTTACTTGTAGTTCCTAGGATTTCTAAAAGTAGAATGGGAGGCAGATCTTTTAGTTATCAGGCTCCTCTCCTGAGGGACCAGCTCCCAGCTTTAGTCCGTGAGGCAGACACTCTGTCTCCTTTAAAGACCAGGCTTAAAACTTTCCTTTTTGATAAATCTTATGGAGTGGCTTAGGTCATCCTGAGCGATCTCTGTAGTTATGCTGCTATAAGCTTAGACTGTTGGAGGACAGACTGACCACTTTTCTTCACTCTGCTACTTTTCTCTTCTACTACTCTCCAGTTGCATTATTTGCTGTTATTTCTACTGTTAACTTTGTTTTCTCAGTGTTTTTATCCCCATGGAAGCTACACCTGGTCTGGTGTCCTGCTTAGCTACAAAGCCCTGTTCGACTGGGGGCATCCCAGTAACTCAGCATCCCCCGTGTCCTGTTATGAACTTTTTACTTTCTTTAATATAGAAAGTTCTCTTACATCAGTTCTGTGTCTCTGCTCTGTCTTCTCAAACCCCCAGACGGTCGTGGTAGATGGCCGCTCATACGGAGACAGGTTCTGCTGGAGGTTTCTTCCTGCTAAAGGGGAGTTTTTCCTCTCCATTGTGGCTACATGCTTGCTCAGTATGATGGATTGTTGTGGTTGGAAGTCTGAATCAACCGGATGCAACTTCAAGTCAATGACTCAATGGAATCTGCTGGGATTCCTTAAATAGGAAACTAACTAAAACTCTAAACTAATTGGAATGTTTGTATGATTGCATTGAAATGACTTCTTGTAAAGTGCCTTGAGATGAAATCTGTTGTGAATCGGCACTATATAAATTAACTGAGTTGAATTGAGACAAAGTATTTTCTCCATCTGTTTTTTTTTTTTTTTTTTTTGCATTCGGGCACCCTTAGTTTGTTGAGGCAGAGAGGAGGAACTTTTCCAGGGCAATATTCAAGCCTGATCTGCCCAAAGAGTAATACCAGTGAATTGATGCATCTTATCAGTATCAGATGGCTGAGTCGTTCATGCAGCATGGGTAAATTATTAAATCACAAGCTTTAATAAAACATAAGTTACCAAAAACAATATTAAAAAGTCTATTAGTAGACCAGGAGGGAAATACATAGAAATAAAGTGTAGTGAGGAATTGTTAGTAAAATGTCTTGTCTTAATGAGCCTCGCTAGACTGTTTTTTTTTTAGGATGCACTGCCTGACATTCCCTCATCTCATGCAGCTACTGCATACTTAAGTTCCAGGCTGTGGCGTAAGACATAAAATAACAGCTAATTAGGTTTTGCTTATAATTTATAAATATCTTAATTATTCACATAGCAAACGCTGGCCTGGTAAAATATGGCATTATTTGGAGTAGCCTGTAGCTTCATCACATTTGCTTTAGATTGAACATCTGTGTCTCTGTGTCTGCTAAAGCATCTTTTGTACCGATTATGACCTACAGTTTTGCATGTATAGCAAAATTCTAAGGTAAACCACTCATTTCAGTTTTCTTTTAATGTATATTTTAATGGAATGTTTAGAAATGTAACCAGTTAAGGTGAAGCAAAATAGTTAATACTCATGGTTTAATAGTATATAGAGTAAAAAGCTGCATTTGTATCCCGGTTTAATATCTGTTAATCCTGACCTTGAAGCATTTGCTACAGGTTTTTCCCCTTGCCAGTCAATTTCCTGTCTGATTAATGTGAATAAAGGCTACTACTGCCTCAAAACAAAAACAAAATAATTATAGTCCGTGTCCAATCCAGGGCATCCAGATAGTACAAAAATTGATATCCAATGCAAACACCTCAAACAGGAGTATTACTAATTTAGCTGACCAAGTGTGAAGGACAGTAGGAAAAAAAAGGGAACTATTGCCTGAAGAAAGGTGATCAGCAAAGACATAAATCAGATTTATAAGAGGAAACAGAAGGTAAAAACGCAATGGAAAAAAAACAACTGATTAAACCAAGAAATCACTAACAAACTAAAGGTTCCTCAGGTTAAAAAAACTAACTTAACAGCTTTCCTACTCTTTTTTGCCTTCTGTCAAAGAACAATATGGAACAACATTTCCTGTTGTCACTTTACAGTTACTGCCTATTTTTTTATTGGATCGATCAGAATTTCAAAAATAATATTCTGTTAAAAGATCAAAAGCAGTTATTATTTTACCTGCAGAAGAATATTCTCTTGCCATATTTAGTGAAATTCCAGACTAGTTGGTCCTAGTGGCTGAAGCTAAAGGCTAGTCAAAGGGCCAAAAACAAAGCATTCTTCTACCATGTTAAAACTGCAGTCTCAGAGATGTCAAAATGGTTTAAACCAGATTAAACCACGGTTCTGCAACCTTCACAATGCAAAGATCCCTCTCTGACGTGTTTGGGTTTTAGTGACTCCTAAGGCAGCAACTCCAGTCAGCAAAAAGGATTTGTTTTCTAAAAGGTTTATTGAACAGAATATGGTGTAAGGAAACTGGAGGGTCATCTCAGGAGGGACCAGAAGATGAAAACCAGAGAAGAGGGAACAGGAGAGGTTATTATGTCCAGAGATAACACGGGGTTTTAGAAATTTACTGAGGATCTTACTTGGTGTCCAGGAGGTAATGGTGAAGAGGAGGGTAAGTAGGAATCAGTCTGTTGAGGTTGGCTGGAGATGGGCAAGCGAGATCTACTGATCCTTTGTCTTTGCAGGTGGACTGACTGAGGATTTCCAGGAGCGACGACGGAGGTGGTAAATTCTCTTGTTCTTTAAGGTAATGATGTCTTCTGGGCAGGCAGGCAAGCATATTGAAAAAGTGACGGCAAACGAGGGAGAGTATGGTGGAGATTAACAGCAGGGGAGCGGTGCAGTGGCTGACCAGGCAGGAACCCAAACTGATGGAGTTTATCTGCTTGGAAGGTTCCGAAGAGAGGTCACTGGAATTCCAGGGAGGATCTACGAGGAGAGCAAAAGGTGTATACTAGAATAGCCTTGATCTTGAGAATTTAGCTGAAAGATCTTCTGTAGTAAGTTTGGCCAAATACCACACTTAGGCACAAGAACCAACTGGCGCCAGGTTCCACTCCCTTTTTGAGTTGGAGAATTGATGAGGTGCTGATTGGAAACACCTGGAGCTGCTGCCTGACACACCCTGTAGAGAAAGTAGGAGGAAAACACCAACACACCCACTCTCCAGCACACAGTCACAGAATCCTATCACTCTGTCCTCAGTCCAGCTAAATACAACTCATTTAGAGGTGCTGATGTTACATGACTTTTTAGAGACAACTGATAATCTTTGACAGATATCTACTATAGGGAACTTGTCAATTACATTTTTATTCCTTTTTTAGGTTTTAAAATAAATGAAAACCTAAAGCCTTTGCAAAGTGAGGACACATTTTCTTCTACTGGATGTTGATATTAATGGAGAATGATGGAAAATAGCACACAGTTCCCAACCATATGAGAAGAAAAATAGATCTAAAGAAATATAACTGGTACCTTTGGTGTCATTCTGGTGTGGAAGTCCAATGCAATTATTCTATGAAAAAAAAAAACTAACTACTAAAACCTGCATTTGTATTTCTATCTATTTTCAAAAAACATTAGTTGTTTCTTTATAATGTTAAGCAAAAGTCATTATATTAACTATTATTACAATAAAATGGTATAATATAAAAGAATGACTGGCTCATAGTGAAGTCAGGGTCTCAAAGAAAATTTGTCCCATCTAAAATGGTCTGTACTAGAGCAGTAAGGGAAAAATAAGTCAGGGAGAGAAATCCAGTGGGGGCGCCGTGCCAGCAAGTGAAATTACAGCTATTGATCTCTAGTGCTGGCCAATGCGTTTCCTCTGTGTATGAATGCATTATTGAGAGAATACTGTTCAACACAACAGATGGAGAGCGGCCAAGTTTTGACATAACCAAAGCAGTAGAGAGACCATAATTAGAACAATTGCAACAAACCGCTGTTTTTGTTGTTTATAAGATCAGCTTCATCATCATCGATTGTTGTGCTGCCATATTCAGCAGAAAAAGCTTGCAGAACAGATTATAATTTGATTCAAGCTTATTATTATTTCATGAGCAATGCAGCTAAGTGTATTAGCACTTCAACAGTTGTCACAGTTTTTTGTTTCTTCTTTTTGAATTGCAGCACAACACAATTTACTTTAGGGCTGAGCTCCTTCTGATGATGATATCAGAGCCAAGTGTGTCTGGGAGGAGTAGGTGATGGTGCAGAGGTACAGCTTGTTTCTGAGAAGCAAAGATTGTTTTTAGACCTAAAACATCCAAGATTTATTTGTGCGAGTGGCTCGAAATAATTATGTTTTATTGAAAGACTTTGAATGCATTTGACTTTTGTTTCAGGGTGGACTATATCTGGACTATTGTGGCTGATTATGCAGACTGCGCAGGTCACTAAAGTACATTTATATTACAGAAATACTATTCATATCAGTTTCAATTCTGTGAAAGTTAACAAAACTGGAACCCTACTTTGGATTAGGTACCCACCAATGAATAACAATAAGGCGTAGAAGTGACAGAGCATAGAGTTTAAATTTTGGGTTTTAGGATATTGTTACAGTTTATAAACAGTTTGTAAACAATAGCACTATATAAACACATGCTGTGTTTATAAACATGATGCTGCCACCACCACCTGTGCTGTATTTTCAGCACAGCCAATAAAGTCATGAACAATATTTATTATGTTATTTTTATTGTATTTATATTTTCTGCTTGATACCTTCCATGTTCTTGTTTGATTTTACTTTTTTTAGTTTATCAAAAAATGAAAGCAGTAATCTGTTTTATGACACCAGTAATTTACAGCATGGTCTATATCATGCAGAAGTAACAAAATATGGAGTTTTAATTGTAAGTTTTGAGGTATTGTCATACGTTATCTACACATGATGTAACCAACAGAGTTATTCTGCCTCGGTAAAGGCAGAATATGAGCTACTTTTTGTTTGTTTTCATGACAAAATACATTCAAAAAGGTTTGACTAAAGTTAGATCTAAGTGATAGCTGGACCAAGCTATTCTTGATCTTTGACCAATGTTTTACATTGATCCATTTTTGCAGACCTCCTGGTAAGCAGCCTTCCTGCAAATCTACCCCTGTTATGTCACCCAAACTTCTATTTTTATCACTTTCATGTCAAGCTCAAAAGCTGTTGTCTGTGCTCCTGTACGCTTTTTTTTCTGTTTTCAATAATATCATAGACTTTTCATCTACTCTGGATAAAGAACAGAGAGGAAACTTGCTAAAGCTCTCTCTCTCTCTCTACCACATTTCATTTCCCTTGGATGTGGTTGCAACACTTAAATCGACTGTAATCCAAATGGGGGAAAAATTTTCAGGGGAAACAAATACATAATTTCTTACTGCAAGTTATGTAACACATTAAAAAATGTATTAATACATGTTATGCTGATCACATAACATTGATTCATTCCCAGGTGACCAAAGTTGTTATGCAATAAGAACAGGAACTGTTACTGTCAAGAGTCATCTGTAACCTCTTAACCTTTTGCTCCTAAGCAATCAGACATTAATGAAATGATTAATACTTCTTCAAGCTGTTTTAGAGATCAACCTTTCTTTGCACGTTAACTGTTTTTACCCTTTTTTTAAACAGTAATTGACTGTTTTATGCTGCAAAGGACTGGCAACCTGTCCAGGGTGTACGCCGCCTCTCGCCCAATGATTGCTGGAGATAGGCACCAGCCCCCCCGCAATCCTGCAGAGGATGGATGGGTACAGATAATGGATGGATGAACTGTTTTATGTTTGATAAATGACTGTTTGACATAAAAAGCCTTTTGTGTCTCTACACATCCACACAATATGAGGAAAGAAACTATTTAAAACGTTTTTTTAGCCCTTTGTTAGCACTCCCTTATATAGATGCAACTGCTTCTGCTGATTTTAAAAGAATACTGTGAGGAATATGTTTAACAGGCAAATAAAACACTACAGCAATTTGCAAAGCTATTTATATCTTTTTTGGTTAAATTTAGAAGAATAACATCATTAACCCTAATGAATTTTATTGGGATTTTATGTCTTAGACAAACACAAATTAGCACATTGTGACTGGAAATACAAAGCATACTTTATTTTTTTCATATATGAAAGTCTGAAAATGTGGCATGCTTGTGTATTCAGCACACTTTACGCTGATATCCCTAAATAAAATCCAGTGCAATCAGTTGATTTGAGAGAACAGTCAATTAGTAAATGAAGTTGGAATTTATTCTCTGTATACAAGAAACCCTACGGGGGTTGTTAGAGAACATCTGTGATCAAACAGCACCACAAAGACCAATGAATACAGCAGAAAGGTCAGGGAGAAAGTTCTTGAGTTCAAAGCAGCTTATGTTATGAAATCATATTAATAAATTATTAGAAAATGGAAAAAGTAAGTCTATATATATATATATATATATATATATATATATATATATATATATATATATATATATATATATATATATATATATACATACATACACACACAGAGCCCTTCCAAACAATTAGAGTATCATGGAACAACACTTTGTTGTTCTAATGTTATTTTCTAGCTGATGAGCCATTTGGAGATTAAATATATGGTAAACACTATGTTGTCACTGAAACCCTGTTCGAACACAGATATATTACCTATTTTAAGTGTTAATTTAATAAATTTTATGTTGAACATTTTGATTCGAAAAATGTTTCTTCTGCTTTAAATTTGTTTTGTAACTATATTTGTTTTCATTCTGTCATTGTACTCTTTAAAACATAATTTTCACATAACTGTATATTTTTGTCTGTCTGATAAAATAATTTTAAATAATCAGTCCCAATAGAACTGAACTGATGTTCTGTTCGGAGTACCTTTTTACGTATTTTTACTCCGAGTAAATTCTTGAATGGTTACTTTATACTTTTACTTTAGAGCTACTGTTACTTGAATCCAATTTTGGGTAATGTACCCACCTCTGGTCACAACATAACGCATGCAGGAATATGTCCAAACTCAGTGGAATCGAGCGCATCCAGCAAGAGAGATACTATTCTGTGGCTGATTTGGTGATTCAAGAATGGAGAAAATATCTTGGCCCGGGGACTGTGGACCATATTTTGTGTTTGTACAGCAATCTCCGGATCAAATATGTCAGCAGTTGGACATGAAATGGAAATAATTCATTGCAATGTTATATTCAGTATGTTAGAGAAAGTTCAGCTGAAAATTAGTCACTTTCAAAAAAGTATTGTCTTGCCTGGAAATCTTTTAAACCACATGCAGAACAAATGGCGAGTCTAAAAAGTAATGAAGGATTTATAACATGAGTACATGATCTGATGCTCTGCAGGCTGATGGACTGTAGAGATCAGTGAAGGTGCGCAGCAGCAGTACGGCAGCGCTCACAAATATCTTCTATAAAGGAAGATACCTCTCTCACGCACACAAACAGACACACAGCAGGATCATGAGAGTGGCTCAACCGCGGCTGCTTTTGGAGTACAAAAACCCCCAGAAAACGTTCCGGCCACTGGCCGAACCAAAACTCCCAAACCTCCCTAAGACCACCCCTGTGCATAGGTTTTCCCAGGTGATAAATTGCTTCACTTTGGTTCAATTGTCTGAGTTAGGTCCAATATGGGGAAGACTGCAGACTTGACAACTGGGCATTATTAATACCCTTCATAGGATGGGTAAGCCACAAGAGCTGATAGCTAAGGAAGCTGGCTGTTCAGAGTGCTGTGTCCAAGCATATGCCATTGGAAAGTCTAGTGGAAGGGCAAAATGTGGCAGGAGAAGATGCACCAGCAGAAAAGCTAACCATGGGCTTCAATGGATTATCAAACAGAGAAGATTCATGAATCTGCAAGAGATCCAGAAAAAGTGGAATGAGGCGGGAGTCACAGCTTTAAAAACCACCAAATTCAGAAAGGTCTCAATTGGGCCAATGAGAATAAGGACTGGACTGTTGGCTAGTGGTCCAAGGTCCTCTTTTCCAATGAAAGCAAAGTGTGCCTTTCATTCGAGAATCAAGGTCCAAGGGTTTGGAGGAAGACGGGTGAGGAACAGAGCCCAAGCTGCTTGAGGTCCAGTGTGAAATATCCACAGTCAGTCATGATTTGGGGTGCAATGTCCGATGCTGGTGTTGGTAAACTCGGCTATCTTAAATCCAAGGTCACCGCATCAGTCTACCAGAATGTTTTAGAGGACTTCATGATTTCTTCTGCTTCTGCTGAGGATCTGTATGGAGGTGCAGATGTCCTCTTCCAGCAGGACCTGGCCCCTGCCCATAATGCCAGAAACACCAAAACCTGGTTTGATGCCCATTCCATCACAGTGCTTGACTGGCTAGTCAACTCACAGGACCTAAACCCATTTGAGAACCTATGGGGTATTATCAAGAGGAAAATGAGGGGCACCAGACCCAAAAACAAAGAAGAGCTGACAGTAAGCATCAAGGAAATCTGGGCTTCCATAATTCCCAGGCAATGCCGCAGGCTGATTGCCTCAATGCCACGAGGCAGTGATTAAGCCAAAGGGATTCTCTACAAATGATTGAAGATTGACATATCGTTTTGAAAGTACCATATTTTGAATGATTTGATGCGATCCTAATTTCTTTCTTTTTTTCTGCAAAAACTGAGAAGTAAATGGTGATTTCTTCACTGTATTCTAATTTTTTTGAATTCTTCTTTTCGTGGGTTTTAGGAGCTGGAAGCCCAAATTATGTACAAATAAACAACTAAATACTTGAAATTGTTGAAGTTGTGGGCACTGAATCTATAATCTATGGAAGCTTAACGTTTTGAATGTAATTATGGAAATAACCTTATCCATGGTATTCAATTTTTTTGGAATGGTCTGTTTATTATGTATATATATATATATATATATATATATATATATATATATATATATATATATATATATATATATATATATATATATATATATATATAAACTCAGCAAAAAAAGAATCGTCCTCTGACTTTCAACCGTTTTTACTTTCAGTAAACTTAATGTGTGTAAATATTTGTATGAACACTAAAAGAGTCAACACCATAATACATAAACAAAAATGTTTCACAGACATGTGACTAACAGAAATAGAATAATGTGTCCTTGAATGAAGGGAGGCTCAAAATCAAAAGTACCAGTCAGTATCTGGTGTGGCCACCAGCTGCTTGAAGTACTGCAGTGCATCTCCTCCTCATGGACTGGACCAGATTTGTCAGTTCTTGCTGTGAGATGTTACCCCACTCTTCCACCAAGGCACTTGCAAGTTCCTGGACATTTCTGGGGGGAATGGCCCTAGCCTTCACCATGCGATCCAACAGGTCCCAGACGTGCGCAATGGGATTGAGATCCGAGCTCTTCGCTAGCCATGGCAGAACACTGACATTGCTGTCATGCAGAAACTCACGCACATAACGAACAGTATGGCTGGTGGCATTGTCCTGCTGGAGGATCATGTCCGGATGAGCATGCATAAAGGGAACCACATGAGGGAGGAGGATGTCTTCCCTGTACCACAAGGCATTGAGATTGCCTGCAATGACAACAAGCTCAGTCCAATGGTGATGTGATATACCACCCCAGACCATGACGGACCCCCCACCTCCAAATCAATCCCGCTCCAGGGTACAGGCCTCGGTGTAATGCTCATTCCTTCGACAATAAACACGAATCCATCCATCACCCCTGGTGAGACAAAACCGTGACTCATCAGCGAAGAGCACTTTTTGCCACTCCTGTCTGGTCCAGCGAAGGTGGGTTTGTGCCTATAAGCGGCGTTGTTGCTGGTGATGTCTGGTAAGGACCTGCCTTACAACAGGCCTACAAGCCCTCAGTCCAGCCTATTGTGGACAGTCTGAGCACTGATGAAGGGATTGTGTGTTCCTGGTGTGACTCGGGCAGTTGTTGTGGCCATCCTGTACCTGTCATGAAAGTGTGATATTTGGATGATTACACGTGGTCTTCCACTGCGAGGATGATCAGCTGTCCTTCCTGTCTCCCTGTAGCGCTGTCTTAGGCGTCTCACAGTGCGGACATGGGAATTTATTGCCCTAGCCACATCAGCAGTCCTCATGCCTCCCTGCAGCATGCCTAATGCATGTTCACGCAGATGAGCAGGGACCCTGGGCATCTTTCTTTGGGTGTTTTTCACAGTCGGTAGACAAATCTCTTTAGTGTCCTGCGTATTTCGAACTAGGACCTTAAATGCCTACTTTCTGTAAGCTGTTAAGATCTTAATGACCATTTAACAGGTGTATGTTAATTAATTGATTATGGTTAATTGAACATGCATGGAAGACATTGTTTAAACCCTTTACAATGAATATCTGTAAAGTTATTTGGATTTTTACAACATTATTGTTGAAATACACAGTCCTGAAAAAGGGACGTTTCTTTTTTTGCTGAGTTTATATACATATATATATATATATATATATACACTCAACAAAAATATAAACACAGCACCTTTGTTTCTGCTCCCATTTTTCATGAGATGGACTTAAAGATCTAAAATTCATTCCAAATACACAATATTACCATTTCTCTCAAACATTGTTCACAAATCAGTCTAAATGTGTGATAGTGAGCGCTTCTGCTTTGCTGAGATAATCCATCCCACCTCACAGGTGTGCCACATCAGGATGCTGATCTGACATCATGATTAGTGCACAGGTGTACCTTATACTGCCCACAATAAAAGGCCACCCTGGAATGTGCAGTTTTGTCTCACAGCAAAATGCCACAGATGCTACAAGCATTGAGGGAGCGTGCAATTGGCATGCTGACAGCAGGAATGTCAACCAGATCTGTTGCTCGTGCATTGAATGTTCATTTCTCCACCATAAGCCGTCTCCAAAGGCGTTTCAGAGAATATGGCAGTACATCCAACCGGCCTCACAACCGCAGACCACGTGTAACCACACCAGCCCAGGACCTCCACATCCAGCATGTTCACCTCCAAGATCGTCTGAGACCAGCCACTCAGACAGCTGCTGAAACAATTGGTTTGCATAACCAAACAATTTCTGCACAAACTGTCAGAAACCATCTCAGGGAAGCTCAACTGCATGCTCGTCGTCCTCATCGGGGTCTTGACCTGACTCCAGCTCGTCGCCGTAACAGACTTGAGTGGGCAAATGCTCACATTCGATGGGGTCTGGCACGTTGGAGAGGTGTTCTTTTCATGGATGAATCTCGGTTTACATTGTTCAGGGCAGATGGCAGACAGCGTGTGTGGCGTCGTGTGGGTGAGCGCTTTGCTGATGTCAGTGTTGTGGATCAAGTGGCCCATGGTGGTGGTGGGGTTATGGTATGGGCAGGCATCTGTTATGGACGAAGAACACAGGTGCATTTTATTGATGGCATTTTGAATGCACTGAGATACCGTGATGAGATCCTGAAGCCCATTGTTGTGCCATACATCCATGAACATCACCTCATGTTTGAGCAAGATAATGCACGGCCCCATGTTGCAAGGATCTGTACACAATTCTTGGAAGCTGAAAATGTCCCAGTTCTTCCATGGCCAGCATACTCACCGGACATGTCACCCATTGAGCATGTTTGGGATGTGCTTGACCGGCGTATACGACAGCGTGTACCAGTTCCCACTAATATCCAACAACTTCGCACAGCCATTGAAGAGGAGTGGACCAACATTCCACAGGCCACGATTGACAATCTGATCAACTCTATGCGAAGAAGATGTGTTGCACTGCATGAGGCAAATGGTGGTCACACCAGATACTGACCGGTTCTGAGTCCCCAGACCCCCAATAAAGCAATAAACTGCACATTCCAGGGTGGCCTTTTATTGTTGGCAGTATAAGGTACACCTGTGCACTAATCATGATGTCAGATCAGCATCTTGATGTGGCACACCTGTGAGGTGGGATGGATTATCTCAGCAAAGCAGAAGTGCTCACGATCACACATTTAGACTGATTTGTGAACAATGTTTGAGAGAAATGGTAATATTGTATATCTGGAATGAATTTTAGATCTTTAAGTCCATCTCATGAAAAATGGGAGCAGAAACAAAGGAGTTGCGTTTATATTTTTGTTGAGTGTATATATTCTGGAGCTGGTTGAGCTCGGTGTCCGGGTGCTGGCTGGTCTTGGCCTGGAGATGTCGTCCGTCCACTGGGGCTTTTGGAATGGGGCGGGGGGGCCATTGGGATGTCGACTGTGGGGACTGGCCTGGGGTGGCGCCCCCACATTGTAGCTCCTGGATGTTCCCCCAGGGCTCTCCTCTGCTCCTCTCTTGGGGCTGCAGTCAGCCCTTTGTTGGTCCGCTTGGGGTTCCTTTGGGTTTCTATGGCTCCGATCTCCTTTCTCCTCGTATGGAGAAACCTAATTTGCACCAGCATGCTCATACACACACAGGTGTGGGGATTCAGGTGTTTACATATGCATTCTTGCGCTGAGGTTACCATTACTATATCTTGTAATAATCGGTACCATGAGCTTTTCAGTGATTATGTTATTGTATTCATATATCTATTTGTGGGTTGTGGTTGTGTAGTTCTAGGTTTGCATTGTTTGATTTGTTTTGTCTTTGTTATTTTTTCCCCTCTCCCTGCTGTCCTGTGGGTGTGGAGGTGGAATGGGATGTTTTCTTGTGTTTTCTTTGTTCCCTTTCCTCTCTTATATCTTCAACTCACCCTCTTCCTCTTAACTTTTTGTTCCTACCTCTCTTCATCTTCTTCCTTTCTTTCCCTTTATTTTCCGTCTCTGTGTCCCTGGCGCATCGGAAAAAAAACACAGTGAAAAATAGAAATAAAAAATAAACCAGCACAGTAATAGGAAATGTTATTTTTGCCATAAAATAATCATTTTTGGTCAGTTTCAAAGCTTTCATATCAGATTATCCCTGTGGAGAACCATTTAATCATTCAGTTCTACTTTCGGGACTTCCAAATCGTTCAGCTTCAGTGACCTGCTATGGATGGGAGCAATTATCCAGATAACTTTTTAACCTACTATTTAACAGTCACATGCAGAACTGTTTTCCCCACATGCATGCTCTTTATCTCCTGAGCCAGTTTTAATCTGAGAGCTGGCATGCTTTCATTACATATTAAATATTAGAGTGTAGTGGAGAACTGGGCGACCTTGCATCAGACAAAGTCTGGCTACATGCATGTGTGTGTTTGTGGTTTTGAAACAAAACTGGCCCATTTGGTTTTATGAAAAATATAATCTTCATAATAATTTAAACTTTGTGATCATACGTACATTACTCTGACTATAACGAACTGATGAAAGCAAAAGCCCAAAACCCTTTTGGGATCCCAAAGTAGGTTATTGTTAGGCATTTTAATTAGTTGGATTGTTGTGTAGATGACTAATACATGATTTTTTTGATGATGTCACAGCCTGACCATAAAGCTAATCCCGAATTTCATGCATGCTGAAAGCTACAAAGGTGAGATTCTGTTGCATAATCCGGCACTGATTTTTTTATTTTGGGCAAATTTTAGTAATGAATTTTTTGCTTTTGCAGATATTTGTATGAAAGACAACATTTGCAGAAATCTTGCTCTTTATGAGGAACCTTTAAGAAAGAATAAATGCCTTTTTATGTGAAAGACCAACATAAGACCAACATAACACTCTGTTCTTGTAGGATAGTATCATGAAGATGATGCTCAAGGTTGTCCATAATTTTCTAGGAAGATTCCTTCTTCAACAGAACTAGTCTATCAGGTTGTTGAGCCTTTTTAAATCTCTGGCTCTAATGCTGCTACCCCAACAGATGATGGCCGAAGAGATTACACTCTACGCAACAGACTTATGGAAGATCTGCAGCATCTTGCTGCAAACCTTGAAGGACCTAATCTTCCTCAAGAAGTACAGTCTGCTCTGTCCCTTCTTGTAGATGGCTTCACCGTTGAGTCTCCAGTTCAGCCAACAGTCAAACAGTGTTTGACTTAACCCTCTTTCTTCTGAAATCTACAATCATCTCCTTGGTTATGGTGAGTTGTATTTTTCATGGACTTTATATTTGTTTTTTTGTGGTAAATCATATTCTATTTAAACGATATAGTGACCAGAGAGCGATGGGATGTTACTATGTTGTTGGCGTGACATTGGAAAAGCTAAAATTAGGAGTACACATTGGATTTCCGTTTATTATTATATTTTAAAATAACCCTGTTTTGTATGCCGTTCGTTTCTTTTTATTTTTTTGCATTTATCCACTGGTCTGTGTGAAAATTATATTAAACCGGTCTGTGGCGAAAAAAAGGTTGGCACCACTATCCTAAATGACATGTGACATATTAATAGACTTATCCTGGTTTTCTGTTACCAATACCTTTCTTGCTCTCTCTCCCATATAGGCCATTGTTAAGTAAGCAAAAAATAGTTGTCCTGGCATTAGATTCTTCTATATCTAAGCTTTGTATTTCTGCAGCTCCTCCAGAGATATGATGAACCTCTTGGCAGCTTCTCTGCTGTCTTAATTATGAAGTTGTGCCATTTTTGTCAAAGACAATGGGTTGCATATGATTGTATCTAGCTGTATCAGAGTAAGGAGGTGGCAAATTTTTTAGATTTTTATTTGTAAAACAATGAAAGCCGCGTATCCTTATGCTCCCACTTCACAATTATGGAATTTGAATTTGTGGAAACAAAGAATTAAAATTATGAATTCAATGAGTATTCATTTTGCAAAGCACTCTATCTGCCTGACAGTTTATCTGCATGATCTGGCAAAAAGGAAAATATGAACAAAGAGGACAAACTGTGAGAGTTGGGAGGGGGGAAAAAACAGAAAATCCGCTCTTGGCAGCTGAAGCTGTCCATGGTGCTGAATTTTCTGAACGCAAACTTCTGCTGTGTCAAATTTATCTACCTACAGCTCTCAGAGCACCCAGAACAAAACATATACACACACACAGCTGGCTCCTTTTGGCCCAGTGCCACATAAGTGCCCGCCCTCCTCCCTTCCAACAAATCCGCGTTTTTTTTAGATGAATAAAACACAGTCGAGAAATGACAAACAGTCTAAGTGATGAAAGATTTAACATGTGGCACTATGGAAGGAAAATGGGTTTCATCCCTCGAATCCGAGGCCACTCATTTTTTTTCTCTCTCTTTCTAAACGGGGCAGCGCGCTTCCCGCCGCCCTTCCAGGTTATGATGCAGTGAAGCTGCTCTGCGCAGAACCGACCGGGCACCCCGCATATAAAAGTGGCTGCGCTCGCACAGGCGGAGTACCACAACAAGAGAACACTCACTGCGGCTCATCAACTAAAACAAAACCGGGCACACACTACGGCAGGATGTGGTCGACGAGGAGCGGGTTCTCCTGGAGAGTTTTGCTTTTCTCTTGTGTGTTTTTGGAGAGTTTATCCCAAGACTTTGTCGGACAGACACAGTTCATATGCACGTCCGTGCCCAAGGATGTGGACATTTGCGCAGCCACATTACAGAACAGTGTACCGGGGGAGGACTTGAAGACCACCGTAATGCAGCTGCGGGAGACCGTGCTGCAGCAAAAGGAGATGATTATCAACCAAAAGGAGACCATACGGGAACTGACCTCAAAGTTGGCCCGGTGCGAGAGTCAGAGCGGCGGAGTTGAGCCCGGGGACGCGCGGCCCGGGGGCAGGAGGAAAGAAACAGGGACCAAAAACACCATGGGGGACGTGTCCAGAGGCCCCGCGGAGACTTTGACGCAGCTCTCTCAGACTTTACAGTCGCTGAAGCAGAGATTAGAGAATCTGGAGGTATGTTAATGCGCCTGGAGACGTTTTTGAGCGCTTTAGCTCTCCGCAAAGCTCAATTCGAATGAAACAAATACCCTACAAATCATCGCAACAATACTGCATTTTTCTTTTATTAAAACACAAATATACACATATTTCCACTCTTAAACAACTGCATGCCTTCAAAATAAAATTGTCCCCTCAAGATAAAACTTAATGAGATTTCACTCCCTAACAGCAATTCAGCAGGAGCAACAACTCGGTGCAGACCAACAGCCTGAAGGACCTGCTTCAAAGTAAAATCGACGACTTGGAGAAGCAGGTGTTGTCCCGGGTGAACAGCATCGAGGAAGGGAAGCCCGGTCTCAGGAATGAGACTGAGCAGCGTGGGAGAGTGGAGTCCACGCTTACCTCCCTACACCAAAGGATCACGGATCTGGAAAAAGGTATGTGGGATGGGGAAATGATCTGTTCCATGCGCAAGTTATCTTACAGGACAGAAAGTAATGTGATCATTATCTCACCTTCCATATATTAAATATTATCATACATTTAAAGAAACTCTGCAGGTGATTAAATCTTGCCAATAGTGCACCCCTGTACACGCCACAGAATCCTGCTCCACTTTTTGCAGATTAAACCTTGCAAAGGGTCTGTTGCCTTCATTTCCATTTTTGAACTAATGCTATAGTGCATGTTCTGTTTGGGACCCCTCTGGTGCCATGCATACATGATTGATTATAGCAAAGACATGTTTTAGTTACCAACGTCACTGCTCCAGTGATGGATTTATCGTGCAACAAGATTAAAGCAAATCTGGAGCTTTACAATTGTGGATTTGTTGTGTAACGTGTAATTCCAATATAAATCCTGAGGCTGTGTGCAAACGGAGTAATTTATCAGTGTTTAACGGAATCAACATTTTGAAAAAAGAAATAGAAAACATAAATAATGATCACCAATTTATGTTTGATACCAACAGGTCAAAGAGAAAACAGACCCCTGGATAAATTTCAGCTTACATTCCCTCTGAGGACCAACTACATGTATGCAAAAGTGAAGAAGAGCTTGCCTGAGATGTACGCCCTGACCGTGTGCATGTGGCTGAAGTCCAATGCATCACCTGGAGTGGGGACACCTTTTTCCTACGCAGTCCCGGGTCAGGCAAATGAGCTGGTTCTAATAGAATGGGGAAACAACCCGATGGAGATTTTGATTAATGACAAGGTATGGCTCAACAAAGGTCAAAATCTTGACTTCAACCAATTTTAGTTCAAGATAAACGTGTGCACCATTAAAATTAATCAGGGAATTGTGAACCTTTTCTCTGACAATCACAGCTAAGAAGTACACACCATATCACATATGACTTATATATGGTTATAAAGCTGAGTTTGCTAGCAAGTTTGACTTTAGCCTTAGTGCTGTTGCTAAACTAGTTAAAGCTTAGTTACAACTTACATTGTTGCTTGTGACTTATGACATTTTCTGATTTTTGCAAGTTGATATATATTTTTTATAATACAAAGCTTTACTTTTCTCTGCGAAGAAATAATAGAATAATGCTTAATGGAATACTTTGTGTCATTCCTTTTTAACCAACATTAAAACATGACTTTTACAAATATGCTTGATTAAAATGCAAATAATTTAAATGGCTAAAATTGAGCACCCTCTAAAATTAATTTTTTATAGTGCATGTTTCTAAGATATCATATATTGTATTTCCTTGAAGGTTGCAAAGCTGCCCTTTCTCATCAATGATGGAAAGTGGCACCATATCTGCGTAACCTGGACAACTCGGGATGGGGTTTGGGAAGCGTACCAGGATGGCGTCAAAAGAGGGAGTGGAGAGAATCTGGCTCCATATCATCCAATCAAACCTCAGGGATTGCTAATCCTTGGCCAAGAGCAGGTACACAAACAGTGTGGATTTCATGCTCCTCTAGTGTCGTCGTCATTGATCGTGTAAAAAATGTATTGCAATTATGTTTTTGCTTTATTGGGTTCAACACAACGAGGAATATTTTGGTCATGATAATGTATAGTAGTCGACCAATGTATTTGTTAGGAGACAAATAGAAGACAAATAGAAATTCACCATTTTATCATCCAAAGACCTGGATGGGCCAATGTTCTTTTGACTGGTTCTGATTGGTGATCAGCAGGTGAAACCCTTTTTTTTTTCCATATTCAGTAAATACATCAAGCTAAGAACACCCATCATTTTCAGTCTTTAAAAACATCAAGCAAACAAAAGCATGTAATTTGACACTCAGTTATATAAAGATCTGATGAAGATTTGATACATGTGCATTCAGGCATAAATTGAAATATTATCGTATGACCTAAATTTTCCACTGGATTCAAAACGAATCAGCCTAAATTAAAATTTTTAAACGAGAATACAGGCGCAAAAAAAGTGACAGTTAAAATCCATTTAGGAAGCATATTTTTCTTTCAATCCAATTAGTAAGACTAGATCCCTGCTCTGTTCATGAAACGTCACTCAAATGGGTTCTCTTTACCACAGGACACGTATGGTGGTGGATTCGACGCCACACAGGCTTTTGTTGGAGATCTGGCAAATTTCCACATCTGGGATAGAAAGCTCTCTGTGGGGGAGATTTACAATCTGGCCACCTGCAGCAGCAAAGCTCAAGTGGGCAATGTGTTTGCATGGATGGAGACGAGCCTGGACATTTACGGCGGTGCCTCAAAGTGGACATTCGAAGCTTGCCGCCAGCTCAACTGAACTGAACCACAAATGAAGAAAACATTTGCAAATGCCACTTTTGCCACGGTGTTAGTCCGTCTAACCAGAAGGAACAGGAGGAGACTTTCAGTGAACAGCAACTGGAACTTTTGTCATAGGTATCTTGAAGACTTTAGTTAATGAAGATTTGTTTTTACCTGAATTTTTTGTGTGGGAGGAGGTCACTGAAGAGGTCAGCTTTGGCATCCAGTGTTGCTTGAAAGCACATGTGGTTTCATTAGAAAATAGTAAGTGATGGCACTTCTGAAAGGAAGAAGTCATTCTGTGAAAGCAAAAAAAGAAACAAAAAACAACGGGCTGGATTCAAGTGTGCTGCAAGGAAGTCATGTAGGTTTTAGAAAACTGATGTCACACAATTCAAAGAAAACAAATGAATTCTTCAGCAGTCTTTTCTGTCACGACTGCCAGGGATTTGCACTGTGGAAAACATACAGGCGGACTTATTTAACAGCAAGGTGTGCTTTTGGAGGCTATGAAAAAGACAAAACTGTTTCTCGATCACTCTTTTCTCTAAAACCACCTGCTTGACGTGATTTTTGTGCAAAGAACGACTCCGATATCTTCATTGCCAACATATGAGCCTGAGTGCCTTGGGCTGTTGAAAAAACATCTCAGCACATCCATTATCATTTGCAGAGTATTTGTGTTAATTTCCCTGTAAACTGATTTTTAAAACAGTCTTTGTTGTAACACTTTAAATGCAGTTGGATGAGATTGTAAGCTGTAAAATGCAATTGGTTTTGCATTTTTTACTGGTTGCTCGAATTTGAGTGAGAATGTTCCTTTGTACAGTAACAAGCATGTCTTAACTTCTGCGATGCTGCGACATCATCCCTATTCTTTGCTTTTACTGTCCTGAGTTGAGCTTTTATACCATATTGTTATACGCTTAAAGCATGGCGACACTGACAGATGGAAAAGAAATTTTAGTTTTTGTAATAAATTGTGATACTTGAACCATAGGCAGGTGTATATATAATTATTTTTGCACATGTTTGGTATGTCGAATGAGTTAACCGAATGTGAGAATGTTTATTTGTTTATGTAAAAGCTCTTTTTGGGTCACAACAAAATGTTGAACAGAATAAAGCTGTTAATGATGCAAAGGTTAAAAGTTATAATCAAACTCATTGATTTCCATTCTCCAAAAAATTTAAGTCCACTTTAGGGAACCAGTGGGAAAAATTGCTATTTCCGGCTCTGACTGGATAATCTCCAGATCCTTTCTAGCCAGCTGGGAGAAATAATTCCTACACTGAGTGCCAGTTTGAGGCAAGCCAGGAATCAGCTCAGCTGGTCTCTCTCACTAAACATCTAAGGGGAGAGATCTAGGGGGCATCCGGGGTCCCAGACAGAAATGGTCATATTTGGACCAGAAGTTCTGAAAAAGAAACTGCTTAGTCAATCACTTCTTCTGGATGGTATTATTTGGCCTCCAGTAATAATGTAAAGGACAAAGACATGACATTCAAATCCTATATTAAACAGGTTTCTAGGATTTCCTTCTTTCACCTTCGGAATGTAGCCATAATTAGAAACATCCTGTCCAGGAGTGATGCTGAAAAACTAGTCCATGAATTTGTTACCTCAAGGCTGGACTACTGTAATTCTTTACTATCAGGAAGTCCACAAAATGTAATTAAAAGCCTTCAGTTGATCCAAAATGTGGCAGCAAGAGTTCTGAGTTCTTCATTGGCTCCCTGTTAAATCCAGAATAGAATTTAAGATCCTCCTTCTTACATACAAAGCCCTTAATAATCAAGCTCCATCATATATCAGAGATCTCCTTGTTCCATATGTTCCTAACAGAGCACTTCGCTCCCAGACTGCAGGTTTAACTGCTGGTTCCTAGGATTTTTTAAAATAGAATGGGAGGCAGATCTTTCAGTCGTCAGGCTCCTCTCTTGTGGAACCAGCTCCCAGTTTTAGTCCATGAGGCAGACACTCTGTTTACTTTGAAGACTAGGCTTAAACCTTTTGAAAAAACTTATAGTTAGAGTGGGTCATGCTATCATCCTGAGCTATATCTGTTGTTATGCTTCTATAGGCTTAGACTGTTGGAGGACAGACTGATCACTTTTCTTCACTCTGCTACTTTTCTCTTCTACTACTCTCCAGTTGCATTATTTGCTGTTATTTCAACTGTTAACCGTTTTCTCTCAGTGTTTTTCTCTCTATAGAAGCTACATCTGGCCTGGTATCCTGCTTAGCTGCAATGCCGTGTTGGACAGGGGGGCATCCCAGTAACTGAGCATCCCCCATGTCCTGTTATCAACTTTTTACTTTCTTTGAAAGTACTCTTACATTTGCAGTTATTTTATTCTTTCTGTCTCTGCTCTGTCTTCTCAAACCCCCAGACGGTTGTAGCAGATGGCCGCTCCTACTAAGCCTGATTCTGGTGGAGATTTCTTCCTGTTAAAGGTGAGTTTTTCCTCTCCATTGTCTCTAAATGCTACCTCAGTATGAAGGATTGCTGTGAAGTTAACGACGCTGTGAAGTCAACGACACAACGCAGGTGACTGTCTACTGTTGCTACATGTTCATTCAGGACGAGTGAATGCTGCAACTCAATGACTTGATGCAATCTGCTGGGAAAACTTTTAAACTGGTTGGAATAATGAACTGAAGGATTAATTGGAATGCATGTATAATTGAATTTAAATTACTTTTCTTGCGAAGTGCCTTGAGAAGACATGTGTTGTGAATTGGCACCATATAAATAAACTGAAATGAATTAAATTGAATTACTTCAATGCTGGATTATTGTAATTATTTACAATCAGGAAATCCAAATTAAAAATAGTAAAAGGCCTTCAATTTATTCAGAATGATACAGTGACTTCTGATGAAAATCACATACTTCTCTAGTTTTACTTTTCCTCATTGGCTATCAGTTAAATATAAAATATAACTTAAAATCCTTTTCCTCACTGGTACGTTCTTCTACTACTCTCAAATTATACATTTTCTGCAGTTACAGTATTACTGCCATTAACTTTATGGTCCCTCCCTCTTTCTTTTTTTTTTAGATTTCATAGATGTCACATCTGCCCTGGTGCTTCTGTTTATTTGTGACCCCTTCCTGGAGAAGGCTATCGCCTGAGTTTCCACCAATAATGTTCTGTTTGCTTTCTAAAGACAACACACTTGACACTGTCTTTCTGTGTTTAACCCTGTCTCTTCTCTGCACCAAGCAATTGAAAGTAACTGTGACTAATCATATTTACTCTGTTTTTCATCTCATAGATTTTGGCTCAGAGAGTATCTGTTTATCCATGTTTTTCTACTTGATTAAGCCACTAAAGGACCTACTCCTGGGAGCTATTCCTGCCATGAACTCTTAACCTTTTCATTAACATAGAAAGTACTCCCACCGAAGTGCTTTTGTCTCTTTGTGGGCCTGCTCTATTTTTTTAAGACTCCAGTTGGTCGCCTCAGATTGCCGCTCACACTGAGTCAGGTTGTCTTGGGTGATATGGAAGGAGAGTTCGCCTCTACACTGTCGCCACATGCTCAGTATGACCATACATGTTTGGGATTGCTGCAAAGTCAGGGACTCAGGCAGCCAGCTGGCTTTCCTTACGTAGAAAATCTTGACATAATGAGATGATCTTGTCTGAATTTTATATAGTTATTATTGAATTGTAATCCATGTAACTGATATATATATATATATATATATATATATATATATATATATATATATATATATATATATATATATATATATATACATATATATATATATAAAAATACACACACATATGTATACATACATACATGCATACATACATACATACATACATACATACATGCTATATATACATTAACTGATTTTATTTAAATGTATTAAATTGAACTGATTTAGTTACAACATTGTGGGTGAAAAATTATAGCTGATTATTATTATAACGAATATTAAGAAATATGAAATCACCATGTAAAAGATTAAAACCAAACTAGTTTTTTTTAACTCAATTATAGTCAGCAAGTTTATATACTCTGTAAAAACAGGGTAAGCAGTCCAGATTTATAGTTCTCCCATTGCCTACTCTCACACACATACTATTGCTTTAAAATAAAGTTAACAAAAACTGCTGCAGAGGGAAAACAATCCATAAAGTTTTTCTGCAAAAAAGTAATCAGCTTTGTGAAGGTAGCGCACATGTGAGGGTGTTTCTTTTTGTTGCTAAATAGGTTGCTAGGTCCCCCCCCCCCCCAGCTGTCAGCTCATATGTCCCACAAATTGGTTTCCCTTTCTTCTAGATCTTCAAATCAATAAACCTTTCCCCAGACAACAAATCCATCTCAGCTCATGTATATCACACTACCAGTCAAGGTATAGGTACAGGGACCCCACCTGGGGCTGGCTTCCCATGTTGTTTATAGCCTGTACTTCCTCACAAGAACATGATGGAGTATACCAATATGCACAAATACATGCTATGGGTATTATAAGTGTATTAAGTTGCCCTGATAGGTGGTTGTAGTCTTTACTGAAAATAAATTCCCTTTCTTTATTCCTACCAATCTAGTCTCGTTAACCTACATACCACCTTTGCTGTATTAAGGTCTTTTTTATTGACCCAAATCTCGTGCCAGTTCCATGTATGCAACTGGAGCTGCCTTATGATAACCAGTATTTTGACTTCCCCCACTCTTACACTCTAATTAGTGTGAATCTGCATGTGCTTTGAGTTCAGAAGAAAAGGTTTAATAAGGAATTAAGATGTTTTTACAGTATCTGGCACCTCATATTCAGCTAAGTATCTGCATGATTAAAATGCCTTCATCCAATCTAGCAGATTTTTAAATTCAGTTTTCTATGACGAATAATCTGTTCTTGACCTTGATATGACAAAGCGGGAACCCAGACAGGAAGATAGAAAACAAACAATGTTTGATGAGAACATGAAAGAAAACAGGGGAAACTCGGGGGACTTTGAATGCTGCCGTTTGTCAACCACTTGTAAAGATTTGGAGTAGCTTTCAGCTCTGAAAACTAATCATCTACTTTTCTTGATGTTCTTTTATTAAATCCTCATATCCAGCTGAACTTAAGCGACCTTACAGCATGTTAATGAGCTCTTTATTATGATACTGAGTAATTGTATAAGTGGATCCATTTTCTGATAGGTTTGGAAAGATCTTTAAAGATAAAGTTAAGAAGCTAACTGCATAAGGCAACATTTGCTACAATGCCAGCCATGTTCAATGGTATCACTAGTAAACATTAATTCAGAGGGGAAAATATCCAACATTATAAATGTTTTTAAACATTTTAACATTTCCCAACATTGGAACAAGCATAGAGAGGAATATTTGACCACTTCTCATTGAAATAGTTCTCTGGATTCTCTGGATGTTCTCTCAGAGTCCCGGGTCCTTCTCTCTTGCTCTCTCATCTTTATTTCATCCCGCAGGGTTTCTACATGATTTTTCCCCAAATAGTTAATGATACCTTGTATTTTAACAAGCTCCCAGGGAATGTGAAAGACGAACTGCCTCACAAGACCCTCCACCATACCCAACAGCAGACATGATGTATTTTCCCACATATTCATCAGTTGTTTCACAACAAACCCCTGGAGTGTGTGTTGCCAAAAAGCTCGGGTTTTCCAAAAGTAATCAAACAGACCTCGTGGTGACAGAAACATACTCGTTTCATTATAGGCATGTCATGTTTGAACAGATCTCTCAAAAAGAGGTCTAGGGCTTAAAGGATTAAGCCGTATCAGAATGAAATGAAATCAACCTCATCATGTTGTGTGGACAGAGCTGACAAGGCGGAGTACAGTTACACCAGTTGTGTCAGGAAGAACGGCCAAACTTTCCATTAACGTGAGTTGTTTAAAAAGAAAAGTAGTCATAGCCTACAGTTTAAAGGAAAATTCTACCAAATACTGAGAACTGATAGAAACTCCTGAATTTGAGGAGAGTAATCACAAAGAAAAACTAAATATATCTCTTTTTATCTTGGCAGTCATTCTTATTTTGGTAATGCTAGCTGCCTTAAAACAGGAAATGATCTTTGCTAAGATTTTAAGCAGAAAGCTTCTTTTTTTTTACCCAACCAGTAAGTTTGTTTCTTCACCTTGGATTTTGTACCCCAAATGAATTCAAAACCGGGGAGTTTCAAATTTTTTCATTTTCAGATTATGCAGCTGTAATAAATATGGTTTGTATTTAAGGCTCTCTCACACCTTTAATAGGAGTACCAATAAATATGCCTGGCACTGGAAATGCATGTAAGGACCAGATATTATCATTACCGATATTTAGTACATTTGTGTAATTTGTGCCAATCTCCTCCATTTGAATGTGCATTTTCAAGAAGAAGCAGATGTTTTGCTTAATAAATTATAATAAATCAAGAAAAGTTGTTATATTTTTACCAGATTCTTTGAAGAAAAATGGAAAGTGTCTCTTTAAGATGCTGAAAAAAAATATTTTAGATCAAACAAACTATGAAAGAATTCTAAATCTTATTCTGATATTAACAGAAAAAATGTGAAAATAAAATACATAGTAAATAGTGAAATAATATAACACTGAGGACGTAGGTCATCTGCTGATGAATGTTGTTTGCAGGAGAACCTTTTTTTTAAGACCAATAGATTTATTGCACATACAGAAAACCAATACATTAAAGAAAATACATTCTGGGTGAACCATCAGCTCCTTTATTGCTATCTTGACTGCAATAATACTGAGACAGTTCAGTTTTTCCTGCAGAAACTTTAATGCCAAAAGGTCTGATGTCTGTTTAAATCTAAATCTCTTTATATGTGTTTAAGTCCATGTTTTGGAATTGTTGTTTTTTTCCTTCAATGTGATCAAGATTGCCTCTCAACGTTGTGTCTCAGTAATTATCTGGCATTTGTACTCAAAGCTGACTACAGCTCAACTCTCAGCTTCTTACAGCTGCTGAGAGTAGTTCAGACAGACAAGAATGCAATGAAATAGCACATAAAGGCCACACATAGATGTCCTTAAATCTCAGAGCTACTTTACCAGCAGTCAGTGTAGTAGTCCTGAATGAATAATTGATTTCATTCCAACATGGGAAATTTCCATCTACATTATCACCCAGTAAGTCTCAGCTCAAATATATACAAAAATGTCTTTCTCCAGGGAAAACATGAAGCCTGAAATAATGCCACTGATGCTTTGCCAGATGAGTAGGTACATAATTACTTCTCAAGGGGAGAGATTATTTTGGATTGTCTCAAGACCAAAAACCATTGCTTCTCAAGCTCTTGAATTCATTAGGTTTCACTTGGGGGACCCACTGAGTGCTTTTAGCAGGAAACTCAACATAAATCTTAGAGTAATGCTCAACAGACACTAAAGGTCTCTGATGCAAGAAAAGCTTTCAAGAGAGATATTTGTTTACAAGAAAACATGCGAAATGTCTTTTTTTAATCAAAAGACAAGCTAAAACAATAAAGTCGCTATTTAAAATTAAAGTCAGCACCTTCTATGGTAAGAACCTAAATACACTGCTCAAAAAAATTAAGGGAACGCTAAAATAACATCCTATATCTGAATGAATGAAATATTCTTTTTAAAGACCCAATGAAAATCGTGTTTTGTGTGTTGTTAACATGTTCTTGTGGCATTTTTCTGATGCCAGAGGACATATTTTAGGAAGATTAAGCTCAAAATTGCATTTCTGAGTGTTTCTGCTTTCAAATCGCTTTGAATCAGTAGCAGACACTAAAAGGCAGTCTAAAACAGACTGTGTTTTTGACGTAGTAACCGCACTGGGCGGGATACAAGCTCCTGCTCCGCTGTGCCCCGCCCACTCAGGTTCTGAGGAGTAGAGAAGTTGATGGCGGATCAACACCTGTGGGCTGTAGCAGGTTGCAATGCTGGAGACGACTAGATCAATCCACGTCTTCCTGTTTATTGTCCGAGCTGGCATCTGGCTCAAAACTGTACGGCTGGATAGCTCCAATACTGCTCATCATTTTTGTTGCACCAGTAATGCTATCTTGAGGGTGCGAGGGGCTGTAAACTAGCAGGAGAGCTAGCGTAAACAAGGAGGTCTCAGCAACGGGGAGGGGTCCTCCGCGCCAACGGTTCCGCCCACAACACAGAGGTGAATTGCAAATGAGCTATTGCCGCTCTGCTGAAGCTACGTTCTAGAAAACGGCACAGGTTTTGTGAGTTTGGCTTAAAACTGCATAATCATAATTTAAAGACCACTGAGAAGACTTTAAAATAGCTCAAAAAAATGATTGGATGGGTCTTTAAATACTTTGTTCTTTACATAGTTGAATGTGCTGACAACAAAATCACAAAAAACTTTTGATGGTAATCAAATTTATCAACCCATGAAGGTATGGATTTGGAGTCACACTCAAAATTAAAGTGGAAATACACACTTTGATGTAATGTCCTTAAAACAAGTCAAAATGAGGCTCAGTAGTATGTATAACCTCCACTTGCCTGTATGACCTCCCTACAACGCCTGGGCATGCTCCTGATGAGGTGGCGGAAGGTTTCCTGAGGGATCTCCTCCCAGACCTGGACTAAAGCATCCACCAACTCCTGGACAGCCTGTGGTGCAACGTGGTATTGGTGGATGGAGCAAGACATGATGTCCCAGATGTGCTCAATTGGATTCAGGTCTGGGGAATGGGTGGGCCAGTCCCTAGCATCAATGCCTTCCTCTTGCAGGAACTGCTGACACACTCCAGCCACATGAGGTCTAGCATTGTCTTGCATTAGGAAGAACCCAGGGCCAACTACACCAGCATATGGTCTCACAAGGGGTATGAGGATCTTATCTCAATACCTAATGGCAGTCAGGCTACCTCTGGCGAGCACATGGAGGGCTGTGCAGCCCCCCAAAGAAATGCCACCCCACACCATTACTGACCCACTGCCAAACCGGTCATGCTGGAAGATGTTGCAGACAGCAGAACGTCCTCCTTGGTATCTCCAGACTCTGTCACGTCTGACACATGTGCTGAGTGTGAACCTGCTTTCATCTGTGGAGAGCACAGGACGCCAGGGGCGAATTTGCCGATCTTGGTATTCTCTGGCAAATGCAAAACGTCCTGCACGGTGTTGGTCTGTAAGCACAAGCACCTATGGACGTCGCACCCTCATACCACCCATATGGAATCTGTTTCTGACCGTTTGACACATGCACCTTTGTGGCCTGCTGGAGGTCATTTTGCAGTGCTACTCCTGTTCCTCATTGCACAAAGACAGAGGTAGCGATCCTGCTGCTGGGTTGTTGCCCTCCTACGGCCACCTGATCTACTGGCCTGTCTCCTGGTAGCGCCTCCATGCTCTGGACACTTTGCTGACAGACACAGCAAACCTTCTCGCCACAGCTCGCATTGATATGCCATCCTGGATGAACTGCACTACCTGAGCCACTTGTGTGGGTTATAGACTCCGTTTTATGCTACCACTAGAGTGAAAGCCCGACAGCATTCAAAAGTGACCAAAACATCAGCCAAAAGGCATAGGAACAGCTGCAAAACCACTTCTTTATTGGGGGTGTCTTCCTAATTGCCTATCATTTCCACCTGTTTTCTATTCCATTTGCAAAAAAGCATGTGAAATTGATTGTCAATCAGTTTTGCTTCCTAAATGGACAGCTTGATTTCATAGAAGTGTTTATTGACATTGAGTTACATTGTGTTGTTTAAGTGTTCCCTTTATTTTTTTGAGCAGTGTATTTTTGATGGCTATCAGAGTTTTTGTCACAGCCAAGAGTTGTTCAGTTCACTCCTATATATATGTTGTTTTTATATGCTTATATTTTAAATACTTTCTTTGGTGTAGTATTAGCCTAAAGTAACTTTCGGGGGCCAAATAGTTGGACTTGGCTTTGCTTTCACTACATTCTTATGGGGTAGCTATGGATGCATTCATTCCCTGAGTTCAGTGTTCCTCATTTAATGTTACAGAGTTTTATGGTTTTATTGTATTTGCGAGTAAATTGAAGACTTTTATTTTTACAATTAAATGCCCATTTTACACCGAAATCATTAGAATGAAGCTGTCTATAAGTTTTGGTTTATGCTTTTTGAGCATTTTTGCATGATTTACAGACTTATTGGTGGACCTTCTTAGTTATTGATTCAAGGTCTAAGCATAGACTGCTCAGCAGTTTTGCTTCGTCTAAGCCAGGGATCTCAACCTGCAATCCAAGAGGGGCCATGTCCTCCATGTACTCAACATTTTAAGTGTGTCTCTGCTTAAACACAACTGATTATAGGGAAAAAGTAAGACATTAGATAGACTCTGTAGAACTTGAAAGCATGCTTAGAGATCAATTTAGCTATTTAATTAGGTTTGCTGTACCAAGAAATAAAGGTAAGAGAACAGCAACCCTCATGGAACCTCCATCTAAACCACTAAGCATTGGTTGCATTAAGACATCAGTAACTTATGTTTAAATGAGGTCTACGCATGGATCCAATCTTAAAATCAGGTCTATTGCTCACTGTGGACATGTTGCACCTCATAGCATCATTTTTGATAAGCATTTAAAGCCAGAACTCAAGGATCTTAAAGTCTGAAAATTTGGCACTTATACTTGGATAAAACTGTTGCCTATTTAAGGGATTGAACAGAGTAATGGTGATTCAATACATACTGGTAGGCTGCATCTTTCTGTAGATGCATATAATGTATTTACAAATTCCATTATAATACTCGTGATGGTTCCCTTCAGGGGTTACATGTGGTTCGTAGATCATCAAGCAAAATGTTTGTGTGATTTAATTGTACCTTAAAGGACAGAAAATGTGTTCAACAGCCATACTTTGACTTTTAAATAGCAATAATTTACAAATATGAATAATAATGAAGAGATCTGTCTCAGTGTGAAAGCTGCAGATTTTTTTACTCTCTTCTTTGCCCATCCCTGTTTCTCTCACACACTCCCACTTGGCAATCTGCCGAGTCTGGTCTTTATCCACAGGAATCCTGTGACAGAAGCTGGCACAATGGGGATACTTTTCATAGAGATGCCACAAACCCGCCGCTCTCTAGGAGCAGTGCCAGAGCCTTGTTTCCATAATCAGGTCAGACGCAAACAGCCAAATCACAGCCCTCCTGCCCCCAACATTCACCTCAACACACTTCAGGTGGAGCTCAGTGTGGAGGTCAACTTTCATGCTTGTGTTTACATGTTCTATTCAGGTGTTCATGTAGGCGTTACAGCCATGATCCATCCAATTTCTTGTCAAGGGGAACTGTCTTTTATCTACAGTCGTGGCCAAAAGTTTTGAGAATTACATAAATATTGGAAATTGGAAAAGTTGCTGCTTAAGTTTTTATAATAGCAATTTGTATATACTCCAGAATGTTATGACCAGTGATCAGATGAATTGCATAGTCCTTCTTTGCCATGAAAATTCCACTGCACTTCATTGCTGTCATTAAAGGACCTGCTGAGATCATTTCAATAATTGTCTTGTTAAATCAGGTGAGAATGTTGACGAGCATAAGGCTGGAGATCATTATGTCAGCCTGATTGGGTTAGAATGGCAGACTTGACATGTTAAAAGGAAGGTGATACTTGAAATCATTGTTCTTCCATTGTTAACCATGGTGACATGCAAAGAAACACGTGTAGCCATCATTGCGTTGCATAAAAATGGCTTCACAGGCAAGGATATTGGGGCTACTAAAATTGCACCTAAATCAACAATTTCTAGGATTATCAAGAACTTCGAGGAAAGAGGTTCAATTCTTGTTAAGAAGGCTTCACGGCGTCCAAGAAAGTCCACCAAGTGCCAGGATCGTCTCCTAAAGAAGATTCAGCTGCGGGATCAGAGTGCCACCAGTGCAGAGCTTGCTCAGGAATGGCAGCAGGCAGGTGTGAGCGCATCTGCACGCACAGTGAGGCGAATACTTTTGGAAGATGGCCTGGTGCCAAGAAAGGCAGCAAAGAAGCCACTTCTCTCCAAAAAAAAACCCATCAGGGACAGATTGATCTTCTGCAGAAAGTATGGTGAATGGACTGCTGAGGACTGGGGCAAAGTCATATTCTCCGATGAAGCCTTGTTTGGGGCATCTGGAAAAAGGCTTGTCCGGAGAAGAAAAGGTGAGCGCTACCGTCAGTCCTGTGTCATGCCAACAGTAAAGCACCCTGAGACCATTCATGTGTGGGGTTGCTTCTCATCCAAGGGAGTGGGCTCACTTACAATTTGGCCCAAAAACACAGCCATTAATAAAGAATAGTACCAAAACACCCTCCAACAGCAACTTCTTCCAACAATCCAACAACAGTTTGGTGAAGAACAATGCATTTTCCAGCACGATGGAGCACCGTGCCATAAGGCAAAAGTGATAACTAAGTAGCTCGGGGACCAAAACGTCGAAATTTTGGGACCAGGGCCTGGAAACTCCCCAGATCTTAATCCCATTGAGAACTTGTGGTCAGTCCTCAAGAGGTGGGTGGACAAACAAAAACCTACTAATTCTGACAAACTCCAAGAAGTGATTATGAAAGAATTGGTTGCTATCAGTCAGGATTTGGCCCAGAAGTTGATTGAGAGCATGCCCAGTCGAATTGCAGAGGTCCTGAGAAAGAAGGGCCAACACTGCAAATACTGACTCTTTGCATAAATGTCATGTAATTGTCAATAAAAGCCTTTGAAACGTATAAAGTGTTTGTAATTATATTTCAGTACATCACAGAAACAAATGAAACAAAGCTCTAAAAGTAGTTTTACAGCAAACTTTGTGAAAACTAATATTTGTGTCATTCTCAAAACTTTTGGCCACAACTGTACACTTAATGGCGTTACTGTCTGTAACAAAACATGCCTAAGTGTTCTTAACCATGTAAAGTAAGTAAAGGCAGCATATATTTTTCTAAATCTATTGTAAAAGAAAGTGTGCAACTTTTTTTGTGCTCTCATTTGCTCAAAGATGAATATATGAAATGTTGGGTAACTCACCACAGTGCAACTTACTCCTACTACAGATATGCAAAGCCAAAAGAGAATCTCATTACAGGAGTTACTGCATTAATAAACATTTTACTACACAAAAATTATAAAATGACTTTTTATAGGTGCAGTATGTCAGTTATTGGAGAGTGCCGTTCAGTATGCTGTTGCAGATGCATGCCAGTGCTTCTGTCCTTAACTTTCTTCCTTTTAGGTAAGACATCTTATTCCTTGCCAAGGGAAAAAACCCTGGACTGAGTAAAAATATTACTCAATGGATGACAGTATTAGTGCCATTGTAGATTAAATAAAACTATAATGTGGCCACAAAGGAGTACATTTCTGCCAAAAACCTCAGAAATTTCAAAAAATATTTCACATGTTTACATGAAGAATATTCTGAAGTTGAAAAGTTGCGAAGGGGAAAAATAGATATTTTCCAAACTGTAAGTGGTTCATCTGGGCTTTTTTCCTGTATAAGAATGACATCTCCTGAGTATGACAAATGCAGCTGTTTTGCAGCTTCTTCCTCACTGTCTGACAAGTTTATTCCGGATCCTGTTCTAAACGTTCATAGCAGGTCTGCACCTGGGAGATGTATTTCTGATACAAGAAAATAGTCCAGATGTACTGCTTGTGCTTTGGAAAATATCCAGATCAATCATTCAAGACTTCTGACATTTTTTTTTTTTTTTTGCAAATGCCTGACTTTATAATGTAAGTTAACCTATATGTTTTTTCCATGCATGTTTCTGACTTTACAGTTTCAGGGAATATCCTAGTTTTAATACAGTGAATTGATGCTTCTTATCATGGAATTATATATATACACAACTTTTCAACATCAGAGATTATCCAGTTTTTTTAAAAATATGTGTATGTAAATATAACTAAGCTAGATATTTCTAAATATTGGGCATAAATTTACTTTGATCTACAAGGACCCCAATGCTTTATCCTACAAATGCCACAAGTTAAAAAAGTTGACATTAAAAGCACCCCAACAGCTTTCTATGTTTTGTAGATCTTTTGTTTCAAGAATATGGACCAAAATAAACTAAGCAAAGTCCAACAAATTGTGACTGACAATTTGATCAAAATAAATGGGTCTTTTATTCAAAGAAATGCAGAGTTGTAATCACCCATCATTCAGCTTAAGCAAAACCACAAATTGCCACTATAAAAACAAGGCTATCACAGCTGAGCAGCACTGCATGTGGCAAGCTTTTCAAACTTCAGCTTCAAAGGAGAAAAACTTAGATTATGGTGAAATCCAAGCAACATGGCTACTGAAATCCATTCAAAAAAGAAAGTTGCATTGCTAGATTGGGGGTTGACAACTGAAGACAACTGTGTGATATGAATAAAATGAAGAAGCCTTCAACCACCAAAAACAAAAACACGTTTACTATGTCAAAAATAGAGAGGAAGAAAGAAATGGTCCCCATCAAGCAGTGTGTGAAAAAAAGCATATCATTTTGGACACTATTTGTTTCCCCTCTATACACATTGCAAACTTCTTGAATGTATTTTATGTCGATAAAGAGCAGGTTGTTATCCTTAACATAACATTGTATGAAAACACACAGTAGATAAAAGAACTTATTATTAACAAATCATACACAACAGTGTGTTCAAAGTGTCTACTTTAATGAGACCAGGCTGTCTGTGAAGGTAAATATACTGAAAACACTTTGAGATAGATTCAAAAGACAGTTCATGCACTGTCAAGAGAAACTCTGAGAAATAAAAGAAAACGGAGATCAGCATTGACACAACAATGAAAGAGTCAATCAAAGTTAGTAAAGCCAATAGGAGCACAGAGGCTAAACGAGAAAAGACCATGTAGTTGGGGGAAAAAGAAAATCAGCCCATGGTAAGCTGTTAGTTCATCCTTCCAAAACAACCTCTAATACATACGGTTATATGACTTGATTATGAAAACCCTATTTGAGGTGACTGGGCAAAACCCAAAGTCAAATGCTCTGCTTAATAATCAGAACAAGAGTAACTTTTTTACACCTGTCAAGACCATTAAGTTAAGTCCATCAATTCTCTTCTGACCTGGTGAAGATATTAAAGGTCACTTGGGGAAGCAGCTTCCATTCCCAGGAGGTCTGGATGCCATTCCTTCACCGCTTGACTGCACATGCTTCAGTGCTCCATGGAAGTACAGATTGTGGTTGTATCTGTTTTCTGTTTCTCCTCCCTTCCTTGCTCTCCTGATCTGCTTGAGGGCAGAACTGCTAATGCTGCACTGATTTGCTCAGTTGTTTTACATTTGCAGTGGTAACTTACTTCAGCTGCCAGATTGTTATCAGAACTGGTGTAGTAGTACTTGTTTTCCTCAAAAGTATTTCTTGTTGCTAAATCTCTGTTTTCCTGTGGAACCACTTCACTTCATACCAGGTCTCTGGCGACCCTCTTCTCTGCTTGTCCACTAAAGAACAAACTTGGTACCTCCCAAACCCATACAAAACCCCATTCATCTTTCAACTTTGTACTATTTAAGAATAAGCAGCTGATCCACATCAACCCAACCACTCACATTCAGACTATACCAAACCGAGCCACTCTTTCTCATCCAAATCTTATCCAAAACCACTCTTCACCCCTTTAGAAAGAATTCATCGTTGAGGTAAAGAAAATTATTATTTTCATTACCTCTACCATACCTGAACGCCTCTAACCTTACTCTCCTCCAACTGCCCACTGGGCTTTATTCAATCAGCCTTCAACAATTATCAATAAAATCTTGTTTTTCAAAAACGTTTATGTGTCTGGTTCTTGCATTAGACTTTAAATTAAAACCCTAAACATGACAGAGTAATAACAGCAAGATGATGTCACTGCAATAAAATTGTCTCTACATCAGAGCAGTACATGTAATCAATTGATAAGTATATCACTTACTGGTACTTATTACTCTATATTACAATTGTATTCCTTTTAATAGAGTACATGAAAATAAATATATAATCATTTTACAGGTAAGTTTAAAAAAAAGTCACAAGATTTTTTGTAATTTTGTCCCAAAACTTGAAACCAAAAGAGTAGAAATTAAAATCCACTATTAAATTGTGTTGGAAATTTTAGGCACTTACTTGGCAAATCAATTTGATTAATGTGATTATAAATCTTTACATAGACACCCCCCATCCATACACTGTACGCCCCAACTAGTTGAGTTTACTAAAGATTCTTGTGGAAACCTGTTCCTCAAAGCTTTCATGGTTTAGGGGAACAGGTATAAAATCAGGTAAAAACATATATAAAATCACATTCCATTTAGACAGTATATGATAAGGTAAAGAGCAACTTACAAAGACTGATCTAAAAAAACCTGCTGCCTATTCACCAAGTATCACTGGAGGCCCTCTCAGCACCAGCGTCCGAATATCAGTGGGCTCGGAAGTCTTTGGGGAGAGCACAATGGAAATTTACATTAGTAAATAATTACTAAAAGCTGTATAGAAAAGTACATACATGCATAGTATTGATATAAATGCAAGATTGACCTCTGAAACCAAAGACGTGCTAACCCCATTATCCGTAGTTAGCATTAGCTACCAATGCATGCTAGCAGGCACATTATTCTTAACAAAAGTGCTACTTTTTGACAGGCAGCAAATGTAACTTTAGGTTTTGTGTGAAAATTTGTAGTGTACCACAACTGCTTGTCTCACAAACTTGACGTCACCAAACCACACAAGGAGAAGAAGAAAAAGGGCTGTGAGTTTAGCGAGCTTCGCATCCTTCTTGTGCTATGGCGGCGCACAGTGTTGCAGCGGCTTCTCCAGCTCCCGAAATTAAGCCTAATTTGTTGCCCTTTATGGGCACTTTTAGCACTAATTTAGTGCTAAATTCACGGCTGAAGTACAGCTCAACCGAACTGACAGACATCAGGGACAGTTCGGTAATTATAATATCACAAAAACTTAAATCTGCTCTCGGACGCCAACGGCTCCTGAGGACAACGGAGTGGCACACCAGGATTCGGGAAGCAACGGGCAAGAGGAAACGATGTGCCCGAAAACAGAAGAGAGGAAAGCGGGCGGGTGCGCTGGCACAGTTAAAGGCTAGGAGACCGCCGATACCAACTCTCTTCCTGGCCAACGTCCGCTCACTGGATAACAAACTGGACTAGTTACGTCTGAGGCTTTTTTTGAGTGTTTTTACAGAGAAGAGGAACT
Source organism: Valencia hispanica (assembly GCA_963556495.2). Lineage (NCBI taxonomy): Eukaryota > Metazoa > Chordata > Actinopteri > Cyprinodontiformes > Valenciidae > Valencia > Valencia hispanica. Next base: position 20,532,114 of record OY747718.1, on the reverse strand, counting down.
ATGCTGTTCTTTGCGGAAACCTGGCTCAACAACAACATGCCAGACTCAGCCTTCCAGATAGAAGGGCTTCAGTTTTTCTGAGCGGACCGCGACCACCGGTCGGGTAAAACACGGGGAGGAGGACTCTGTGTGTACGTGAATGAAGGTTGGTGTACGAACTGTGGACTGGTGAAAAGCTCCTGCTCTGAGGCGATAGAGCTTATGACTGTGAAATGTCGGCCGTTTTATCTGCCACAAGAGTTAACTGCAGTGTTCGTCACCATTGTTTACATTCGACCGGGTGCAAATGCCAATGAGGCATCAAAGGAGCTATTTGACACCATTAGCTCGTTGCAAACAAAGCACCCGGAGGCGTTTTACGTGGTTGCGGGGGACTTTAACCACGTGAAACTGACGGATACTCTGCCAAGTTTTTACCAGCATGTCACCTTTTCTACACGCGGAGAAAATACTCTGGACTGTGTGTACAGTAACATCTGTGGTGCATGTAGAGTAGTGATGTTACGATGTGTGCCGAGGCTACGAAGCGTGTGTCGAGCAGTGGAGGGAGCATTTCCACAAAGCGCGTATCGAGGCCTGCTTCATTTAGGGGAGGAGCCAACAATTATGACGTCTGAAGCCCCGCTGCCTGGCTGTACCACGTGACTGCTTCAGGAAGTGGTTCAGAGTTTGCGGAGTGGTTTGACAGCAAAATAAATCCCCTCAGGCTCCATTCAAAATGTGGGTTTGTGTAGGAGAGTTGCAGTCAGTTTGGAGTTTGGATAGGAGAGTTTGGTTAGCGTTTATATAGTTTGGAGAGTATAGAGACAGAAGAGACAGATAGTTTGAAGATTTAGGAGAGTGAGGAGAGAAAGATAAGATTTAAGTAGGGTGACCAACCGTCCTGTTTTCCCCGGACATGTCCACTTTTCACGTGCCGTCCAGGGCGTCCGGGGGGATTTCATAGATTGATGAAAATGTCTGGATTTTCATCGTTTTTAAGGGGACTAATAAGCATACTTAGATTGACTGGTGCGATGCATGCAATAAGACACATTTCCTCTCATCTATCGTTTAGATGCTTTAGTGGATGGTTCTGAACCATTTCAGACATAAGACAGCGGGCTGTGATGCGCTGCACCACTTTGCCCTTCACCGTGCTGCCACTGTTTACAAGATATTAAAGTCCAAGTGTACCTTTACAGACAAACAGAGCTGGCATATGTGTCTCTTTGTGTGACAAAAGTGGCAAAAATCTAGTAGGTCCACATGGAAATGAAATCTATAATAATTCATCTATAAACTGATTGAGGAGGATGAAGATAAAATCTAAAAAATGGAGCAGGCATTATTGTGTTTTTGAGACTGCTGCTTTTTATTTTATTATTACATTGAAAACAAAATAATAGCCTACCTGTTTTCTCAGAATGTTATTTCAGATTTTTGTTTAATTTTTGTCCAGTGAAGCAAACTATTACTGTTTCTGGTACATTTTCTAATTCGGAAGAGTAATTATTTCTATTATTAATTAATTTCTAGAGATTTTAAAGTCATTTTTGCACCTGTGAAAGCCTATCTGAAGTTTGTTATTAAACTGTTCATTCTAACCACATGGAGAATGCATGCTTTAAATATGTTAAAATCAAAAGCCTGGTCACAGTCATGACAGTGTTTCAGGACTGTGCCAAGTGTCCTCTTTTTTAGAGACAAATGAGATAAGTGAGAGGATGGAACCAGCTAGGAAGAAGAGGATTCCCCCTGTTTAGGAGCCAAATATTAGCAGGCTGGAACCCCCCCTGGAATATTGGGAAAATCAAAAATTGCTGTACCCCAATTTATATAGTCTAGCACCTGTGTTTTTGTGTACGCCGGCATCTTCTGTGCCTTGTGAAAGAGTGTTTTCAAAGGCTCGTGAGGTGGTGTCAAACGGCTATTTTTGAATAAAAATGTTTTCCCCCTGTTTTGTATATCATTGCCCAAGTTACACAATCATTTTCAGTGCCCTCTTCCTAGTTCCACAAGCATTTCCACTTTCCTCTGCCTGCTTAAGCCCATGCCTTTTGCCTCCAGTGAGAGTAAAACATTATTACTCAACCTGCCATAACATATGATACTACCGTTTGGGGATAATTAACAGACAGAATACATTAAAAAAAATATTTTTATTCTTCACATTTGTACTATTTGATGTAGAGAAATTATTTTTTTTGAACTCATAGTCATTCCCAAGAACCATAGCAGACTTACAACTTTAATGCATCACACATTAAGTGGCTAAGAGCTACAGCTGCCTGTGATTATGTACCTGGCCAGTAGGGGGGTTTGTGTTCACATGAAGCCCCGTGAGCAGAACCCTTTCTTGAACCAATTGGCTGAAATGGTTCAATGTCCCATGGGGCTTCATCTCGCCATCACTATTATAGAGCTTTTCCTCGCCCCCATCTTGGCCTCTCCGACCACATCTCCATCCTGCTGGCGCCAGCATACCGCCCCCTGCTGAGATGTATCAGGCCAACGAAGACCTGACAAAAGGTCTAAATTACGTTATTAATTATCATTTAAATTGAGGTGCTGCATATCTGTGATTCAGGGTGTAAGGCAGAGTGGACCAGAAAATAACTTCTATCGCTGCATTGACTTTCACTCATTATAGGGAGACTCAGGCTCATACCCAGTTTTCATAGTGTGAAAGGCTCCTTTTGTGTTAAAATGTTTTAAAATTACCTGTTGGCTTTGAAAAAGAATACAAAGATGGCCCCACACCTATAAAGAGCAAGAGTTAGCTTTCCTGACACTGCAATAAATTCTTAAGTACAGCTGTAATCACGTCCATACAAAGAGAAGAGTTGTTTGGCATCAGAACAGACAATCTAAAGTGTGTTTTCCATACTGACCTATCATTTGGTTTCCTTTTTTTCCACAGTTGCGCAAGTTGAAGTAATTCAATTTACGTCTTTAGATGAGGAGTTGCCTAAGAAGTACTTCGGCTTTCCATCCAGTAAAACCATCAATGATGCATGAACATCTAACAATGTCACAGGAAGCTCATAGATTGTATTACTCCAACATTACCATTACATTAATCATCAGTAATCATTAGGTATTATGAACTCCAGGCGGGTAAATGTTTCTTTATCTTTTTCTGTTGACCTCAGGCAGCCAGCCCTGTCAGGCTTGCTGGCATATGAGCTACACACTGGGACTATGTCATCCCTTTCCACACCCCATGAATAATCCATGACCGAAGAGGCTCCGGGAGCAGCGCTGGGTGCTCCGTGAGAGGCTTTCACTAAAGCAAGCTGTCAAAACAAAGACAAGAGTGTCTGCATTTACTCAACGGAAGGTAGGAGAAGTTGAACAACAACAACGACCACAACTGTTTTACCCAGCTTTTGCTTCTGAATGAAAAGATGGAGTTAGGGTTGATTATAATGTATACATTAAATAGCACACGTCAACTGGCAATTACAATGTACATGTTTTATGCAAACTATGAACATGTATTAACAGGAAACAGTTTTGCACATTTATTTCTGAAGCAGATGAAGTAGATTAAATTAAGAAGAGTCACACACAGTAAAAGCTGGCAAACTAGCCATTAAAAATAGCATTCTTACATTCTTTTGAAGCATTTAATACATTTATAATCATACAAACCTGCATGGAAAACCCATTTAAATTTAACAAGTTTAATCTGGACCTGTTCTTTACAGTTGCTGCAGAGGAAAGAATAAAACCGTGAAGTGATGCGTCATTCCAGATATGGTCAGATATGTCTTTCTGACAATGAGACTATAATAGCCGGAGTATCTGCCACACCTGCTGCAGAACATTCCTCCAGTGATGACCGTCCCTTCTTTCGTCTGTAGTCTGCAGCTCAGCAGCTCAGCAGCACAGTTCAAGGATCACATACCATCACTGTGTGGCACAACCTGTAAACTTTGTGTTTCTGTCACTACCATTTACCTCCTTTACTTACTCTAACATATTTCCTGGTTGTTTGCAAACTGTGTAATCTCATTTAACACTGTCTGTGTTGATTTGTGAAATAGTTGTTGAGCAGCTATATCTCCTTTAGCACAGGATCATCTTAACCCCATTGTTTATTTAGTTCATAATGACTTTTTCTTTCATCTTTCATCCAGCTTAGCAGACGTCTGGACCAACATGTAGGGAAGGGCCATATGCTCTGATGAGCTCTGGAAACCTCTGGTCACTTTCTCTGGCATCTCATTCAAAATATTTTAAACTGAAGGAACAGTATTTGAAAAATCTGAATGGTTTTGAATTGCTTTCTTTTAAAAGTCTGGCATACGTTAGTGGTAACTAGACAATGAATATTGTCAATGCATTCATTGTTAAAACAAAACGCATGTTTAGAGAACTGTGGAAAACATTATTCACAGGTACAAGTTTTCTAACTTTCTTTTCAACTTTGAATGTATTTTACACAGACTGAAAGTTCAAAATCTGATATTTATTGAAGGCTCACAGGTAGTGTGAGTGAGTCAGTGAAAAGCAAACACTGGATAGATAAAATCCTGTCAGATCAAGCGTAAATATAAAACTCAGCTGCAGAACTAAGTGAAATGGATAAGACAAAAAGAGAAAGAAATCCCCAAAATGAACAAAAATCATGAACTAGAACATTGCACTAAACCAGACGCTGGTCATAGGAGATGTGCAACATTAGACCTAAAATTCAGTATACAATAATACAGTAGTCACAGTCTGTGACACTGAAGAACAGAAACCATACAGATAAAGTTAAAATGAATGCTGAGAAGTCTACAGTGTGTACTCTTGTGTCCCACATTTTTAAATTTTGAACATGTCAGAAATTGCTTGAGGTTTTGCTTAACAGGACTAAAGAACCTGCTTACTTTATTAACAGCACGTTGTCTAGTTTATTCAAACGACAAGCAAAAATAATAACAGCTGTATCAGGTTTGCTAAGCCTCGACGTTGATTAAGAAAAAAATATTATCTTTAATGTGTAATGACAAGTCTAGCTGTTCTGAATTGCTGTGATCTTGACAGTCAGTGTCACTCAATACACTGTCTTAATTATTACTGGATGTTACGCTGAAGAGACCAATGTAAGTACAAATACACCAAGCGAATCAAGTGAGACAATTTCACACTTGAGACAATGATTGCTTTCAACACTAATGACCAACAGACACGACAGTCCCGAAGATGTAATCATCCTAACATTAGAGCTTGTTATAAGGACAAGCTGAAGCCTCGGAAGCACCCGATGTTGGTCACTTCATGGTTGGGCCTCACTTTTATTTTCTTATGAAGAAAGACTTTCAAATATGTAAAAGTGAAAAACACTGTTTTGTCTTAACAATTCAGTATAAATATGCCTAACATCAACTAGTATACTACTTCACATAATTTACTCCCTGCTATACATAAATACTATTCCGTTCAATGAGATTACTCATCATTTGGAAGAATGTGATATTAATATTGAGATTTCAATTATTTACTTGAACGTCTCTTTTTTCAAGTTGTGGACTGATAATACAACATGTATTTAAACAGGATTTGAATGTCTCTAATCTTCACAGGTTCAATAGGTTGGACCCCTTCCAGAAGGTCAGTGTTTTAATCCATTCCCAAACCAGTACTAATATGCGTTTGGCAACATTCAGATCATTTGGATCAACTTAAAAAATTCCGACGGCATCTAATTGTCAAGCATCTGTTAACGATTGTGGATTTTCATTATTCAATCCACTTTGCACAATTGAACTGTCATTCTAATGTTTCTCTATGGAGCGAGATGGCGAGAATGTCCTAGTCTGCTTGTTTCTGGGAAACTGGTGTAGTGCTATTGGTCCGTTTGCGTTTGGGGGGCGCGGCTAAGCCGAACTGAGTGACAAATCAATTTCCAAGTACCACTAGCAACAAAACACCCCCTCAAGCACGATGTTGCCACTATTATACTTGACAGTGAATGCAGTGCTTCTAATTTGGAAGGCATTACCTTGACTCCCTTAAGCCTGCCGCACACCGGAGCTATCTGCTGAGCAAAAAGTCATTTGAGGCCGTTTACTCAGCAGATAGCTCGCTGTGTGCGGATAATTTTCAGTGAGTTTTCTGCCTCACGAGAGGTTGAGGTGAAAATCAAACAGATTTCATATTTTTCGCCTCGCGAGGTGAAAAACTCACTTTGTGCTGAGGGCAAATATTCAAGTGACCAATCAAAACGCGGTCCCCGCTCACATGATTCCAAGATGGCAGACCCCTATTTTCACATCAAAACAATGAATGAAGCGCAGACAGAGATGGATTCGGAGGAAATGCTGCTTCTCATTTTGTTAATGAGGCGTCGACGCCACCACCGACTGAAAGTTAGGAAAATATAGGTTACGGTCAAGTACCCATGAGTTTATCTTCTAAAATGTAATCTTCTCTGTGGGGTGCCATTTTGGAATCATGTGAGCGGAGACCGCGTTTTGATTGGTCACTTGAATATTTGCCCTCAGCACACAGTGAGTTTTTCGCTTTGCGAGGCGAAAAATATCAAACCTATTTGATTTTCACCTCAACACCTCGTGAGGCAGAAAACTCACCAAAAATTTGCCGCACACAGAGAGCTATCTGCTGATCAAACGGCCTCGAATGACTTTTTGCTCAGCAGATAGCTCTCGTGTGCGGCAGGCTTTAGACATACAGTATGTCTTGTGATTCTGGTCAAAAAACTCAATCATTGTCTTATCTGATGCTAAAACCCATAAGGCATTTAGCTTGTCAATGTAGGAAGCTAATGTGTAGATTTTGGAGGAGGACCTTGGTCTGCATCCTTTGAATCCAAGGTGATGTAAAACTGGTTTCACTCTTCTGTCCCTTCATCTTCATCCTCATATAATGATAGGTTGGGTCACTTGATTAAAACTTGGACAAAGTTGGGTATTCCAACTTTCATCAAACAATCTAAAAAACACATAGACACTAGTTATCAAATGGATGGGTATGGTAGTGGGAGTTTGATACTGAGGGTCTGTTTTTCTGCCATAGGTAATAATAGGGCGTTGTTCATATTGGACAGAATTCCAAGAAAGGAAGACTTCTCCAACCTCAACTCAATTTGACAGCTAAACATTTGAAACTTAGACACAGTTGGATGTTCAAACAGGACAATGATACCAGCAAAACATCTCCAAAACTGGTGTTGGAAAGAAAAAATAAATAAAAAAACATGCTAACATGAAGCTTTTGGAATGGCCTCAAACCTCTGTCCCATTCAAAATTACTAAATCATGCCATAAAACCAGATCCATGTCAGGAAATCATGTACTTTAATTAACTAAATTCTGCCAATACTACAGATAAAAGTGGTCAAATCGCCAGCTGGAAACATACAAGAAACTTGTTGTTGACTACAAAAAGTGCTCAGCAGAATTCCAACTTACTCAAAAATATTTAACTAAATGAAATAATGGAGGCTTATGTACATATCAGTGGTGAGTGTATTAACTGTAGCCTACGTTAAAAATATTTGTACAAAATTATTGTTTGGATTTACACTTTGTAGGGAAATTTTGAGAACAAGGAGAACGCACTAAGGCAGCTGTTTAAGATATAATGCCTCAAAGGAGAATAAACCAGAAAATAAACCAGTCAGGTTATAGGTTGACAGCTTCCAACCACTACTTACAGTAGTGAACTTTTAAAAAGTGGCGGTGTCCTTCAATAAAATTAACATACTTGGTTTTATCCTTTCCCTCCACTGTGACCTCTGTCTGGTTTCTCCATTTGGGGCAACTGGTGACTTTGTCAAGAAAATGTTAATGAGGATGGTTTTTGCTAGAGTCTTGCCTCAGGTTCCCCCGAGTCTTCACATTATTTGTTCAGGATAACGTGGGATTTTTATAAGTTCTGGTTTCTGTGCAACTATGGTCCCTCTGTGACAGGAGTGGAGATGCAGAAATACCTTACAGAGTAATGAGCTATTTAAGGACATTAATTAATGTTGAAATGAATAGTTCATTTCTAACAGAAGAGCACCGCTTTACCATACAGTGACCTTCCTGTACATAGTGTGACTTTTAACGTGTTACTACATCGACAGCAGGGCTTATTTTGAATTTTAAAACAATCTGTTTATACAATTAACATTTAAAAAATAATACAGGAGGACTAGATGAGATCAATTACTTGAATATTCCATTTGACTGTTCATTTGACATGATAACTCATGATTCACTTTTAAAGAAATAATTGCCTAAATTATTTTGGGTCCATTAGATATTTGGTGCAACTAACAGCACACAAACTGAGTGAGTAATTAGCAGATGAAAAAGACCAAAAAAAGATCAACTGCATTTTAATTACGCACACCAGAAATACAGACTATCTGTGGGCTTATTACTGCTCTAGGATATCACATTTTCAGTCTGCACTCAAACTTTTAATCTTAATACTAAACCGCTGGAGACAGAAATCTTTGGCTATGAAGAGAAAAGCAAGAGCAGAAAACATTAAAAAAAGCAATTCACTACAAGTTTCCATGGTTAAGCCTGTTTGCTTTTAAGCAAACTCTTTGGTCCTCAGTATAACCTTTACCTCAGAATTCAGAGTGAGGGTTTACCCAGAGTTATCCAAATAGTCCCTCTGGTAAAAAGTTAAGGATTTCAGGACTACAGGTTTAATCCAGTCGGTTGCAATGGGAAGTCTGCAACTCAACTTCTAACTTCCCTGACTGCAGTCTGGAATATTATCATGAATCTGCCAGGTGTCAGTCTCTGAATCAGTGTTACTGGTGTGCCAGGAAGTGAGGGATTGGTGAGTGTAAATTTTAATGTTAAATAAATTTAAAAAAATCTACACATTAAAGTACCAACCTTTGAGAATACATTTTGTGATTTATTTTTTAAAGTTTTATGATCAGTTGTCTGTGTAATGTGAAAGTATCATGGTATTCACACAAAACGTTTAAACAAAAAAACATCTAACATGATATAAATGCTTTCATTTAAAACACAAAAGCCACAATTATTCCAAATACTACAGCAATATGAATGAACAATGAATATGAAATATAATATTGTTAAATAAATTTTAAAAAATTAAGAATGTTATGATAGACTTAAACAGAATATAGAGTAAACAGTCTGTGATTTCAGCAATTTTCAACTCAACGTCCTTACCACATAGATCATCTCTTTTGTTGTTCTGCTCTTTACAGAGTAACAGTCTGTAGTGTTGCCAGCTTGTAGTCAAGTGCTTAACAGACATGCCACTAGTAGCTTGCCAACCAGTTCTAAAGCAGAGTTAGTTTGATGAGAGCCATTGTTGGTGCTTCTTTAGTTTCTGCAGGTTTTCAGAATCCTCCTTTTTATTACCTGGGGGCAAAAGTGTCACAGGGTTCTTTCAGCCAACTGACCGGCAGAGCCCAGAAACAAGTAAGTTAAGGGTTGGACAAGGCTTACACTCGTACTTTCAGTGACACTTGGACTTAAATGGACTTATATTCACAGGGCCTATTTCACATAAAATATTAGCTTTTTTTTTTTTTTTTTTAATCTTGGCATGGCATGCCAAGCTGGTTCATTTTCTCCGCCTGCAGTCAGTTCCTTGGCAGAAATGCAGCTCTTTACTAGCCAGTTGTAGTTTTGAAACAGTGCTACCTCAACAAGAGTGATGGGTTGGGCTGTTCAGTTTCTAAAGCTTGACTGTTTGTTTTTGTCACACCTGGGAATATTTTCAAATAGCCAAATGTGTATTTCTTGTGAAAACCAGCTAAATAAGTAGCAGCCTTCTTTCAGAAACTGATCGGCAGTGCACAGGACCACTTGGAACTATGTGGCTTTGAAACACACAGTAGAGCTCATTATGACTCATTCACACAGATGGCAGTGTTATTGCACCAAGCTAACATGAGCCAGTGTTGAGAATTTGAACGTTTTTCCTAGACTACTTCATATTAGTGCCCTGGAGGAAATTAAATGCAGAACAATAAAGCTCAGCTTAGCGACTGTGCATCTGTAATCTTAATATGATGGGGGGAAATGATGGAGTGGGTGATATATTAGTTTAAAAGCCTGGGGAAGTCAGGTTTTATGAAAATGCTGAGCAGTTTTATTTCAGGTTTAAATATAACCAGAAAAAAAAAAATCACACTGGGAGATTCAAGAGACTGAGGGACAAACACATAAAATAAACTGATTTGTTCTTGTGTGCTCTTTCCTGTACAGATTGTTTACCCTCAAATAATATTATGTGCCGAACTGGTGGAATGGTGGTCTTCTATAATCCCATGAGATTGGCTTTAACCACAGGTCAATCTGGAGGGCCATAAAATCTAATCCAAGGTCACTTTTTTCCACATGTGTCTGTTCAAACTCATCGTGTTGCATAATGTTCCCATTTAAGAAATCACAAGGTCACAAGTTAAATTGTAGCTTTATGAAGGTACATACAGAACCATGAAAAAAATTATTCCGCCCTTAAAGATCCAACTAAGCTGACATTGAATGAAAAAGCAATTTGTCCCTACACCTAAAAACTGGCTGTATCAACTTAGTGACAACAAGTGCCATCAACCATTTGTGATTAGTGGCAATGAGTCTTTTACAATGATTTTTGAGACACTCTTCTTTGCAGACTTTTTTTTAAATTCAGACATATTAGAGGGTTTTCAAGCATTACTGACCTTTTTAAGGCCATGGCACAGGAACCACACTTTGGCAAGGCTACAGGATCCACACTTTGGCAAGGCTACTCCAGAACCAGTTTTCTTGGGCATTGGGAGTTGGATTTAATAATAATGGCTTACATTTATTTAGCGCTTTTTCGAGAGACTCAAAGTGCTTTATTCACCATTATTCATTCACTCTCACATTCACACACTGGTGGAAACAAGCTATGATTATAGCCACAGCTGCCCTGGGGCGGACTGACAGAATCGAGGCTGCCATATTGCGCCATCGGCCCCTCTGGCCAACACCAGTAGGCGGGTAGGTGAAGTGTCTTGCCCAAGGACACAACAACATGTAGCAGCCGGAAGCTGGAATCGAACCCACGATTTCTAGGTTGCAGGCCGACAACTCAACCAATGTACTACAGTCGCCCTATAATTTATGATTTGTTGTTATGCTCTGGCTCACTAATCTCCTGCATGACCCAAGTGTGCTTGAACCAGGTGCAGTCACACCAGCCCTGTCTGCTTTAATCGAACTCTCGTTCGTTTGACCAGAAAGTCCGGTTTGATTGGAAAGGTGTGAATTTACATTTGAACTCTGATGCGGACCAAAAAAGTAAAATCTGGTCTGTCTAAAAACCTAGGTCTTGCTTTGACTGAAATGAACCCTGGGGTGGTTCAATTGCATATGTGAATGCCAAGTGGACCGGGACTGCTCCAAAAGCAGGAAACAGACTATAGTGCAGGGCATTCCGGGTAAATACAACCAAAACAACGGTGCAACACCAACTCCACACAGATGGCCAGACTTTCTCTTTTAGGATTTTTTATTATGGAGCAGAATTAATCATTCCATCCATACATACAATTAGTTCAGGTCCTGAAGCAGCAAAGCAGCTCCTGAGCTTCCCAGTACTGCTTCTGTGTTTGACTGTCAATATATTGTTTTTTTCTGAAATGCTGTGTTAGTTCACTGCAATATGTAATGTCATCCACAGCTCCCAAGACACTTTTGTCCCATCAATCTACAAAATAAATGTTCCCCAAAGGCTTAGGGATTTTTTGTGTCAATTGTGTGATGGGATTTTGCTTTTGTTTTGTTCAGAAGGGTTTTCTGCTTTAGAAGTCTTTCATTGATGCTATTTTAGCCTGATCAATTTCCTGTTGCTGAGTCGTGAACGCAGACCTTAACTAAGGCAAGTGAGGCAAGCAGTGCTTCAGAGGCTACTCCTGGTTCTGTTGTGGCTTTCTGGATGAACCGTTGATGCACTATTTAATGGCTTTAAAGCCCAAACCCTAAGAAAGGGCTTAGATTGGAAGATGTCAATGACTTTATTTCTCATCTGTCCTCAAATTTTTTCAGATCGAGGCATCTAAAGAAACTTTACAGAGAAGTCTAGTACTCAACTTTTCAAAAGAACAAAACAAAAAACAAATAAGTAAATCATATTTATTTTAAAACTAAAGAAGGAGGCAGTTACTCTTGCAATGGATTGTATTATTAAAATGTTAAAATTAAATATTAAAACTAAAAGAGAAGACATCTGTAAAGGGGTATGTATTTTTTCACTGTACCTTAATTAACACATTTTTTTAGTGTGGAGATGTCATTTTAGGACAAAGCTGATGAATAGGAAGCAAATGTATCAAAAGAATTTCTGTTTGCAGGTTAAGCATGGCTAAAGTTGACTTACCAAGTATTGTAAATAAAAACTTTTAAACAAGCATTGAATGAATACACAGGCCAAAAGGTGAAGGGGTTATCTGCTAAAATAATTAACTAAATGCAGAAAAGTGTTGGCACAGGATGTGACCCACGGGTCAGAAAGGAACGGTCACGATTAAATGGACAAAACTGTTAAGAACAGGATATGAGTTAGACAATGGGTCACGATTCTCTGAAAAAAACAGGAAACATCTGTTGGTTTGGTCGTGCAAAATAGGCTGTTGAGAGAAGGAAAGTTTTCTGCTTAGCAACCAAAAGGAATATATTAACAGGGGCTTCACCTATTAGGGACGAACTACAGGGACACTTTGCATCTATATGAATATGTATTATTAAGCTGATTGGATCCTGTAAGATAGGCTATATCTCAGAATGTTTTGTAATAACTTTGTAAAGAAATAAAAGGCATTTATGAGGAAGAGTTCTTTGAAGATGATTTTGGTAAGGATCTCTTCCCATGCATGCTCAAAAATATATATTGTGTGAATGTGCAATTCTTTTTTATACTCTGCCACAGGATAAACAAACTGGGAGAGAGGAGTTAGCAGACAGCAGGCTGGTCAAGGACTGGTAGCATAGCAGCGCGAGGCGCAGGCTTTCACTTAAAAATCTCCTCTCATCACAAGGAAAAGCCTTCCTTCTGCTTTTTTTTTCCAAAAAAGGCCAAAGTGGACAATGTAATCATGTCGATAATGTGATTGATTGCTCATTCATCTATAGATTCCAGCCTACAGTTTCAGAATAGGGATACTTTTAATGTACAACTTGTTATAATGTCCATAGTGAAAGACAACCTTTAGATTTAATTAATTCCTTTCAGTGTGTTCAATAAAACCAGACCATAAGGGATCATGACGTGCAAAACGTACCTCTTTCTATCATATATATTTTCAACTCGTTTCAGCCATTAAATCTGCCCATTTTACTTAAAGATTTGTATAATAAAAATGCTAATAGGACTACATCGCATTACCCTCTGCTTTCATTAAGCTTGCTCCCTACTAGGATGGTACTCCAGGACGGTGCCCCAGGGCTTCCCTCTTATCTAATATCTACATGCTCCCACTAACCCAGATTATAACACCCAATAAGATTAGCTACTATAACTATGGAGATGATACTCAGCTACATTACGATGTCACCAGGTGACTTTGAACCCATCCAAACCCTTAGTAAATGCATCAAGCAAATCAATGGATGGATGTGCCATAACTTACTCCAGCTGAACAGAAACAAAACAGAAGTAATTACTTTTGGACCTAAAGAGGAACGATCAATAGTCAGCACACAGCTCCAGTTAATACAGCTAGAAAATGTTGATCAGACCCAAAATATGGGTGTAGTTATGGACTCAGACCTGAACCTCCAGGGTCACATAAAGACAATAACAAGGTCAGCCTTCTATCACCTGAAGAACATTTCTAGGATTAAAGGACTAATGTTGCAACAGGACCTCGAAAAACTCATCCATGCATTTATCTTTAGTCTGATTGAATACTGCAACAGCGTCTTCACAGGTCAGCCTAAAAAGTCAATTAGACAGCTGCAGCTGATCCAGAACGCTGCTGCTCACGTCCTCACAAGAACCAGAAAAGTAGAGCACATCACCGCGGTTCTTAAGTCCTTACACTGGCTCCCTGTAGCTCAGAGAATAGACTTCAAAATACTTTTACTAGTTTAAAAATCATTGAATGGCTTAGCACCAAAGTATGTTGAAGATCTACTGTCCCTATACCAACCCACCAGAACACTCAGGTCCTCTAATTCCAGTCTACTCAACATCCCTAGAATTAGAACCAAACATGGAGAAGCAGCTTTCAGTTTCTATGCGCCTCTAATCTGGAACAAACTTCCAGACAACTGCAAAGCTGCTGAAACACTGAGTTCTTTTAAATCACAATTAAAAACGGATCTGTTTAGAGTTGCCTTTGAGTAATGTTTTGATGTATCATGTATTTTGTGTATGCTTCTTGCTTTATTGCTGTTTTAACTTTACATGCTTTGTATTGCCTTGATGTATCTGTGTATGCCTCTTGCTTTACTGCTGTTTTACTTTATATGCTTTGTCTGTGTTTTACTGATATATTTATTTTACCCCTTAATTCATGTAAAGCACCGTGAATTACCTTGTTGTTGAAAGTGTGCTATACAAATAATATTGCCTTGCCTTACTGAATGGCCTGGTTGTTTTTCTGATTTTCAGTCTTCAAGCCATCACACACCTAAAAGTAAACATTCCAGTGACAAGTACACAGAGTGTTTTGCAGGAGTGGTCATCATTTACTAGGACTAAGGGCATAGCAGGAAGTCTCATATCTGGTAAAGAGTCAGCAGCAAAGCTGTTCAAGAAAAGTGTTTGGAACCAATAATTGGAAGGTGAGTGGATGATCTCTCTAATGCCATCTATTATGGTTGAGCAAATCAGTGAGTTGTTCTGTGAAGGCCTCAAAGGTTTATTTAAAAATGTTGGTGAACAAACAGCATCATGAGGACTAAGGATCACAGCAGAAAGGTAAGGAATAAGGTAGTGGAGAAGTCCAAAGCAGGGTTAGGTTATAGACATTCCAAGATAAAAAAAAAAACATGACAACTATCAGTTGTGCATTTCAAATCTGGCCCTTAAGGAAGAGTGGCAGGATTAAACCGGGCTGAAAGAAAGTACTGTTTACAATTTGACACAAGCCATAGAGAATGGAGCAAACCTGTAGTAGAGGGTGAACATGTGGCCTCAAACTGCATCCAGTATCTCCAACGTGTCATATGGCAGCATCATAGTGTGGCAATGTTTTTCGTCAGCAGTGACTGACTGAGCTAAAAGAAATCCAGGAAGAAAACCTTTGAGCGGCTCCAAAATACTTGAGCACAGTTTCACCTTCTGCCAGGAAAACATTAAAGACACAGGTAAAGTCCAGCCCTACATCTAATGGGGAGCCTAAGTCTCATCCACTTCCTGTTGGCCCATGGGTCCCCTGGCCGAAAAAAAAATATTAATGGAAGTCAATGGAGTGTAAAAAAAAGTTATTTTCTGGTCAGCTTTGTCTTATGTCCTGAATCACAAATATGATGTACCTCTATTTAAATGACAACTGATGATGTGCGTTTTGACTGTGTTTGTCAAGTGATTTGGGATTTATTTGATTGTAAACTTTGCAATTAAAATGCCTACAAATCAGAAGTCACATATATGACGTCACGGGGCTAACGCTAACTAGCACTTAAGATACTCACCGAGACTTTGTGGAGGTGCATGCTGGCTCTCACTCAACTGACTATTTCTCCCCCAGCATAGCTGCCACTTTCCACATTTATGGTGGTTTTCACCACGTTTAATGCTCTTTCCTTCGTCCTGGAGGAAGGAGGCGAAGCCGGCTAATCTCACGGCCAGTTTTCGCCTTCTTCTTCTTCAGTTGTAGTCCACTAAGTGTTTTTACACAAAACCTAAAGTAACTTTTGCCACCGGTCGAAAATTAGAGTTTTTTATGCATCAGAATGTGTCTTTAAAATTCACGGACATCATATGTTCAATCTATAGCGCATTTCAAAAAGGATCAGAAAATAACTTTTATCGCTCCACTGATTCATTCATTCCATTCCATTCATTTTTTTATGGCAGTAGGGGACCCATGGACTGGTAGTAGCAGGGCTTGAGTTAGGCTTCCCATTGAGATTCTAAGACAAGACTTCCCATTTCTTGTCCACATACACTCAAATCAAATGTACTATTTAGCAAACATAGAGACATCTAGATGAGCAAACCTGGTAGAAACACACCCAAAATACTTGTAAATGTAACTGATGAGAAAAGTGATTCTACAAAGCACTGGCTGGGGTGGTTTTAATAAAAGTACTTGGTGCACTGCAGATTTTTATTGGTAAAGATTATTGAAATCCATGTATCATTTTCCATCTATCACTCAAAAAATATATATTCTGGAGTACCTTTGTGCAACTCCAGATAAATTTACTTTTGTGTATACAAGCAAAAGAAAGCTTTTATGTTCAGAGCTGTCTTTATTCTTTACTTTTCTCAGCGGCTGAGGCAAAACTTTTGGAGGCAGGTCATTTTTTACAAATCAAACAATCATATCTTCAGCCAGAGGATATGAGTCCACAGCTCTGAATTAAATTAATAACGTGCATATTTTTGAGTCCATATCTATATTTAACACTTAGGAATAACACAGACACTTAGCAGCAATGTGTGCCTCCCAGTCCACACGAGGGCCCAACAGCTCATGTTCAGACCAAGGTAACCCACTCATAAAACAGCAGTGTTCATAAACACTTCATTGAGCTCTTCATCATTTTCAGCCATTTATTGCTGCCTTACTTTAAATTATATGCTCTCTCTCTTAATAAATGGGCACTGAACTTTAACAAATGTATCTACTTGGCAGATGAAAGGGAGTCACAACATAACAAATCACATTGCCACCCACAAAGCACAGGAGCACAAATATGGGAAAAAAGCCTGAACATTTTAGAATGAGACACACAGACATGCTCCTGAAAAAAGCAATAGGGTGTCCCTAGGGAGAGAGCCAAAATGGCTGTTATGGCTCTTATTCAATAGATGACTCAGTTCTTCTGAAAACATGAGCTTTTTGTTGGCCAACAACGGTAATGATAGCTCTATTCTACTGCTGAATAGTGTGGTACTTCATTGTTGTACACGTGCTTTGGGTAAAGCGAGGTGTGGAGCAGTGGGAGTGTAGTCTAATCTGGGCACTGTTGAATATTCAGATGAATTAAATTGTTTTTGATGAAGTCTATATTCCAGTCTATCTCATGTTGAAAACTAAAAGCAACAACAGGCTTTTCCATACATAACTGTATGGAGAAGGAAGGAAGGAAGGAAGGAAGGAAGGAAGGAAGGAAGGAAGGAAGGAAGGAAGGAAGGAAGGAAGGAAGGAAGGAAGGAAGGAAGGAAGGAAGGAAGGAAGGAAGGAAGGAAGGAAGGACAAATTAAAGGGTTAACAGAAAGGAGAGGAAGGATGACAGGACACAAAGAATGAAGGAAGTAAAGGCCCTTGATTTATTGATCAGGAGCAGGTGAGAATACCTCCGCAGAAGTTTTCCAGTTGAATTTATGTTGATTTGACAATACACGGAAACTATTACAATTGTTTTGTCAAAGTTCAGATCTCACCCTGACAGAAATGCTTTGGTGGGAGTTTTCCTAGCAGTAGAGAAACTAATTTCTGTAAACCTCACTGAGAGGAGTGAAACAGAATCCCTCCACGATACTGAAAGATACACAGTTATTGGGACTAAAAGAGGTTCTACAAGTTGTTTTATCATATACAGCTTTGTAAGTTGTTTTCATATCAGGTTTGATTTAAATTATTATTCAAAAGGATAAGCTTTTTATCCTGATATGTAAAACTCAATTATAAAAGGGTGTGGCAAATGAAACTGATCTCAGCTTTCCTTTTGTGTTTGAATACATGTTATTTGCTTGTATTGCTAACTTGCTAGTAATTAGCCTGGTGACTGAGCACAGCAAATAGATCCCACTAGTTTTCTGGCATGCAGCTGAAAACATCTTTAACTTTTATTTGCAGATCGTAACCTTCAGCAATAAGAATAACTGATTAGCGACTGTTCTAAAGTTGTGTGCATATTTAGTGTAAATTACTGTATTTTCCTACAGGTATGTTCAATAATGCATGATAAAGATTTGTGAACTGGTTTAACAAACCTACAAATAGTATGAGCATGGGTCTCAGCAACGTCGACTTTGGTGTGCTTTGCAGACACTGATAAATATTTAGACATTTAGGTAGTCCTTAACTTTCCCAAACCCATAAAGAGGATAAGATAGGTTGAAAAGAATCTATCCATATATTATAATCATGTATCTACAGTTCATATTAAACATTAAACCTGTTCTGAATCAGCTTTGCATATACACAAGGCTGAAATCTTCACATTTGGAAAAATGTGACACATTTTCTCAAACAAAGATATTACATTTGTTTGAAAATATAACAGGATTTGGTTTATTAATTGACAAATGTTTGTTGATGTAGTGGGTATAATTTTCATTTTGACAAACTGTAGCGGTATCATAGGCCCCTTTTACATTAGAAAATCTGATTTTAAAAGTAACAAGAACAGAGGAAAATCTAGCATGATGAAATGTTTTTTTCATGTAATATAATGAAATATAGTTCAAAAATCTTTCAAATATACATGCATACTGATCATGATTATTCTATGTGAACACAAGAAAATAGGTGTTGCTTCAGTAGGATTATAGTGGCCTCCTTTTTGTTGGAACTGTCATCTCATTCAAAGTCAAATGAAACTTTTATATGTTGTTCTTTTCTCACTAAAGTTTCTGACGCAACTGTCCTCTTAAAGATTCCTGGAAGACAAGATAACAACTGTTACTTTTTATCTGTAGATCTCCCAGAAGCTCAGTTAGATTTTCATACTTCAGAGCTGAAACACATCAGTACTTCACTAGGTTATAGTGGAATGCATCACATATGAATGGGGGAAAAAAATTACACTAAATTCCTGGCAACACCTATCGTCTTTCGGATTTCGATTTACCTCTTGACAATGCTACGACGCATAAGCAAAAAGCCAATACAACAGTACAAAGCAAATATGCTATCATTCAGAAATACAAATATGTCAACTAAAGTCAACACAACCCATGAATAGTTTTTGAGAAATTTTACCAATAGATTTAATAAGCATTAAGAAATACTTATGGGAAGAATTAAAACTGTCAATGAAATTAGAAATGGGGCTAGGTGAACATAAGCTACTCTGCTTCAGCCTACTTCTTTTGAGCTTTGTTGTTCTTGTAATGTGGTGAATTCTGTAAGAATATAATGACTGTAACTGCTCAAATAAAATGTTCAATTCAAACTAGATATGGCATACAATTATATCATATGGAAAGATCAGTTCTATTACGTTAATAACCACAATAAAAAGCATTGCTAAATCAATTACACCTAAAAGTAATTGTTTTAGTATTTTGTGGCATTTTTGATTGGTTTAAATGTGTCACTACAGTAGCAACTCACAGCACAGCAAGCTTATAAATTATTTATCTTACTTTGTCAAAGACACTGTTCACTGCTTCAAAGAAAAATAGAGGGCACAGTAGGCTTTTGTTGACTTGATAGCGATTTTGGCTCTTTTCTGGGCAATTGATGCTTTACATTTTTAAATTATTATTATTAATTAATCGGAAATTATCTCTAAAAATCCTTACTAGTATAAAAGAGATAATGCTGAAGATATTTGTTTGTTGTGGTAATAAAAGAGCATAGCTCCATCTACTAGTCCATCTGCATTACAACCTTCACCAGTGGTCAGAGAAATGGGTGCTACTACTTTCGTTGTTGTTGTTGTCGTCGTCTAGGATGAAGTAGGGCCACTGCTTCTTCACATTGAACTGAGTTAAACTGGTTTCTTTTTTTTTCTTTCTTTTTTTTAAACGTGTCCTGTTTGGCAGTGTGGAGCTCAGAATTGGTGTCTGAGTACCAAGTAGAAGCCCAACAGATTTACTTTCACAAGCGGAGCAGTACACCTTTTGCTATAGTACTCCACTTGATTTATGTGTGAAAAATCTTTATTATGAATTGTTGGGGTCTTTATTTCCTGATGTTATGGACACGGAGACGGAAAATTAAGGAGAAGAAAGAAGGAAGATGAAGAAGAGAGGTAGGAAACAAAATGTCATGAGAGAGGGTGAGTTGAAAATACAAGAGAGGAAGGGGAACAAAGAAAACACAGGAAAACATTGAAGTCTGCCTCCATACCCACAGGACGGCAGAGAGAGGGGGAAAAACAAAACACGAAAAAGGAACATCGACAAAACCAACCAAACATTGTGAACTTAGGAATTACACCACCACATCACAAAAAAATAGATATAAAAATACAACAACAATGTCACAGAAAAACCCATGGTACCGATTAATCAAGCTCTAGTAATGATAACCTCAGCCTAAGAATATATCCTTAAACACCAGAGACCCCACATCTATGTGTGTGTGTTAGCATGCTGGTGCATATAAGGTTTCTCCATACGAGTGTTCGATAGTTGGTGTGAGAAGACATCAATCCGTCCCCCAAGAATCGATGCAGACATGAAGGAGATCGGAGCAAAGACGTCCAAAGGACCGCCAGAGCCCCAGGCGGACCCGGGCGGACCCGACCGCATCCCCCAAGAGAGGAGAAAAGGAGAACCCCAGGGGAACATCCAGCGGCCACTATGCAGGGGCCCGGGGGGCAGCAGTGACGAGCCCACGGGCTCCGCCGGCAACGGACCGGTCAACGGACCGGGGGAGCCGGGGCCCAGGGGCACCCCACCCCCCAGCAGGGACCCGACAAGGGACCGGCCGACGAGGGGCCCCCGGCACTGCAGGGGCCGCGGCCGGCCGCCACGCAACGCCTCCGCCCTAGGCCAATCCCCACCGCCAACATCCCAGCGCCCCACCAATAGCCGCAGGGGACGGACAGCATCCCCAGGCCGGGCTCAGTCAGCATCTGGACGCCAAGTTGTACCAGCTCACGGGTCCTGATCCCGCGCAACGCAGGGTGCCGAGACCAGGATAGGTCCAACCCGCCAATGAACCGGCCACGCATGGTGCGCACAGAACAGGTGATCAAACGAGCAGAGACGTCGGATCCGCATCCCGCCGAGCCACCGAGCAGGCACCACCCAACAATCCCAAACCTGGCACCTCTAAAAGAGGTCCCCCAACCAACCAAAGGAAGATATCGGCCCAGCGCATCGGCCGACCGACACACCGGCCCCCCCACCCCGGCCAGGCACGCACCAGGTCCGAACCGGATTGACCACCGGCGCACCGGCAGGCATGGGCCCCCGTCACCGGCGGGGAGTGACGGAGGGGAAATAGGCCCTCCATTAAGTGTAAGGCCTGAGGTGCGCCAGGCGAGGGGGCAGACCAAGATCCAACCTGATAGGTAGACAAAGACATACAGACACAGTCATACGTTCCCTCCCTCTTAAACACATACATTCTCACTGACTCACCAAGACACCCAAAAAAATGACGCTGTACTCTCACTCACACACCCCATGCACACTTTATGCTCCCAGGTCCAGGTACTGATGCCCCAGTAGAGCCACCAGCCCCCGGACCCGGGAGGTGGACCCCCTACCTTCTAGGATGGAGACAAGCAGACCGCCAAGGGCCCCACAGTGGCAAACCAGCCCGACAGCCCAGGACCCCGACCAGACCGCCTGTCCTCCTCCGGACCCCAACCCCTGATGGCCCGTAGCGAACAGGGGTGGGAAAAGACCCCTAGCCTCCATCCTCCCGCTCGAGTATGGTGTTGATGCGTGTTGTTATAATGTGCATTTAAAACAGAGGGGTGGGATGTGGGGGAGGCAGCCACACATCCCCCAACCCCCACCCCGAGCCCTCAGTGTCTATATGTGCTTTAACAGTGGGCACCAGGCACCAGAGGTGAAGCTGATTG
The DNA here is from genome assembly GCA_963556495.2 of Valencia hispanica. Taxonomy (NCBI): domain Eukaryota; kingdom Metazoa; phylum Chordata; class Actinopteri; order Cyprinodontiformes; family Valenciidae; genus Valencia; species Valencia hispanica. The sequence goes on along the minus strand of OY747718.1, from coordinate 20,510,275 downwards.
TACAGCTCCCCCTCTGGATGCCGAAAAGTGTGCCCACCCCAAAGTCCCTACATATGTGTCATGTGAAAATGTTATAAGTGGGAGTGTCTAAGTTGTATATTAAAATTGGGACCCAGGACACCACGGGACAGCGAGGAGGGAAGCCCCTCCTCGCACCCCAGTGATGTGCCCATGCCCCAAGACCCTATATGAGTGGTAAAGTGATGGAGCGGGTGGACAGAGGTGTCCAGGGATGGGGAGGGAAGGACTGGGAGACAAAATGTCTTCCCAGGGAGCCAGCTCCCCCACTGACCCCAATAGGCACCGCTGTTCACCGGGATCCACCAGGGGAGGGAGGCCATGGCACGTCCAACCCGGGGCCCACGGCCACACCACCACAAAGCCCCACGGACCCCAAGGCAGTCCCCCCAGCCCCATCCCAGAACGGGAACTAAACCCACCCTGACATTCGCTCTACTCTCAAAACACAAAAGACACTAGACACCCAGGTTGAGTTCGACCACCCCCCCCTCCCCCCTCCCGCACACCCCTCCCCCCCGTCCAAGTGCCCTCGTAGGGGGAGAGCACCTGTTGCCACACAGCAGCGGCCTCCCCGCCAGCAAAGGAGGCCCCCAGCGCCACCCGCACACCGGAGGCCCCCGTAGCCCGAACCACGTTGACGTACCCGCCCAGACCAGGAGCAAACCGATGAGCCGGGCGGCCGACCCACCAGGCCGACATCCACCAGCCTCATTCTTTGTGGAGCGACCACTGTTGCTCAATGGCCCACCAGGAGACCAAACCCAGCGCCCCACCCACCTGCCCTGCACGCCCACCACCCGGCCAGTCCACCCGCAAGTCCTACCGATCCCGGCCAAATGCCCAACCCCAGCGCCCCACACAAAGACCAAGACCCAGGAGCCAAGTCCAGTGCAAAAAAGGACTGATCCGGCCCAGAAACGCCACCCAGCCGCCGCGACCAGCAGCCAGGCACCCCAACCAGCAAACAAGGCGAGACGCCATACAGGGACTGGCGATGACAATCGGCCCAGAGAAAAAAAAGAGAGGCGGCTGCACATGCCGGCCACCGGCCGGCCACGACCCCCACAGCCAACAGAGACCCCACGCCGGCCGACCCCCAGCCAGGACCACAGCTAGGGGGCGCGGCGCCGCCGAGCCCCGAATCCCCAGGCCCACCCCAGACCCTCCCCAGGCGCAGCACGGCCACCAGGCCAGTAACCCATGTCCGCCAGTGCAACCCCCCCAAGGCACCGCATGCAGCCATCAGGAGTCACCACCCAAAGCCAAACCCCAGGCCGGCCACGACGTCCAGCGCCCCATCCGCCCAGTGATCCCACCCCTCGGGGTCCCCCCCAGACGCCTTCAACCCTAAAACCCCCACATCAGCAACAGTGTCCCAAACGACAAAACCAAGTGCCCCCCACCCCCACTAGGTGATGGAGCCGATCAAAGGAGCCCAGAGAGATTAATCAGATATGGAGCCAGAGGCCGTCTCAAGACCAATGTGGTCCAACAAGAGATTTCTATACTGATTAATATTAAGAGCTTTTTTATTTTTCCAGTTCAAGAGGATAGTTTTCTTAGCGATGCATAAGGCAATGTGAACCATTAGAACTGACTTTGTGTCCATGGTGACATCATTTAAATTTCCTAACAGGCAAATTGAGGGAGATGGTGGGATGTTACATTTCAGACACTTTGATAAGTCCTCACATATCTGGCACCAAAATTTCTTAACAGGTGGACAGAACCAAAGCGCATGAACATAAGTATCTGGTATATTGCTTGTGCATTGTAAGCAGGTATTAGACGATGTAAAACCCATCCTAAACATTCGTTGACCTGTATAGTTTACTCTATGAAGGATTTTGTATTGTATTAATTGCAAAATAGGATTTTCTTTTATTTTAAAGGTTCTTAAACATATCTGAGACCAGACGTTTTGGTCAAAGCTGGCTGATAAATCCACCTCCCATTTTGAAATAGGGATGGCTATTGATTCATCTAATGTAGATAAAGTTTTGTATATTTTAGACAGCAATTTGGGGGGGTTGAGATTAAGAAAATCTAAAACTCTTGCTGGAATTTGTAATTCAGCTGTATTGAGCCTAAATTTACCTTTAATAATAGATTTAATTTGTTGATATTCTAAGAATTTGTTTTGATCAATTCCATATTGTGTAATTAATGTATTAAATGGGATAAAGTCTGTTCCTTCAAATATATGTTCCAGGTATTCAATTCCGTTGCACCTCCAGACTGGGAAACTTATCATACATTTTTTTTTGCAAGATGTCGGGGTTATTCCAGATGGGTGTACGTCTGCATGGGATTATTGTGGACTCTGTCATTTTTAGAAACTCCCACCATGCTGTCAGAGAGGAGCTGATATTTATGCTTTTAAAGCATTCATATTGTTTTATATTTGAGCTAATAAATGGTAGGTCGGAAAGTTTTATCTTATTACATAGTGTCTGTTCTACGTCTATCCAGGACTCGTCTAGGTAGCTATGTTTTAACCATCTTGATATGTATTGGAGCCTGTTGGCTAAGAAATAATGATGGAAGTTTGGTAGATCTAGACCTCCTTTTTCTTTGGTCTTCTGCAGTGTTTTTAAGCTGATACGTGGGGGTTTATCTTTCCAAAGAAATTTCGAGATAGAGGAGTCCAGAGATCTAAACCAGTCTAGTGATGGTTTACTTGGGATCATTGAGAATAAGTAATTGATTCTGGGCAAAACCATCATTTTTATTGAAGCAACCCTTCCCATAAGTGATATGGGTAGAGATTTCCATCTGGCAAGATCATCTTCCACTTTTTTTAAAAGTGGGATGTAGTTTAACGTTATTAAATCTGCCAGTCTTGGTGAGACATTGATACCTAAATAGGTAATATTCCCTGACTGCAGTTGTGTATTAGTTGGATTCTGGACAGAACAATTGATTGGAAGAACTGTAGATTTTAACCAATTTATAGAATAATCTGAAACATTTGAGTAAGAGTTTATCAACCCGATTACCTGAGAGAAAGAGGTTTGTGAATGCTGGAGAAAAAGTAATACATCATCTGCATAAAGACTGATTTTATGTTCTATGTTATTGCATTTTATGCCTTTAATATTGTGAGTTTGCCTGATCGCTCCAGCTAGTGGTTCAATAAAAATAGCGAACAGGGAGGGAGAGAGAGGACATCCCTGCCTGGTACCTCTCTGAAGATAAAACCTAGATGATGTTTGGTTATTTGTTCTGATACACGCTGTTGGTGAACTGTATAATATTTTCAACCAGTTTATAAAAGAATTTCCAAAGCCAAATTTATGTAAGGTTACAAATAAGAATTTCCAGTCAACTCTATCAAATGCTTTTTCTGCATCTAAAGATAATATATTAGTTTTAATGTTTTAACAGTTAGAAAAATCTATTAAATCTATTAAATCTATTAATCTACGTGAATTTGTGGATGAATGTCTCCCTTTAATAAAACCAGTTTGATCAGGATGTATTATAAGAGGGGTTACTTTCTCTATCCTTTTTGCGAGGGCTTTGCAGATTATTTTAAGATCAACATTAATGAGGGATATGGGACGATAGCTGGTAGGAAACAAAGGGTCTTTACCTGATTTTAGTAGAAGACTAATGTAGGCAGAATTCATATTTGGTGGGAGTCGGCCATTTTCCTTGGTTTCCTGCAGCATTCTGTGGAATGTTGGTGCCAGAATATTCCAGAATTCTTTATAGAACTCTGCTGGAAATCCATCTGGGCCTGGAGCCTTATTATTGGGCATGCCTTGAAGGGCCTCCTGGAGTTCAGCCGCTGTTAGTGGTGAATCCAGGGCCATCGCTTGACTTCCAGATAATTTAGGTAGTGTTATGTTATCAAAAAAATTTTCAATTTCAAGATCCGATGGATTTATCTCTGGTGAGTATAAAGCCTTGTAAAATTCTTTAAATGTGTTGTTTATTCTTCCAGGATCATATACTGTATTCCCGGTCTGATCTTTAATAGCAGATATAGTTGTTTTTTCTTTATAAATTTTTAGCTGGTTAGCCAAAAATCTACCTGATTTATTACCTTGTTCAAAGTTTTCTATCCTAAGTCTTTGAATTAAGAACTGAGTCTGTTTATTAATAATTTGATTTAATTCTAGCTTTGCTTTATGGATTCTGCCTAGTCTCTCCTCCTCTAGAGAAGCTTCTAATGAATTAATAGTTTCTTCTAATTCCTGAATACGGTTTTTTTCCATTTTCTTTTTATTTGACGAGAATGAGATTATTTTACCTCTAATCACAGCTTTTCCTGCCTCCCAAAGAATGGATGGCGACGTCCCAGGGAGGTCATTATATTCTAAATAAGAAGCCCACTCTTTTTCAATATATTTTATAAATTATTTATCCTTAAGTAAGGATATATTAAATCTCCAATTTTTGCTTTGAGGTGTTTCTGTTTTATTTACTAAAGTTAGAGAAACAGGAGCATGATCGCTAACAGCTATAGGGTGTATCTCAGTGTCTGAAATGTCAGTCAACAGTGAGCTGCTGACTAACAAATAATCCAGTCGAGAATATGAATGGTGGACATTTGAGAAGAAAGTATATTTTTTGTCATTGGGGTGAAGTGATCGCCATGCATCACAAAGTCCATAATCGCTCATGTACTGTTTGATTATATCTATAGATTTCCAGCTGCGCTGAGTCCCTGCTGTGCTGAGCCTGTCTATTTCTTAATTTAAACCAAAGTTGAGGTCGCCCCCAAGAAGAAGTGAGCAATCCATGTGTTCAAGGAGCACAGAGAAGAAGGAATGAAAGAATGAGGGGTCATCAACGTTTGGACCATATATACTGACAGTACATAACTTTTGGTTATGTATAGATAGTTTTACTATAATAAATCTACCCTCTGGATCTGTAACTGTATCTATTACTGTAAAATTTACATTTTTATTTATTAATATTGCTACTCCCCTTTGTCTGGAGTTATAGCATGCAGAAAACACATTAGGAAACTCAGGGGATTTAAGATCATCTGCAGCTGAGGTAGATTTATGGGTTTCTTGTAATAAGACGACATCTGCCTTCAATCTTTTAAGCTGGTTAAGAATCTTAACTCTTTTCTCTCTGGTGCCAGCTCCATGAATATTCCACGTGACAAACCTTAGAGTAGTCATAGTTTTGAGATAAAAGTTGTAAAGTCCATATCACCCATAGAAACAGATAAACACAGGTGTATTATTAGTTTGTGCCTGGGGTTGCCTGATTGAAAATCCAAAAGCCGAGATATAAGAAAGAGAAAAATAGAAGAAAGTTGTGAAGGTGTGAAGGGTGAGAGAGAGAGAGAAAGAAATAGTTATGTTATGAAAAAATTCTCTCTGTGTGTGTGAGTGATAAAAGGAAAAATGAGTGACAAAGACATTTGGTGATAGACATGTGAAGATGAGAAAAGAAAAAAGAGCCAGTATCCCAGTGCTTAGCCCTGGCCCCGCCCACATTGAGTAATGTAAACAACTTTACAGAGCTGTGCTAACATTAGATTATAGTTGACTGGTAAAACAACTCTTATCTGACCAGTGTTACATGACTAATAAAGCCAAGGAGTAAGCTGGGGGTCCCTGAACAGCTTCCCATTAACATACAGTTTATCTACCGCTACTGTAGCTCTGGTGCCTTCACTGATATATTTCTTCCTGATTGGGAACAAAACGCGCCTTCTATCCAGGATTTCCTTCGGATATTGATCGTTAACGCTATAATTCGTTCCCCGCAGCTCTCAGCCCTGGCCTCTGACCTGCTCTTTTTGCTTGTAATGCTCAAATTTAGCAACAATAGGTCGCGGCCGGCTGTTGTTGGGCTTCTTACCTCCGAGCCGGTGGACGCGGTGAAAAGTGATGTTTTTAACCGTGTCGCTTGGGAGCTTTAACTGATGTTGGAGAAAATATCGGACGGTGGATTCAGCGTCGTCCTCAGCCTGTTCTGGGATCCCGGAAAAAACAAGATTGTCCCGCATTCCCCTGGCCTGTAAATCCAAGATAGTTTCTTTCATCCTCTTCCTTTCTCCGGACAGCTGCGTCAACCCCTCGGTGAGTTTCTTTACACTCTCCCTAAGCGTTTGGTTTTCTGCAGCGAGCGATGCTACCTGTTGTTGGATGAACTCTAGAGATTCCCTTAGAGCTTGAAACTCTTTGTGGAGAACCTCAACCAGGCCCAGACGGGCGTCTAGGCTGGTTAGCTTCTTATCTATTGAGTCCAGGACATCGCTGTAGCTTTTCTCTGGAGAGATTGTGGAGGTGCTGGCCTCAGAACGAGTGCGTTTTTGTGATGGTGTGGTTGTCGGCACAGCAGAGGTGGATTTCTGTGGCTTGCCCATAACAATGTTGTCAAAGCACTCGTCCAAGTAGCTTTCCAGGCTGTGCAAGGTTTCCTCGTCCAGTTTGTTTATGGAGAAATACAAAAATAATGGTTATTATTATTAAACGTTTGCTATATTTGGCTCAAATGTTATGGTGTGTTTTTACCCGAGTTTGTTTGTTTTACCAGTTTACCGCCATATTACTTACGCACAGCTCTCGCGAGATCTCAGCAGCAGCTCATCTCAGCAGTCGCAGCTCATCTCCAAACTGGTTTCTGCTATGGTGAGATGGTGTGAAACACTGAATCTTTCCATCTAATATTGGTCTACTCATAAACTGAAGCTTTTTGATGCTTCGTTTGCTCTAATGTTCCATCAAGTAGACAACAAATGTAAAACAGGCAGAGTAATTCCAATGACATCACTTCGGTGGGTGAATCTTTGAACTTGGTCCACCTTGGTTTAGTGTGCTTGTTTTCATGCAGTTCTATATAATGCCTCAGCACATCCATGCAGGGTTGTGGGGGGGCTGGTGCCTATCTCCAGAGATGCTCACAAGTCTCTGAGCTAGAGTCCAAGTCAAGTCTCAAGACTTTGAGCTACAGTCTCAAGTCTTATTATATTAAGTCTCCAGTTATAAGTGTTGCATCATCACCTACAGCGACCCATCCAACACTGCATAGCTATATATAAGGAATTCAAAGTATGTAACATGTTATTATGACTCCTTTATCTTTTAGCATACAGTATCGGCTTTGATTTTGATATATAATTAGTTTTGCAACATGACCAAAACACCAAGAATGCTTTACTCTTAAGTTAATATCTGTATTTTGCCTTGTAGCATGAACACACAGTACAGTACAGACCAAGGATTCCTAAAGGGATATCCTAATTCCTATAGGTCAATAAGTAAAAAAAAAGTTAATAATTGGTTACACAGACTGTATTACATTAATTTTAACACCCTATAGTTTACCGCAAACTTGCGACTATAGTTAACTTTCTAAAGAAGACGCAATTGGTTGTTTGCTAAGGGTCAGGACCCACAGTAACATCAACACACTGAAACTATTGTATTCAGAATATAAAATATTTTATAGCACTTTTATAATCTGTGATTGTGTGTTAAAAGTGTTCACGAGATACCAACCTTTCGCCAGCAGTCTTCTCTGCACCAAATAGGCCACGTCTTCCACAGGTAATCCAGACAGACGTGCTGTGCACGGAGGGGAGGGGCTGTGTGTGTGTGTATGTGAGAGAGAGAGAGACGAGAGAGACGAAGAGAGAGCAGGGAATACGCTGCGTGTTTTAAATAGTGTAAAAAAGAAAAACGAAACGCAATGTGTGACAGTCGGTGTTGATTTTTTATTTCTTTTTTGGTCAGTGTTGAATCTGTGGCAGTCGGAGTTTAATCTGTGGCGCACCGCCACAGATTCGTCTATGTGTGGGAAACACTGACGTGGGCAGGTTATAGGTAACGGAGGGAGGGGAATAACAGCAAGCTCATCCGTGGTTTCCTAAAAATAAACATTGTTCACGAGTCGCGCAGCTCGAGTCCGAGTGAGTCTGAAGTCTTTCGTGGACGAGTCTCAATTCAAGTCTGAAGTCATTGTGTGTGCAACTTAAGTCGCACTCGAGTCGGAGTCTCAAACTCGAGTCCCCATCTCTGCCTATCTCCAGCAGTCACAGGGCGAGGGACCCTGGACAGGTTGCCAGTCCATCGCAGGGCAACACAGAGACACACATAAATACCTTTTTGGACTGTGGGAGGAAGCCAGAGAAGACCCTTTCATGCACAGGGAGAACATGCAAACTCCATGCAGAAATACCCTAGGCTGGGATTTGAACCTTCTTGCTCAAGGCAACAGTGCTACCTCAGTGTGCCACTGTGCAGCCGGCTCAGCACATAAAAGGTGTTATTGTTGTATCCATGTTCCTTTGAACAGAACACATATTTTCATAATTTTTTAAAACACTGGAATTTAGAAGATTTAGAAGAAAGAGTTTTTTTGTTGTTTTTGATATTCAGATAGTTATTGTTAGTGATGCTTTATTACTATGTGTAAACCTCATTAGCAGAGATGAGATCAAAATCTTGCCAGACTGGGGAAAATCTCTTCTTTCTTGCTGGTTCCATTCCAAAAAAGGCACTCAAATAGGTTACAAAGACACCACAATCTCAAGACAACAAAATGTGACAGTGGAAACAGCAGCGTTTTGCTGCCCCTAAATTCGTATTCACTCGTAAACCAGCAATTCAGTTCCTGAATCAGTTACGTGGTTGGCCAGGTTACAACCCTTCGAACTTCACATACATCAGCTTCACAAGTCTCAACGTGGGATTCACAAAAATCATCCTGGATTACTCGATACATGCTTCGAAGCCACGACAAAGAAATAAACATCACTAGTCCCCACATCTAATGGTGATGCCTCCTGGGAAACCTTAAAATGTTTTTTTTTTCTCTCACATACTACTGGAACAGTATACAGCAGCAAACTATGAACTCCACCCCAACCCGCTGCACCTTGCATCTCAGAAAAACAGGTAATTGTGAAAACTTTTGGAAGACTAGTTTTTACAAACATCTTCCACATCACTTAAGTTTCTAGGCGCCCTGAAACCAGTAGGTTGCCATTTTGACCTTTTTTCCCATCCATCTCAGTTGTTGTGTCTTTGGGCAAAACACTTCATTCGCCTTGCCTTCTAGTGGTGGTCAGAAGGCCAGGTGGCGCCGAATCTATGGCATGCTTGCTTCTGTCAGTCTGTCCCAGGGTAGCTGTGGCTACAATGTAGCTTTCCACCAACAGTTTAGGAATCTGTGTATGAATGGGTGAATAACTCAATGAAGCGCATAGCGATGTGGAGTGCTCTGATTTGACAAAGTGCTAAACAAATGCAGGCTATTTACCAAATACTACTCATAACTCATAACTACATAAATCAGAATTTATTATGCCAGAGTAGATCAAGATCAAGGTATCTAAGAACTCCCCTTTTTATTGCATACCTGGACCTCAGCTTCTTTTAATAATCGTCCTCTTTTTCTCTCTCCTATGCCAACAATGTAAAAGAAGTGAACCAGTGTACTGAATCTGGACCAATTACTTGAGCTGGTAGGCGGACAAGAATGGGTTCATGTTTTAGGAAGGTGGATGGCTGGAGTTGCTTTCTTTCTTTGCATTAGAAAGATATTGATTAATAAAATAGCACAGTAGCAGCAAGGTACAGCAGAATGTGCAAGAAAAGATGAGAGGGTCGGTCAGTCTATAAAAGACCGTTTCTTACCAGCTTTTCAATGGCACTCTGGTAGAGAAAACATTTTAGACATTAAATGGTTGATTAGAGTTGAGACCCAGTCTCAACACTATTAAAACTATCTAAAGGATGTATTCTTCAACCAATATAGGGAGTAATCTTTATTACATATTAAAAGAATGATGAGATAAACAACAGGAAGAACTAATAAAGAAATGTTGGTCCAGGTCGACATGCAAGATATTGGGTTGAGTAAAAAAAAAACAGTCAACACAGCTTCAGTTCTGGAATACAGCCTCGGCCGGTTTATTAGTTTACGTACCTTCTCTGAGCAGGACAAAGCATTGATGACATACAGTTCTTTTGTCTTCAATTTCCCCAGCAAGACTTCCCCTCTATTATTAGCACACATATTTTTATACCTAGTTTGTGCATCATATTGATGCACGAACTGTCTGACAGTATCCAGAAGTTTCCTCTCCACAACAACTTATCAACTCAACATTCCTCTGAGGAAACAAGTCCTCTTAGCCAAGGTTATAATTCATCTGGGCCATGACTCAGGTCAGGGTGACCCCGAGCCTTTCCTCTGGATAAACACACAAATTCCCACATGTTACATTTTTGATGGGACCACCTCGGACGTGCAGCGTTTACCACAACAGAAACAAATGGGCAATAATAATTATAATCTAGGAGTCATCACAAGGGACTAATTAACTAATCAGAAGCAGACTTGGATGACATCAAAACTACACCATATTATTCAGTCACTAATGAATGGATGGGGCAGTGCAGGGGGAAGAGCGACTGCGCCATAAACGGAGGCTATTAGTCCTCAATGCATCCGTTCTGGGTTCAGTTCCTGACTTTGAGACCTTTGTTGCATGTCTACCCCCCTTCTTTGTCTACCCATTTCCTGACTAAAGCTAAAGCAAAGAAAAAAGCCTTGAAAAAAGCTAATAATTGGATTTCACTGTTTTCCCTAAAATACATCTTTTATATTTTAGTGAGACCTTTCAGTTAAACAAATGTCAACAATCTGTCACTTTATCTAGACATTTAACTGAGCCTGTTTTTGTATTTCAAACATGTTATCACTCCACCAAAGAAAAGATAGCTTCACAAATAAAAGTTTTAGACTCACACACCCGATGGCAATTTTTATATCGACAGAAAAAACTATAACATTCAAGGTCATGACAATACTTATCTTTTCAAAAAACAGGCTCACAAATGGTAGGGATGAAAGTTTGTGTTGAATAGATCTAAAGTCAGGTGAGGTCAGAGATCCTGTAGGTGAAAGGTCAAATCTGAAGTGTGTCTGTGTGTGTGTGTGTGTGTGTGTGTGTGTGTGTGTGTGCGTGCGTGTGTGTGTGTGTGTGTGTGTGTGTGTGTGTGGGTGTACACATGTATAGCTATACTTGTGTGGACGAACCTTTGACAGCCCACCAGCATTGTGTGGACATGTGTAGTTGTGAGGACATTTTGCCTGGTCCACACAAGGTTTAACAAGCTATTAAACTCTACTAGTTAGGTTTAGAGGTATGGTGTGAATTAGGTTAAGGTTAGGGTTAGGTATGTATCACTAATGGTTAGGTTTAGGGAAAGTGTCTGGGTTAGGCATAGTAAAATCAATGGAAGTCAATACAATGTCAACACAAGGATAGCAAGACTTGCGTGCGTGTGTGCGTGCAGAAATTTATTAGATCTAGACCTTTGATACAGCGCAACAATATACCAAGATGAAAATAAAAAAAGTACAATGAAGGAGAAGAATAGCACAACAAGTCTGAGTGACAGTTCTATTATAGAAAATTCAATTTACAGTACACTGGTGAAGGTTCAGGTCTGCATGGTCAATCAGTGTGACATCAACAATGTCAACCTTTGTTTCTTTTGTTGCAGGTTAGTGTTACCTTTGTCCTCTGGAGCCCTCAGGACCATCACTAAGCATAACTGAACCAAGCCCTGCTAATTTGTGATGAAGTAGTGGAGACCCGTTTATCACCTTTTCTCTATTTCTGTTTCTAAATGTTCAACTGACTGTCTCAGATTACAAAAACAGTTTGGCAAGAATGGTGAAGTTTGTTCTTTAAAGTGTTATTACCCATGTGAGAAAAAATAACTTTTCAGAATTTAAATTAATATTATGTTGCTTAAATCTAAAGAATGCTGTGAAGGAAAGCAAGGCTGTTGAAAAGATTGTCTTTGAAAGCAATCACTATTTGAAATAAAATAGTTTATCTATCCAACCAGGAAATGTTCAGTTGAAATGAAAAATATCTCCTGTGAGAACGTTTTGGCCTCCAGCAGCACAGCTAAAAAACTTGAGAATTTGAAAAGCACGTATCATTTTCCTTCCACCTACAATAACATGATACTTTGTGTTGGTATTTGACACAAAACAGAATAACAGAATGAATGCTGTAAATAAGTGGGAAAAGGTTCAATGGGTATGAATACTGAGGCAAGCCATTGTATCAATGTAATTATGACCTTCATAAACTCTTTAAGTGCAGTGTTTTTATTTCTTACTCATTTACAATATATGTATTTTGAATCTCTTTGCTAAAGCAGCCCCTCTAACTTAGCTTTAGATTTTATAATAATATTTAAATTGCAGATTCAAAGTTGTGACAGTAGAAATAGGTGTCTTAAACATTTCTACTTCCCCACTCCAGGTCTGAACATGACATTCATTTATTTTGCAAGGTAAATTGATTTATTTTAAGACACTGACATCCAACTGTAGTTAGACCATCTTTACTGCAAAACATGCTTGTCTTACAATTAGGACTGCATTTCTACATTACATTGATTTCTTTTCTAGTCTGCAGTATGTACCATGAATGTGGTGCATTGTGCTATGCTTGTTGTTGCAGAGATTCTCTTTCCCAGCAAATAGCCAGTAAAGTATTCTTGCACCTGAGTGCAGGTTCAATGTTCCCAGTAGTATATGTGACATTATAGATACCACACAAGTTGTAAGCATAACATTGCAGTAGAAGCCAAGAAAACAAAACCAATACATAATTAAGGAGCACCGCCTGACATGCTTCCGAAGAGTCATATCTCTCAGCATACAGTGAAACCTTGCAGACCTCTAGAAAACCATTGAAAATGAAATTATTTCTTTGTTTTGAAGTCCCAGGGAGCATGTGAATAAATTGCCACACATATCCAGCCTTCACATAAGGCAAAACACTGCAATGAATTTCTGTTGCTGCCCATGCAATGAGTGCAGATCAGAGAGAAGATATGAGCCATTAAGGAGCCGATGAATAATTTCCACATGTGTCATTGAAGTGGGAAAGGTAAAAGAGGCACAGTGCAGCTTGAATAATCACAGGGATCATAGCTGAATTCAAGACATCACATCCTAATGGCTAGACTGCCTTTTTAAGTAACGCTATTTTGCAAAGAAAAGTATATGATGAGGCCATTAAAATTTGAGGGAGAAATTCCTTTAACAAAGGATTGCCAATTAACTATAAAGTCCATCTTCATGAGTGTAATCAGTTTGGAACAAAAATCTGTCTCTAAGGTTCAAGGCTTTGGATTCTTTTTACCTTCTCCTGCTGCATAATCCTGGCTCAGGTTTAAACCTTTGATCAACAGACAGCAAGGTAATCTGAATTCAGATGTAAGAAAGTGTTTGATCAAGACTTGATTGGAGCTGACACAACCACCTATCTGATCAGATGCAAGCAAAAGGTGGAACAAAGGCCAATCATCTCGTGACACTATAGGATAACAAGTGCTTTACAAATTGCCATTCCAGCTGTGGGGTACACTGGGTGTTACAAAAATCCAAGGATTTTATTTAGAGGCATTTGTCATTTTACATGCACATCAACACAGCGTAGAATAAGCTCTACAAATAGGGAAGCTGAAGTCCGTCTCTGTGGTAAACTCTAATTACCCCATCTCACTCTTGTTCTCTCGCTTGCATAAATATTAGAGCCTAGTATAACCTATTTGTTTCAGATAAGGTTATTCCCTTACCTTGCTACCAATACAAGTTATATGTCTACTTCTTGGGGGATATTCAACATATTACCATGAGACATTTCCAAGGTTTTTAAGAACTTAAAAGTTCAAATTTTTGCCCATTTTTCTTTGCATACCATCTATAGCTCATTGACATAGGATGAATAGTATATGCAAACACATATTTTTAAGTCTTCCAACAGTTTTCAGTTTCTAGAGATTCCACTGAACTCTGGCTGTGTGTTTAAGGGCCTCTTGCTGAAAAGTCACACTTTGCTGCAGTTCAAAGTCTTTTGCAGATTGAGGTTTCTCTCAGGATTGTCCTGTATTTAGCTACATCCAAATTTCCATCAACTCTAACCATCTTCCCTGTCCTTGCTCAAGAAAAACATTGTCATAACAGTATGCTAAGTGCATTGTGTTTAATGCAGGGAATAGTGCTTTTAGGGTGATGTACGGCACAGATTTTCTGGCACACAGTATTTTGCATATGGGTCAGAAACAGGGAGTCTAACAAGCCTCTGAAGCCTTCACAGATCAGCTGAATGTAAACAGAAACTAAATTACACATGTGATCATTGTTTACTAATCAAATGTCTACTGAAAACACTTGGTTGCACTAGTTTTTCTTCAGGTGTATTAGAGTAAAGGGCGGTGAATATGTATGCATGCCACACTTTTCAGATTTTCATCTAAAAAAATCTTAGAAAACCTTGTATCATTTTCTCTCCTTGTCATAGTTATGCACAACATTTGTGTTGATCTTTCAAAAACAATACCAGTGAAATACACTGAATTTTGGGTTTGCAGTATAACAAAATGTAAAAACTTTCAAGGAACATCAATGCAAGGTTCCGTATAGCTAAAATCAGATTAAGCCTGGTTCCAGTGGAAAAAAAGTTATGTAAGTAGAGGACAGCATTTAAAATAGTTCATCTCTCTTTGCAGGGGTAAATATTTACACAAACATATTTGCAACTCAAACATCTGAACATGCAACTTATTCTTATGCATAATAAATTAACTGCAGGCCAAAACTTAACTTCTAACTTGCATACTGAATCACACAAATGCAACAGCAGATGCCAGACTCCGCAGGATTCCTTGTTTAACTATATAATGTGTCCAATCATGCATACAACAGTGTCTTGTTCACATATGGTTACTACCACCTGCACCACCTATATGTAAAAACACAGCAAACCAATGGAGGTCCATTATATAAAATAGTACCATCAATAAACATTTACTGTGCGGGCCTCTCATAGGATTCTAAAATCTTGCGCTTAGTGTGAGCCTGAAATAAGTACACTATACTCTCATTGGATGTGTTAACCTGTTCATTCAGTCTCTAGCTGCTTGTTCATGCCTATGTTGTCATAGTAACAGCACAAGAGAAAGCTTAAGCATACTTTGTGAAAACAACTTCCCAGCTTACCATGTAGATGTGGCCATGAGGCATGCCAAATCTCTGAACCACCTTGATTACTAAAAGCAGCAGGGAGGATCTTAGTTACTGTTCAATAAGGTATACAGGGAAAATCTAAGCTAATTCTGCTTCACTTAATTATTCCAGGTCGATCTACATTTTCCATCTCATGTTATAATTGTTGCAGTATATTTATTCGAATCCTTTTACTCTTATAGACTGCGATGTAGAGTTTGAACAAATACAATTGGATCAAATGAATGAAGGTATCAGGGTAAATATGTTTGAATCACGCGTCTTTTTCATAGTATTTAAAACAATGTTGCTATCATGCCAAGGCTTCAACCCAATCACAACCATGTCAGATTAAAATTATTGTACATTTTGAGAAATCATTACTTTTTAGCTTTCAGGCAGCTGTTTAAGCACCATTGTTACGATCTTGGTAAAACAATCCTTACAAACAATTCTGGACAAGCATAAATACTTTGATTTGTAATAAAATGTCTCATAGTTTTAAACAATAATGCAGTGCAATGATTTGATGATCAATATGAGTCCTGCTTCAATATTTTTTATATTTAGATAACTCTTCTTGATAACTTCAGCTATAATCAGAGTAAACTGTATTTAATAGATTCTGAATGTTGCTTGCTCAGTCAACTGTAAACTTGATGGAATTAAGAGGGCACTAACAATGCTATGTTGAAAATGGGAAAAAGAAATCAGCTAAAAAAGTGATATGAGATTTTGAACATTGTAAGTATGACTTTATTTAAAATTTTAGAAAACATCTTTGTCTTGGTGTCCAGATGCTGGCTGAGCCCGGCCTGGGGATGCTGTCCGTCCCCTGCGGCTATCGGTGGGGCGCTGGGATGTTGGCGGTGGGGATTGGCCTAGGGTGGAGGCGGCGCGTGGCCCCCCGGGCCCCTGCATAGTGGCCGCTTGATGTTCCCCTGGGGTTCTCCTTTGCTCCACTCTTGGGGGATGCGGTCGGCCCCACCCGGGTCCGCCTGGGGCTCTAGGGGTCCTTTGGACGTCTTTGCTCCGATCTCCTTCATGTCTGCATCGATTCCTGGGAGACGGATTGATGCCTGCTCACACCAGCTATCGAACACTCTTATGGAGAAACCTTATATGCACCAGCATGCTTACACACACACACACAGATGTGGTGTCTCTGGTGTTTAAGGATATATTCTTGGGCTGAGGTTATCATTACTAGAGCTTGATTAATCGGTACCATGAGTTTTTCTGTGACATTGTTGTTGTATTTTTATATCTATTTTTGTGTGATGTGGTTGTGTAGTTCTTAGTTCACAATGTTTGGTTTGTTTTGTCGATGTTCCTTTTTCGTGTTTTGTTTTTCCCCCTCTCTCTGCCGTCCTGTGGGTATGGAGGCAGACTTCAATGTCTTCCTGGGTTTTCTTTGTTCCCCTTCCTCTTTTGTATTTTCAACTCACCCTCTCTCTTGACTTTTTGTTTCCTACCTCTCTTCTTGATCTTCCTTCTTTCTTCTCCTTAATTTTCCATCTCCGTGTCCATAACATCAGGAAATAAAAACCCCAACAATTCATAATAAAGATTTTTCACACATATATCAAGTGGAGTAATATAGCAAAAGCTGTACTGCTCCGCTTGTGAAAGTAAATCTGTTGGGTTTCTAATTGGTACTCAGACACCAATTCTGAGCTCCACACTGCCAAACAGGACACGTTTATTAAAAAAAAAATTTTTTAAAAGAAAACATCCTTGTCAGTCTATTAAATCTACAGGTTATGTTTTATCTTAGTCAAGGTTGTAAAGGAACATCAAAGTGTATCCTTCTAAATCCAATTTACAACAGGGATAATTTGTGTGCTCATTTGGCCACAAACAGTGGGTTTTAGGAGTCACAGCTGTCTGAATGTATCGGTATTTATTATTGAAGTGTGAATAATCTACAGAACAAAGGGTTAATAAAAGTTCAACACAGGGAATTTTTGGATGCCAGCGCAAGAGCCACAAATTGGCTCTCACATTCAGGCTTTCACACACACACACACACACACACACACACACACACACACGCACGCACGCACGCACGCACGCACGCACGCACGCACACAGAATAGAATGTGTGTGTGTGTGTGTCTTCCCTCAACAAGTATGTAATAGGCTTAACAGATCACAGCTGAAGGATCCTTGGTCCAGAACCTGAGCCAGTCTTGAAAGCAATTACTACCACAATGCCTTCACACTCCACACAGAAGACAGAGAGAGAGGAGGAGCAAATGGAGAAGTGATGGCAGAAGCTGTTGCTGTCGTGACAGGGCCGCACTCGGTTACAGCCAGTAGTGACTGCTGTATTGGGAGATTATTCATTTTCAGAGTCTGAATCAGGAATTCAGAGCATACAAACATGGGAAATACTCCAATCAAAATCATTTTTCGCTGTGACAGGCGATGAGTTTACCTCAGGCAAATACAATAGGCAAACCAGTCAAGTTTCATATTCCCAGATGCCCATCGAAGCCATTCTACCACTCTACAGGCAGAACCATAAAAATAATTTTTTGCATATGCATCCTGTTTCAAAAATTTACTGAAATAAAGCCAAAACACTAAGTTTGAACCAACACAATGTAGATGGGAAGAAAAAAATAAAAATAAAATGGTGCACAGCATTAGTTTAAGGGTATACACACTGTTGTTGTGAGAGATAGGTAGGTTATGGATATGTAAAATTGCTTCGCGCAATTAATAATATGAATAATGTTATGTCAAAATTACCACGTTTGGAGCACCATCCTGGCATCCAAAAATAATAATACTCAAGTATTTCAGTCTGAGTTAATGTTTATGATTACCTGCCTGATAAGGCTGAGATAATTAAACTATAGATGGCATTCTTTGAACAACAAGTTACTACCCATGTATGTGGAATAATAAACGACTTTCCGAAATACAAGAGTTTATTACAAAAATAATTCAACTTTCAGTCAAAATGCTTTAATCAACACACTCACTAAGCTAGTAACACACAATAATAAAACTAACTACCAAAAGTAAAACAGTAAAATGGACAAATGTGCTAAGAAGTAGAAACAATAACCAATAAATTGAAGAACATTCTTTGAAGTAATGTTTCATTAAATCATTTGCTGAATTAGAAATCAATAACCTTCGGAGGATTGATTCTATTGGATCGGTCACCGCAGTGATTGATCTAATTTTAGTTTTTTGACATAAGAAGGTAGTTAAAAAAATTACATCCGACTTTTAGTGTTTAAATTATTTTAAAGTCGAACTGTATTTTTACTACCTAAGGTAGCAAGCTTTGTTATGAGCGTTGGCGGTCTGCAAAAGCAGGCCCCACTGATTAGAGCCAAGCGTGCAAAGCTCATAGCCAGTATGTTTAGCTTAGCACCAAAGAACAAAGGAAAACTCCGGTCGGACTCTGTCACTCATGTTGCATGATTTAAAAAGACTCTGTCAGTCTGAAACCTTTGAAAACACTGTTCATACCCAAACAATTGAAGAAATGAAATCTTACAAATGCAGCAAAAAACTGTGAAATAGACAATCAAACAAACCTTGGTTTGTTTATCTTATGCTAATTTATCTCTGCCCAGACACAACCTTACTTGAGGTTTTTAGATTTCCATTGAGGGAGACATTTTCCTTTTAAACTTCTCTGTTGGTGTGTAAGTGTTGCAAAGCAATTCTCCGCCAGGAGAGCAGGGGGCGCAGACCTTTCCTGGCTCGACTGCCTGCCACTGCAGTGATGTCTCTGGTCAATGACAATTTATTTTCTTCAGCTTGTAAACGCATATCCACTCAAAGAGTAATGAAAGTGAGTAAGTGAGTTTTGATTGAACTGGAAAGCTTTTTACTACAAGTGCAGTTCATTGAATGCTCTAAAAACACATGTAAACAAAAAAACACAGCAGCCTGTTTTGTTGTTCTCTACATCTCCTGGTGTTCAAAATCACCAAAAGACCATATTTGATCAACTGTCCTTGCAATATAAAGCATCTAGTGCCTAAAAGCTACATTGATCACTAATTACATCGACTATAGAGCATTGTTCAGGTGAAATGACCTGGGGCTGATGTTGGGCTGACCAATCACAGACGTGCGCTCTCCGTTGCGTTCAACAGTTAGAAAATTGAGCTCTACTCCATGCGTCTTTGGATGAGTGACGGAGAGCCGTTGCATCGACGGATAATGGCGATGCGTGTCACCGCACCTCTGCAGATGGAGAATCTTAAACTAGGCTTTAGCCAGAACTTGGGTCATCCGGTTCGTCCAGCTCAGTTCAGCTCAACCGTGTCGGGTGAGCAGCCCTCGGTTCAGCGGCAGGGCAGCAGGGCAGAGCTTCAGCAAAGAGAGGCTCTTTCTCTCTCCTTGGGTGGAATCTGTAATTCAAAAGATTCCTTGTGCAGAGTGTTGAACAAGTCAAGTCTAAGAGGTTTATTCCATCGGCCGGATAAAGTTTACCCTATCAGCGATCAGCAGGTTGTTGTCTCTGTTGGATCCAGTGAGTTTGGATCCACTCCCCTCCCCATGCCAGCGAAGATGGAAGCCCAAAGCACAGATTTCTTAATGTCCCATGAAGCCCTCCTTTTCCCTTTAAATCCAAAATGCATTGTGGGATTAGTTCGTTCTGACTGAAGTTTTGTGTTTTGGTCCAGTAATCACAGCTGTACTCCAACACTGAAATGTCCTAACTAATGTGGAATTTCTTGCCACAGTGTTTCCAATTGTTGGCAGCCTGAAAAACCCCTTCCCACCTGTCTTAAACTCTTATTTTTCAAATCTCTGAAGAAAAGATAAGCAGTATGTGACCCCACCTCTGGTAAGATTGGTCATATCTTCTGTACCTTCAGAAACTCTATCAAGAGTATGCTTGAACCACTTAGTTATGGATCTAAGACTAAAACTGTTGACAACCTGATATCAACAATCCAGTGCCTTTATAGGGATCCCACAAATTCAGAAAGAAAGAAAAATCCTTACCTCTGTTTCATCTCAAATATTGCTGATAGTAAATATTCAGGTCATTTTTTCAAAGGGCCCAGGAATCACATATCTATTAACCAAGCAATAAGTAATTACAATGCCATATCTAACCTAGCATTTGATCAAATTAAAAACGCTAGATATCCTGTTTTTTACTTTATCACAGTACTGAGACTGCATTGACAAAGGTTTTTAATGCTATTTTATTTTTTATTTTTACTGGGTTTAAGTTTAATACAGTTGATCATATTGTTCTGGGTGGGATTGTTAGGTCTTGTGCTAAACACATTCAAATCAAATTTCGTAGATCGGGACTTCTTTGTGCAAGCTGGTAATTATAATTCTCAGCAATTAAAATTTACATGTGGGGTTCCTCAATGCTCTATTCTTGTGTCACTTTTTTCAACATCTATTGGTTTCCCGTCTGAATGCTACAGTACAACATTCCTTATAAGACATCTGCGAAGGACACAAAACTGTTTTTGCTCCCATATGACCACGGTCTCCTACAGTCCCTGAGTCTGTTATGTCCACAATATCCACTGTATAAAGTGGATAGGTATACATTACCTTTAGTTTAACAAGAAAAAAGACAAAAGCCTAGTCAGCTAGACTCATTTAGGTAAAACACCACAGAGCATACCGATAACCTAGGTGTCTTTACTGACTCAAACTCAGATTTTAACTAAAGTAAAAATAAATGGTTTTCTATCAAAATAGAAAACAGAAAATTGGATGAACTGTAACAATGTCTTGTTATATGTTGCCAGACACTCAACATTACTTTGACAGTTTGTTTCTGTTACATGACTGTTATCTATATGTTTTAAATTAGCTGTTATTGTTTATTTCTATTCATGTCATGTTTAAATGTCTCTACTTTTACAATGTTTCCTATTTTCATTTATAATATATTTTATTTGTTAATTTCCCCTCTTGTTTTAACATGTATATGAGAGCTGCTTTACAGAAAAACTTGCCTTGCCTTTCTATGTTTGATAGAAAACACCTTTTATTGACCATCATGCCATCAAAAGAAATACTGTCAGATCATGAAGTAAGTCTGTGGTTAAAAATGAATTTTTGATCAATTATTTCAGCTTTTCATGGTGAACAAAAATAGTATTACTTTAAGCACAGGTATACTCTCTAAACAGTGGAACAGAAAAAAACAACCCAGACAACATTATGATGGTCTGAGTTTCAACAAGTTGCATCCCACTTGAGCACCATCACTCTTCTAAAAGCTTGAATGGTTAAAAAAGGAACTGACAATCAAGCTGGCAACCAAGCTGTCCAAAATCTAAATTTATTTCCTTAATACCCTCACAGTCTTCTGTTTTCCTTCCTCCCTGTTAGACTATTCTTTATTCAGGTCATGGCCACTTCACTGGGAATACTGCCAACAACAATGCCTTCCAACAAGGCAAACCTCTGTTCATTGAGGGGTGGTAAGGCTTGACAGGTGAGAGGACCAAAGAGAGGTGCCTCAGACGACACTCTTCACTCTCTGATAGAGGAAACACAGTTATCCAAGTACTAAGTACCAACTTCCTTACATGGAATACCAGTAGTGGACAGAAATAAGGTTTTTCTCTATCACTTGGAGAATAACGTCTTATAATGTGTTATTTCTGCATCTCAAGAAATTATGTCTTTAAAATGTTAATTCCTCTCACTTGATTTTAAAAATGGACTGCACAGTGGTTAGCACTGTTGCCTTGCAGCAAGATTATGGGTTCGAATCCCACAGAGTTTGTGTGCATTAAACACTCAATGCGGCATTGCATAGAGGCAATCAGCCTTTGGTTCTGCTGGTAAGGTGTTAAGAAACCCCAGGATGCTCATCGCTGCCTTCACCTCATTAATATTGAGTCTGTTCAGGTGTTAGGTTTAGGTGAAGAGAGTTTGCTGACCAATTAAGCACAGTAATTCTATGGTCATTAAACCAATATATTGGTACTTTTGGCAGACTGGGCAGGTGCCATGTCCTGCTTGAAAATGAAAGGAGCATTTTTATAAAGCTTCCTCACTGAGGAAAGCATGAATTGATCTAGAATTTCAAGGTTCACAGCTTTGGCGATTTGGACCTTATTAAACATCAGATGACATGGCTCCCCAAATCATCCCAGACTGTGTGAACTTCCCACTGGACCTCGAGCAACATAGATTCTGTGCAGATTTACTCATTCTCTGGAGTCTAGGACCCAGAGAAGATGTTTCTAACATATCTGGTTCAGGACTGGCTTAACATATGGAACAATACAGTCCATGTTCTGGATATGTCTCTGTGTGGATGCTCTAGAAGCCCTGACTTCAGATGCAGTCCACATGTTGTAAATCTTGCCTAAATCTAACACATTTCTTCCTTCCACCCAACTTTCAATTAATATGCTTAGATGCAGCACTCTGAACACCCATCATCTTTAACAATTACCTTTTTTGTCTTATCAGATTTACTAAGACTGACCTGCAAACATGTTTGTATTTGGGCCAAAGTTTTTGAGTCATGCGTTTTAGCTTAGTTTAAAGGTGTCCTCCAGAAGGCAAGTCAGCAATAAACATTTTCTGGAAAGCGTCTGATTTAAAGAGTTGAATCAGCAGAAAATAAAATTGAATGTATTAATGCAACCTGACTTAAAAACAGCAGCCTTCAAAGATATATTATTCTCTGGCTTTCATTTTGCACATAATAGATCCAAACTGTTTTTTTAGATTGTTTGAACAATCATCTTTCCAAGCAATGTATTTTGTAATATTACCCAAGGCACAAAACAAGCTGGTAAAACTCTGTATTCTCTCCGAACAAGCAAGTGGATAAATGAGCGTGTTCCCACTGTAACATTTAAAGAGGGCAGGTCCCACTGTGACCGGCACAGCTCAGCACCCACTTAGAGAGAGAGAGCAATGGAAATGTCAACCATGGAGGTCAGTGAGCCAAGAAAATAGCACAGAAATAAAACCAGGTTTGATTTTTTCTTTCTTTCTTTCAAAAAAGATCAAATCAAAATCAGTTATGAAAAATTCCAGCAGTCGTTTACAAAGTAGGCTAGCAGATAAATTGCCCTAAATTGAAGGTAGATTGATTACGTTTCTGGTTGAAGAAAAAAAAAAAAAAAAAAAAAAAAAAAATCAATGCTGGAATATATGAGGAATGCTTTGAAGCATCAGCTAAAAACAGATGTGACTGTTTCTATTTGTTTGTGGACATATTAATAAAGGCTGCCATGCATCAAGGTAAGTGTGAGATTAGTTAAGCAGACAGGACCTCTGAGGAGGCTCACACATTCACTGCTGTTGTTGTACATATTGCGTTTAAACCGCATAGCAGTCCTGTGGCACAGAGTTTCTGCTCCAATGTATCAAGGCTGCAAAGAATAATTTAGTGCACTAATCCAGAGCTCTCCTTTTCAATTAGTGGGAAGGTCAAGATTGTCAGAAGGAAGCAAATGAAACATAGCTTAAATTTTAATAAGGCTGCACACTACAGTGAGACTCCACAACCTAAGGGCCGACAGGATTTTCTTTCCATTATCAAATATAGTTAGAATAATCCCATTTGCCCCAAAACATTTGATGGATGGAGGGAACTACTAAACAGATAAGTAGTTTACAAGTGATTTTCAGCTTGAACTTGGTTTTGACCCTTTGTGCTTTAAGTGCAACCGTCGGTCAACTGCAGCTTCCATTAATAAATCACCTCTTCCCATTGGATTACAGTGTAATAAAATACGTTGTTTTTTTTTCAAAGTACAGCTCTCATTGTTCTATTTACTTATTGTTTTATATTTATAGGATATAAATGGAAAAAAGAAAAAAAAAGAAACCGTAAACAAACCCTGTGTTGGCAAATCCCCATGCCAAAGTTTGAAAGATTTAAGAAAACATAATTCATTATCATATTTTCATACATATTTAACATATAGGTTATATCAGGTTATTTCTGAAACAACAAGGCTGAGAATATTTCAGCAGAATATTTTCAGTGGGGGGTCTCTCTTCCTGCTGTGCTCAGCAGAGAATTAAGAGATCTAGCCTTCTCGACAGCCTTATTATTCAATACGGATTTTAATTTGCTCCACCACACACTCACTTTCCCCATTGTGGTGGGAAAGTTTATTCAGTTAGCAGCTTATGAGGAATGTTAATGTAAGACTGAAGTGAGATTTTGCAGATTTGATTTTCAGGTTTGTTTCTTTGGAGACAAATTCTAGATAATTACAAATGTTTAAATGTCGCCTGTGCTTTAGGGTGGATATTCTGAAAGACTCAAAGACCCTATACTGTTCTGTCAAATAGGATTTGCCGCTTACAAATATTGTTTGTTTTGCCTTTTTTCACAATAGATGTTTTTTAGCAACTGAGATGGTAAGCAACTCTATCTATGGATACATGCTCTTACTTAAGGCATAATTGTGTATTTGTATAAACAGTATATTTCATAAAACATTGAAAAGACATCTTTAGCAATGTTTCTTTGACATCCGATCTCACTTCAAGATGGGAAATGTGACACTGCACATATTCTCCCACAATTAACTCCGAGTAGTGTAGGCTTTTTTGAAACTTAATTTTCAAAACAATACAAAGCCCACATATATCCTCTTTTTTGTCTGTGCTCTGCATATTTCGCAAGTGATTATGGTGGGTCATCATGGCCAAAAATGCCAGGGTCACCTTTTGGTTCCCAGTGCAGCCCTGGATGTAGAGAATAACAAAACGGAACACTGTTTGTCTACATGCTTTTTAAGGTATTCTACGAGCCGCACTTCTAGTAAAAAGCTTTCCAGCGCAATTAAAACTCGCTCTCTGTCAGCCATTGCTCCTTGAGTTGATGTGGGTTTAAAAAGTTGAAGTAAATAAACTGTCGTCGACCAGATACGTCACTGCAATGGTAGGCAGATCGGCCAGAAAATGTCTACACCCCCTGCTGGGGAATTGCTTTGCAACACTGACACACCAAAGGAGAAGTAGGCTATAAAAGGAAAACGTCTTTGTCAATACGTGTTGGTGCAAACTTGCTGACACAGCATAAACTAGGCTTTACACCTGACACACTCAGGTTTGTACGTCTCCTTTTCACACAAACCTTTACAGTTCAGCCTGTTGTTATGACCACTCCAAAACGTTGACTGTCTAACTATGTTGGCAACGTAATTATTTATACAAAAGGGGGAACGACTGCTGCACGTCAAGAAATAGGATGTTGTCATGATAAAAAACGTGGGAATATTAAAGCAGCATATTAAGATATCAGGTGAAAGCTTGGGCCAAATATCAGTTTTCCAAATGGAAAACGAACATACCACCAAATTAGTTATGTTTTATACAGCATGTGTGAATATCTGTTCTGAGCTGCATTTGTAATTTCCTACCGATACATTTTTCAAATCTTTTCATAATTTAAAACACTATCAAAAACATACCTATCCAAGAGTTTGATCTGACTTTAACTCATCTTGTGAAAATATTTTATTTCCATTTCTCTACAATTTTGTTCTTTTGTGGTTTTAGTGAAAGACCAAATTCAGATAGTGAAGCAAGTATAACTGAGATATTGCACAAAAAGAGCACAAACTGTTTACACCAACTGAAGTACATGTCGATTGAGGTATTTAATTGGTGCCATTTGATATGTGAATATTGCCATGTAATGGAGAAAAAAGTAAGCAAAGGTGCAAAACACGAAATTAACACTACTGGAATTATTTAATTAAAGACATAAAAAGCTTTGATATACTTTTGACTTTAAGTTAATTAGAGCAACAAAGAAAAGCATCCTTTTATTGAACAATGTATATGCAATACTAAAACATATGCCGCAAAATGGAAGTTTTTGATTATCTCCATAATTCTTTAAAAATACCCAACTACTGTACCAAGAAAAATACAAAATAAAATGGTTAAATACAAAATAGAGATCAATTGCTAAATAAACAACTATGTTGCAATTGTATGTTGTTCTCTGAAGATAAAGCCATACCTAAACTTCACATATTACTTATATGTTAAAATATTTACCTTCTTTTGATGAAGATAGGAAAGACATCACAACCAGTAATAAGAACCTCCCTTATATCAAACATTCACTCGGTCAATTTGTAATTTTAATTTATAGATTGTAACAAAATCTGCACAGCTAAAAGAATTTAGTCTTAATTGGTGCCATTTGATATGGATACTCCTGGTCTGCTGAAGGAGGAGCTGCTGCTCTCCGTCTCTCTCCAGATCCGTTCACTTTCTTTTCTTTTCTGTTTGCTTTTCTTGTTTTCTTTCTTAACCTTTTCTTAGTTACTTTATCTACCCAGCCCCTGGAGTTACTGTATTGGACTGGATCTCTTCTTGGATTACTTTTTTATGGACTTCTCAACATGGCTTTTTGCTCAGCTGAGGATTTTGAAAAACTGCTCCACAGAATTGAGGGCATTGAAACGAAGCTACGTCATCTGGAAATTAATTTTGATCTCCACACTGATTATGGAAACGACACAACTTTACCTTTGAATACAAACAGTCCGGTGTTACATCGGTCTAACCGTGTCACAGAGACTCCCTACAGGCGCCTGAGCGGCAGAACTCCGCACTTTTAATAAAGACTGGCCAGCTTTAAAACGCATGGAATCGTCAACCCCAGCCTGTTCTCTGAGGAAGAAAAAACAAAAGAAACTCCGGCACAGAGTAAGCTCTGAACCCAGACCTCCCGCTTCTGCCAAAAGTAAACAAAAGAGGTTTCAGCCAAAAACAAGAGATATTTCTCCACCTGGAATCCTGCTGAAAAACAGATTCGCAGCCTTGAGTTCCCCGAAAGATGACGCATCCCCCGGGACCAGTCAAAGCCACCAGGAGAAACCCAGCCACATCAAACGGACACATAACAAAGTAAGAGCCACCCCAGCAAAGATTATCATACAAGACGGATCAATTAATGGAATTGAGGCTTTTTGTAGCAAGAACACCAGAGTTTATGGCTGCTACAAAAATACAGTGAGAGAAATATCAGAAAAAATCCCAAAAATATTGGACCAACATCCTGCTTTGGAAAAGCTCGTCATTCACGCTGGATCAGCAGATATCGAGATGAGACAATAAGAGATTCTGAAGAGAGACTTTACTGATCTCCCACAGAGACTTGATGGACTTAACATAAACATCCTCATCAGCGGGCCAGTCCCTGAAGGGAATGATGAAAGATTTAGCAGACTCCGCATGCTCCAAAAATGGTTGAAGAAACAATCAGCTGAGAAGTCGTTCACATTTATTAATAATTTCAAAGTATTTGGAAGTGCTAATCATCTGTTCAAAGCAGGCTGTTATCTTAACAAGGCCGGAGTAAGGCTGTTGGCCGCGAACATTTTTTCTTATAAAAACCAGAAAGCAAAACACTTGCTCCCAAAAGCTGACCTTGAGGCGCCCATGGATATCAGAGAACAAAAACACCAAGTCATGATGACACCACAGGACCGAACAGATAAACAACCATCAGAGATTAAGTCTTCATCTTCCTGTGACTCAGCCACATCAAATGAGTCTCCATTTAGAAACTTTACAGACAGACTGAACGAGCAAATCAAATTTGGGACACAATTAACACCTAAACTTAGACTACTCCAAACGCCTGGGACTAGTGTCAATAAGTCTGGGAGCTTCCCCCCACTGATTATTACAGATATTTGATATTTGAGGGAACCGGGCAATAAATCCACCCCTACAGTCTCACAGAAGTCCTTACAATGGGTCCCTGTAGCTCAGAGAATAGACGTCAAAATACTCCTACTAGTTTATAAATCATTACATGGCTTAGCACCAAAATATGTTGAAGACCTGTTGTCATGGTACCAACCACCAAGACCATTCAGGTCCTCCAACTCTAGCCTACTAAACATCCCTAGACTCAGAACTAAACATGGAGAAGCAGCTTTCAGTTTCTATGCTCCCCTTATCTGGAACAGACTTCCTGACGAGTGTAGAGCTGCTGAAACTCTGAACTGCTTTAAATAGAGACTAAAAACCCATCTGTTTAGAATTGGCTTCGGGTAAATGCTTGATGTCATATGTATGAAATGTGTTCATGCTCTCTTGCTGTTTTTTAAATCTTTCTCTTGCTTTATTGTGTATCATGTGTAATGTGTGTTTCTTTTACTTTTAATTTCCATTGTTTTTTGTTTTTTTTAATCACCAAATCATGTAAAGCACCTTGAATTGCCCTGCTGTTGAAAGTGTGCTATACAAATAAAATTGCCTTGCCTAGTCTCTAACATCTTAGCGCTCTCCCAATTAGTGTTTCCATGTTAACCCAAACTAGAATGGCTGTTGTAAACATTGCTAATTATGATGCTGTTTTTCCTCAAAGCATACCTGTACCAAAGCTCAGCCTGTAAACAGGACCTGAGCTGTTATTCACGGAGTTCAGGTATAATAAAATGACTCAAAGCTTCATGTGAATACCGTAGGTCTGCATGCATTCCTTTATAAGCATGTATCTAGAAAAGCAACCATGACTGCATCACAGTGCAAAGTATTAAAAAGAACCTTTCAAAAGTGTCCCTACAAGTTGAAACGTTTTCTACATTTTGTCGCCCAACAACCATGAATCTTTTTGTCTTTTATTAGGATTTACTTTAGGATACACCAACACAAGTTGGTACATACAGTAATAGTGACATGGAAACAAAAGATTTTACATTGTGAAACATTTGTTTCAAACAAGTGGTAACAAAGTAAAATGGATTAAATACAAATGCAAGGGACATTTAGAGAACTGTAAAAACTCTTCAGTTTTTCACAAATATGCTTTTGTGTGTTGGTCTATCATAGAATTTCACTCAAATATATGGAAGTTTTTGGTTGTAATGAGCCATAAATACATTTGCCCAGCAGATTTATTAAATATTACAAGAAAGAGTTAATTATGCATTTATTTTATTTCTTAATCTCCTGTGACGTCTGCCTGACATCAGGATCCTATTCAAGTGGGTGGTTAGAAAGCTTGAATCATTTGATTTTAAATAATTTTAGGATGAGTGGAAACATGACAGTGTTGCAAACAGACAAAGAAGGGGGAAAACACAAGGAAATTCAATTAAGTTTTAGCTGGAAGCCTCTGATAAGTTTATGGAAATTAAAGTTTTATGTAAATCAGTTCACTGTCTGGCCCGGTGCCAGATCACAGGGGACTGCGCAAGGCTGAATTCAAATGAGCTGCCTAGGAACACTCAGCAGCATGCAAAAAAAAAAAGTCACATGAAATCTGGAGTGTGGTACATACTTGGAGAAAAAAAACCCAATAAACTCACTCTTGCTCTCATGATATAACTCGAACCCAACATGATTAAATAAGACACTGTTCAGGACATTAGGAATGAAGATTTGCTTTACTCCAAGTTTATTTAATCATATTAAAAGCAGAAGCAATCTGCTATCACAATGCAAATGTGAAAACAATTCAAATCAGAGACAACACTGACATCTTGTGGTCGATACCAGCAGAGTCACAAAAGGAAACGGCTGTTCAAGCAGCCTTTTATGTTTCATGTAGTGTCATATATATGTCATATAGATACACATTAACTAGCTAATTATTATTATTATTCATAATCTGAGATTGACAGGAAACTTCACAGTCAAACAGACAAGTACATATTTAGCCTTTAACAGGTCCAGGGGTTTATTAACATTGTTAAAAAGAGCAACAAAGTTTTTGTGACTGTCGCCTTTGGATGGATGTTACCTTGAAACGGTTGAGCTGGCACAGGATCGGCTAGAGGAAGTGGTGGCTGCACTGAGCTGCGAGAAACCACTCTGACAAGACTCCAGACTGGTCATGGAGCCCCTGGAAATAGCAGCAAGAAAAATAAAAGTTAATTCTCACATCTTTCTCTCCTGTCTATCCATACAGGAGGAGTCAAAGAAAGCTATGATAGAGCACCTGGGATCTGAACTTTTATATACAAGAACAAGATATGATCTCAGCTCAAACGTTTAGTTAAATTTTTGTTAATTCAAGGGAAAGTGCTTTAAATATTCAGAAAGCTTTCAAAGAAATCCATAATTAGCCAGAACTTTAAATATTGCAAGTGAATCCTGCATGCTTAATGTGAATCAGACATTCCCAGTGACGATGACTCTGTCGAAGGATCTGGCTCGCTGTGAACTGCTGGGTTTTGAGAACTGGACTCAGATGAAAAAAAAAAAAACATGTAAAAGGTCTGGCCACACTGGAGATGTGGACTGATTAGTTTAGAGGAAGGCTTTTGTTTGCAATGTATGCTTTGTATAAATGTGTGGAATTTCTGCAGGATTATTGTTTTGTTTTTCCTCCATGCCTTGGACGTGCTCAGGATCAGTAGCAACTCTCTTTTAAGTGCGTCACCTGGTTCTAAAAGTAAGAGAACCATCAAGGCATCCAATGAACTGGACCAGAACCAAGAGCACTTGTAGACTTCCAAGCCAGAAGAACAGCTGTTGTGGCCAGATGTCCCAGTGTGCCAAGCCAGGAGAAGACAGTGTGGTAACCATCAGGCTGATTCAGTTAACAGCCCAATTCTGGACTACATAGCAAGCGGATGGATCAAGGTTCCAAATCTTTGAACCTCTCGTTTTCTTAATCCCATTAAATTAATGTTAGGCCAAAGAACTCACAGTTCTAGGTGTAGAATCTCTTCCTTAACCTTAGAGACCAGTAAACTTTGATAAAAGTTAGATTTTTACCTCCACCAAGGAGGAAATGTTTTCACCAGAGTTTGCCTGTCTGTTAGCAACATAACTCAAAAAGTTAGACAGATTTTGATGACATTTTCAGGTAATGTTCACAGTGGGACTAGGAGCAAGTGATCAGATTTTGGGGGTGAACCGGATCACTATCTGGGGGACTGAGTTGCCTTGGTGGAGGCCTGCACTCTCAAGAGTGCTTTTTTAGTTAGTAAGTTAAACATTTTGAATGTTCATTTCTGTAGCTACAGACTTTCCCTTTTAGCCAGTAATATGCCCTTTTTGTTTCTATTCACTTAATTACTTAATAGACCTTAGTGGGATTAATAATCAAATTAATTCTTTATTATAATGGTTCCCGGTTCCTGTGGCTATTTCCTATAATCCTTAATTGTTGTATAATTGTCCTTCAGGGCTGAATTGGTCTTAATTAAAAAAAAATATCTAGATTGTTTCTTCTTTAAAGTCAATGAATTATTCAAAAGGAATAGGAAAATTCCTTCACACTTAAAAAAGCAACTCCCCCCAAATCAACTTTTTTCGCTGATAAACTGTATGAATGAATGTCTAACAGTGTTGTCTACATGCCTGGGGTCTTATTTATAAAGCTTGCTTACGCACAAAACAGGGTGTGAAAACTAAGTAAACAACTTTCTACGCCAAGTTTAGGATTTATAGAAAGAAATGTGGCGGGAAAATGTGCGCAACTTTAAGCACGCTAAGGATCTTGCTTACGCACTTTTTGGAGACTGACAGCGCAGCAGGAGAGATGGCAAAAATGTGAATTTAAGCCACAATTTCAAACTTTTAGAGCTTTGCGCACACAGACACACAACCAGCAGTCACTACCCCCACCCCCAATCCCATCTCTGAACTGAGAATAAAAATGAGAATCTGAATGAAAATATGTTCCACATAAGAATCATATCACAGTATGTTAATATGTATTTATGGCTTCAGATTATATAGAAATTGCACTTTTTGGTGAATTTATTGTGTGAAGTACGACTACTGCAGCGTCCCCTGCATAATGCTACACAATGGATCCTGGCGCTCATTATAGATCACGCCACTGGAAGCATCTGGATGGGGGACCCGATGTATATTCCTTAAAGCAGTCTTACATTGTGTTAGATCTACCGACCCCCTGGAACCGTGCACCCCGTCCCCCATTCTTCTTTTTATGTCAGGAACGCTGCTGCATCAGAGCTGCGTCACTTGCAGCTCTTCCGTTTGTTTGTGAACCCAAATCAATATTTTGCAAGGATAATACTTTTTAAAAGTAAACTTAAAAAAGACCTTTTCTGTCAGGCTTTAAATATCTAGTTTTATTTGTTTTAATAAATTCCAGTCTTCGTGTTGCTACAAGAAGTAATTATATAGGCCTAATTGAAACTTTATTGTTCTTATCTTTTTTTAATCGCTTTTTATTTTTTTTTATCTTTTTACTCTCTTCTAGTTACACATTTTCTTTTTCGCAACTGTATTTTTGTCTTTTAATGTGAAGCACTTTGGCTGCATTCGGCTGGGTAAAGCCTGATTGAGTGATCGTTTAAAATAAAATGGTTTTCTGTGCCTCTACGAGCCTGCAGCGGTCTCTGTGGAATTACTTTCTCTGCCTCTCGGTTGCCTCGGTTACCTGAGAAACGCCCCATATTAGCTGGCTTAAGTCGATGCAGAATATTCACTAGACACTTTGCATGGACCGTTTATGGCAGAAAGTGGGTGTGTAGGAGTCGGGATATGATCCAAAAACACCTGCGAACATTTCTAGGGAGAGCGGGATATAGAAAGCACAAAGTGTGTGCAGCTGTGCGTACTCCAAGTTTGATAGATCGGAAACTTACAAGGCGTAAGTAAAAAAAAAAGTTGCTGAGCACAAGTACAGTTTTAGTGATTATTCTACGCAAAGTTTTATAAATGAGACCCCTGGTCATTATCTTGGTATTTTAGTGCTTCTTAGTAAAATGTGTAGGCGCCCTCTTCAGGTTAAAACAATATACTGCACTTGAATTTGAATCGGCTTGCTATTCGCTTTGCAGTGAGACTGACATCCGCCCCATCAGCCACCCTCCTGCTATGGTGTATAAAATAAGCAGAGTCTCCGCCCATGTCTCCTCCACAGAACCTCCTTCCCTTTTGTCTCTTTACTCTGATGAAGGAGGTGGAGAGAAATCCTTCACCTCAAAACATCGCTCTGAGATGTCTGTGCCACTGCAGCAGCGCTGCTGTCAACATATCAATAACAGCTAAGACCACGCCCAGCACCCCAGCCCCGGAGGAAATGTTGGCGGAGTTAGACTGTGGTAGCGGGGGTGAATTGCGCTTTAATATTAAAAGACGCAATGTGAGCCAAATTTATCTATGAACATCAACATAGCCTAATATAGGTCATCAATGCTACAAATAGAAAGAAAACAAACACTACAAGGGTTCAAAGCATTTAAAATAGGCTGACCTGAAGTCATGGGAACCCAGCACCTCAGTGTAATACATGATCTTGCACTTGTGGGAGGAGACCTGCAGGGTGGCCAAAACATCATCCACCCGAGGCAGGCTGGAGGCGGCAGAGGCTGCAGAGCTATGGAACCGCCACTGGAGGATGTAGAAGCCAGGCCAGCGGGTTATGTGGGAGCCCTGTTTCAACAGGAAGAGGATTCGGCCGATGAAGCGTTTTGAGGCAACAAATGATTGGGCAGGTATATTCAGAAATTCGGTTACCTGCACACTTTCTCCTTCTCTGCAGGTGAGGGCTTTTTCCACCATGCTGTAATCTTTTCCCAGCACCCAGTTCTTATCAATCAGCTGAGCATTCACTGCCCCGAGGGAGGCGATGCCATGAGCTCCCAGAGAGTCTTTCTTCAGAGGCTGAGGGGCCCTCTTAGAATGATAAATGTTGAAGAACACATCTCCTTTACACACATCAAAGTCCCAGGTGATCACAGAGGAGGCCTCTGTGATCTCTATCAGCACCTGAAAAAGGATTAGGAAGATGAGAAACGCAGGGGATTTTCTTTTTTTTTTTTACAATTATGCAATGTACATTATTTTCCACTTGGTGGCAGTCTAATTCAGTGAATAAAATCCATCAATCAAACTACTAAATGAGCAGAATTGTTCCAACTCTAATGTTCGGGACTCAAGCTGACCAAACACATGATGAAGGTTGATAATGCACCTCATAAGGAGCTCCCTTGAAGATGCTAGCGCTCTTATAGATGGACTCGGTCAACAGGCAGTTCTCTTCGTTCTCCAGTTCCTCTGCGGTCCGGTACAGAGACTTGGGGACTGCACTGGCCTCAGGGATGTCACACTAGACAAGAGAAAATAAAATTAAAGCACAATAAATACACAGTGTAGATGTGCTGGCTAGTTGGTAAGTGTTTCATTTAGTGGAAAATATAAAAAGTGATTCAGGCACAACAACAAATACAAACGGTAGGTTTAGTGATTCAAGGCTGCTTCCTCTTTGTCCGTAGCTGTGTTAGTTATTCAGTAAACAGAAAATACTTCAGAACAAAGTTGTTGAGGCCAATGCCGCAAAATTACAGTGAGCTTGTTCACTTAAAAGCTATAATCACAAGATGATTTCAGGCTAATGCTGCTGCCGACAAATACAGGCTTAGTCATGGTAATTCAGTCGAGCTATAAAAAATAAAATAATAATAATAAAACCTTGCAGGTTTTAGAAGGTTGATTTAAGAAAAGGTTAGTGTTTCTGAAAGCTTGAATGGGATAGATTGCTTAAATTTTTAGAGATTTTTATTTAAGCCATGAATATTGTCACTCTATCGAGGACACATTCCAAAACCAGTTCCTCTAATGCATTACTACACTTTGTAGAACAAGTTTGCTAATCTGTGAAAGTGAAAAGAACACTGGCTAATGAAGTGGGCAGCTCACAATCCAGACCCGTCACCCACTGAAAACTTTAAGGTCAATCTGAGGAGACAGATCAATCAAAGGTGGCTTTAAATATTTCAGCAGCTCAAGTTATGTTTCAGCATTGGGTGAAAGAAACAGAAATGAATGAAATACAACCACTTCTGCTCTCATTTATTATTATTAATGTGTTTAGTGACACGTTATTCTGGCCTCAGAAGAAAGGTTTTTAGCATTTAATTATGAAAGATTGTACCTACAGTGGCTTGTGAAAGTAATAGTACAACTTTAACCTTTTCACATTTGAAAACACAAACTTCAGCGTATTTTATGCGATCAAAACAATACAAAGCATTGAATAATTGCTCTGCTCACAGGTGATAAAAATGGAACTCAATAGCCTACTTGCAAAATAGTCAATATGTTTACATGCATATCTTAATCGAATTTTTGGCAATAATCTGACTAATACCTTAACCAGAGTGGGAGCCTTTATCCTAATTTACATGTCACTCAGAAAAGCAAATTACTGAACTCCGCGACACGCGCCCTTTCATGCTGACATTCTTCTGGTTGACCTAGAGTCACACAGATAGTAAACAGATGCTGGCAGCAGTGAAGGAAACGGAGTAAAAGCAGGATATGCACAATGAGCGAAGAAATGGACAACAACGCTGCAATACAGTACATTCTGTAAGTATTGCGCTGTTTGATTATGTTACACTCGTTGGTGCTGTGATGTTGTGTACCGGTGTTGTTATTCACACTTCTCCTGTCTCGTCACTTCCTATGAATAGCTCGGCTAAGGCGGGGTTGGAGTTACATGCAGAGAAATGTGATTTTCTGACCGCATTATCTGGGAGCATTAGTCCGATTAAGAGCGATCCAGTTCGGTTCGACTCCAGCCGGACTAAGGTGTATACATGCATTTCAAAAGTCCGACTTCAGTCAGACTAAGGCAAGGCAACTAAGGCAATAATTTAGCTTTCTCTAACTGGATGTAAACCATAGACTGTAAATATAGTATGTGTGGCCAGAAAATACTGTATATCACCCCAAACACACCATTCCTACTGTGAGACATGATGATGGCAGCATTATGCTGTGGAAATGCTCGTCTTGAGCTGGAATAGTGAGTTGATGGCAAGATGGACGGAGCTGAATACATAGCAATCATAAGAAAACCTGCTTGAGGCAGAGGTTCACCAACTGGACAAATACCCTGAACTTGCAACCAGATCTACAATAAATTATTGTAAATCAGAGTAAATTAGAATGGCCCAGTGAAAGTCAAGAAATACATTTTGATTGAGAATCTGAGATACAAAGTGAATATTGTTGTATACAGATGCTCATAATCCATCTTAACATGATTTTAGCTACTTTGCAAAGAAAAGCAAAAAAAGTGAAAAGTGGTTTAAATGTTGACCAAGTTTTGAAGAAAGAAAATCTCAATAACTTACAATAAAGTTTGGGAATGTAATGTGAGAAAATGTAAAAAGGTTTAGGGGGAGAAACACTGTCATTAACTCATTCCTGACTAAAAACGGCTGAAATCTGAAATTATCATCTGGCTGAATGGAAAATAAACTGTGAGCTCTGTTCATATCAAGAGAGAAATTTACCATACAGTCCCCTCCCAGAAAGTCAGGAATGATCTCCCTGTCTATGTAGTCCACTAAACCTCCAGGTCCCTGGTAGTCTCTCCCAGCATAAACGAGAAACTTCTTCCGAGTGTTCTCATCAATCAAGGGGCTGACCTGGAAACGAGAAGACAACAGGTATTGGGATATGCGAGAAACAGCAGGGCCCCACAAAATGAACTCAGGCAAAAAAGCAATCAATAAGCAATGAATTATTCATGCAGGAGGAATAAATGAGTTGGCTGGATGAGGGTGTTACTAAGCACCCACATCTGTATCCTAGTGCATTCTCTATATTCATTGATAATTTCATTATCTGTTGATCAATAACTGCATGCATAATTTATATGGACCAGAAGAAAAACATGGTAGTGCAAAATTGTCAGAGCTTTCCTGTGTAATGTTATGTTCATGGTATTTCTTTTGTTTAGTGCTATTATTATCCTGCTCAACTGCATTTTGCTTTGGCAATGATCAAGTAAAGCCACAGTCCCTGCAGATTCTACGGCTATAATTATCTTTATTTGACAATATTTAATTTCTTTGTTCTTCCTCTTTTATGTCACTTGCTTCCATCCACATTGAAACACCCAACTATCCAGCATTTTGACTCAAAAACGTTACATTTGTATTTAAAGACTTCATACACGCACTCGAATTAGAACTGCATCAAAGGGGTCACATCAAAAGCAAGCTTCTTCTCACCAAGGTCCAGAGAACTGGAAACACCCTGGGTGCACGCAGTATGAGCAGGCGGCCCAGAGTTTCGGGGTAGTTAGCCTCAACCACCTCAATGATTCTCAGGAGGGCTTTCACTACTGGTCTCCAGAGGTGACGCATGTTTAGACCCTCCAGATCCACCAGGCATGTCCAGCAGCTGAGACACACACAGGAAAGTGAGCAACTTTATTCAGGCTAGAGCACAAGAAGTAGCTCATCAACAAATAAAACACTTAACATACAATTGTGCAAAAAAGTATTTGGCAGCCTGCGGTTGTGCAAGTTGTCTCACTTAAAAAGATGAGAGGTCTGTAATGTTCACTATAGGTAGTGGTGCAGAGAAGTATTTGGTCAATAACAAAAGTTCACTCTACCCTTTGTAATGTAACCTTGGTTGGCAATGACAGAGGTCAAACGTTTCCTGTAGGTCTTCACCAGGTTTGCACCCACTGTAGCTGCTATTTTGGCCCATTCTTCCTGCAGATCTTCTCTAGAGCTTTGATGTTTTGGGGCTGTCACTGAGCAACACAAATTTTCAACTCCCTCCACAAATTCCTCTATTGGATTGAGGTCTGGAGACTGGCTAGTCCAGACCAGAACCTTAAAATGCGTTTTACGTAGCCACTCCTTTGTTGCCCGGGCGATGTGTTTGGGATCATTGTCATGCTGGAAGATCCAGCCAGTTTTCATCTTCAATGCTCTCACTGATGGAAGGAGGTTTTTGCCCAAAATCTCACGGTGCATGGCCCCATTCATACTTTCCTTAATTCGGATCACTCATCCTTTCCCCTTTGCAAAAAATTAGTCCTAAAGCATTATGTTTCCACCCCCTGGCTTCATAGTGGGTATGGTGTTCTTGGGATGCAACTCAGCATTCTTCGGCTTCCAAACACGGCGAGTAGCGTTTATACCAAAGATTTCTATTTTGGTCTCATCTAAACACATGCCATTCTCCCAATCCTCCAGATGATCCCTGGCAATCTTTAGATACATGTGCTCACTTAAGCAGGGGGACCTTTCGAGCGCTGCAGGATTTTAATCCAATCCATGACGACGTAGTGTGGTACTAATAGTACCCTTTGTTAATGTGCTCCCAACTCTCTTCAGGTCATTGACCAGTTCCCCTTGTGTAGTTCTGGGCTGTTTCTTTACTGTTCTCAAGATAATGTGTACCCTACGAGGTGAGATCTGGCATGGAGCCCCAGGTCAAGGGAGATTGTCAATGATCCCTTCTCTATTAATTGCTCCGACAGCTGATCTCTTCTCACCAAGCTGTTTGGCTATTGTAGATTGGTTCATCCCAGTCTAGGTCAGGTATACAATCTTGTCCCGGGTGTCCTTGGACTGCTCTCTGGTCTTGGCCATGGTGGAGGTTGGAGTCTGACTGTTTGAAGGTGTGGACAGGTGTCTTTTATACAGATAACGAGTTCAAACAGGTGCCATTAATACAGGTAACGAGTCGAGGATAGAAGAGCTTCTTAAAGAAGTAGTAACAGGTAAATACTTAAATACTTATTTTCTGCACCATTATACAGATAAATTCGTAAAAATATCATACAATGTTATTTTCTGGATCTTTCTTTTACATTCTGTCTGTCACAGTTGAAGTGTACCTATGATGAAAATTACAGACCCGTCTCACTTTTTTAAGTGGGACAACTTGCATAATCGGTGGCTGCCAAATACTTTTTAGCCCCACTGTATTTAGGTAAATGAATTTGTGGAAACCTGATGGGTCGACCAAAGAGTCTGGTGTTCTCCTCACAGCGTTTCAGTCCCTCCTCGTTAATGGAAAGGACCTGTTGAGTGAGTGTATCTTATAAAATTGTTCGTATGAATTTTGATGTAAACATGTGTGTGCAATACTGTTACCTGTCTCAGCAGAACCTCCTCTCCCAAAGCTCGCACCAAGCCCTTTGTGTCCATTTGACCGAGGCGCAAAACATACAAAGGGCGGCCATCTGAACAACACATTTCACACCGATGATTACTGAACATTTAGAAATTTAATATCTGTAGATAAAAGTGTGGGGGGGCAGGAGTGCTTAGCAATAAGCGTCTACAGGACACATTTAGCCCAGAATGCTTTTCAAGCTAGGCTAAAACATTAAATTTAATATTGATAACCAACTCTTTACCTCCAGAGTACATTAAACCTCATTAACACATCAAAACTTAGGTCTACCTTTGTCATGGTGGTGCCACCTCCCGGTGTAATAATCCTGAAGCAGCTGTGGGCGCTCCCATGTGTCTAGGAGGAAATCCACCTGGTGCTGCTTCCTCCAGGTTAAAGACTGGCACAAAAACTCTCTGGCCTTGTCCATGTTGAAATCTCTGGCCTTGAGGAAGCGCAGCACATGCTGATCCTTTGGGATCTGTACACAGAAAGAAGAAGTCAAAACAAACTGCAGCAACTGGCACAAAGTAACAGATAAAAAAATACAAAAACTGGTTTAAAATTAGGACTAAAACATCTGATTAATATATGCGTTACTTGGTTAATGTGATCTACAGTGTTGTTTGAATAACTATATTTTTATAATTCATGAACATGTCAAATTAAGATTTCAAGTGAAACTGAAAATAAATATGAAGATGTTTTGGAAAAATGACAAAGTCTTGGAAATAAATTCACTGACTGGGCACTTCATTAAACAACTTACCCCAAAATCAATTTTTTTTTGCTGATAAACTGTATAAATGAGTGTCTAATAGTGCTGTCTGTCTATTCTGGTATTTTAGTGCATTCTAATAAAATTATAAATGCCTAAAACCATTAGTGTGGCTCCCTTTTCAGGTTAAAACTCTATACAGCACTTGAATTTGAATGGGGCATTGCTATTCGCTTTGCGGTGAGGACTGCCACAGTCAGCCACCCTGCCGCTGTAGAGTATAAAAGAGGCAGAGTCTCCGCCCACGCTTCTTCCTCAGAAACTCCCTCCATGTCCTCTGGCGAAGGAGGTAAAAAGAAATCCTCCACCTCAAAACATCGCTCTGAGGCAAAAGAGCTCAAGTTACTCTACATCTTTCTCGCTGTATCTGTCTGTGCCACTGCAGCAGCACTGCTGTCAAGATGTCAATCACCGCCCAGACCACACTGCGCTCCTCTCCCCCCACGCGTTTACTGGTCTGCCAGACAACACCTCTTTTTGGTGCATTTTTCATACAGGAAATGTGGGAGGAGTGAGACTCTGGTAGGGTGGTGAGTTGTTCTTTAACTACCCCTATTCAGCTGCATCAAGACATGGTGAAGATCACTTACTGCAGTTTAAACTAGCATCATGACAAGGGAAAAAAAGGGATTTATTGGATTTTGAGCAAGGCATGGCTGTTGGTGCCAACAGGCTGGAGTTTAAGTATTTTAGAAACTGATGACTTCTCAGGGCTGCAAAGAACGATTAAAAAATGAGAAAAGATCCAAAGAGCTGCTAATGTGTGGATGAAAATTCCTTATTGATGTCAGAAGTCAGAAAAGGATGTCAGATAATTTTGAGATGGTAGAACAGCAGCTCAAATGACCACTGATAACAAAAGTATGCAGAATACAATTTCTTAACACACCATACTGAACCTTGAAGCACAAGGGCTACTGCAGCAGAAGACCACACTGGGTGCCACTTCTGTCTGCTAACAACAGAAAAAATTATTGCTCAGGCAAATTCGGAAAATAACAACCTGGAAAAGTGTTGCCTGTTCCAATGAGTCTCGATTCCTGCTGTGACGGTCAAAAGACAGGGTCAGAAGTTGGTGTAAACATGAAAGCATGGATCCATCCTGCCTTGCATCAATGGTTCAGGTTTGTAGTGTATCCCACATCACATACTGATGTAGGAGACAGTTTCTTCTATCTTTAGGTCCTTTAGTGCTAATTGAAGCTCATTCAAACACCACAGCCTACTTCAGTATTGTTGCTGACCCAGCCCATTCTTCAGTGACCGGTGAACCCATCTTGTAATGGTTGCTCCCAGCAGAATAATCCCTTATGACACAAAGCTCTGATCGATTCAAACTGGTTTACTGAATGTGACAATGGATCCACAGTCACATCTTACACCAATAGAGCACCTTGGAACAGAAGACTCACTCAAGTGACAAATTTGCAGCAAGCATGCAATCATCTCAACATGGATTAAAATCTCTAAAGAGTGTCAAATCTATGCCACATAGACCTGAGTAAATTCTAATGGCAAAACTGGGTCCAATCTGGTGCCAACAAGATGTAGATAATAAACTGCTATGTAGGTGTATCGTAGGGCTGGACGATATAGCCTCAAATCTATATTGCGATATAATGTAAAGCATGTGAGGCAACGATATCTAATCTGATATACTCTTTACTTATCTTAGTATATGTCAAAATGAAAGTTTATGAACATTGTCACTTT
The DNA here is from genome assembly GCA_963556495.2 of Valencia hispanica. NCBI lineage: Eukaryota > Metazoa > Chordata > Actinopteri > Cyprinodontiformes > Valenciidae > Valencia > Valencia hispanica. The sequence continues at coordinate 20,468,907 of OY747718.1, read as the reverse complement.
CCAGTTATATTGCAGAACTTTAAAAAAAGTTTAGAATGCCATTTAAAGAACATGTTCTGTGGAAAATGCTGAACACCCTGGGTGCTGAACCTTTATTTTTATTCTGAGTAAAAACATTACTTCAACGCTGAAATCATCAGAAGCATTGATAATATATTATTTTGTCTGAGGGATTATTGCTTCTATATGGTTTGTCTGCTAAAAGCAAGAAGTTTTCTCCCATCTTCTTTTCATTGTTGGCAATAATTAACCGTATGAACTCAATGAAGCTACTCTTTGTTTTCTCTGATGACAGAATAATTTACTTCTAAAAGATAGGCACTCAGACTAGGTCTAGAGTTTACCTAGACAAATAATTTTCTATCGATGGCAGTCAAATACTTTTTTGCCCCACTGTAAATCAAAACTAGGCATAGATATGAAAATATTTTAAGCTTAAATCAAGACTGTCGGCAGTAACGCTAGTTTAAGTGTGGAAACGAACAACCAAACCATATTCAAATCTGCAGTAGCCTTAATCTATAAAGATGGACTGTACACAACAGCACAAACTAATCTGCTTGTGTTAGTGACCTTGCCCTTGTGGGTTTCCTGGAGCCACTGCCGCAATCGGATAAGACAGCTTTCCTGCAGAGGCGTTAAATCACCAAGGTAACGTCTGATGTAGTCGGCATCCAACTTGTCTAAAAGTCAAAACACATTTACAATACTGTGTTAGCACATACCACATGCATCAAAGTGAAATGTCAGGCACTCTTCACAAACAGTTTACAGGAAATTGTTTACTTGGTTTTGTTACCTCATTAAAATCCCAGTCTTCATATTAAATATGATTTTTTTAAACAAACTGAAGATTTTACCATGTAGCTTCAGAATACTTTTTTTAATTTCAAATATAATCCATTCCATTAAGAAATTGCATAATTCAAATGTGATTTAGTTTTGTCTAAATTCCAAACTATATCTTGTGGAGCGACTCCACTATCGGAACTTCAGGGTAATTAAACCAAATCTTTTTTGGACGGGGTAATCTGTTGGCCCGCTCTACTCAGCCGCCGTGTCTCCATATACCATTGGCCCTTTAAGGAATCAGCTAAACACATTCGCATATCACACCGTTTCAGCAGCAAGCGTCATGGATCAGCGCAAAAAGACGCCCAGATCAGCAGAAATAACAAGAGATCAACATGAAAAAGGCTGGCTTGTTGCAGCGTTTCTGTTTGCTGTTGTTCTAAACTTCTTCGCCAGCAACTCCTCTTATTTTCACATAAGGCAGGTTGTTTGGTGACGTCTGCTTATTTCCCTCTGAATTACAACCAATCATCACAGCGTAACCACAGCTCCCGCTGAGGGACTCGATCGGGCCATTCCAAATACATACAGTCATACTGCTACTCCGTTGGTTCCTGAAATGGCCCCAATGAAGTGGAGACGTGTGCATATCGGGAAGGTCCGTTCAAATTATCCTGACGTTCCAATAATGGAAACGTGCCTATAGTCAACCTAGTTCTCAGACCCAAATCTAAATCCCAATGTGAACTGTGAATTTATTGCAGGCAATTGACAGATGCCTGACCAAAGACAAGACCTACAAAAACTTGAGACTGCAAGGGACAATGCATGGATGGTTAAAGAGAGACAGATGGATGGATGATAAAAAAGAGACAGATGGATGGATGATAAAAAAGAGAGATGGATGGATGATAAAAAAGAGACAGATGGATGGATGATAAAAAAGAGAGATGGATGGATGATAAAAAAGAGACAGATGGATGGATGATTAAAAAGAAACAGATGGATGGATGATTAAAAAGAGACAGATGGATGGATGATTAAAAAGAGACAGATGGATGGATGATTAAAAAGAGACGGATGGATGGATGGATGGTTAAAGAGAGAGAGACAGAGACAGATACAAATCCATAAAAAGATGTGACGCACAAATGGATGGATAAACAAAGCAAAGGACAAAAAAAAGAAAAGAGATTAATGGATTAATTAATTGAAAAGATGGATGGACAGACTGACAGGAAAAGGACAAAAAGGATGGATGGTAAATGTAGCCACAGCGGCCCTGGGGCAGACTGACAGAATTTTTGCAGGTCTTGCTGACCACCACCAGCAGGCAAGGCAGGTGAAGTGTCTTGCCCAAGGACACAACGACCTAGACGGACAGACCAAGGGTTCGAACCGGCAACCCTCTGTTTATAGCAAGACCTCCTACAGCCGGAACCACGGTCGCCCCAGTAGACAGATAGACAAACAAAAAAAGAGATGAAGCGGTGGGCAGACGAATGAATGGAATGTGAACAAGCCAATGGATGAATCCATACGTTTTCCCGATTGTGTATGAACACTGGTACTAACTTCTATCAACACATTCACAAAGAACTAATAAGTGATCACAGCCACTGACCATCAGCTGAACTGGCCATTAGCTCTGTGGGATTGGCCAAGTCTTTGCCAGGAAGCCCATCAATGGCACCACTCACTGGGACAGCTCTGCCAGCAGAGAGGAGGCCTCCTTCAACAGGGGGCATCCAGCGAGGTATATAAGTTACTCCTTCTTCCTCCAGCTCTCTGAGGTAGTACTCAATTATTTCTTTACCCTTGAACAAGTGGAGGACATGGGAGCTTATTTACGGTAGAAAAAAATTATATTGATGCAAATACAGAAGGTTAACAAAATATTCATGAACAGGTTTTACAAACCAACCTTTTTAATGCTGCTAGCATACTGTTTCATGGCTATCTTCTCTGCTGTGCTCTCAAAACCAAAGAAGGATTTCATATCCAGGCTAGCTGTTTGTTCAAAACACGTCCAGTTCTCATTCTCCGGATGAACCTACATGAGGACAAATAAAAAAAATTAAAAAAATAAAGTAATACGACCATCTGACTAATGTGAGGATCAGCTATTACATTCTGAGATCATATTTTCACAACGCCCACAGTCTTCGAAACCATTTTAAATAGATGATGTATCAACACTGTTTAGATAATGGACAGTAAATTAAACAGGAATGTTTTGCAGGCAACTGAACCAATTCTCTAGAGATAAGACCATGAGGTCTGGGATTGTGCCAATAAAGATCACATTTGTTATTAGAACATAAAACAAAACTGTTTTCCCAGTAAAAAGACTCTCCCTGTATTCCAAAGAGCATGATTGTAACACATAAAAAAAAAATTATAAAAAAGGTAAAATAATAAAGAAATAAAGCTCTTGTTGACCTGAACACTTGTTTCACTCTGCTTACCGTGTAGCTGCAGCACTCCTGGACGATGACTCTGCTGGAAAAGGTCTCATTGCGGACCTCGATGTGAAGAGTCCTGTCTCTGCGGTTCAGCGTGTTCTTCTGAATGAAGTACAGATATTCTACACCCGCAATCTACATGCAGGACAAACAGAAACATAGGGTTGTTCAACAAATAAACGGATTACATCAACTGTTGTGTTTAAGTCATGGCTTAAGGTAGCAACGGATACGTACTCGTTTGAGAAGTCGAGGGGCTTCCACGTCGATCGTACAACGCCTCTCTGTAACCACCACAGAGCCGTCTTTGCTTTCGCTTTGGTTGAGGATCTCGCTGTCCACGAACACGGGGATCAGCGGGCACTTTGGGAACCGCCTGGCATAAGCCTGAAACGGGAGAAAATTGTTGTATTTTCACATCAGGTTTGCCTGCTGTGTTCCAATTTGGGCTGCAAATTGCTGACAGCACAGCGTGGTAACGTGATTTCAATGTCGGGTGCAGACACATTTAACAGCAAGTAGCTTTAACAGTTTATGTAAAAGCATAATAAAAGTTTATGCGCTGCGCACAGCAACGACCTGCAGCTGTGGCAGATTTTACAAGCAATGACTGGTTTCCGCTTTACAGCCTACAGCACATGACCATCTGTCCACATCTATGGGAGCAAGGCTCAACTGTCGACATTGATAGAGTCTCAGCAGAAACAGGATCTGATATAACAGCTGGATGTGTGTATGAAGAGGATAGACAGCTTTCCTACAATATGTGGGAATCTTTTATTACTGGATTTTTCTGCTGTGAGGTGACTCAGGGCTCTCTTCTGCTCCACATTCACACATCCACTCAGAAATATACACCAAAACTAAACAGCTTAGTATAAACATTATCAATAAAACAATTATAGGAGAAAACGGTTGCGACATATTAACCATGTTTAAGTCCATAATTGGCTGGTTTAGTACGCTAGATGTACAACAAAAACAACATTGACCACTAATGCAAATAAAATTTGAACTACAAACATTTGCAAAAGCATTCATATCCCATTACCTTTTTCACATTTTGTCATGTTACATCCAGAATGGCATGTCTCCTTCACCCAACACTTTGTACAACCGCTGTTCATTGCATTTAGAGTTACACGTTTTCAGGGGTATGCCTCTAGATCCACAGCTTTGAGAGTATCAAGGGAGAAATAAGTGCCCAATCTCTGCAATATAGCTCAACATCACTCAGACTGGATTGAAAGTGTTTGTTTAAAGAGATTTTTTTTCACCTTGCCTTAGTGTGCTATTCTCACGCCATGAATATGCTGTAAACTAAACCTTAAAATGTACCGTTGGTTGCATGTTTAAGATCGTGAACCTCCATCCCAGTCTAAAGTCTTTTTCAATAACAAATTTTCTTCCAGGATCCATCTTCCAATCAACTCTAATCTTCAGTGTTCTCACAGCATGATGCCACCACCACCGTGTTTGACTAAGAAGATGGTGTGTTCAGGGTGCAGTTAGCTTTATTTCCTATTTTCTTGTAGTCCAAAAAGTTCAGTTTTGGTTTCATCTGACCAGAGCACCTTCTTCCACAGGTTTACTGTGTACCTTACATGGATCAAGGCACACACACACAAAATTGGACTATTATGGCTTTAATTAACTTTAGCGGTTTTCTTTTTGCCATTCTTATGAAGGTCCCATTTAAGGAGGACACCACAAAAAGCTGTAGGTTTGCAGTTCAACCATATACTTTCCATTTTTGGATGATAGACTGAATAGTACTCGTCGAGATGCATACAGCTTGAGATTTTATTCTTCAACTGAACTATGCTGTAAACTTCTGCAATAACTATTTGGTGTGTTCCTTAGTCAATGTGAGGCTGTTTTCTCACTGATGTTCTCTAACAAACCTCTGAGGCCTTCACAGAACAGCTTATTTGAGATTAAAATCACAGAGAGGTGGCCTCTATTTTTCAATTTTTAACTTCTGACAGAAATTAGATACACTGAATTGTAGCATGGTGTATCCAAGTTAAGTTACCCTTTTAGATTTCTATTAATCTTTTAGAAATGCTGAAAACTGAGTTTGAATTTCTTTCCATTTCACAATTGCTTTGGGTTGATTAGTCACATGTAACGCAGATAAAATATAATAAAGCCTTCAGATGTGGCAATTTGAGTAAAAGTTCATGGTGTTTGAATACTTTTGTAAGGAAATACATTTGTCCCATCTATACCTCTCAGACTGGTAACCACACATTTATAAAGAGCTCAAACATTGAACACTTCTAGAATGATCTAAGCTCTAAGGAACTTAGTGGGAAGATAAACAGAAAACAAGAGCCACTATTTTTCACTCTATTATCGTTTGCATTAGGCGGCTAGTAATCTAATGAATTTAACTGAGGAGCAGAAACAGTGTTTTATTGCTCAGGTGTTATTGATTAAATCCAATTCTACAAGAGCCAACCTTTTGTACAAATCTTTGTAAAACTGGAAAATGAAGCCAGGATAGGGAGATTTCTTTTTATTAAAAGGCCCGGGAGAGCCACAAAGAGGTGTCATGAAAAGGACAACCAGGATGTCACTGGGTGCACATTCAGTAATAACCAGGACACTGATTAGGACTGTTAGCTGGAGTAATAACTGTCACTGGCAGGATTAGCCAGGGGCTAATGAGAAAGCTCAGAGATAAATGGGAGCAGTGGACTGTGGTTGACTGGATGATCTCTTTTCTGCTGTCTCCTTGTAGGAGCTGTTATTAGTTTTATAAAAGGGCTTCCATTGGGTCTTTTTTCAATAACCTGACACACTAAGGATCTTAGAGCGGTGATCTCTTAAAAAGGCATCAAAATCATATTTTTGCAAATGGTAACCATGAAATAAAATTATCTGAAGTCTGACTAATATGAAAGAAGTCATACAGCAGGTGCAGAGTAAATTGTCACTGCAGCAACACTGGCTTGGCTCCAAACTGTGGATATTGCATAAGCTTTTAGCTTAATATATAACTTTGAAGAAACACGAAACAACACAAAGATCAGGCTGTAAAAGAGGGTTATATATAAAATTGGCTCTGTTGGAAATCCAAATTTATGTAACACCTGTCCTACTATTTCTTTGCTAAAAGAAAAGAAAGCTTAACCTCTGGGGAATTAAGGTTAATAAATTGGAATGCATGTGAGATTCTTGTAATAAGGTGCCTAAAAAATAACCGAATTTTCACTAAATTGACATTAAAAAAATCTTTTTTTTTGTTTAAATCATACATCAGTGGACATTTTGAAACAAACCAAAACATTTAAAGGGTAGCCAATCTGTGAATAAGTTTATTGTAAGTAAAGTATTTTGTTGAACATATTTGGTGTTGTTGTGTCTTCTTTCCTGTATTCAAGAGAAAAGTGTAATGAACATGTCAGCTACATGACCACACAGCTAGAGAAAGCTTTCTTTGGCATCTCATTAAAAAGGTACTTTACGCCATTTGAAACCATAACCTTTATATCATCAACTGGTCGCTCCCCATTCAAGAGCAGGTTTCTTTTACTCTAAGACTGGTAAACACTACTGTAACCTAAAGTAAATCTAGTTACTGATGGGTCATGACTGTCTGTGTTTTTTGTTATGCAACTGGAAAAAATTCAAACCAACTGAAACTTTTAAGCAAACTTGTAAGCAAGAGAAAAGAATTAGTGGCCTTTTTTCAGCCAGCCGACCAGCAGTGTGCAGCAACAGGTGGTGGGATGGTATAATCACCTGTGTTACTCTGTGCTACATACAATTGGAGAGAACGACGGCCACTCCTGCACTGACTTTGTCAACTTTTAGAATTTTAAACAAAAGGAAAAGTATGATATTTTTTTTGAGGCCAGAAGGCAGAAAAGACTACAGACATTCTCTTTTGTTTGGTATGCTTTACTGCGTCTAAACACAGACCCAGATATGCTCTGTTTGAGCCAATGTGGCCCTGAAGGAAAACCAAATACTCACCGCCATTATTAACTCAAACGGGTGTTTGTAGACGCGAACAGGGGACTGGTACTGCTGCACCATGGCTGAAGCTCTGGAGTCTGTACTGAATGATAGTCACAACACAGTTTATCAAAAGATGGCAGCCAGTTACAAAAAGCCTTGCTAAAAGTTTTCGACAAAAAAGCTAAGCGATACTGTACAAAGGAAGACAAAAGCCAGGACATTAACAGGACAATTATTTTTTTGTGCTTTTAAGAGTAAAATAGGATAGTTTGTTCTCGTTTCTGGGAAAAAAAAGACACTCCGTGCTAGTTCGCTTTTAACGGACTCCATAGTGCAGAAAATAACGAACCTGAATAAGGCAAAACTTGATTTTCAATCGGCAAACGCTGATGCTTCAGGGAAGTTGTCCGGTTATCAGCGCATCCATGGTGTCAATCGGACCGGGGAAAAGTAAAGTCCAGCATAATGTAGGTTAAAGTGAGGTTAATAGGGAAAACACCACAAGTTACAGAGATAACAGAAGAAACATTGTGTCGTCAGCAGTTTGTTCGTCAGGGAGAACGGACAGTTAACCCCGCCCCCTTCAGATAAACAGGAAGTACAGCTTGCTAAACCTGTTTGTGAAAAGTCCCTTGTACTATTATATTTATTATAAAAATAAAGAATAAAAAAACAAACAAAAGAAAAACTTTGCTCAAGTTGCTGGTGTAGCATTTTTTTAAATAATATGTTAATTAAACAACACACTATAATTGACTATTAACGGTAAATAATTATAAATAAGTGGACGCATATCAAGGATAATTAATATACTCGCAGCAGCTAAAGTTAAATGCAACTATTTTACTGCTCATAGCCATCTTGATTCAAAAACTTGCCACTGCTGTGCAAGCAGAAAAATGTACTCTGAGAGACAATTGAAAATTAAGATTTAATCTCACTCTGTAACACCACAATGATTAGACATAATATGCCTGTCAGTGGTCATAATATTAATATTATGACCACTGACAGGCAAAGTGAATATCTCTTCATCATAGCACCTAAGGGAAGAGGGCTAGCTGGCAGAGACTGTGTGAAGCTTTGGCCAATGCTCTGCTGACAAATCTTGCTATGAAAGCCTATGGTACTTCCTGAAGCCTCCATAGTAGATCTGGTAATGTTTCAGAAATTACATCCTCTGAAACAATTACTGAGCTTTGCTCATTTTCTGTAGACACAACCTAATACAGTCAAGGGAATGACTGGATCAGGATCATGGAATTTAGTATGAGATCATATGATGTTATTTAGTAAATGAAAGTAAAAATGTGATACATTTTCTTTTACTTGTAGCTTAATAGAATACTTTCATTCAGTATTTATAATTTCATAGACACATAGCACTATTAGACACTCTTTTTTTAACAGTTTATCAGCAAAAAAAGTAGATTTGGGGGTGGCCTGCTCTTTAAGAACAAAATAAACAATTTTATGTTTAAAAATATCAATTTGGATGGTAATAGTGATATTGATTATTACCTGGTTTGAAAAAAAACTGTTTTAATATTTGCTCTCAAACTCAATTTGCAGCATTTGATCATCAGGAAGACATATGACTGTTCTTGCAGGACATTGATTAGTGACAGCCCTGATAGTGGAAAAGGGAGGGTGTTGCATTATTTGCAGTTTATGGCTATTCTAAACAAAGGGGCAGCTTCCTTTGTTGACATGTAATAAAACTTTAATTGCCCATCAGATTAAAATGATTAGATCTTCTTCATACCATTTCATAACATTTTGTTTAATGACAGATAGGTGATAAAGGAACAGTAACAAACACACTGAAAGATGGTATTATGGCATTAACTAGAATGTTATTCTTTTCTATAAGTGTTTTGTTAATCATAGGTTATTACCAGGAGTTATCAGGTGTTCCTTTTTCGACAACATGGAGATTCTGGATTTTTTACAGACTACCTCCAGAACTTGAGAATGAAGAGGATAGGAGGGCCTCCCTACAGTCCTGGCCTGCAGCTTCATTAAGCACTTGTTGGATCAGCTTAGCCCTGCGGTTTTTTCCAGACTGACCAACACACCAACATTGGCTGAGTTGCATAAATGCTGGTTGAAGAATACTATGCCAGTTCATTTGAGCATGTGACTAAACTGGTGACCATGACAGGGTGGTGTCAGGCTGTTGTGACTTTGAACGGTTCTCCCACGCACTACTGAGGCCTCTATATTTTAACAAAAAAATATATTGCCAATAGGATTTGTTTCTTCAAATTCCATTCACCCAACTCAATAAAGTACATAAAACAAGAAACAATACTATAATAAGTTGTTGTGTGTTGCTACATGATTTATTACCAAGAAGCATGTTGCAACAAAAAAGTAATGAAAAAACACAAAAGGGCCTATCGTTTTTTCTAAGCTTGGTAAAAAACAAAACACAAACATAAGGGGCTGATACTTGACTTTTTTCTAAAGTTCAGATCAAGCTTGAGCGTCTCATTTAAATAGTGTTGAAAGTCATGATTGTCTAAGTATATAAGGCCGATAAAGTTTTCCTAAACTGTATAGTTAAACAGTTGGTCTAAAGTTGCAAATATCAAGAGCCTTGTATTTGTGCTTTATTTTTTGGAATGTGATTGAATGTTTTTGCATATTTAAAAAAACAACAACATTTTTTAAGATAAGTCTTTCTCATAATGTGTTTAAATACTGATTAACTGTAATGACTAGCATAAACCATCAAACAATCAATATATACACAATTTATACCAAGTCATGATTTGGTTTTGTAATTTTGGCAGGGCTACATGAAAAGAGGAAAACACTGAAAGTATGACTTTAAAAGACTTGTATGATGTGCGGCCATTATTTCATCCGACCCGTGCAGCATTGATTTCCTTCGATCTATTGCAAAGAATTTAACACGTTAATCTTGTTAAAGTACAACGTTTGACAAGATTAATATGCCATAGAAATTATCACTGAAACAGGCTTTGTATAACAGGCTCATGCAATTATTACGGTCTCCCAACAGAATCAGCATTTGCCGACCATGGAGATGCAGCTGGGGCCTTATTGAAACTCCTGAAACAATATCGGCATGGCTAAATTGAAAGCTAATGGATACGGCAGCCGGGAAAAGCTCTTGGAGTACAGCGGGGCACATCTTCAATGAGGGAAATGAACCGATGACAAGGAAAATTCCCTCCCATTTGACCTCTGATTTAATGTTATGGAGAAGGTTCTCACTAATTGGCTGTATACATCTTGGATAAATTAGCATCACTTGCACAATCATTACTTTTTCACAAAACACCAAAAAGAAGATGGTCCTTTTCTAAAACACTTTTCAAAGTGGATTTGGGGCTGTCAACAGTGATCATTCAGTGCATGCTTTTCTCAATGCATTTCTCACGTTGTAGTACTTTTTTTCTGAGTGGGTGTTTTCACTAAGGGTAAAAATCTTTGTGTGTCTTTTCCATTTTTTCCGCTTTGGTTATGATCAAGCACCATAAAAAGCATGCTTGACTCTATTATGACAAAGAAGATTACTTTGAAATTCATATCCTGTCTGCCATATCCCACACCATAGCTGAAAAATATCACAACAACACAATGACTCATCTGTTTGCTCAGACTAACATAATCACCTACACTCTCAGATATCTGAGGCGATCACTGCTTGGGATACAAAAATGTGGGCACTGAAATTTACATGCTTACTGAATTCATCGTATTCTCTTAGCCATTTTTAGTAATTACTTATTACTTAATCATATATTTTTCTGTTGAATACCATACAGTGACTCATACTGTACAATCTCAGACACAGTTGAACTAACACTTCTGACAAAAAGCAGATAATTCAACAATTGCATATTATTCATGCAGGTTACAACCACAAACCCCAATGTATTTTGTAGGGATTTTATGTGACAATGATATCCTAAACTTTGAAAATCCCACTAAAAATTGTCCAGCATAAATAAAATGGAAACAGTATATTGCCACAAGTGCAAACTTACCAAGAAACATCTGTTCATTTAAACTGAGAGATGACACAAGAAGAGTATTAATCATAATAGCAAGCCAAGACGCTGATGGTGACTCTGGAGGAGCTCCGGAGAGACTATGTTAACAGCACAATTGCGAGTTGTATACTGCATAAATCTGACATTTATGGAAGAATGGCAAGAGGCAGGCATAATAAGTCCTAGGTCCTATTAATAGTTTGCCACATTCCATGTAGGGGACAAGGCAAGCAAGTGGAAAATGGTGATCAAGTCAGATCAGAGCATAACCAAACATTTTTTACCACATGCAGAATTCTACATGAGGCAAACAAACTAAGACTGGACATGATGCTGAACGCTTGTTTCAATGCATTAGTGGTGCATCATACTGTGGCGATGCTTTACTGTTGGAAGAGTTGATGGGAAGATGTATGGAGCTAAATACAGTACATGCCAATTAGTGTTGCAACCTACTTGGGACTTGGGCAGAAGTTAAGGCTCCCCACTATAGCCAGAGCTATGATGGAATGGTATATATCATAGCATATTCATGAACTGAAATGGCTGAAAGTCAAAAAGCCCTGACCTAAATACAACTGAGAATCTGTCTCAAGACTTAAACGTTTATGTTTACTGACTCTCCTACCAATACAATTGACCTTGAACTATTTTGCAAAGAAGAATAGGCAAATATTTCAGTCTCAACATGTGTAAAGCTGATGGAGACCTACATCTCGCATCTGTCACAGTAAAAGGTAGCTGTATGACATAATTCTCAGTGGAGAGGAGAGAAACTAGAAAAATAGACAAATTGAATAATCTTCTTTTTAATTAAATGTGCGACATTACAAAGAAATAACTAATGAAAAACAGGCTCTTACTAATGCCAGGGAATGAGCAAATAAAGCAGGACAGGTATAATTGCAGATGTGTCTGCTTAGAATATACCTTGCATTTCTACAATAAGTATGATGAATCTAGTCCAGATGTGCTTTAATTTGCATCCTAAAACTTTGCTGTTTTCCTCTTTTTGTATCTCTAGGGATCACCTTTGCAGGTGGGAAATCTGGGTGAATTAAAATGAAGATTATGTAAAGACAACCAAATAAAATAAACAGACTGAGCTGTATTAACAGTGAGGAAGCTGAAAAGAGTTTTTGATACACAGAACATATCTAAAAGCCTCATTGTTTAGAAGCATGAAATTAGTCTTTCAAAATTTCAATTAGAGTAGCTAGCCAATATTCATTAAACCAAACATTCAATACCGGGAAGCAACCTGCACTCTGAAGTGTCATTTCATTGATTTTGAGAAGAATGCAAAAAACATTTTTGATCCTTTTAAAGGGCATCTGTTTTGCATATGCCACATTATCATTTATTTTCTGTTATTTATTCATAAATAGTCATAACTGATAACAAATTGATGCCAGTACCATTAAACACTGAAAGAGGTCTACTAGCTGGGAATGTTGTAAGACTTTTTGAAGCTACTTGAAATTGTCTATTTTAATTTAGAATAGCTTTTAAGCTAGGGTGATATAGACAGTAACAGCTAAAGGGACTGTCATTTGGTTTACATAAATAATTATATTGTTGCAACATCAATATTTACTTTCTAATTAATGGTGTTGAAGTAGAAAGGCTGGTAATTCTTAATATGTCCTTGTTTTGATCTCCAACATCAGAAACTTTACTAAGGGAAAAGAGATCTTTAAAACAAAACTGAGAAAACAGTATCATTAAAGTAAGGATGCATAAGATGATTTTCATTACATTCCTTGTTAAGGCTTTGCTCTGAGTTCAGCAATGGGATTTAACAATAAAGACTAAATAATGTTTTTTCTAAACAATAAAAACCCATTTAGTATTTGGGGTAATTTTATTATATTTGTAATGTTGGTAATTAAAATCTTAAAAAAAAAAACCATAGCCAAATACTACCTAAATCCTACCTTGTTGTGATTCAGAAAGTAACGTATCAGTCAGGTCCTGCTGATTAAATTGACTTCATTAACTGATTATCAGCAAGTGTGACCACCTCTGGGAATGCAGTTGTTATAACAGTTGACTGGTACTGAGCTTGCAGATGTGTGTCAATGTAATGTCAAGATGACAAGACACCAGCAATGACCTTAGAGAATAACTGTCATTGTTGCTGCCTATCAGTCTGGGAAAAGTTAAGAGACTATTTCCAAACAATTTCAAGTCCATCATTCTACAGTAAGTGGAAAACATTTTTATCAGGTGCAACATTAAGAGAAATGGGAAACTCTAGTCCTTAGTAAGCATGCTAAATGTTAACGTTGATGGTAGAACAAGTTAAAAAGAGACAGAATTACAGCTTGAATTGAAGTAGAAAGCTTGTTCTTTCCAAAAATCATATGACAGCACACCCTAGGTGTGCAAAGCTGTGTCTGAATGAATCATAACACAGCAATGTACATTGGACAGATGAGACCAATGTAAAGATGTTTGGCTATAATATACACTATAAAAAAATAGGTTGAATTTATGGTTTATTACTGGCAGCTGTGGTTTCCAGAATTTCACAGTGAAAAATAAAGTGTAAATGTACAAAGCACAAAAGTCTACTATTTCGGTAACCATACATTTTACAATAGATCACTGTAAAACAGTTTATGGTGATTCCTGTGAAAACAGATATGTCGTTTAGTTGATTACAGTTTCCCACAGCTGGATTCAGTAAAACTGTAAATCACGGATTTACGATAATCTATGGTTGCCAGAATTTCAAAGTGGAAACTATAGTGATATTGCAGAATACTTCTGTGATCATTTCTGTTGCTTTCCTGACCCACATACAGGACACAATTGCAAACCAGAAGCACAATTTTAAAAGTTTATTGAAGGTAAGAAAGATGGCTGGAAACCATGAACATTGCTATTCTAACTAGAACGTTTACAGAGGGAGTGGGCAGGATACAGTGAAGAGATGAGATCCAGTTGAAGATTAATTGAATTATACTTGAATGATAAACTGCTTACTTTTGAATATGACACTAGAAGCCTGAGAGTGGAGAAAGGAATCCAGGTGGTCAATGGAGATGTTGTGGATGGACCCAGAGAACCTGCATACAGGAGGTTGAAGGTGGAGGGTGGACAGGCAGAGACAATGATCGGAAGTAGGAGCTTACAGGCTATCTGAATTGGATTGGAATCCGGAGACTGCAGAAGCGAGGAACAGATCACGGAGAACTTGGAGATGAACAGGTAGGAACCTTGAAGACAAAACATGGGGAGGTTACTCAAGGGCAGGGAAATAAACAAAGAACAATTAAAGCTCAGGAGATTCACTAGAACATTGGGGGGCTAGAGGTACCATAGGGGGCAAACACCCAAGCACCAAATGTCAGCCCACCAGCTTCTTAAGAATCCTGCCTGATGAGCTGCAGGTGCCAGCAGGAGGAAACTCCACCCTCCAACCCAGGCTACTCCGGTGGCACCATCTGGTGGGGAAACTCAGGAGAGAACAACAAACAACCTAGACTTCCTGATAACTTCACAGTATACTTTGTTGTTAAATATAAAATTCACAATGAAGAACTGTTGCCAAAATACATTTTTCCCATAAGCTTTCTTACTGTCTATCTTTATACTTTCAACCTCATCTGTGAGTCTCCAGTCGGTCATCCTCCATCTTAAGCCTCTCCTCGATCTTCATCAACCCCTCCTCCTCCATCTCCAGCATCTGCCCTTCTATGTCTACTGTTACCAGACAAAATATATTGATGCATGGTATATGGAAAGTGGGACAATGATCCAACAATAATATCAGGTTTACTGTCTAATAAAGTAGAAATCAAATTCCAAGTAGGAGCTATAAAATATCTGTCTGAAATAAAAATAAAATATTGTAATATTGGTATTGCAATTGCTTTGAAACTCACCATTTGTCTGGTTGTAGCAAGGTCTGCAAGTTCCTTCTCCTTTATACAAGTTGGATGGCTGTGCTTAAAACGTGAGAGAAAGATGTAAATATGTGTCTTAAAACCTTTGTTTCTTGCAAACATACCATATCTACAAAAAAATTAGACATTAAATAGATAATTTTGTCCATCTGTTACTTACCTTCAAACAAAACCCTTCTATATAATGAATCCTAGCTTTAAATGTAGCCTACTCTGGAGGATCAGGGACAAACACTCTTGCAATTAGACTTCTTTTTAACAATTGTGGTGCTTCAGAACTCTCCCCCTCGTCTTCTTCTCCTTTTTTATTGGGCTTGCCAAACAACTTATTGTGCATTACCGCCACCTTCTGGACTGGAGTGTGAAATCCCTAAGATTCTAAATTTGAGTAATTTATTAATTACATTTATTAAAGTAATGTATTTAATTATAGTTAAAAAAACACGAGCAACTTTTGCTTAATGTTGCACATCAATGGGTTAAAAAATACTCCATTACCTTTTAATATAAAATATTTGAAATACAGATGCCACACCAAACGATGTGAATGTCCTCATCAACAATATCTGAAAATACAGAGAACATTGGGGTGAAAAAAGATCATTCATTTTGATACTGTTTATAATTTTTCTGTTAATTACTTTTACAGTACACAAAGTTTAATTTAAGATCAGGATAAAGAAAGATAACATGTTTTATCTGTAAGGTTTTACATCTAGATACACAGTTTTAAGCTAAACAATTAAGTGTACATCACTGTAAAAATTCATAGACTATTTTCAGGGTATTTTGGTACTAAAGTAGGAAATTGCCTTTTACTTTAATTGTGCCACAAAATATTTCTTTTATAGTAAATATTTGTGTTTTATACCTGGCAAGACATATGCATATGTTTCATTTATAACAATTGAGCATATTTGCTACAAAAATATAGACCTACTGTTTTTTTTACAGTCTCTGTGTTGACATTGAATCAAGCCGGGTGCTAGTGATGGAGGCCGTTTAGTTGTGGTGCTATTGACCTACTATCTAAATTTATTAACAAAATACTGTATATTGCTGTTCTAACTTAAAAAAATGACAATAAGCTCTGAAGATAGGCAACAGCCCCCATGTGACCCTGAAGGATCAGCAAGTATAGACAATGGATGGACAGACGGACGGATCAATGGATGGACAAATGAGAGACAGCAGACAAAGCTCTGTCCTTTCTAACGTTCTTCTCAGACTATCACACAGGTAAGCATAACCAAGATGACAGCCGAGATGTTATCTTTAAGTGATTATTTTTTTCACCTGTCACTTTCAAGCAGAAAGAGGATTTTTATCAATTAAAAACACCAACCTAGTAGTGTTTAGTTAAAATTAAAAAGCAATTTTAGACTTATTTGCTTTCCAACAGCAAAAGCAGGGAGAAATGTGAAAAAAAACATATTTATTGTAAATTTATTCAAAATAAAATTTAATTCATGTGAGCAAAACGTTCAGGAGATAAATAAGCAGTTGTAAGAAAGCTGGTAATAACCGGGTTGTAAAAGTTACAAGATGACATGAAAAATATGCAAAGTGCTTCATGACATTAATATTTACATTTTGAAAAAGGTGCATCGATGTGAATTAATTAATGTTGTTAGTCCTGTTGTTCATGAGCATAAATATATTTAGATTTAACCTGTGCTGACTGAACTTAAAACTTGTTGTGGGTGAATTTCAACAGTGGAAATGCCTCCTCATGTTTCAATAACCCTCTTGTTCTGTTCAAGTTGGTGCCAAGCCTGCTATGAGCTTCTCTGTACACCAAAGAAATGTATTCTAGAGTCAAATGTAAGGCCATCTGCCTGATGGTTACGACTGAAATGAATGTTGGTCATGCAGCAGAACAGTGATTCAAGGCACAGCAACAAATGGAAAATAGAATGGCTAAACAAAATTATGAAGGTTTTGCAATGGCCAACTCGAACTAAGGAGCTCAACCTGATCAAATCTTATGGTTGGACACCAAATTCTTATAGAACCTTAAGGAAGCAATGGTCTAAAACACAGTGGAAAAATTCCTCCAAAACAAACTGAGAGACGGACAAAGTCATGCAAAAATAAAAAACAAAGATTACCTTGAGTTACATCTGTTAAAGTCAGTTCTATTCAACACAAATGGAAACTTTTTTTTCCCTTGACTGCAAGGTTGGTGGGTGAAAAGTACTTTCTATAGTTGCAAAAGTGGTAAAAATGTTCTGCAAGCCTCCCCAGGGAGATCTTATACAGCTTTTCCAGTACATCCAATTGAAATAGTTAAGAATGTTAAAGCTGTTTTACTGTGAGTGCAAGTCTTGCTGCAGAGAGAGACAGTTTCTAAAAATAAGATGACATGAAATACATATTAGTAATTTTTGAAATTTTTACAGTTAAGTGTAGATGACCCATCATTCTCAGCAACAGTCAAAGCTCTTTAGGATTTAGGTCGAAACACCAGTCTGAAACATCTCAGCCTGTTAACTCTGCCTAATGTCACATAAAAAATGTATAGGACTTCTTGAATATTTCTTCAAGTCCTTTAATAAGCCACTGCTGTTTTTATATTACACCCAAAGAGGTTCCAGGGTCCAATCTGTCATAGCGTAAAAATGGTCCCCGAATTTACTTGAGCTAGTAGAACATTTTGTATTCAACTCTGTCTACTCTGATACATTCAGTGCGACTAACTTCCATTAGAGGTCACATGATTAGTAAACAGCGTACCCCTGTGTGTATTTTAATGTCAGTATGAATACAGCTGTTCTGCATTGGAGGAGAATTACTGAACAAACAGCATCATGAAGACCAAGGAAAAGACAGGATAAAGTTGTGGAGAAATAAAGTTTCAAAACAATATCAGAGCATTGTTTATTCCCCACACAAAAATGAAAAGAGTTTGGCATAGCTGCAAACTTACCTGGACCTGTTCAGCAAAATAAACTAAATGTCTTGACAAGGAAAGCAATAATCAGAAAGGTGGTAAAAAGGTCAATGTTAACTCTGGAGGGAGAATCATTTGAAAGGACAAATCTAGCATTTACTTTTTTGAAGATTTGACAAACTTAACAAAAAGATAATTCTCACTCTACTGTTCTTAAGCTTCATAGTATATTGCTGGTCCATCATACAGGTGAAACTCTAAAAATTTTAATATCATGCAAAAAGGTCATTTATTTCAGTAATCCAACTTAAAAGGTGAAACTAATATATAAGATAGACTCATTGCATGCAAAGGGAGATATTCCAAGTCTTTATTTGTTATAGTTTTGATGATTATGGCTTACAGCTTAGTAAATCCCCAAATTCAAAATCTCAGAAAATTAGAATATTACATTAAATCAATAAAACAAGGATTTTAAATAGAGAAATGCGGGCACTCTGAAAAGTGTAATCATGCATATGTAGTCAGTACTCAGTTTTGGGCCCCTTTTGAATCAATTACTGCCTCAATGCAGCGTGGCATGGATGCTATCAGCCTGTGGCACTGCTGAGGTGTTATAGAAAACCAGGATGCTTCAATAGCGGCCTTCAGCTCTTCTGCATTGTTCGGTCTCATGTCTCTCATCTTTTTCTTGGCAATGCCCCATTGATTCTCAGGTCAGGCGAGTTTGTTGGCCAATCAAGCACAGTAACCCCATGGTCATTGAACCAGGTTTTGCTACTTTGGGCAGTGTGGGCAGGTGCCAAGTCCTGCTGGAAAATTTAGTCAGCATGTCCATAAAGCTCGTCTGCGGAAGGAAGGCAAGGCAAGGCAAGGCAAGGCAAGGCAAGGCAAGGCAAGGCAAGGCAAGGCAAGGCAAGGCAAGGCAAGGCAAGGCAAGGCAAGGCAATTTTATTTGTATAGCACACTTTCAACAACAAGGTAATTCAAGTTGCTTTACATGATTAAGTGGTGAAATAAAAATAGCAATAAAGCATGAAGCACACACAGATACATCAAAGCATTACGAAGCATATAATGTACAAACAGGAGTAAAAAAAGCTCTCCAGTCGTTCTAGTAATATATCATGATCAACAGTGTCAAATGCTGCACTGAGATGCACTGAGATGCAACAGAGCCAGCACTGTGGTTCTACCACAGTCTGTATTTATGCGGATGTTATTGAAAATTTTGACGAGGGCAGTCTCAGTGCTGAAGTGAGCACAGAAACCAGACTGAAAAACATCAAAGCAGTTGGTCATTGTTATGAAGCTATTTAACTGTTGAAACAAAACGTTTTCAATAAGCTTACTGATGTATGGAAGATTAGAAATTGGCCTGTAGTTTTGCATTAACGTGTTGTCCAGATTATACTTTTTTAGCAGTGGTTTAATAACTCTTGTTTTTAAAGCCCAGGGGAAGACACCTGACAGGAGGGATGAGTTCACTATTTGAATCAGATCAGACCCAATGACAGGGAAAACCTTCTTAAGGAAAGCTGTGGGTAGGATATCAAGACAGCAAGAGGGGGAGCTTAATTGGTTAATGATTTTTTTCAAGGTTTTTTTGGTTTAATTCATGAAATTCGGAAATTTTTTCTACATTGGTGTTATTTGGGTATAACATTGGTAGTGGGTTTGGTGCTGCGTTACAGACCGACCGTCTAATTGCTAGAATCTTTTCAGTGAAGGTTGGCAAATTCATTGCAGGCCCTGGTAGAATTTAGTTCAGGGGCTTCTGTCACTGGAGGATTAGTTAGTCTTTCCACTGTTGTAAACAGAGTCCGTGCATTATTAATGTTTCTGTTAATTATTTTTAGAAAAGAACAATTACCTAGCTTTTTGTAAAGTTAACTGATATCTGTTCAGTCTCTCTTTGTAGATCTCACAATGAACCTGAAGTCGAGTTTTCCGACATTTTCTCTCGGCTCGTCGACACTCCCTTTTTTCACTACGTACCAGTGGATCGCTTGTGCATGGAGACTTCTTTCTACCTGAGACTACTTTCACTTAAGTCGGATCAATTGAATCCATGATGTCTGAGATTTTCATGAGGAAGTTATCTACCAGCTTGTTTACTGTGTTGGAGTTGGGAGATGAGGGAGATGTGGTGGAAGGGTAAATACTTTTAAAGGTTTCAACAGAACTGTCCCCGAGAAAACACTTTTTTACAGTTATCTCACTGTGGCTAGATATTTTAGCAGAGATGATACTTTCAAAGAAAATACAGAAATGGTTGGATAATGCAATATCAACTACCAAAATGTCAGATATAGTTACACCTTTGCTGATAATTAAGTCCAGAGTGTGTCCTTTATTGTGTGTTGGTTGTTTGTCATGCTGGGCCATTCCGAAGTTGTGAAGGGTGTGACTTAATGTTTTTGCTAGTCTATCCTGGGGGTTGTCAGTATGGATGTTGAAGCATGAAGTGCTCCTAAATGTCCTGGTAGATGGCTGCGTTGACTCTGGACTTGATAAAGCACAGTGGACCAGCAGATGACATGGCTCCCCAAATCAACACAGACTGTGGAAACCTGACCCAGGACTTCAAGTATCTTAGATTGTGTGTCTCTACATTCTTACTCCAGACTCTGGGACCTTGGTTTCCAAATGAGAAGCAAAATTTGCTCTCATCAGAAAAGAGGACTTTGGACCACTGAGTTTTGCTCAGTATTCCAAAGTCCGCTTTTCTGATGAGAGGAGTTTTTTTCCTTCTTTAGCCCAAGTTGGACGCTTCGGACGTTGCTTGTTGGTCAGGAGCGGCTTGGTAAGAGGAATACAACATCTGAAGCCAGGATCCGTCTCCAGCCTCAGTCCACTGCTTGTGAAGGTCTCCAAAACTTTTGAATGGCCTTTTCACTTTTGAATGGCCTTTTCCTGACAATCCTCTCCAGGCTGCGGCCATGCTGCTTGCGCATATCTTTCTTCCACACTTTTGCCTTCAAGATAACTTTCTATTAATGTGCTTTCATACAGCACTATGGGAACATTCAACTTCTTTTCCAATTAACTTTAGAGGCTTTCTCTCCTTATGGAGGGTGTCAATGATGGTTTTCTGCACAACTGTCAGGTCAGCGGTCTTCCCCATGATTGCGATTCTTACTGAACCAGACTGAGAAACCGTTTAAAGCCTCAGAAACCCTTTGTAGGTGTTTTGGATTAATTAGCTGACTACAGTGTGACACTTTGAGAATAAAATATTGAACTTTTCACAATATTATAATTTTCTGAGATTTTGAATTTGGGGTTTTCATAAGCTGTAAGCCATAATCATCAAAATTATAACAAATAAAGGCTTTAAATATCTCACTTTGCATGTAATGAGTCTATATCATATATAAATTTCACCTTTTAAGTTGAATTACTGAAATAAAGAAACTTGCACAATATTCTAATTTTTTGAGTTTCCCGTTTGATGGACCAACATAATACTACAAAGCTTAAAACCAGTAGAGAGAGAATTCTCTTTTTGTTAAGTCTGTCCGATCTTCAAAAAAGCAATAGTAACATTTATTTACTGAACATAGTAATTATTACATATAATAATAACTAGGTGGGTTATTAAAGTTGCATTCAGTTACCCAACTGTTTGTTTCATTAAAACCAAACAACTAAGACATGATGCTTTTTTTAATCACATTTGTCTCACTTGCTTCCTCCACCCACACACACTAGTTTGTGTATCAGAAGTTCATCATGCACCACATTTTTGTATCTAAAGCTGCTGGAGATACAAAAAGTGCAAAGAAAATATGTTTTATGACAGAATTTTCTTTTTCTAATTAGGACTGGCTGTGAGTCAGTTCATCCAAAATACTGTGCTGCTGCAATACTGGTCTGCTTTGTCCTAAAATGCACTGAGAAGAAGGAAGAAAATGTAAATATCACACTAATAAATTCTGTGTTTGCACAAAATTTGGACTTAACCACAAGGAGAAAATCAAAATCCTTAAGTTCAGCTCCAACAGCATCAACCCACTGTGGCAACAAAACCTTTAAAAAAAAAGGAAGTCGTCCGGAAGAAGTACAGTCTTTCACCCACCTGGGAAGCGTCATCGACCAGCAAGGTGGAACACATGCAGATGCCAAGGCAAGGATCGGCAACGCAAGAGTCACCATCATCCAATTCAAGATAATCTAGGCATCCAGAGAGCTGACCCTGACCACCAACATCCAATGATTCAACTTTAACTTAAATTCAGTACTGCTGCATGGGGCTGACACATGGAGGACAAACAAAACATCAAATACAAAACCCAGACATTCCTCAAGAGCTGTCTCTGAAGGATTCTCAACATTTACTGTACAGCACCATCAGTGACATCAAACTATTGGAAGGGACCTGCCAACTTTTTGTAGAGAAACAAAACAAGAAGAAAAGATAGTGATGGGTAGGGTATATTTTAGGCAAACCACCAACCAACACCACGAAGGCTCTCGGGTGGAACCCCCAAGGCAAGCAAAAAAGGCTGTCCAAGAAACACCTGCCGGCAAGACCTCTAGGCAGACATCTGAAAGATGGGCAACACCTGGAGCCAACTAGAAAGTATGAACCTGGACAGAAATTTCTGGAGATCTACCTTTGGCAGCCCATACCTTGGGAGGAGTGAAGGACAACATGAAATATAATGAACAAAAATTTCAACTTTACATGCAGAAATTTAATTTACTGTTGTAAGGGGTCATATTCCATTTCACCGCAAACTATTATGCTTAATTTTCAAGAGGTAGCTGTTATGTTAACTTTATTTCAGCAATGTCAGGAATCCAGCCCTCCAAATATCAGTGTGGTCCCACTTTTCAATAAACCAAGGTTTTATAACATACAAAAGGTAATGAAATACATCCCATCCATCTTCTGTAAAACCTCACATCAAGCTCGGTCAGCTTCTGGTACACCCCCTCAGGCTAGAAACTGAACCAGAGCAGAAGCGAGAAGTGATTTATAAAATCTCATGCTCCACATCTGAGAGGGGAAAAAAAAAGAAACCCTCTTAGTGCATGCTAGTTCAAAGAAAGATCAAGCACAGCAGGAAAACTTGAAATTTGCTGTCTAAAATCACTCTGGGACAGAAAATTATGTTACATCCTGGCAGTAGGCTAAAATAATTACATCAGTGAGGAATGCATTCTAGCATTTGTATTAAAGAGGCTGTGGAGGACAGGAAACAGACCCAACAGAAATCGAGATGAGAGGAGAGGGGGAGACTGCTTCTACACACAAAATGACATTATGTGCCACATTCTTGATTCTTCAGGCTAAATAGTCCTTGCAAGTAACCTGGATATAGTCCCAATCAGAAAGATTCCCATGACTACATTGTAAACAACTAAATTAAAATAACTTCAGAACTACATGCAAATAAGCCGGTTTATGTGGTAAGGGATATTCTTTCATTATTGTGTGTGTAATAGTATTAGTCATCAAAAGATTAGGTTGTCATTCTTCAAGTTTGGATACTTTGACTCGATTGAATCTAGGAATTGAGAAGCCTTTTTGACAAAATTTTATTCATATTTCCCAAAAGAATCATTTTTATGACCCAAAAAGAGCGCTTTTGAATCATACTCTGAAACAGAAAGCACTTCCTTTGTGCATGGATGATGTATTGGAGTATGTAATGGCACCACCACCATCTTGAAGCCTGTCACTCAGTAGACATAAAATAGGAATATGTCGAATTTGAGGTCTTGTACATTGGCAACATAGAAAAAGGACATAACAAGCACTTTTGCTACAAATATCTTATAAAATGGAAACATACAAAGCCACACAAGGAAGGATGATTACGTTTTTCTCACCTGCTAAAAACAAATTTCTCTATTGGAGACACCTTTAGCCTCACCAGTAATACATAAATAAACAAATAAATATTGTACAATTAGAATCTTGGATTAAAAGAAGGGAATAAATTAAAGATAAGGGATGAGGACAAGTATTCAAGGATTTATTTATTGTCATTCTTCAACACGTCAGATGTGAGGTGGAACGAAATTTGTTTCCCTTGTCCCGGTTCAGCCCAGCAAAGCCTAATAAAAACTGTAGTGTTGGGATGAATTTTTACCCTAAACAGACTGAACAGACTGCATTTCCCAGCATTCCTAGTGGTCCATCGAATAATGATGACATCATGAAAGCTGACAGTCTTTGTCTTTTCATTCAAGCACTGCTTGTTATCGGATACTTTTTACACATGGATAATTTTCTTCTAACCTGCAGGACAGGGAAAAAAAAAACTTTTAAAACCTTCGTAGTGGAAGTTGAAATAGCTTTTGAAACTCCTGTTTGTGCATCTGGGAGTGTTCTTCTAATGACCGAACTGCTATCAGTGCAGTTACTGAAGAGGATGGTAGAAGCCAATCACTAAAGTTGACTCCCGGTTTTTAGCTCATTTTCAGCAAATGGAACCGTTCATCAGAAGTAGATGAGCGTGCCAGCTTGCCCATTTGGAAAGAATCTTTTATTTTATTTTTAGCTTTTTCCTTAGGCCTGCTCTACACGGAGAGAAAACAAATATAATTTCAAAAACAGAGTCTGTAAAAACGGCACCACAAACATTTAAAAAATTGTCCACATGAATTCCCTCATGTTTTTTAGTCAATTTCAAGTATTTCTTTTAGGTTCAGGTGTGCTTTTTTAAGTAATATATTTCAATTTACCAACCTTTGGCCTTATACTGTATGTGGGTGGGGCATCAGGGGACAGCTTACAAGATTTTTTTCTTTTCTTTTTTTTTGCTGATTAGCTTTTACCTACAAATAAAACAGAAAACCTACACCTTATCTCAGGACAGTTTCAGCTAAAGGTAAAATGTGGACTGCTGACCATGACGCCGACAAGGACATCTTTAACGTTCCACCTCACTGGTGTTACTTCAAGTGGGTGATTCTGTGAGTGGAGCTTCTGATTGAGCTAACAGGATCCTCTCCACAGACACCTTAATGTTATTGTTTCTTTTTTTGTTCTCAACCAAATCCTACTGCCCTGCCTGATCTGTTGTTTGTTCATATTTTGTGTCCTCTACAAGGCCTTTTAATAGTCATGACTTATCCGTACCTCTCTGGTTAAATGATCATCTGTAGTCTCAGCAATGGATGCGACACCTGTAATAACAAGGCTGCTTCCAGAAAGTGCACAAGGTTATGAAGCATCAGCTGCCTGTGCTAAGAGGTTTTTCTGATCCCTCGCTACTCTAAAAAATATTTTCTGGTTCCATCCAGTACAACAACATGTGACAGAAGGACAGAAGGGGTGAGTTTGATGTGCTTTTTAAGCATTCGCTATGTCTTAGTTATGCAATAAAATAATAAAAACCATGGATTTTGGTGGTTGTACACCATTATGAATTGCTTTACCCAGCAGTTCTGCCTTGCTGACAGTCCACTGCACTTCTATACTGCTTTTTACGACTATTTAATTTCATGATGCATTCAGGTCAAATCATAAAAAAAATATTATTATGACTCCAAAATAAACAAGTGAATTTGTTTTAATATCAGATGTTACAAAGGTCTTAATCAACACTTTCTAAATAACATTCTGGCTTGACACAACACATGCATTAAAGATTGATAGGTCCTACCTATTTAAATATGTTCCGCAGTCCCTGTATTTAGTTTTTACAGAATGCAAAGCTGACGGGTAGTTTGTTTTGATTTATGTTTAATGATGATACAAAATATGGCTAATTAATACATTTGTAACATGTGAATCTTCTCATATAAAGATGGGTGACTCAGGACTCTAAGACACATGGTGAAAAATGTCCATTCCTACAATCTGTTCAGGGTCAATAATCCTGATATACTCCTGCAGTAGCCTTTCGTATTTAAATGAGAAAGTGCAGCTGTACAGACTAGACTGATATGAAAGAAATTATTTAGGATATTAAAGGAGGATATTTAATTTTAAAATGGTGGCATTGTCCATTTCCCTTGCTGTACCTCACAATGAAGTGGTTGTAATATCTGTAAAAATAAAAAGGATTAACCCAAATAGGTATGAAAACTTGTGTATTTTAATTGATTCTTCTCATTTTAGTGGCTAAGCATAAATAAAAAAACAAAACCTGTATTTATTACAAAATTTATTATCAATAGTATATTGGTAAGGCATAAAAATATGCTTCGATCAATTTAAAAAACTTGACTTCAACCCTTGTTGTGCTACTTGTTTCCTATGAATCTTTCTTTAGTTTCCCAACTCCCTCCCACAGACACAAGTACCCACAAAGGGTTAACTGCCTCGTTTAATATTTATACACCTCCATATTCAGCTATCACCAAGCAGATTATTACATAAGACATGCACATGCATACTGCATGCATACTGTATGATTATTTATCATTCATTTTCTTCATCTTTTGTACCAACACAAAACAGGAGGGTGTGCTGGAGAAGATTTGCTGTTATGTTACTTATTCTCACAGAACATTCACTTCATCAACTGTCAGAGGTGATATTAGGAACTATTTCCCCTCCTTTTTGTAACGCTGTCACATGTTGTAAGGGTTAACTCTGAATCGTAAAGTGACATGTAATTAAGCTTTGATAAATCAGTCAACAGTGTAGGAGGTGGAAGCTGTAACCACCTCAAACGGTATTGATTTAGGCCAGCCAAAAAAAGAGATTATAGCAGCTGGACATGACAGTGACATGACATCCTGATTAATATGTCCAAGCAGTCAGTACTTTAGGCAGCAGCTGATACCTCAGAAAAACACATTTAAACACACACACACACCTCTGCTTTGTTTTGTGTCACTCTGTTTCACATCAAATAACGGTAATTACCAAGCCATTCCAAAGACCTAACCTGTGTTTTGTAATTATTCCGTGAATCTTTGAGATGAAACTCTATAAATCAACTGATAGCAAATTAACATTAAAATAGAGACAGCAGAGTGACATGTTCCGGTTATTAGATAATTTACCATTTTGGAAGCATGTTGGTGCATTCTAAATTACTGAAAATACCAGAAGAACCTCAGCAGGTTAATCACAATCAGTATCCAAGACTAGTTTTAAAATATCTATTGAAAAACGCTGCATTTGTCAATTGGTATTCTGAATATCTTGCACAAAAAATATCATTAACCACAATTGTTATAAGTTGAATGTATCTGTGAACCCGTTTACATGTTCCCACAACATTTTTAAATTACTTTGTTTCAGAGAATAGATTTTATATACAATATATTTTTGGTAATGTCAATGGTCATATTTACACTCATGCCTAATTTTCACCAAGACACCACACTTATACTGATCACACTATGGCATATCTACCTTACATTTGGTATTGTCTGAACATATGGAGCTTTAGGTGAAAAAACATGCCAGCATCTGATATTTTAGCATGTGTGATTTGTGCTTCAGCAAACCCAGGCTGTCACAGATGTTTTGGACAATGTCAAGACATTCTGTGTCACAATTCAGTAACTCTATATATACCACAGGTAAGATCCACTGCTATGCGATTTACATAAATTCTACAAAAATGTTGCTGCAGTAACCCAAATTTCTGTCTGTACACCTACGCATACTGCCATGGCAGGAACGACTGATTACAATCAGGAGTGACTTGATTAGGTACACCTTGATAGAAACAGATTATTATCAAAATCTTATTACTATCTACCAAGATACCACATCCAAAAGCTGCTCTGTTGGATTGAGGTTTGATGAATTTGAAGGCCAGTGAAACAGAACACTGAGGAAAGCAAACATTCTTGTTCACAAAAGCAGTTTTAAGATGTTTTGAGCTTGGTGACATGGTGAATTATTTTGCTGAAAGTAGCCGTCACAAGATAGGTACACTGAGGTCCTAACGTGATAGACATGCATTTAAAGCATTTAAATGATGCTCCCCTGTTAGATCCTAAGAGATCCAAAGTGTGCCAATAAATTATCCAGTCACTATTTCATTACCACCACCAGCCTGAACCGCACAGACAAGCAGGAGGGATTGATTATTTATTGTTATACACATTAAAATCTGACACCACAAAGAATGTCCTGAATGTCGCAACTGAAATTGAGAGCCATCATACAGGTAACTTATTTCTAATTCATTATTATCCAATATTTTTTACCTTGTATGACGGATAGCCTATACGTTTTGTGATCTTAATTAATGTCAGTGCCGGCCAGTGTAGTCTTCTGCTGATGTAGCACATCTCCTTCAGGGTGTTGAATATTCAGAGATGGTATTCTGCATACCTTGGTTTTAATGGATGGCATTTCAGCTGCTCGTTTCTTTCTGTCATCTTGAACCAGTCTGCCTGTATCACTTTATCATCAACAAAATATGTTTTTCTAAGTGCACTGTCCTCCTAATAAAATGGTCAGTAGATGCATTTTTCTGATCATTTATTTGTATAGAGCAGAGGTTCTTTGCGGTCTTAAGAAGTCCATGTCTTTAGTATCTTTTGCCTCATTTCACTGAGCGGTACGACATGGGTTGGTGGAGTTCAGTACAAAATATCATACCAAACTGCCTCGTCCGATGCAGTACGGCTCAGTGGAAACGAGGGATTACATGGTCTTCAAAACAGCTGATTCAAATGGCTGAACTACTTTCTTAACCTTTCCTGACGTTTTGAAGAAGCCAAGCTTTGAAATCAGGTGTGATGAATGAGGGAGACATCTAAAACAAACAGATCAATGCCCCTCGTGCGGAGAAACTGGACACCATTTGTAGAGAGAATTACATTTTCAGCCCAAGATGGACATGTCATGATAAAGTTTTAAAAATAAACATAAGTCAATAACCTCACACTCATCACTGGCCTGCCACAGTATTGCACTGTAAATGTTACACAGTTCACGCAACTTACAAACAAAACAACAAAACAAAAAAGACACACATAGTTAGTGCAGTTCACAGGCACATTTAGAACAGGCACCAGAGGACACAAGTGGTGAATAACGAGTGGAACAATAGTGTTGCAGACAGTAACCAGATCTCCAACAGTCAGTCAGAAAGCGAAAGATGTCTAGAAGATGCATTTAGCATCCTTACCTGTTCTTGAGTTGTGAAATTCCTAAGGATGCAGGATGGTCTTTTTACAAAAAGAGGATGTCCATTCCCTCGGAGCATAACTTAACTGAAATGGCATAGAGCTCTTCCCAAATGGGTAAATTTGGTTGAAATAGTTAGGTTAGGATAGTGATAAACACCAATACGTTAAAAAAACTAAAATACATCTCAATTAATTAATTAATATGCTTTCACCATTTAGGTTTTGGATCAATGGTGTGGGAAAGTTTCATTGGAGGTGCTTAGTCAGATCATAAAATGTATGGGTCCTCTCAAATCAATGTGCAACCATCAATAAGATTTTCTTAAGATATAAAGAAAGTCTAATGTTATCTTATGATATTCTTTGTTGATGCTTTTTTCTGATTTGCAAAGATAAAAGAAAAATAATGTAGAAAAAGTCAAACTTGAGTGTTGAACATGAATTAGTACCACTAAACCTAAATTCATCCAGTATACAGTCCTTAGTCAGATAAATCCACAGCAACAGCCATTGCACCAAGGGAATTGATTAAAAAAGTGTTCAATCATTTATCCAACAGCATCTTATGCCTGTTATCAGTATACTTAGGTTCACATCTGAAGGTTCTCATGCAGAAAGAACATCTTTAATTAAGAGTAAACATCTTAATGATTTACGACACATGATGTGCATTTTGGCATATAGGTTCACTTACTGCTCAGAGGACATCATCAGTGACATGATTTCTAAGAAGGAAGCCATACAAAGCTGATTAAACAATCAATTTAAACATTAGTTGTCCATGTATAGATTAACATCCTATGTTGTTCAGCCTAAACTATATGACTTTACAGGACTCTCATTGAAATGAGCTAATTTGTTTAAAACCTAGTGGCAAACAAAAAAAGCTTGGCATTAGTAACAGTAGTTCGTTAAATATCTGTAATGAGGAGTGATGAGTTATTTTTATTTTTTTTACTCTAGTATCAAACCATTTTGTACAAAATGTTTCATTTTGGCAAAGCTTTTTAGTGAATAACTGATGACCATGATAGAAGTAAGGTCAGTCAGGGGAAGTGGATCTTCCGAAATATATCATATATGTAGTAGGATATTGCTGACTTTTTGATTTGTAGAATTTCACTATTTACAAGGTTTCTTCACCTTGTTCATCAGTTGCAGCCCTGCTGTAAAAAGGAAACACCATAAGTACTTAATTCCTTCTTATCAACAGCATAGTTTGGTTTAGTGTCAGTTGTCAGAAGGAAACACAAAATCCAACTGTGTGTCACAGGGCTAATTCTTTTATCGGTTACAGTGAGATGAGACTCCTATGCTTCAAGTTGCTTTCGTGAGCTGTGTTGTAACAGTTGTGAATCCATTACAAACCCGCCTTCTTCCTCTTCATGACATACAGCGCCAGGGCATTGACAAAACTTTGACAAATTGATTAACATATTTTCTTCTTAAAGGAATGCCAGAAAAAACTCCTTACTCAAATCAGTCTGTAGAACTGTGTGCTTGCCTTTATATTTCTGAAAACATTTACATCAAGGTCCTACAAAGTCTTATCTATATAAATATGTTGTTCTGTTCCTCTTTGAGAGGTCTGACCTTTTTCTCAGTTTCCTGAGGATGACTTTAGTAGATTTTCAAAAAAAATTCCAAACACAGACCTAGAAGTGTTGATGTACATAGGGTGTTTTGCCCTCTTCTGCCTCCTTTAAACTGCAATATCCATGTAAATTGTCTCCAGCCTCTAATGTTTGATTTATAAGCCAAGCTTTCAGTTTTGCTCCACATTTTCTTTCTCCTATATCTGCAGGTTGGCCAATGCTTTGTCCATGTTCCTCCCCAAAGCCCAACTACTACTCACCTTTTCAATCACTTTCTATTTCAGCTTGACAATCGGACAGCAGTGTCACCAGGGGTGTACTGTCTAAAAGCAATGTGGACATCTGTCTCACACCTCTTCCTCTTTCCTCTCTCAGCCTGCCTTAATTGAAGGACTAGAAGACTGAATGTATGCGGTAAGAACGATTTTTAAATCTGCCCCATTGCCAGGCAGTCTGACTGCTTCTTTTCCAGTATATTCTGTGCCAGAATGATTCATGCATGTCCAGAAAGCCTAAAACTCATCTCTATAAATACAGAACCAAAATTGCCTTTGTATGCAGTCTTCTGCCTTGATGTCCATGGTTACAGCCACCCGCTGGTATTTCAGACCAAACAAAAGTATGAAATAGCAGCTTCAAATGACATTAGAGAACCCTCTTGACTTGGCATTGTGGTCTGAATTGCCACTGAGGACATCCATAACAGAAGTCATACAGAGAAACTTGTCAAAAAGAAAATGCTTCAATTTACTCTAGTGGGTTCAAGGTTCCCTGCTGAATGTGTCAAAGTCTGAATAGGAATGGAAAGGAAGAAATCAAAGATTTTCTGTGAAAACTTGGTTGTCAGACTGATATTTTGAATATTAGCAAAGTAATTAGAATATTTGCAATTATTAAATTAACTAATGCTTCAACTTCATGTGAGAGTTCAAAAAATGAAATATTTGCTAATTGTGATGTGTCTTCGAAGTGACCGATCGGAGCAGGCTCCTTGTTGGGAACCGAACCGAGCCGCTATTTTTCTGCTCAAGCTGCATGTTATTGGTCAACTTCACAATGTGTGTTGAGCAGCGTCTGTGTGACTGCATGGAGCAGGAGGGAGCGGGAGAAGACAGACAACGCCACAAACACAGAGAGAAACGGGAGGGAGAGGAGAGAAAAAAAGAGCCACAGACAAAACACACTGGAAAAGTGAGAAAATGAGTGACAGCAGGTAGATGCATTTCAATTATATTGATTATTCAGAAGGCAGAGTGTAGCATATGGAAAGTTAAAATATCATATATCAATATTATCTTGGCTTTTCTATGTTGTATCACTGTAAATAGTTCAGCTTATACATATTTTACATACAATTAGTTTGTTTTTGTGCTACGATATTTATTTTTTGTAGCATTCTATTGAATATAATAAGCCATATAAACAGTAAACATTTTATAAAATTATGCTTGTAGATTGGTAATTCATGTCACACACAGAGAATATATTTATGTATCGAAGTTTTATATAGTGCGGTTCAATACTATGATGACGGCTGGTGCTCTACAACATTTGTTATTTTTCCTAAGGCCAGGTTCACTGGCAGGATTTTAAAATTGTCGCAAGAGTTTCAGGCCAGACACACAGTAGTAAAAAAATCACAGATATTCCTGTATTGGTCCTACAATGTGTGATGTGTGGCCACACAGCAATGACTAGACACTACATACAAACTGATTTTATTCACAAACATTCAAATCTCAGACAGGAAATTTCACAAAACCTCATGATATAAAATGTTAGTAAACTCAAATGAGTAAATAAATATGGATACTGAGGATGAGGCATTGGCAATAGTTTTTTAACTAGTTAACAGAGAAAAAAATGAAATCCTGGCATTGGATAAAGGAGTACCAATTATCATGTCTGTACAGTAAAGTAGGTGAATGATGGAGTAGTGTTTTGTTGCTGTTGAGCCAATTCTGTTGTGACTTTTGTGAACCCCTTAAAATACGTACATTTCACGCACATCTGCAAAAAAAAAGAAAAAAAGTTTTCGTATATGTTTAGGCATCAAACGGCCAATTCATTTGGCAGAAGAAAAATAAACAGTACAGTTCCAAAGTAACAAAACTATTACTGAGCAGATAATTATTATCACTGAAAGATCCATGAAGAAAAAGTGAGTATGGCAAGTTTTCCTCCAACATTAACCAAACTGGTAGATCACTGGTCCTTGAGGACAGGGTTCAAATTAGACTTGGCGGCATGAGATATCCTTATATTAAAATCCCACGATATCGCTTGTTGAAGAGAAGTCGTTCTTGTGAAACAATATGCAGTTGCTGTCAGTATACGGCTTTTTAGAAAAGTATTTCTAGACGTTTATTATAGGCTCCAAATATACAGTAAAGCTGATTGCTTTAAATCTTTTTTGTTGAAATATTTTGGTTACAGGATAGATCATACAATGGTATAATTCTGTCTGTCATTCTGGATGGCAGACAGAATAGAGCGATAACTGTTCCTGAAGCACTGTTACAAAGGGTTGCTTTGCTTTGACTTAACAATTTCAACAAATCAGGTTAACTTAGCTTAATTTAAACTTAAGTTTCCTCTTGCACTCACTTATTTGACTTATTTAAACTAAACTATTTAAACTAAAACTCAAAAACATTTTAAAAACATTCTTTCTGTGAAAGAGTTTTAAAAGATTAATCTTTCTTTCCAAAATCTCTTTTGTTGTGAATGAAAGATGCACACACTGCAAATAGCAAGTATGCTTAGGAAACTATCCAGGAAGGTATAAGCTTGGCTTAAGTGTGTTGTGGTTTCGGTCTCAATTCACCACTTCACCCATTTTTACTCATAATTCTTAACCATGTGCTTCCATAATGTCTAAACAAATACATTTTGTATATCTACGCAAACCATTTCCTACCCATGTACTTAAAGTGTAACTGAACCCCATGAAAAATCATAACCCCGCCCCCAGACAACATTTGAAAATTCTACAAAGGGGGCAGTGCCAGGAAGAACGGAGGGGTATGGCTAAGTGTGGAGGATGAGCGGAAGGGGAAACGTGGCGGTATGTTCAGGAGGACAGTGACACCTCGGTTAATCTGACACTGAAACATGGACAGTGACCGAAGTGAGGTTGGCAGTTTTGTAACTGATCGATCTGATTGACGTCGATCTGTTTTGAATGTTAGCCTATGTTAGCATTACCACTCAGAGACTGGACTCCTCCTGTCTCTCTCTGCTTCAGCAGCGCTGACTCAGCGCCCTGAGCCAGCGGATCTCCTCCATCGTCACCGGAGACAGGTAGAGGGAGGCTTTATGGAGCCCAGAAGCCGCGAGCCGTATCACTTCAAGCCGCTGGCTCAGGGCGCTGAGTCAGAGCTGCCCGAGGCCAGCGCTGCTGCTGAGTTAGAGAGAGACAGGATGGAATATAATGACCTACATGGTACGTCCCCATCCATTCATTGGGAGGCAGGAAAAGCTGTAATTAGAGGTAAAATAATCTAATTCTCAACAAATAAAAAGAAAATAGAAAGAAAATGTATTCAGGAATTAGAAGAAACTATTAATTCATTAGAAGCTTCTCTAGATGAGGAGAGACTAGGCAAATCCGTAAAGCAAAGCTAGAATTAAATGAAATTATTAATAAACAGACCCAGTTCTTAATTCAAAGACTTAGGATAGAAAACTTTGAACAAGGTAATAAATCAGGTATATTTTATGCTAACCAGCTTAAAATTAATAAAGAAAAAACTACTATATCTGCTATTAAAGATCAGACCGGGAATACAGTATATGATCCCGGAAGAATAAACAACACCTTTAAATAATTTTACAAGGCTTTATACTCACCAGAGATAAACCCAGCAGATCATGAAATTGAACAATTTTTGGATAACATAACACTACCTAAATTATCTGAAAATCAAGCGATGGCCCTGGATTCACCACTAACAGCGACTGAACTCCAGGCCCTCCAAGGCATGCCCAATAAAAAGGCTCCAGGCCCAGATGGATTTCCTGCAGAGTTCTATAAAGAATTCTGGAATATTCTGGCACCAACATTCCACAGAATGTTGCAGGAAACCAAGGAAAATGGAGGACTTCCACCAAATATGAATTCTGCCTACATTAGTCTTCTACTAAAATCAGGTAAAGACCCTTTGTTTCCTACCAGCTATCGTCCCATATCCCTCATTAATGTTGATCTTAAAATAATCTGCAAAGCCCTCACAAAAAGGATAGAGAAAGTAACCCCTCTTATATTACATCCTGATCAAACTGGTTTTATTAAAGAATTTTTTCACAACATAACTATTTCTTTTTCTCCCTCTCTCACCCTTCACACCTTCACAACTTTCTTCTATTTTTCTCTTTCTTATATCTCGGCTTTTGGATTTTCAATCAGGCAATCCCAGGCACAAACTAATAATACACCTGTGTTTATCTGTTTCTATGGTGATATGGACTTTACAACTTTTATCTCAAAACTATGACTACTCTAAGGTTTGTCATGTGGAATATTCATGGAGCTGGCACCAGAGAGAAAAGAGTTAAGATTCTTAACCAGCTTAAAAGATTGAAGGCAGATGTCATCTTATTACAAGAAACCCATAAATCTACCTCAGCTGCAGATGATCTTAAATCCCCTGAGTTTCCTAATGTGTTTTCTGCATGCTATAACTCCAGACAAAGGGGAGTAGCAATATTAATAAATAAAAATGTAAAATTTACAGTAATAGATACAGTTACAGATCCAGAGGGTAGATTTATTATAGTAAAACTATCTATACATAACCAAAAGTTATGTATTGTCAGTATATATGGTCCAAATGTTGATGACCCCTCATTCTTTCATTCCTTCTTCTCTGTGCTCCTTGAACACATGGATTGCTCACTTCTTCTTGGGGGTGACCTCAACTTTGTTTTAAATGAAGAAATAGACAGGCTCAGCACAGCAGGGACTCAGCGCAGCTGGAAATCTATAGATATAGTCAAACAGTACATGAGCGATTATGGACTTTGTGATGCATGGCGATCACTTCACCCCAATGACAAAAAATATACTTTCTTCTCAAATGTCCACCATTCATATTCTCGACTGGATTATTTGCTAGTCAGCAGCTCACTGTTGACTGACATTTCAGACACTGAGATACACCCTATAGCTGTTAGCGATCATGCTCCTGTTTCTCTAACTTTAGTAAATAAAACAGAAACACCTCAAAGCAAAAATTGGAGATTTAATATATCCTTACTTAAGGATAAAGAATTTATAAAATATTTTGAAAAAGAGTGGGCTTCTTATTTAGAATATAATGACCTCCCTGGTACGTCGCCATCCATTCTTTGGGAGGCAGGAAAAGCTGTGATTAGAGGTAAAATAATCTCATTCTCATCAAATAAAAAGAAAATGGAAAAAATACATCCTGATCAAACTGGTTTTATTAAAGGGAGACATTCATCCACAAATTCACGTAGATTAATAGATTTAATAGATTTAATAGATTTTTCTAACTGTAAAAACATTAAAACTAATATATTATCTTTAGATGCAGAAAAAGCATTTGATAGAGTTATTATTCTTATTTGTAACCTTACATAAATTTGGCTTTGGAAATTCTTTTATAAACTGGTTGAAAATATTATACAGTTCACCAACAGCGTGTTTCAGAACAAATAACCAAACATCTTCTAGGTTTTATCTTCAGAGAGGTACCAGGCAGGGATGTCCTCTCTCTCCCTCCCTGTTCGCTATTTTTATTGAACCACTAGCTGCAGCGATCAGGCAAACTCACAATATTAAAGGCATAAAATGCAATGACATAGAACATAAAATCAGTCTTTATGCAGATGATGTATTACTTTTTCTCCAGCATTCACAAACCTCTTTCTCTCAGGTAATCGGGTTGATAAACTCTTACTCAAATGTTTCAGATTATTCTATAAATTGGTTAAAATCTACAGTTCTTCCAATCAATTGTTCTGTCCAGAATCCAACTAATACACAACTGCAGTCAGGGAATATTACCTATTTAGGTATCAATGTCTCACCAAGACTGGCAGATTTAATAACGTTAAACTACATCCCACTTTTAAAAAAAGTGGAAGATGATCTTGCCAGGTGGAAATCTCTACCCATATCACTTATGGGAAGGGTTGCTTCAATAAAAATGATGGTTTTGCCCAGAATCAACTACTTATTCCCAATGATCCCAAGTAAACCATCACTAGACTGGTTTAGATCTCTGGACTCCTCTATCTCTAAATTTCTTTGGAAAGATAAACCCCCACGTATCAGCTTAAAAACACTGCAGAAGACCAAAGAGAAAGGAGGTCTAGATCTACCAAACTTCCATCATTATTTCTTAGCCAACAGGCTCCAATACATATCAAGATGGTTAAAACATAGCTACCTAGACGAGTCCTGGATAGACGTAGAACAGACACTATGTAATAAGATAAAACTTTCAGACCTACCATTTATTAGCTCAAATATAAAACAATATGAATGCTTTAAAAGCATAAATATCAGCTCCTCTCTGACAGCATGGTGGGAGTTTCTAAAAATGACAGAGTCCACAATAATCCCATGCAGACGTACACCCATCTGGAATAACCCTGACATCTTGCAAAAAAAATGTATGATAAGTTTCCCAGTCTGGAGGTGCAATGGAATTGAATACCTGGAACATATATTTGAAGGAACAAACTTTATCCCATTTAATACATTAATTACACAATATGGAATTGATAAAAACAAATTCTTAGAATATCAACAAATTAAATCTATTATTAAAGGTAAATTTAGGCTCAATACAGCTGAATTACAAATTCCAGCAACAGTTTTAGATTTTCTAAATCTCAACCCCCCCAAATTGCTGTCTAAAATATACAAAACTTTATCTACATTAGATGAATCAATAGCCATCCCTATTTCAAAATGGGAGGTGGATTTATCAGCCAGCTTGGACCAAAACGTCTGGTCTCAGATATGTTTAAGAACCTTTAAAATAACAAAAAATCTCAATTTGCAATTAATACAATACAAAATCCTTCATAGAGTACACTATACAGGTCAACGAATGTTTAGGATGGGTTTTACATCGTCTAATACCTGCTCACTATGCACAAGCAATATACCAGATACTTATGTTCATGCGCTTTGGTTCTGTCCACCTGTTAAGAAATTTTGGTGCCAGATATGTTAGGACTTATCAAAGTGTCTGAAATGTAACATTCCACCATCTCCCTCAGTTTGCCTGTTAGGAAATTTAAATGATGTCACCATGGACACATAGTCATTCTAATGGTTCACATTGCCTTATGCATCGCTAAGAAAACTATCCTCCTAAACTCGAAAAATAAAAAGACTCTTAATATTAATCAATATAGAAATCTCTTGTTGGACCATATTGGTCTTGAGACGGCCTCTGGCTCCATATCTGATCAATCTCTCTGGGCTCCTTTGATCGGCTCCATCGGGTGGGGGGCACTTGGTTTTTTCGTTTGGGATTACTGTTGCTGATGTGGGGGTTTTTGGGGTTGGAGGCATCTGGGGGGGATCCCTGGGGGTGGGATCACTGGGCGGATGGGGCGCTGGACATCGTGGCCCCAACCTGGGGTTGGGCTTAGGTGGCTTTGGGTGGTAACTCCTGATGGCTGCATGCGGTGCCTTGCACTGACAAACATGGGTTACTGGCCTGGTGGCCGTGCTGCGCCTGGGTAGGGTCTGGGGTGGACCTGGGGATTCGGTGCTCTGGGGCGCCACACCCCCTAGCTGTGGTCCTGGCCGGGGGTCGGCCGGCGTGGGGTCTCTGTTGCCTGCGGAGGTCGGGGCCGGCCGGCTGCCTGCATGTGCCACTGCCTCTCTCTTTCTCTTTGGGCCGATTGTCATCGCCGGTCCCTGTATGGCGTCTCGCCTTGTTTGCTGGTTGGGGTGCCTGGCTGCTGGTCGCGGCGACTGGGTGGCATTTCTGGGCCTGATCAGTCCTTTTTCGCACTGGACTTAGCTCCTGGGTCTTGGTCTTGGTCTTTGTGCGCTGCGGGGCGCTGGGGTCGGGCATTTGGCTGGGTTCGGTCGGACTTGCGGGTGGACTGGCCGGGCAGTGGGTGTGCAGGGCCCGTGGGTGGGGCGCTGGGTTTGGTTGCATGCCGGGCCATTGAGCAGCAGTGGTCGCTCCACAAGGGAATGGGGCTGGTGGATGTTGGCCTGGTGGGTCGGAAGCCCAGTTCATCGGTTTGCTCCTGGTCTGGGCAGGTATGTCGCCGGGGTTTGGGCTGCAGGGGCCTCCAATGCGCAGGTGGCGCTGGGGGCCTCCTTTGCTGGTGGGGAGGCTATTGCTAACTAGCGACAGGTTTCCCTCCTCGCTATCCCGTGGCGTCCTGGGTCTCAATTTTAATATACAACTTAGACACTCCCACTTCTAATATTTTTATGCGACACACATGTAGGGACTTTGGGGTGGGCATACTTTTCGGCATCCAGAGGGGGAGCTGTTCAATCAGCTTCACCTCTGTTGCTGGTGCCCACTGTTAAACCACATATAGATACTGAGGGCTCGGGGTGGGGGTTGGGGAATGTGTGGCTGCCTTCCCCACTTCCCACCCCTCTGTTTTAAATGCACATTATAACAACTCGCATCAACACCATACTTGAGCGGGAGGATGGAGGCTAGGGATCTTCTCACACCCCTGTTCGCTACGGGCCATCAGGGGTTGGGGTCTGGAGGAGGAGCAGGTGGTCTGGTCGGGGTCCTAGGCTGTCGGGCTGCTACGCCACTGTGGGGCCCTTGGCGGTCTGCTTGTCTCCGTCCTAGAAGGTAGGGGCTCAATCTCCCGGGTCCGGGGGCTGGTGGCTCTACTGGGGCATTGGTACCTGGACCTGGGAGCATAAAGTGTGTATGGGGTGTGTGAGTGAGGGTACGGCGTCATTTCTTGGGTGTCTTGGTGAGTTAGTGGGAATGTATGTGTTTAAGAGGGAGGGAACGTATGACTGTGTCTGTATGTCTTTGTCTGCCTGTCAGGTTGGGTCTTGGGCTGCCCTCTCGCCTGGCATACCTCAGGCCTTACATTTAATGGGGGGCCTATTTCCCCTCCGTCACTCCCCACCAGTGACGGATGCCCCTGCCTACTGGTGCGTCGGTGGTCATTCCGGTTTGGACCTGGTGCATGCCTGGCCGGGCCTGGGGGGGCCGGTCGGCCGATGCGCTGGGCCAATATCTTCCTTTGGTTGGTTGGGGCCGGTTGCCGGAGGGGCCCGTGGGCTCATCACTGCTGCCCCCCTGGCCCCTGCATCGTAGCCGCTGGACGTTTCTTCTTTGCTCCTTTCTTGGGGGATGCGGTCGGCCCCGCCCGGATCCGCCTGGGGCACTGGAGGTCCTTTGGATGTCTTGGCTTTGATCTCCTTCATGTCTGCATCGATTCCTGGGAGATGGATTGATGCCTGCTCACACCAGCTATCGAACAGTCTTATGGAGAAACCTTATATGCACCAGCATGCTCACACACACACATAGATGTGGGGTCTCTGGTGTTTACAGATATATTCTTGGGATGAGGGTATCATTACTAGAGCTTGATTAATCGGTACCATGAGTTTTTCTGTGACATTGTTGTTGTATTTTTAGATACATTTTTGTGTGATGTGGTTGTGTAGTTGTTAGTTCACAATGTTTGTTTTGTTTTGTCGATATTCCTTTTTTGTGTTTTGTTTTGTCCCCTCTCTCTGCCGTCCTGTGGGTATAGAGGAAGGCTTCAATGTTTTCCTGTGTTTTCTTTGTTTTTCTTCCTCTCTTGTATTTTCAACTCACCCTCTCTCTTGACTTTTTGTTTCCTACCTCTCGTTTTCATCTTCTTTCTTTCTTCCCCTTAA
The DNA here is from genome assembly GCA_963556495.2 of Valencia hispanica. NCBI lineage: Eukaryota > Metazoa > Chordata > Actinopteri > Cyprinodontiformes > Valenciidae > Valencia > Valencia hispanica. Next base: position 20,428,313 of record OY747718.1, on the reverse strand, counting down.
TTTTCCATCTCCGTGTCCATAACGTCAGGAAATAAAAACCCCATAATAAAGATTTTTCACACTATATATCAAGTGGAGTACTATAGCAAAAGCTGTACTGCTCTGCTTGTGAAAGTAAATCTGTTGGGCTTCTACTTGGTACTCAGACGTCAATTCTGAGCTCCACACTGCCAAACAGGACACGTAAAAAAAAAGGCAGCTCAGAACAAAAAAAAAAAAAGAGAGAGACCGGATGGGTCCAGTCTCTGAGTGGTAATGCTAACATAGGCTAATGTTCAAAACAGTATGTTAGCTATGCTAACTAAGTGCTAATGTGATAATAATGGTAACCCGAAGAACGCAATCCAACTCCAAACTCGCCATGGGGCCGGTATGTCTGTACCCAAACCCACGGGGCGTGTCTGTGAGACCATGACTGCTGACACAGTCAGTGCCTGTGACATACAGATATACCGCTCTCCACCAATCACAGAATTAAAATGCAGTAGCCACCGTTTAACCCTAAGAGGGCAGCACTAAGACGTTTTTAGACCAAAAAGTGTAGAATTTAACAAGTTTACACGAAAATGTAAAAGAAATCCCAGAAACTGAAAGATGGCATTGGTAAATACCCATTTATACAGTTTAGAAGCAAAAACAAAAGTTGTTTTGGGCTTTAGTTAATCTTTAACATTCATATTTTTATTAATTATGGAGATAAATTATTACAGCCAAGAAAAATGTCATTGAAATCTCATAATCACGTTTTCTTTAATTAGAAAGATCACCAGTTGTAAAGTCTATAAGAAACCTCACATGGCATTCAAAAACACTTGGCATTAAAAAAACAAAACAATAAAAGTATAGTACTGGGGGGAAAACACCAGGACCGACTGTTAGGAGTCTGTTGCTGATTACTGGTGGATGGGTTTTGTGTTACCTATCTCTTTAGGGTGTGATTGGCAGGTGCTGCAACAGGTGCTGCTTAACAGGTCTCATCATAGCTCCAGTTCTAAAGATGTTCTGTTTTGAGATGCCATTCATAAAACCCTTGGACAAACAAAAAAATATACTATTAAAAGGTTCCTTGTTGTGTGATTGCATTGAACTTCAAGTGAAACCCTTATCACAGTCGCAGGCCATTTTGTGACAAGACAGTTATACTTAGTTGCACAATGACGACTGTAACCCCTTGCTTCTATTACAGCTCCTGAAGAGATAATTGTGTTCCAGTAGTCAAAAGTGCCCTTCCATCTTCTCCATGTATTTTACATAACAGCAAACAAATAAAGGTGAGCACAGAAGGGTACAGAAAGTTGAGAAGAGCCTCATATAACTTATGATTTTGCAATCATGCTAGGCTTTTTGCAACTAAAGTAGTAGCCTATGTGGAAAGAACACAACTATCTTTGAAAACAGACCAAGCATTTAATCTGCCTAATGGAGATGATGATGAGACAAATTAGCAGAGTTATTTAAAACAGTTTGTAAACTTTCCTGATTAGAATAAGTCCTGGACAAGTGCAGCTTTTTGCTTTTAATTCAATTCAATTTATTTATATAAACACATCCGCTCAAGGCACTTTACAAGAAAAGTCATATCAATTAAATATTACATACATTCCAAATTATCCTTCAGTTTATTATTCCAATCCTTTTTTAAAGTTTTCTATCTGAAGAAACCCAGCAGATTGCATCACGAACAGGTAGCGAGAGTAGAGAGTTGCCTGCATTGTGTTGTTAATTTCACAGCAATCCCTCATACTGACCATGCATGTAGCAACAGTGGAGAGGAAGCACTCCCCCCTAACAGTAGGCCTGTAGCGATGTGTCGATGACGTCGACGACTCGGTTCTAAAAAAATCGTAAACGTCAAATCCGGTAGTCGACGCCACACGCACGTAAGTGACCAAAACAAAGCAGCATGTAGAATAAAACTCAGTCTCCACCCACCTCTCTCTATATGTCACCAGAACGCAACCCGCCGGCCGCCGCCATACCTTAATGGTGTGGGAATACTTTAAACACAGCCATAAGCATCAAGGTATAGTTATTTGCAGTCTTGGCAAGATGGAGCTGGCATATCACCCCAGCACAACTATGTGGGAACATCTGAAGCGGAGGGATCCCATTGCTACTCGGGACGCCGGAGAACAGAAATAATTAACGTTACTACCGCCAATGTTTGCTAAACTAATTGCACGTTTGTGTAACGTTAGTAGTGTATTGTATTTTGTAACGTGTGCTTGAGCTCTGAGCACTTCGGTGGTGCGAGCCAACTGTGTTTGGTTTCTGCTAGTAGCTAGTGACTAAACATCTGTGTTTAGCTAACATTAGTTAGAAATAGCATATAATGCTAGCATGAATGGTAACGGTGGCTAACTTACAGCTAACAGAACACAGCTCTCTACTCACAAGTGTTGGCGTACGGCCAATTGGCATCACTAAAGGGACGAGCTGCTAGTCATTAGAATAGTCGACTATTTGATAAAACAATCGCCCGAATAATGATTTTAAAAATGATCATTTAACCCCAGTCCTATTTAACAGGAATAAACCTCCAGCAGACTGGTTCAGTATGAGCGGCCATCTGCCACAATTGACTGGGGGTTCGAGAAGACAGAGCAGAGACACAAAAAAGAACAGAAGAACTGGTGTAGGAGTACTTTCTATGTTAAAGAAAGTAAAAATGTAAAAGTGGCACATGGAGAATGTTCAGTTACTGGGAGCATCATCCCAGTCAATGCCCCCCTCCAATAAGGCATCACAGCTGTGCAGAATGCCAGACCAGGTGTAGCGTTAAACAAATAATATCCACAGAGGACTGAGTTCAGATCTATTTTTACGAAGCAAACCTATCAATCGATCAATAAGTCAAACTCTATCTTCCCAACTACTAGTTTGTCTTCCTCTATTGCATTTATTTTTTTAACTGGGATACACTTTCCAGGTGGAATACTGTAATTTGGTAATTCATATTAAAAATTTCAAAGCAACACTAAAGAGTTTTTTTTACCTCAAAATATTGTTTCTGAACTCATGTCAGTGCTTGATCAACTCATAACAGGGTGAAACAGCACTTCTGCATTGGCTTTGCGGCCCTCTATCGGCCATAACAGCACTATGTAACTTTGGGTCGTCGGGTAGCGGTTTTGTAGTTCAAATGTGACTTGCTTTACGGCAGGCTTCACAAAAGCCAGTAGGTGCAGCGTCCTGCAAGGCTCTCTGAGTGGAGCATACTCGGCAGGTACATTTAAATGGAAGATACCTAGCAGCAGGTAGCTTGAACAATTGTCATCATGACGGAGCCGAAATTGTATTCATCTGTACACAGGTGTTCCGACTATCTGTGCTACCCGCATGCACATTTCGATATTACGTCACAATTCACTTACTCAGCAAATCTGTCATCAAGAATTCCTACCTGGAAGATCCATTTCGTCTGTTTTATTTCTTTGAAGTTTACGGTGAGTTTTATTCAAATTATTTTATTACTGGCTAATTTTTATTCAAAATATTTTAAGTCTTTCCTTAAGCTACTAGTTTCAAGTTTACATGACAGCCCTTGTAGCCTATGTTAGTTTCACTTCTGTGATATTGTTACACTGCATGTAAACAAGTCCCATTAATTAGAGTCGTACAGTAAATGCGGTGTATTTTGCGGGCTATTTGTGCTTATAATCATAGGCTACTACATTTTAATATTTTGGAGTAATAATACTGCCATCCGCTCTACGTCTTACTGGCTTGGTATATATTTAGCTGCTTTACAAACTAACAGATTTCCAGAGTGTGCTATTCATCTATAGGCCTATTTAACAGGTAGGATATTCTGATCATGGTTTTTAGTCCATGTTTATGTGCCAGTTTTAGCTTTATATTAAACGGGTAGCATGTTCTGTGGATTGAAAGAAAAGTTTTCGTTATTCATAATTTTTTGATGATTATGTTTAACATCAAACCTAACAGTTGTTGTTTTCAGCATGTAAACATACTTTTCAAGGGGGAGCACTGACAGATGCGCGCTACGGTGAGACATTCTGAGGAGGTAGCACAGATCGTCAGAACAGTGCTGTCAGCCATATAATAAAGAAATTAGACCGTATCACGTTATAACGTGATAGTTTATTGTAAAAAAGTGAAACTATCACGTTACAACGTTTTAGTTTCAAGAGGTTTTCACGTTTTTACAATAATGTTATAAGGTGATACGGTCTAATTTCTTTATTATATGGCTGACAGCTCTACGCCGCCATACATATGACATGCTGAAATATAGAAAATGTACCTGGGATGAAGACATTTGACACAAAGGCTGCCCAAGACGTGAAAATCTGTAATGTTTAGAGGGTATCACTTGTAAATGTGAATCCTCTGGTGTAACCATAACAGATTTTACGACAGTAGTAGAAAACAATAAATTTTTCCCAACTGTAGGGGGACCCCGAGAGCAAAACTTACTTAGTGTTGCTTTAAGTCTCCCCCTTAATCCCCCATATCCTCACCTTTAAGCCTTTAAATATTCAAAGCCTTTCTACTGAATGCTGCCACACATGCAATTTTCTGCAATTGGTTTCTGAGGATCAAGAGAAAATTTAATATTAGCTTAGAGATTATAAACTGGAGTGTAGAAATGGGCATATTGTGAAATGGTCCTTACCATCAGTCAAAAAGACACTTGCACTGTCATTAAAAGAAAAAAACAGGCAAATTCCAGTTCTGTCTTTCGAGGACGTCTCATTAAAATCCTCTTATCTTACTGAATGATTTCAGCGCCAGTGGAGCAGCAGCTTACATGATAATGACTTTTGTGACACTGCAGCCATTCTTGGAACATTATATTGCCTATTTGAAAGGTGATTTAAATAGTGTTAAGCATTAAACTTTTAACAGTTTCATGAGGCCCACATGAACAACGTAAAAATGAAAAGCTGGAATGCATTGTGATGGCCTAAACAATTAACCTTGGTGCATATTTATAACATGGTATGGCCTTTTTAGTTGTTCTGAAAAGATTGAAAAAAGCTACTATAATTCTAGAGCCAGTGCCCTAAACTAGGGCTGTCAAAAGATTAAAAATGTAAATCTAATTAATCACAGGGTGGCTGTGAATTAATCAAGCTTAATCATGATTAATTAACATTCCTAAACATGACTGGAAAAGTAAAATTTTCAGTGTAAATAAAGGACAAAACCGGAAGCTGCTGATTTTTTCTAAGGAAATACAGGAGATTTGCATGATCCTTCTGTTTGGAATCCCACCATCACATTTACTCATGGCCCTGTAGACAGACAGACAGACAGATGCAGCAGCACTCAAAACACAATTAAAACACACAAGAAACAGTGCAAATAAATAAGCTCAACATACACACATTTAGGACCAAAACGTGATGATTAAGAAGCAATAGCAGTATATTCAACAAAGTACAATTATTATTAAAATTAATAAAAATAAAACTGATAATCACGTCCCACATAGTGAGGAGTTGTTGTAGAGTGTTATAGTAAATGGGAGAAATTATTTCCTCTTTCCTTTTAACTTACTTATCTTTTAGCCAGTTGCTAAAGCAAACTAACTGGTTAACCTTTTCTGAATGTAAAGATGACAGTTTCTTATTAATTTTGGACAACCTTGAGCATCCTCTTGATGGGACAATCCTACAACAACAGAGCGTCTACAGCCAGAGGCTACCTTAGTTTTGCTGCAACAGAGACTGCGACAGGAGATCCTTCCTGCCCACAGCCATCAGGATCTACAACAACTCCTTTAACAATTAAATAGCATGAGCTACAACAAAACTTCATTTCTCTCTGGGACCAATAAATTATTTTTGAATTAACTTGAATTCTCCTGAACAATAGAGGAATTATTTGTTTATCAACATCATGATTCTTGGACAAATGGTTTGACACCATAACTCCCCGGTTCCTACTATTATTTCCTGTAATCTTGCAGCTGCAGTGTTGGTTAGCAATGTTAGGTGGTTTTTGAGCCAAGGTTTGCCTGATGTGAAGTGATCGTTATAGATTGCTGCATTTTTAATCATCCTCTCGTTCCAATTGTTTCTTCTGATTGCTTGCAGCAAAAGATGTCTTTTGTTTGCCTTGAAGGGGGGCAAAAATTTACATGATTTGTTACTTTTATCAAAGCGATTTGTGCAGCCAACAGCATGAGACATAATCGCGTCTGTTTCTGCAGACAACACGCGCAGCAGATCTGGAAGTGAGGTAGACCGATAATGCCCTGTGGTCCATGACTGAGAAGAGACGTTCCCCTTGAACTGTGGATGCAGTTTGGGTCTGGCATGCTGTTTATGTGATGAACGAGCACTGAAATCAGTGCATGTTGAATTGTGGGATAAACAGGGCGGGTAATTCTGTGCATGAGTTAATGCGTTTAAAAGAATGAGTTGCGTTAATTCTACAGATTAATCGAACTGTATTAACGAGTTAATTTTGACAGCCCTATTCTAAAACAAGTATGAATGTAGGCCTGCTCTGAGAGGTTAGTTAAGGGGTATCTTGAAAGCTTTACCTCTCCCACATATGGACACATTTTGTTGCTGATCAATCAAATATGTTAATGGAACATTCCATCTCAATAGTGTAACATTACCTACTCATCAAAAGTCTTCCATCAACTATGGGAGGGCAAAGTTTGTCCCCTTTATGATATGTTTGAACATAGCTCACACGTCTACACCATTCACTAAAGTCTACTGACAAATCTGTTTGTTGGGCATTCGGGCATCCAATATGTCATTCAGTACGTTTACATGCACAGCTAAATCGAGCTTTTTTGAGTAATCGGACTAAAGACTTCCCTCCTGCAGCTTGCCGAGTCCCAGTTTACATCCATCCATCCATTTTCTATACCCGTCCATCCTAATGCAGGGTTGGGGGGGGGCTGGTGCCTATCTCTAGCGGTCAAGTGGCGAGAGGCGGGGTACACCCTGGACAGGTCGCCAGTCCATCGCAGGGCAACACAGAGACATACAGGACAAACAACCATACACGCACACACTCATACCCAAGGGCAATTTAGAGAAACCGATTTACCTAACATTCATGTTTTTGGACTATGGGGAGGAAGCTGGAGTACCCGGAGAGAACCCATGCATGCACAGGGAGAACATGCAAACTCCCTCCAGAAAGACCCCAGGCAGGGATTTGAACCTTCTTGCTGCAAGGCAACAGTGCTACCAATTGTGCCAGTTTACATGTTACTCAGAAAATCGAATTATTGAAAGAAGTGTGCCGACTACGGCAACGGCAGGTGGCGACATGCAACCCTTCGTGTGGCATTCTTCCGGTTCACGTCACACAATCAGGGTAAACAAACACTTGTGGAAGAGAAGCCGACATAGTAAAAAAAAAATGGATGAGGACAACACTGCCACGCTGTACATTTGTTACATTCTGTACTGTTTGATCGTATTACATCAATCATTACAGCGTATTATTACAGCGTATTACATCGCTTTTTTTGTTGATTAAGGGGCTTCCGAGCTCGTCATTTCCTGGAGGGGCAGGGCACTGCTCCTGATAGCTCGGCCTCTCAAGGCGAGAGTATACATGCATAGAAATTTGAATTTCTAACCGCATTATTTAGCTGCAGTAGTCGAGCTTTTGAAACTCCAGTTCAGTTCACCTCCAGCCGGACTAAGGTGTATACATGCATTTTAAAAGTCTGATTTCAGTCGGACTAAGGCAATAATTCGAATTTCTCTTGCTGCATGTAAACGTACTGAATGGTGAGATGGACCAAGTTGAACAAAGAGAGGAAGCACAGGGATTCTTTAAAAACAGGGCTTGATTTTTATTTTTCCCCCCAAAGTATATTAACAAAAATAACTCTAGCTCATGAAAGATGTCAAATGAACAAAATGTAACTCAAACAAATGGTTAACTTAACATCTCAAATGACTGAACAACATAACTGACCTATCAGACAAAGACACACAAGGCTATATATACTTGCGGATCAGACCATGTGAAACAAATGGGGGTCACTAGATCAACATTTACTAACTACAGACAAACAAACTAATCAGTAAATGTATGAATTCAGACTTACAGTAATTCTATTAACAAATCACACAGAAATAAGCTGAAGGAAATGATTTAATCCCCTCTTCCTGAAGCAGTTTGCTTGGTCCAATTGCTCCCTATGTATGTAGTTGATAGGAGACCTTCAACACTGTTTGCCTGCCCAAGCTCTCCCAGGAAACAGGACATGGAAGAACTCTCAGCACCGCTAAGAGAAACAAATAAGTTGACTTGAACAGAACAAATGATAAGTAAAAAATACAGTAGTTAACTAATGTGTGGACTTACAGTTAAAACCATAGGCGTCATTTTGGCCGGGGACATGTCCCCAGCAATATTTATGATTGAGGGTTTTGTCCCCACCACTTTTAAAAACCTGATGTGGAATTTCCACATAATCTATTATTTGATATTTAATCTATCATTTAAACTTCCTTATACAGTCATGCTTTCTTTCTGCGCAAATACAGCAGCATTCTTCGCAGTGAATATGTCAAGGTTTTAAAAGACTCATAGTCCACTGCAAACAGGGCAGAGTCATGCAATGATCTGGGTAGCCTACCCATTTCAGGATGGAAAAAATACATCAATTAATATTTTTATTTTATTTGTCTGGCAGTGTGGAGCTTGGAATTGCTGTCTGAGTCCCAAGCAGAAGCCCAACAGATTTACTTTCACAAGCGGAGCACTACAGCTTTTGCTATAGTACTCCACTTGATATATATGTGTGAGAAATCTTTATTATGAATTGCTGTGGGTTTTATTTTCTGATGTTATGGAGACTGAGACGGAAAATAAAGGGGAAGAAAGAAAGAAGATGAAGAAGAGAGGTAGGAAACAAAAAGTCAAGAGAGAGGGTGAGTTGAAAATACAAGAGATGAAGGGGAACAAAGAAAACACAAGAAAACATCGAAGTATGCCTCCATACCCACAGGACGGCAGAGAGAGGAGAAAAACCAACCAAAAAAACAAAAACAAAAAAGGAACATCGACAAAACAAAACAAACATTGTGAACTAAGAACTAGACATCCACATCACACAAAAATGTATCTAAAAATACAACAACAATGTCACTGAAAAGCTCATGGTACCGATTAATCAAGATCTAGTAATGATAACCTCAGCCCAAGGATGTATGTAAACACCGGAGACCCCACACCTATGTGTGTGCGTGAGCATGCTGGTGCATATAAGGTTTCTCCATATGAGTGTTCGATAGCCGGTGTGGTCAGTCATAAATTGGTCTCCCAAGAATCGATGCAGATATGAAGGAGATCGGAGCCAGAGACGTCCAAATGACCCCCAGAGCCCCAGGCGGACCCGGGCGGGGCTGACCGCATCCCCCAAGAGAGGAGCAGAGGAGAACCCCAGGGGAACATCCAGCGGTTACTATGCATGGGCCCCGGGGGCCGGCAAATACATCAATTACATTTCATGGGTCTGGCAGAAGTTTCTTTACTGCGGGTGAAAAAATATTTATGTAATATTTTTGTTTGTTTAAGACTCCCAAAGAGAATCATGTTTAGAGAGCATGCCAGAATATTCCTCCACCTTTGCGCTGACAGCGAAATGTTCTCGCTATCTAGGTGTCCTGCGCTGCCAGAGAGATTTGTCTGCGGCTGGATTTGCAATTCAGGAACAGAGAACACAGGTAAAGCCAGGGACTGTGGAGAGAATTTTTTTCTGCACAGCAATGTCTGCAACAAATACACTTCAGATGTGGAATATTTCAAAAAGATAAAAAGGGGGGTGTTGTGTGGCGCAGTGGGTTAAGACAGGCACCCCATGTTAAGAGGCCTTAGTCCTCAATGCGGTTGTCCCGGGTTCAATTCCAGCCTGAGGAAATTTGCCAAATGTCTCTCCCCTGCTTCTCTCCCCTTTCTATAAGCCTGTCCACTTTCAACAAAAACCTTTAAGATAAAAAGGACATCATTCATTGTAGCCTAATATAGTTTATAATCAATCAGGGGAATGTACACATATGCTTCCATAGAAATTACATGTTTTCAAAGTCATTGTAATTTTAGGTGGAGAATCTGATAAACTCATTCCAGTAGATATATAAATGGATATTAGAAAGGACTTGCAGTGGTTTAATGACTAAATGACTGTTTACTCAGGCCAAAATATAAACTTGGCAAATAAGTCTTGGATCAGTATCACAGTTTCTGACATAATTAATTTAAACCAAAAACAGTTGTCCATACTTTTGGGTAACATCTACAGTATCTAAAGTATTCATTCCCCTTCAATGTTTTCAACCTTTTTGTCACACTACAAGCCCAACCATCAACTTATTTTTCCAGTGATTTCACGGTTAGTGGTTCTGAAGAGTCTCGGAAGAAATCTCTGTCTAAAGCAATGAAATCCCAAAAAAGGCAAACAAACTTGGGGAACAAGACAAAGCCGACAAAGAACTGCAATAAATTGTCAAGAAACATGTGGTCCCCCCGTAGCTGTTCCATGCCTTGCAGGCCTTGCTGTGTACCAAGCTCTCTTTTTCTTGACAAATCATTAAGTAGTCTTGGAGTGCTTTTTGTTTAACTGGAAATCATTTTCTTTTTATAATCAGTAGGGATTGTGGTTGTTCTTCAAGTGAATTTAACTCTGTTATAATTAGAGTTTTTTTCTTTTGATATTCAATATGCTTTATGATGACTCTTTAAATGTAATTGTGTTCAATAAGAAAAAAATTTCTTTTGAGAAATACCCATGTACTATTCAACCATGATATCTTGTTTTAATATCTCTGGTTTCATTGAGATTATGAATACCTGATACAGACAGAGTGTGTGTACATTACATGTTAGGGACAGGAAGCAGAGGCTGTGAAAGGACAATGAGAGGCGGTGACGGGTAACGGCAATGGAGCAGCTGAATAAGACAGCAGCTCAAAGTGAAGAAACTTATCAGCGTTGGGCAGAAGGTTACAACACCCGAGAAGAAGGGGTCATTGCAACTGTAGAAATATAAGGTTTACGGTTAACAAGCCAAAAACATAAGAACATTTGCCATATAAGGCCAAGAATGGGGATAAAGATTTTAGTTCAAGGGAGGAAACACTCATCTAGACACAATAAATTGCAAAATTCAGAAGAGGGTAGATAAATTTAAGATGAGGAAGTGGACGACATTGTTCCCCTACAGAGCTTCAAGTCAACAATGGGGTGTAGAAGGTTTGAGAGCATTACATCTTAGAGTTTTGGGAGAGATAGAGCCTCGACTTAAACCTGGAGTTTCTCAAATCGAATCGGGTGCCAATCCTAGGGGCATAGTAAAGACTTCTGTGTTCGGACTTTCAAAAATTACTGCTCACACTAGGGGTTTCCATTGCTGCTGAATTTACAGCTTTTGGGGCCCTCTGTTCAGGAATTTTTTTCGGTTTGAGGGCATCCACACATCTTTTAGGATTTCCAATTTCTCTGGATATGTGTTTTTTTGGGTTCCTGGGGATTTATTATCCATCTTCGGGATGTCCATTTTCTGTTGGATTTATCCTTTTTTGAGTTCCTGGTGATTTACCATCCACCTTTGGGATTCCCATTTTCTGTTGGATTTATCCTTTTTAGGCTCCTAGGGATTTAACACTTGTTGGGGTTCTGTTGGATTTATCCTTTTTTGGGATCCTGTGGATTTATCCTTTTCTGGGTTCTTGTGGATTTTCATCCAGGGGCGAAAATCTCACTTAATTTTTTGGGGAGACAAACATTTCATAGAGCAATTTTTTGGGGGGACATGAAAAAAATAGCTGTCTCCTGCTCCTTTGCAACTTGCCTTGCAGGGTGAGCCTTAACCATCTTAAATTATATTATTTAATGTTACATAATAGTAAGCAATAGGTGGGAGTGGTGGCAGTGTTCCACCTTTATTTCCATATCTAACAGACATATTTGAGTTTATAGAACAAGTGGTGATAAAGGTCTTACCGGTTTAACACACTGCAGTATTAACTCTTCAATCGACACCCTCACTACTGAAACTAGGAGCAGCAGTGCAGCCAGCAGCCCCCCCGTAAACAGCTTGTTTGGACTGTACTGAATTGAGTTCAAAGATCACAATCTTTCAACAAATAAAAACTCATTGTTTTGGGTTTGCAATTTGTAAAAGGGTAAATCCAACAGAAAATGGAATTACCCTTTTTGGGCTGCTGTAGATTTATCCCTTGTTGGGCTTCTGTTGAAATTATACTTTTTTGGGCAACCAAGGATTTGTTTTGTCCATCATCAGGGTTTCCGTTTGTTGGATTTACCTTCTCAGGCCTCCTGTTCAAGATGTCTGTTCATTTGGTATATCCCTTTCCATCACATCTACCAGAGTGGGGATCATAGAATTCATTTAATATACGACCATACTGTAAATTAAGCTCCCGCTCCTGTCTGCCCCCCAACCGCAACTCCCATCTAAGCTTCCACGTCACCTACCGTCACCTGTCTGCCAGTCATCCACTCCATCTATTCAAGCTTCACTCTTCCCGTCATCGCTCTCTCCAGCATCAGTCCAGCAGCCGTCGCTCTGACTGAAGAGCCAGAGCTTCCGGAGGGGGTCGAGGACGATCTGCCTCCCTCACCGAAGCACCGGGAGGGGGTCGAGGACGACCCGCCTCCATCACCAGAGCTCCCGGAGGGGTCATCTCCAGAACCTGATGCCCTACCACCGGCTACCACCGTCCCTGTTCTACTCAACCCAGATGCAGTCCCCGTACCAGTCAGCCCAGAACAGTCCCTTTTCCTGTTAGCTAAGACGCCATCGCAGCTCCATTCACCGGGTCAGCCGCCATCACGGCAGCCTGGGTCACAGAGCCAGAGCTCCTGGAGGGGGGCGAGGACGACCCGCCTCTGTCTCTAGAGACCGACACAAAGTTCCTTCACAACTGCTGGCCAGCTCCTTCAGCCTGGCTTCTTTGATAACCTGCCACCCTCAGCCAGGCTCTTCGATCGCCAGCCAGCCAAGGGTTGACCAATCGGCCGTCCACCTGATCACAATCCTGTCAAGGAACAACCTCCCGGCCGACCTCCAGGGACGTATCCTCCAAAACTCGGACCCTCCTTCCGTGGGCACCCTCCACCCACCCTTGGAAGGGTGCTTCTTTACCTTTCTTTTTCTTCTTTTCCTGGTCATGCCCCTTAAAGGGAGGGGTCCTGTCAGAGCCATCAGCACTCTGTCCTGCTCACTCCCTGTATTAATTATTGTCTGCACCTGTGTGTAATCCCAGTCTCCACCTGATCCTCATTCCCTCTGTGTATATAAGCCCTTCACTTCCTCTCACTCCCTGCCGGTTCATATTGTTTTCCTCCCTGCTGTCTCATGGCGGTCTGGTGTCCCGTCTTTGTCGTTCCAGTCCTGCCTTCATCATCATCATCATCATCATCATCATCATCATCATCATCATCATCATCATCATCATCATCATCATCTATCTTCAATAAATAATCATTATATCTTACCTGCGCCTGCATTTGGGTCCATGCTGCACCCGGATCTGCTGATGTACTCATTCTTGATCCTCTCCATCCTCGTCACTCCCAAAGAGAATCTCAACATCTTGAATTCTGCAACCTCCAGTTCTGCTTACTGTCTTTTCCTCATTGGTACGGTCTCTAAACCATACAGTATCGCTGGTCTCACTACTGTCTTGTACACCTTTCATTTTTGCTGAAACCCTTTTATCATACATGACACCTGACACTTTTCTCTACCCATTCCAACCAGCCTGCACACGCTTCTTCACGTCTTTTCCACACTCTCCATTGCTCTGGACTGTTGACCCTAAGTACTTAAAGTCCTCTACCTTCTTACTTCTACTCCTTATAACTTCACCATTCCACTTGTGTGTCTCTCATTTATGCACATGTATTCTTTTTTGCTGCGACTAATCTTCATTCCTTTCTTTTCCAGTGCATACCTCCACCTCTCTAGCTTTTCCTCTACCTGCACCCTGCTCTCGCTGCAGATCCCAATGACATCTGGAAACATCATAGTCCATGAAGACTCCTGTCTAACCTCATCTGTCAGCCTGTCCATCACCAAAGCAAACAAGAAGGGAGCTGATCCTTGATCCAGTCCCACCTCCACCTTGAACTCCTCTGTCACTCCTACAGCACACGTCACTGCTGTCTCACAGCTCACATACATGTCCTGCACCACTCTAACATACTTCTCTGCCACTACAGACCGTCTCGAACAATACCACAGCTCTTCTTTCTGTACTATGTCATACGCTTTCTCCAAATCTACAAAGGGACAATGCAGCCCCCTCTGACCTTCTGTTTTTCTCCATCAGCATTCTTAAAGCAAAAATTGCATCTGTAGTACTCTTTCTTGGCAAGAAACCGTACTACTGCTCACAAATGCTCACTTCTGACCTAAGCCTAGCTTCCACCACTAATTCCCACAGCTTCATTGTATGACTCATTAGCTTTATTCTTCTGTAGTTGCTCCAATTCTGTACATCTCCCCTGTTCTTAAAAATCAGCACTAGAACACTTTCCCTCCATTCCTCCGACATCTTCTCACTCTTCAAGATCTTGTTGAAGAACCTAGTCAAAATCTCTTCAGCCACCTTTCCTAGGCATTTCCAAACATTCACAGGTATGTCTTCAGGACCAACTGCCTTTCCCCTCTTCGTCTTCTTCAAAGCTTTCCTTACTTAATCCTTACTAATCTCAGCTACTTCCTGATCCACAACAGTCACCTCTTCTACTCTACATTCTCTCTCCTTTCCTCATTTTTTTTTTTTTTTTTTTTTAAACGTGTCCTGTTTGGCAGTGTGGAGCTCAGAATTGGTGTCAGAGTACCAAGTAGAAGCCCAACAGATTTACTTTCACAAGCGGAGCAGTACAGCTTTTGCTATAGTACTCCACTTGATTTATGTGTGAAAAATCTTTATTATGAATTGTTGGGGTTTTTATTTCCTGATGTTATGGACACGGAGACGGAAAATTAAGGAGAAGAAGGAAGATGAAGAAGAGAGGTAGGAAACAAAATGTCATGAGAGAGGGTGAGTTGAAAATACAAGAGAGAAAGGGGAACAAAGAAAACACAGGAAAACATTGAAGTCTGCCTCCATACCCACAGGACGGCAGAGAGAGGGGGAAAAACAAAACACGAAAAAGGAACATCGACAAAACCAACCAAACATTGTGAACTAAGAATTACACAACCACATCACACAAAAATACAACAAAAATACAACAACAATGTCACAGAGAAACTCATGGTACCGATTAATCAAGCTCTAGTAATGATAACCTCAGCCCAAGAATATATCCTTAAACACCAGAGACCCCACATCAATGTGTGTGTGTTAGCATGCTGGTGCATATAAGGTTTCTCCATAAGAGTGTTCGATAGTTTGTGTGAGCAGGCATCAATCCGTCTCCCAGGAATCGATGCAGACATGAAGGAGATCGGAGCAAAGACGTCCAAAGGACCGGGGGAGCCGGGGCCCAGGGGCACCCCACCGCCCAGCAGGGACCCGACAAGGGACCGGCCGACGAGGGGCCCCCGGCACTGCAGGGGCCGCGGCCGGCCGCCGGCCGCCACGCGTCGCCTCCACCCTAGGCCAATCCCCACCGCCAACATCCCAGCGCCCCACCAATAGCCGCAGGGGATGGACAGCATCCCCAGGCCGGGCTCAGTCAGCATCTGGACGCCAAGTTGTACCAGCTCCCGGGTCCTGATCCCGCGCAACGCAGGGCGCCGAGACCAGGCATCCAACGAGGGCCAGGGCCGGTCCAACCCGCCAATGAACCGGCCACGCATGGTGCGCACAGAACAGGTGATCAAACGAGCAGAGACGCCTGATCCGCATCCCGCCGAGCCACCGAGCAGGCACCACCCAACAATCCCAAACCTGGCACCTCTAAAAGAGGTGCCCCAACCAACCAAAGGAAGATATCGGCCCAGCGCATCGGCCGACCGACACACCGGCCCCCCCAGGCCCGGCCATGCACGCACCAGGTCCGAACCGGATTGACCACCGGCGCACCGGCAGGCAGGGGCCCCCGTCACCGGCGGGGAGTGACGGAGGGGAAATAGGCCCCCCATTAAGTGTAAGGCCTGAGGTGCGCCAGGCGAGGGGGCAGACCAAGATCCAACCTGACAGGTAGACAAAGACATACAGACACAGTCATACGTTCCCTCCCTCTTAAACACATACATTCTCACTGACTCACCAAGACACCCAAAAAAATGACACTGTACCCTCACTCACACACCCCATGCACACTTTATGCTCCCAGGTCCAGGTACTGATGCCCCAGTAGAGCCACCAGCCCCCGGACCCGGGAGGTGGACCCCCTACCTTCTAGGATGGAGACAAGCAGACCGCCAAGGGCCCCACAGTGGCAAAGCAGCCCGACAGCCCAGGACCCCGACCAGACCGCCTGTCCTCCTCCGGACCCCAACCCCTGATGGCCCGTAGCGAACAGGGGTGGGAAAAGACCCCTAGCCTCCATCCTCCCGCTCGAGTATGGTGTTGATGCGTGTTGTTATAATGTGCATTTAAAACAGAGGGGTGGGATGTGGGGGAGGCAGCCAGACATCCCCCAACCCCCACCCCGAGCCCTCAGTGTCTATATGTGCTTTAACAGTGGGCACCGGCACCAGAGGTGAAGCTGATTGTACCGCTCCCCCTCTGGATGCCGAAAAGTGTGCCCACCCCAAAGTCCCTACATATGTGTCATGTGAAAATGTTATAAGTGGGAGTGTCTAAGTTGTATATTAAAATTGGGACCCAGGACACCACGGGACAGCGAGGAGGGAAGCCCCTCCTCGCACCCCAGTGATGTGCCCATGCCCCAAGACCCTATATGAGTGGTAAAGTGATGGAGCGGGTGGACAGAGGTGTCCAGAGATGGGGAGGGAAGAACTGGGAGACAAAATGTCTTCCCAGGGAGCCAGCTCCCCCACTGACCCCAGTAGGCACAGCTGTTCACCGGGATCCACCAGGGGAGGGAGGCCATGGCACGTCCGACCCGGGGCCCACGGCCACAGCACCACAAAGCCCCACGGACCCCAAGGCAGTCCCCCCAGCCCCATCCCAGAAGGGGAACTAAACCCACCCTGACATTCGCTCTACTCTCAAAACACAAAAGACACTAGACACCCAGGTTGAGTTCCCCCCCCCCCGTCCAAGTGCCCTCGTAGGGGGAGAGCACCTGTTGCCACACAGCAGCAGCTTCCCCGCCAGCAAAGGAGGCCCCCAGCGCCACCCGCACACCGGAGGCCCCCGTAGCCCGAACCACGTCGACGTACCTGCCCAGACCAGGAGCAAACCGATGAGCCGGGCGGCCGACCCACCAGGCCGACATCCACCAGCCTCATTCTTTGTGGAGCGACCACTGTTGCTCAACGGCCCGGCAGGAGACCAAACCCAGCGCCCCACCCACCTGCCCTGCACGCCCACCACCCGGTCAGTCCACCCGCAAGTCCGACCGATCCCGGCCAAATGCCCAACCCCAGCGCCCCACACAAAGACCAAGACCCAGGAGCCAAGTCCAGTGCAAAAAAGGACTGATCCGGCCCAGAAACGCCACCCAGCCGCCGCGACCAGCAGCCAGGCACCCCAACCAGCAAACAAGGCGAGACGCCATACAGGGACTGGCGATGACAATCGGCCCAGAGAAAAAGAGAGAGGCGGCTGCACATGCCGGCCGCCGGCCGGCCACGACCCCCACAGCCAACAGAGACCCCACGCCGGCCGATCCTCAGCCAGGACCGCAGCTAGGGGGCGCGGCGCCCCGAGCCCCGAATCCCCAGGCCCACCCCAGACCCTACCCAGGCGCAGCCCGGCCACCAGGCCAGTAACCCATGTACGCCAGTGCAACCCCCCCAAGGCACAGAATGCAGCCATCAGGAGTCACCACCCAAAGCCCAACCCCAGGCCAGCCACTACGTCCAGCGCCCCATCCGCCCAGTGATCCCACCCCCCGGGGTCCCCCCCAGACGCCTCCAACCCCAAAACCCCCACATCAGCAACAGTGTCCCAAATGACAAAACCAAGTGCCCCCCACCCCCACTAGGTGATGGAGCCGATCAAAGGAGCCCAGAGAGATTGATCAGATATGGAGCCAGAGGCCGTCTCAAGACCAATATGGTCCAACAAGAGATTTCTATACTGATTAATATTAAGAGCTTTTTTATTTTTCCAGTTCAGGAGGATAGTTTTCTTAGCGATGCATAAGGCAATGTGAACCATTAGAACTGACTTTGTGTCCATGGTGACATCATTTAAATTTCCTAACAGGCAAATTGAGGGAGATGGTGGGATGTTACATTTCAGACACTTTGATAAGTCCTCACAAATCTGGCACCAAAATTTCTTAACAGGTGGACAGAACCAAAGCGCATGAGCATAAGTATCTGGTATATTGCTTGTGCATTGTAAGCAGGTATTAGACGATGTAAAACCCATCCTAAACATTCGTTGACCTATATAGTGTACTCTATGAAGGATTTTGTATTGTATTAATTGCAAATTAGGATTTTTTGTTATTTTAAAGGTTCTTAAACATATCTGAGACCAGACGTTTTGGTCAAAGCTGGCTGATAAATCCACCTCCCATTTTGAAATAGGGATGGCTATTGATTCATCTAATGTAGATAAAGTTTTGTATATTTTAGACAGCAATTTGGGGGGGTTGAGATTAAGAAAATCTAAAACTCTTGCTGGAATTTGTAATTCAGCTGTATTGAGCCTAAATTTAACTTTAATAATAGATTTAATTTGTTGATATTCTAAGAATTTGTTTTTATCAATTCCATATTGTGTAATTCATGTATTAAATGGGATAAAGTCTGTTCCATCAAATATATGTTCCAGGTATTCAATTCCATTGCACCTCCAGACTGGGAAACTTATCATACATTTTTTTTGCAAGATGTCGGGGTTATTCCAGATGGGTGTACGTCTGCATGGGATTAATGTGGACTCTGTCATTTTTAGAAACTCCCACCATGCTGTCAGAGAGGAGCTGATATTTATGCTTTTAAAGCATTCATATTGTTTTATATTTGAGCTAATATATGGTAGGTCTGAAAGTTTTATCTTATTACATAGTGTCTGTTCTACGTCTATCCAGGACTCGTCTAGGTAGCTATGTTTTAACCATCTTGATATGTATTGGAGCCTGTTTGCTAAGAAATAATGATGGACGTTTGGTAGATCTAGACCTCCTTTTTCTTTGGTCTTCTGCAGTGTTTTTAAGATGATACGTGGGGGTTTATCTTTCCAAAGAAATTTAGAGATAGAGGAGTCCAGAGATCTAAACCAGTCTAGTGATGGTTTACTTGGGATCATTGAGAATAAGTAGTTGATTCTGGGCAAAACCATCATTTTTATTGAAGCAACCCTTCCCATAAGTGATATGGGTAGAGATTTCCATCTGGCAAGATCATCTTCCACTTTTTTTAAAAGTGGGATGTAGTTTAACGTTATTAAATCTGCCAGTCTTGGTGAGACATTGATACCTAAATAGGTAATATTCCCTGACTGCAGTTGTGTATTAGTTGGATTCTGGACAGAACAATTGATTGGAAGAACTGTAGATTTTAACCAATTTATAGAATAATCTGAAACATTTGAGTAAGAGTTTATCAACCCGATTACCTGAGAGAAAGAGGTTTGTGAATGCTGGAGAAAAAGTAATACATCATCTGCATAAAGACTGATTTTATGTTCTATGTTATTGCATTTTATGCCTTTAATATTGTGAGTTTGCCTGATCGCTGCAGCTAGTGGTTCAATAAAAATAGCAAACAGGGAGGGAGAGAGAGGACATCCCTGCCTGGTACCTCTCTGAAGATAAAACCTAGATGATGTTTGGTTATTTGTTCTGATACACGCTGTTGGTGAACTGTATAATATTTTCAACCAGTTTATAAAAGAATTTCCAAAGCCAAATTTATGTAAGGTTACAAATAAGAATTTCCAGTTAACTCTATCAAATGCTTTTTCTGCATCTAAAGATAATATATTAGTTTTAATGTTTTTACAGTTAGACAAATCTATTAAATCTATTAATCTACGTGAATTTGTGGATGAATGTCTTCCTTTAATAAAACCAATTTGATCAGGATGTATTATAACAGGGGTTACTTTCTCTATCCTTTTTGCGAGGGCTTTGCAGATTATTTTAAGATCAACATTAATGAGGGATATGGGACGATAGGTGGTAGGAAACAAAGGGTCTTTACCTGATTTTAGTAGAAGACTAATGTAGGCAGAATTCATATTTGGTGGGAGTCGGCCATTTTCCTTGGTTTCCTGCAGCATTCTGTGGAATGTTGGTGCCAGAATATTCCAGAATTCTTTATAGAACTCTGCTGGAAATCCATCTGGGCCTGGAGCCTTATTATTGGGCATGCCTTGGAAGGCCTCCTGGAGTTCAGCCGCTGTTAGTGGTGAATCCAGGGCCATCGCTTGACTTTCAGATAATTTAGGTAGTGTTATGTTTTCAAAAAATTGTTCAATTTCATGATCCGATGGATTTATCTCTGGTGAGTATAAAGCCTTGTAAAATTCCTTAAATGTGTTGTTTATTCTTCCAGGATCATATACTGTATTCCCGGTCTGATCTTTAATAGCAGATATAGTTGTTTTTTCTTTATTAATTTTTAGCTGGTTAGCCAAAAATCTACCTGATTTATTACCTTGTTCAAAGTTTTCTATCCTAAGTCTTTGAATTAAGAACTGGGTCTGTTTATTGATAATTTGATTTAATTCTAGCTTTGCTGTACGGATTTTGCCTAGTCTCTCCTCCTCTAGAGAAGCTTCTAATGAATTAATAGTTTCTTCTAATTCCTGAATACGTTTTTTTTCCATTTTCTTTTTATTTGATGAGAATTAGATTATTTTACCTCTAATTACAGCTTTTCCTGCCTCCCAAAGAATGGATGGCGACGTACCAGGGAGGTCATTATATTCTAAATAAGAAGCCCACTCTTTTTCAAAATATTTTATAAATTCTTTATCCTTAAGTAAGGATATATTAAATCTCCAATTTTTGCTTTGAGGTGTTTCTGTTTTATTTACTAAAGTTAGAGAAACAGGAGCATGATCGCTAACAGCTATAGGGTGTATCTCAGTGTCTGAAATGTCAGTCAACAGTGAGCTGCTGACTAACAAATAATCCAGTCGAGAATATGAATGGTGGACATTTGAGAAGAAAGTATATTTTTTGTCATTGGGGTGAAGAGATCGCCATGCATCACAAAGTCCATAATCGCTCATGTACTGTTTGACTATATCTGTAGATTTCCAGCTGCGCTGAGTCCCTGCTGTGCTGAGCGTGTCTATTTCTTCATTTAAACCAAAGTTGAGGTCGCCCCCAAGAAGAAGTGAGCAATCCATGTGTTCAAGGAGCACAGAGAAGAAGGAATGAAAGAATGAGGGGTCATCAACATTTGGACCATATATACTGACAATACATAACTTTTGGTTATGTATAGATAGTTTTGCTATAATAAATCTACCCTCTGGATCTGTAACTGTGTCTATTACTGTAAAATTTACATTTTTATTTATTAATATTGCTACTCCCCTTTGTCTGGAGTTATAGCATGCAGAAAACACATTAGGAAACTCAGGGGATTTAAGATCATCTGCAGCTGAGGTAGATTTTTGGGTTTCTTGTAATAAGACGACATCTGCCTTCAATCTTTTAAGCTGGTTAAAAATCTTAACTCTTTTCTCTCTGGTGCCAGCTCCATGAATGTTCCACGTGACAAACCTTAGAGTAGTCATAGTTTTGAGATAAAAGTTGTAAAGTCCATATCACCATAGAAAGAGATAAACACAGGTGTATTATTAGTTTGTGCCTGGGGTTGCCTGATTGAAAATCCAAAAGCCGAGATATAAGAAAGAGAAAAATAGAAGAAAGTTGTGAAGGTGTGAAGGGTGAGGGTGAGAGAGAGAGAGAAAGAAATAGTTATGTTATGAAAAAATTCTGTGTGTGTGTGTGAGTGATAAAAGAAGGAAAAATGAGTGACAAAGACATTTGGTGATAGACATGTGAAGATGAGAAAAGAAAAAAGAGCCAGTATCCCAGTGCTTAGCCCTGGCCCCGCCCACATTGAGTGATGTAAACAACTTTACAGAGCTGTGCTAACATTAGATTATAGTTGACTGATAAAACAACTCTTATCTGACCAGTGTTACATGACTAATAAAGCCAAGGAGTAAGCTGGGGGTCCCTGTACAGCTGCCCATTAACATACAGTTTATCTACCGCTACTGTAGCTCTGGTGCCTTCACTGATATATTTCTTCCTGATTGGGAACAAAACCCGCTTTCTATCCAGGATTTCCTTCGGGTATTGATCGTTAACGCTGTAATTCGTTCCCCGCAGCTCTCTGCCCTGGCCTCTGACCTGCTCTTTCTGCTTGTAATGCTAGCAACAATAGGTCGCGGCCGGCTGTTGTTGGGCTTCTTACCTCCGAGCCGGTGGACGCGGTGAAAAGTGATGTTTTTTACCGTGTCGCTTGGGAGCTTTAACTGATGTTGGAGAAAATCTCGGACGGTGTATTCAGCGTCGTCCTCAGCCTGTTCTGGGATCCCGGAAAAAACAAGATTGTCCCGCATTCCCCTGGCCTGTATATCCAAGATAGTTTCTTTCATCCTCTTACTTTCTCCGGACAGCTGCGTCATCCCCTCGGTGAGTTTCTTTACACTCTCCCTAAGCGTTTAGTTTTCTGCAGCGAGCGATGCTACCTGTTGTTGGCTGAACTCCAGGGATTCCCTTAGAGCTTGAAACTCTTTGTGGAGAACCTCAACCAGGTCCAGACGGGCGTCTAGGCTGGTTAGCTTCTTGTCTATTGAGTCCAGGACATCGCTGTAGCTTTTCTCTGGAGAGATGGTGGAGGTGCTGGCCTCAGAACGAGTGCGTTTTTTTGATGGTGTACTTGTCGGCACAGCAGAGGTGGATTTCTGTGGCTTGCCCATAACAATGTTGTCAAAGCACTTGTCCAAGTAGCTTTCCAGGCTATGCAAGGTTTCCTCGTCCAGTTTGTTTATGGAGAAATACAAAATAATGGTTATTATTATTAAACGTTTGCTATATTTGGCTCAAATGTTATGGTTTGTTTTTACCCGAGTTTGTTTGTTTTACCAGTTTACCGACATATTACTTACGCACAGCTCTCGCGAGATCTCAGCAGCAGCTCATCACAGCCCATGCATACCCCTCCCTTAAAGTGAAACTCTAGCACTCAAAACCTCCTAGCACTCAAAACCTCTTCCATCCCTATTTTTAATCACCGTTACCTGTTGCACATCCTTTCCAATCTCTATCTATCTGTCTTGCTAACCTGTTCAAATCATTCTCTCCCTCCTTAGTGTCCAACCGAGTATACAGTTCATCATACACCCTTTGTTTGGCCTTTGCCACATCTACCTTCATCATACGCTGCATCTCCCTGTACTTCTGTCTACTCTCCTGAGTCCTCTCAGTGTCGCACTTCTTCTTAGCCAACTTTTTATCTGTATATACTCTAAGTATATACACCAAGCCTCCTTATCTACTTTACTCCTTCCAGATGACACACCAATTACCCTCCAAACTGTCTCCCTAATCACATTAGCTGTAGCTGTCCACTCATCTGGGAGCACCTCCTGCCCACCAAGAACCTGTATCAACTCCTCCCTGAAAACCTCATAAAACTCATCTTTTTTCGGTTTCCACTACTTCTACCTCTGCTCTGCCTTTGTTCTCTTCACCTTACTCACCATCAGTTTCATCCTACAGACCACCATCCTATGCTGTCTAGCTACACTCTCACCTACCACTACCTTGCAGTCACTAATCTCCTTCAGGTCACAACGTCTACATAAGATGTAGTCCACCTGAGAGCTCCTCTTGATAAAGTATTTACAATAGCCATTTCCATCCTTTTTGCAAAGTCTACCACCATCTGTCGTTCATTCATATCCTGGATACCTAACCTGCCCATCACGTCCTCATCACTGCTCCCTTCACAAACACGTCCGTTAAAGTCTGCACCAATCACCACCTTCTCAACTCTGGGGATACACTGCATCAAATTTTTCACTTCAGAATTTCTGATTCTCTTCTAACTCACATCCTACCTGTAGAGCATTACCACTAACAACTTCGGTCATTATTCCTTCAATTTCAAGCTTAAGACTTATCAGCCTATCTGACACTCTCTTCACTTCCAGAATGTTCCTAACAGACTCATACTTCAAGATAACTCTTATTCCATTTCCCTTTCCATCTACACCATGGTAGAACAATTTGAATCAGAAAGGTTTTATTGCCCTATGTGTGAACAGGTTCACAACATTAGGAAATTGTTGTGGTACTTTGTGCAAACATAAGATAAACACTTCTAAGCATGCAATACGTAAAAATAAAGATAACATGGGATAAACAGATTAAAATACATATAAGTGCAGGTTAGGATCAGTGCAAAATCAGACAGGTGCAAAAACGCAACACAGTGTCATGTGACTGAAACAGAGAGGGTGGTGGGGACAGTTTTAGGGTTATTGTTCATGAGTCCAACAGCTGAGGGGAGAGGTTATAGTGAGAGGTTCTAGTTTTGCCTATTCTCATCAATCCTCAATGGTATTCGTGACATGTTTGTTCTCTCTGCCACACCATCCTGCTGGTCGACTTTTTTTTTTTGCCCTCTGGAGGTAAGAAAGAATAGGTAAAATAGCAGCAGTGGATTAAAAGACCCCCGAGCAAGACACCAAGAGAAATTGCACCAAGAAAAATTCTGGCTGGCTGCTTAAGGAGGAGCAGGCTCTCCCAACCTCTCCTGATCTCTAGCCTTATTCTCTTTTCTTATTTTCATATCTTAGCTTTTCTTAGCTTTTTTTCCTGGTTACTTTATACACCCAGACTCTGGAGTCACTGTATTAGATCGGATCTCTTTTTTGGATTACTTTCTGAAGGACGGTGGATTACCAAAATGGCGTTTTGCTCAGCTGAGGACTTTGAGAAACTGCTCTAGAGAATTGAAACAATGGAGACGAAGTTACACCATCTTCATATTAATTTTGATCTAAACACTGGATATGGAAACGAGACAACTTTAACAATGACTACAGGCAGGGAGGAAGAACCTGGCAGCCCTGCTCGGAGGTGGGGCACCGCTGGGCCCTGGCTGCCGGCGGGGCCTGTGGATTCGTCACTGCGGCCCCCGGGCCCCTGCATTGTAGCCGCTGGACTTTCCCCTGGGGTTCTCCTCTGCTCCTCTCTTGGGGTATGTGGTTGGCCCCGCGCTGGTCTGCCTGGGGCTCTGGGGGTCCTTTGGACGTCTTGGCTCCGAACTTTGATTGATGGCTGCTCACACCAGCTATCGAACAGTCTTAAAGAGAAACCTTATATGAACCAGCATGCTCACACACACACATAGGTGTGGGGTCTCCGGTGTTTACAGATATATTCTTGGGCTGAGGTTATCCTTACTAGATCTTGATTAATCGGTACCATGAGCTTTTCTGTGACATTGTTGTTGTATTTTTATATCAATTTTTGTGTGATGTGGTTGTGTAGTTCTTAGTTCACAATGTTTGGTTTGTTTTGTCGATGTTCCTTTTGCATTATTTAGTTTTTTCCCCTCTTACTGCCATCCTGTGGGTATGGAGGGTAGACTTCAATGTTTTCCTGTGTTTTCTTTGTTCCCCTTCCTCTTTTGTATTTTCAACTCACCCTCTCTCTTGACTTTTTGTTTTCTACCTCTCTTCTTCATCTTCTTTCTTTCTTCCCCTTAATTTTCTGTCTCCATGTCCCTAACATCAGAAAATAAAACCCACAGCGATTCATAATAAAGATTTCTCACACATACAGTATATATCAAGTGGAGTACTATAGCAAAAGCTGTAGTGCTCTGCTTGTGAAGGTAAATCTGTTGGGCTTCTACCTGGTACTCAAACACCAATTCTGAGCTCCACACTGCCAAACAGGACAGGACAAAAAAAAAGAAGAACCTGGCAGCCCAGTGTTATCTCGGTCCAACAGTCTTGCACAGACACCACAGAACAACACTACTACTCCAGCCAAAAGGTGTTTAATGGGTAGAACACCCCATTCCCAATTTGACAAAGACTGGCCAGCTTTAAAGGGCATTTAATCTACACCTTCTTTCTCTGCTCTGAGGGAGAAAAAAACTGCAACCCAAAACTGGAGATATCACTACCCCTCGAATACTGCTGGGATTCGGAGCCCTCAGTTCCCCAAAAGACGATGTTGCCCCTGGGACCAGTCAAGGTCACCAGGAGAAATTCATCCATTTGAAGCGGACACATAAGAAAGCAAGAACCCCCCCCCCCCGTCAAAAGTTCTCATCATACATGACGGATCATTTAATGGTATTGAAAATGTTTGCAGCCTGAACACTAGCATTATTAGCTGCCCCAAGAATACAGTGAGAGAAATATCAGAAAAAATCCAGACAATTTTAGGAAAACACCCTAAACTGGAAAAGCTTGTTATCCACATAGGTGCAACTGATGTAGCCAAGAAACAAATAGAAATTGTAAAAACACACTACTCTGAC
Source organism: Valencia hispanica (assembly GCA_963556495.2). NCBI lineage: Eukaryota > Metazoa > Chordata > Actinopteri > Cyprinodontiformes > Valenciidae > Valencia > Valencia hispanica. The sequence goes on along the minus strand of OY747718.1, from coordinate 20,401,756 downwards.
CTGCTACAGAGACTTGATGGACTTAACATAAACATCTTTATCAGCAGACCAGTCCCTGAAGAAAATGATGAATGTCGCATCAGGACGTCGAAAAACTCATCCTTGCGTTTATATTTAGTTGGATTGATTAATGCAACAACGTTCTCACAGGTCTGCCTAAAAAGTCAATTAGACAGCTGCAGCTGATCTAGAACGCTGCTGCTCGTGTCCTCGCTAGAACCAGGAAAGTAGAGCACATCACCCCAGTTCGAAAGTCCTTACACTGGCTCCCTGTCGCTCAGAGAATAGACTTCAAAATACTTGTACTAGTTTATAAAACATTGAATTTCTTAGCACCAAAGTATGTTGAAGATCTACTGTTACTATACCAACCCCCCAGACCACTCAAGTTCTCTAAGTATACTCAATATCCCTAGAATTAGAACCAAACATGGAAAAGCAGCTTTCAGTTTTTATACTGCTCTAATCTGGAACAAACTTCCTGACAACTGCAAAGCTGCTGAAACACTGAGATCTTTTAAATCGCAACTAAAAACATATCTGTTCAGAGCTGCTTTTGAGTAATGCTTTAATGTATATTATGTTTTGTTTATTCAATTCAATTCAATTCAATTCAAAAATACTTTATTGATCCCAGAGGGAAATTAAGTGTTGGTATAGCTCATATAATTAATTCTTTAAGGAGTTGTTGTAGATGATGATGGCTGTGGGCAGGAAGGATTTCCTGTAGCGGTCTGTATTGCAGCGAAACTATAGAAGCCTCCGACTGAAGACGCTCTGTTGTTGTATGACTGTCTCATGAAGAGGATGCTCAGGGTTGTCCATAATCTTTTTGATTTTATGAAGAATCCTTCTTTGCATTATCATCTCCGGATTTTCCACAGGTTGTTTAGCCTATTTAAGTCCCTGGCTCTGATGCTGCTACCCCAACAGATGACGGCTGAAGAGATTACACTCTCCACAACAGACTTGTAGAAGATCTCCAGCATCTTGCTGCAAACCTTGAAGGACCTAAGCTTCCTCAAGAAGTACAGTCTGCTCCGTCCCTTCTTGTAGACGGCTTCACTGTTGCGCCTCCAGTCCAGTCTGTTGTCAAGGTGAACTACGAGGTATTTATATTCCTCAACCACCTCCACTTCTTCTCCCATGATGGAAACAGAGTTTGACTTATCCCTGTTTCTTCTGAAATCTACAATCTTCTCCTTTGTTTTGTTCACATTCAAGGTGAGAAAATTGTTTCCACACCATGTCACAAAGCGGTCCACCAGCCCTCTGTATTCAGCTTCTTGTCCATCTCTGATACGCCCGACAATTGCAGAGTCATCTGAGTATTTCTGCAGATGACAGGTCTCTGATTTGTACTGGAAGTCTGAGGTGTACAGAGTGAAAAGGAATGGTGAGAGTACTGTCCCCTGTTGTGCTCCTGTGCTGCTGACCACCTGGTTTGACACACAATTCTTCTGTCTCACAAATTGTGGTCTGTTGGTCAGGTAGTCATTGATCCAGGCGATTGTTGAGGGCTCCACCTGTTTCTTCAGGAGTTTCTGACAAAGCAAATCAGGCTGAATTGTGTTAAATGCACTGGAGAAAGCAAAGAACATGATCCTCACAGTGCTGCCTGCTTTGTCCAGATGACAGTGGGTTGGTTGAAGTAGGTGGATGATGGCATCTTCAACTCCAACTCCACAGCGATAAGCAAACTGCAGTGGGTCCTGATACGTTCTTGTTTGATTACTCAGGGGTGCCAACAGGAGTCTCTCCAGGACCTTCATGATGTGGGATGTCAGGGCAACGGGTCTATAGTCATTGATGACTGATGGGTGAGTTATTTTGGGTACTGGAACAAGGCAGGATGTCTTCCACAACACTGGAACCTTCTCCTGAGTTAGGCTAAGGTTAAAGATGTGCTGCAGAATCCCACAGAGCTGCTCTGCACAGGCCTTCAGGACTCTGGAGCTGACACCATCTGGACCTGCAGCCTGGTTCCGGTTCAGTTTCTCCAGCTGCCTCTTCACCTGACTTTTGGAGACAGACAAGTGGGAGGGGGATGCAAAGGGGGTAGCAGCATTTCCTGACTTGGTTGAAGTCAAACTTGTGGAATTAGAAGAGTCCATGGCTCAGGTGAAGGATAAACCATCCGAGGTATAACAGGAAAGCTGTTGATCAGAGGAGAGTGGGATGTCTGTTTGGCTGGGAACAGGAGAGGGGGATGCTGAGCTACTTCCTGAACTGAACCTGTTGTAGAATATGTTCAGTTCATTGGCTCTGTCCAGACTTCCATCTATCCAATCCTTCCTGTCCTTAGAACCTGTGATCTTTCTCATTCCTGACCAGACATCTCTGATATTGTTCCTCTGTAGTTTGTTCTCCAGCTTCTTCCTGTATGCCTCCTTGCTGTCTCTGATCTTGACTTTAAGTTGCTTCTGTATACTCCTCAGTAATTCCCTGTCTCCCTCCCTGAAGGCTCTTTTTTTCTTGTTTAGCAGTTCCTTCAGGTCACTGGTGATCCAGGGTTTGTTATTAGGGAAGCATCTCACTGTTCTGGTGGGGATGATGTTGTCCACACAGAAGTTGATATAGTCAGTCACACACTCAGTCATGGCATTGATGTCCTCTCCATGTGCTTGGCAAAGAGTCATCCAGTCTGTGGTTGCAAAACAACCCTGCAGGGCTTCTTCAGCTTCCTGTGACAATTTTCTCACAGTTCGTTTTGTCACAGGTTGCCTCTGAACAAGGGGTTTATATTCTGAACAGAGAAAAACAAGATTGTGATCTGATTGTCCCAGAGGATGTCTTGGTTTGGACATGTATGAATCCTTTACATTTGCATAAAACAAATCCAAGGTCCTGTTTTCTCTGGTAGAGCAGCTGACAAACTGTTGAAATGGTGGAAGTAAAGTAGAGAGCGAGGCATGATTAAAACCACCAGATATTGCCACAAATGCATTGGGGTGCTGTGTCTGTAGCTTAGCAACAACAGAACTGATGACATCACATGCATTGTCGGCAACGGCTGAAGGTGGAATGTAAACAACTGCCAAAATTACACTGGTGAACTCTCTTGGTTAATAATATGGACGAAAACTCACTGCCAAGAGTTTGACATCTGGGCTGCCGAGACGACACTTCACAGTAACATGTCCTGGATGACACCATCTGTTGTTTACAAGCACTGCTACTCCACCACCTTTTCTTTTTCTGCTGGTCTTCAGATCTCTGTCTGCTCGTACAGTCAGGAAGCCTGACAGACAGACGGTGGAGTCGGGGATATGATCCACCGGCCACTTCTCCGTAAAACACATAACACTGCATTCACAGTACTCTGGCTGAGTCCTTGTAAGGGCTTGGAGTTCATCCATCTTGCTAGCCAGTGATCTTGCATTGCCCATTATGATCGATGGAAGAGATGGCTTGAACTTCCTCTTTCTCTGTCTCCTTTTCCCTCCTGCTCTGCATCCACGTCTCCACCTTTTCAACTCATCAGGGATTTGTGGCTTCAGTTGAGGTATTATTTCAGGTTTTGCGACGTTAATCAGCTGCTCCCGGCTGTAAACCACATTGTCGCCATGGTTACGCATCATAGCAAATTGTCAAAAAGGGAAAAATTTACAGCAAAAATCCTTCCAGCTTCACAGCACCAAAAGCTAGAAAGTATACAGGTCAAAAAAATGCAATCTTCTTTAAGAAAAAAGAGGAACCAATGTACAAAAAAACAAAACTTAATATGTAGCCAACAGATCCACTCCAACATGCAGCCACCCAGAGCAGCGCAATTCTAGAATTTATGCTTTATGGATTTATGCTTTAATTTATTTTATGCTTGTTGCTTTATTGTTGTTTTTACTTTATATGCTTTATTTGTGTTTTACTGCTATTTTTAACCCCTTAATCGTGTAAAGCACCTTGAATTACCTTGTTGTTGAAAGTGTGGTATACAAATAAAATTGCATTGCTTTGCGTTGCCTGAGGGGAGCAGGTCATAAAGTCTGTGTCCAGGGTGAGAAAGGTCAGCTTTGATTCGACCTGCAAGCCCAAGTTTTCTGGAGGTGTACAGATCCTGTAGGGATGGGTGTCTGCAGCCAATCACCTTCAATCACAACACGCTGTATTCTCTGTTTTTCCCCGATGGTAGCTCCAGCATACCACACTGTGATGGAGGAGGTGAGGATGGACTCAATTGCAGTGTAGAACTGCGTCATTGTCTGTGCCGGCAGGTTGAATTTCTTCAGATGCCTAAGGAACTACATCCTCTGCTGGGCCTTCTTTGTGACGGAGGTGATGGTGGACTCTCACTTGAGATCCTGGGTGATGGTAGTACCCAGGAAGCGGAATGAGTCCACAGTGGTGGTGGGGGTGTCAGTCAAGATGATGGAGGGGAGTGGGGCTGTGTGTTTCCTAAAGTCCACAATAATCTGCACTGTCTTCTGGGTGTATAGCACCGGGTTGCTGTGGCTGCACCAGGACACCAGACATTCAGCCTCCCTCCTGTAGGCAAACTCATCCTTGTCCGAGATGAGTCAGATATCAGTGGTGTCACCTGCAAACTTAATTAGCTTGACATACTGGCGGTTGGAGGGGCAACATTTGGTGTACAGGGACAAGAGCAGAGGAGAAAGAACACAGCCCTACGGGGAGCCGGTGCTGATAGTCTGGGAGTCCAAGACGTTCTTTCCCAGTCTCACATGCTGCTTCCTGTCAGTCAGGAAGTCAGGGATCCACCTGCAGATGGGATCAGGCACGTACAGAAGGGATCAGGCACATTCATCTGGGACAACTTGCCTTGGAGGAGGTCTGGAAGAATGGTGTTGAAGGCAGAACTGAAGTCAACAAACAGGATCCAGGCGTAGGTTCCCAGATGCTGCAGGATGAAGTGTAGAGTCATGTTGATGGCGTCATCTACAGACCTGTTGGCTCTGCAGGCAAACTGCAGGGGGTCCAGGAGGCTCTTAAGGTAGAAGAGAATCAGGTGTTCAAATGACTTCATGACCACAGGTGTCAGAGCCACAGTTCTGTAGTCCTTGGGTCCAGTGAACCTTGGCTTCTTGGGGACAGGGACATTGTTAAAGGTCTTGAAGCAGGCAGGCACATGACATGCCTCCAGTGAGAAGTTGAAAATCCCTGAAAACCCGTCTTCTAACCTTCTAGCCTTGCTACCTTTCCACCCACCTGGTCCCCTGAACACAAAGTATATCCACCTTCCTTCTCTGCATCATGTTCACCAGCTCTCTGGCTTTAACTGTCAATGTCCCCGACATTGAAAGTCCCTACTCTCAATTCCAAACTCTTGAATTTCCTCTTCTCTCTGTGCCTATGGACCCATCTTTTTTTTTTTTTTTTTTTTTACTTTCACAAGTGGAGCATTCCGGCTTTTGCTATAGTACTCCACTTGATATATACGTGTAAGAAATCTTTATTTGAAATTTCTGTGTTGTTTTCAGATATATGGACATGGAGACGGATAATAAAAGGGAAGAAAGAAGATGAAGAGAGGTAGGAAAAAGTTAAGGAGAAGGTAAGTTGAAGATACAAGAGAGGAAGGGGAACAAAAAAAAACACAAGAAAACATCCCAGTTCGCCTCCACACCCAAAGGATGGTAGGGATAGGAAAAACAACAACAATGACAAAGCAAATCAGACAATGTAAACCGAGAACTACACAACCATAACCCACAAATAGATATATAAATACAATAACAGTGTCACTGAAAAGCTCATGGTACTGATTATTACAAGATCCCAATTCCCCCGCCCCATGTCGGGGCACCATACCAATAGCTCCAGTGGACGGATCGCATCCAAAGGCCAAGACCAGCCAGCACCCGGACCGCGGGCTCAACTAGCTCCTGAATCTAAATCCCACACACTGCAGGGCACCAAGACCAAGCATCCGACCAAGTTCAATCAAACCCACCAATGAACCGACAGAGCACAAAACATACAGAACAGGCGATCAAGTGGAGACACCGGACCCGAACCCTTCCAACCCTCCCGAAAGCTACCATCAAACAATGCCCAAACCGGCGTCCCGGCCAATGCCACTGAAAGGAGAACATCTGCCTGGCACACTGGCTGACCGATACCCCAGTCCTGGCCAGGCAAGCACCAGGGATGAACCGACGTGCCCCCTGAGCATCCAGCCCTGGACACCAGGAGTCATCAAAGCACCGGCGTGCAGAGGCATCCGTCATTGGCAGGGACTGACGAAGGGAGGAGGCCCTTTATTTGTTTGGTTGATGCCCTTCCTCACACAACCCTCTGCAATTTTCTGGACTTGGGACCGGCACAAGCAATCACTGGCTTGTGACCCCTTTTGGTTGCATTGTTGTATGTATGCATTAAATGGTCTTGCCAGGATATAATTTGTGGTATTAAACTTCATTAGTGTCTTAGACATTCAGTTTTTGGCAGCGACCTTCTTTTTTAAAAGTTTGTTGGGTCCCTCTTCCATCCAGGTTAGGTGGCAGTAACACTCTGGGTTTTAACAACATGTGCAAGGTCCAAAAAACGAGGGTCAATTGTTTTATTAAACAACACTTACTGTATTTACAAATATATTTTCCACAGTACATGTAAAATAGTACATTTCTAAATGATAACATCTGTACATATCAATTCCTCACGATAATGCAGTGAGGTTTCACATTAACACACATTTATGACAGTTCTTAAAAACAAAAAAAGACATTAACCGATTGCTGATTATTTCTGTATGAAGTCATCTGTGAAGTTACAGATAATCTTTCATTACGGCTGTGTTCATACTTGGAACAAAGATAATCTTTGAAATCCTGCGATGGACTGGCGAGCTGTCCAGGGTGTACCCTGGCTCTCGCCCAATGAATGCCGGAGATAGCCCCCCGCAACCCTGCAGAGGATGGACGGGTATAGATAATGGATGGATGGATAATCGAAAGCATTAAATTCAAAAATACAATCATGCAATTCCCTGAGAGGTTGATAAAAGTCCTAGCAGCAAGTTCAAGGACAGTGAGCCAAGTTGCTATTTATGCAGTACACTTCCTTCACCTCAAAGTTTCCTTGTTTAATGGTGTCCACTTAGATATTTTGAAAGTTTATATGTATATTTAAAAAAAAGCTCCCTAAACCGGGCCGTCCTTTGGTCATAAGCAGTTCCTGCAGAGTGCCACCTGTCCTTTCCGATAGTCCCTGCAGGGGCAAAGGCGTTGGTATTTGGGACTAGAGCCAGCGCAGCTAAACAATAGTGGATCGTGCTGTAGACAGCATTCAGCATGCTCTGCAGAGAAGGCGGGGAAGAGGTGGTTCATCTCAGATTCCATTTCTTCACAATGGAGGTCCAACCTTGGCACAGAAGGTAAAAAATGAAGATCTTTTAGTATATTTGACATTAATGCAGGCACAGATGCCTTATGAGATCCATGATTATTTGACATACATATTTATTATTTATGTTACAGTGCTGCCTTTAGACACTCTCGGGGAGAAAGGAACTTCTTACCAGTCAGGCTGAGCTGAGAGCTTTTTCTACTTTTTCATAATTTTAAAACTAGGCGTCCAAATAAGCAATGAAACCATTTGGGAAGGTTTTTGTTTTAGTAAAATGTATTGTCTGCAGATTTAGATCCGTGGCATGTATTTCTTGAAAAGAGTCCAATAACACATCAAATTGCAGTAATGGGGTAAATTAAAGATTTAGCGAACATTTGATAATGAATGTTTTCTTTTCTATATTAGCCACCATCATTATTGCATGCTGCATCTTGTGGAAGTTGCATCTTAACAACATGTCCTCGGATGCTAAATGCTGTAAACTGTAACTTAAACTAGAACTTTGTCTTTTTTACAAATGATCCAGATGGCAAAGAAAAAAACTCTTACGCGGAAAATGCTTCTTTAATGTTGATAAAACGATACAAGGCAGGTTCACAGATTAGTCCTTCACTCTGGCATGCTTCCACGCACGACTGGCCTTGTAGTGATGTCAAAAGCCGTAGTGCAGTAAGAGGAGGCCATGATGGGTAGGAGCTGGCGTTGGAGGCCCAGGTTAGCATTCTGGAGTTTGGCAAAGTGAGGAAAGGACCTCCAAGCAAAGCCCAAGATGTGTTTACTGGAGGAAAATGAACCTCGGGGGAGCAAAAGTCCTGCAGAGGTAAAGATTTAAAAGTCACAAACAGGTGCAAAACAAGTTCAGTGGCTCCCTGATGAACATATTATACACTGTAGGTTAAAGTATTCAAATCACCACGTCTTTTCCATATTGTGTCACATTGCAGCCACAAAGATTAATGTTTTTATTAATTTAAGAAAAGAACCAACATGAAGTTGATCTAAAAACATGTTTTTCAATAGAAATCAGAATAGTGTGAAGTGAAATGTTATTATATAGCCACAACTAAAGTCTAGTGCAACTAATTGCCTTCCACACTACTTAGTCAATACTTTGTAGAACAACCTTTCCTTACAATGCTGAATACTGTATACTATATAACACAACATAATACACATGGATTTAAATCTGTCTGCATGTTTAGACTCACTGTGCTTGACCCACAACGTGATGCTCCCTTCACAATGTTTCACTTAAGGTAAGGAAGGTTTATGGTGATGTGCACTGTTAATTTCCCACCACGCTTACATTTTGCATATAGGCCAAAAATATTAAGTTGGGTTACATGAAAAATACATTCAACACTGGCTTCTTCTTACCACTCATCCATAAGGGCCAGATTTGAAGAATAAACAACTAATAGCTGTCCAGTCGACAGATTCACCCACCTGTTGATCTTTGTAGCTTCTCAAGTTTTTCCCTAATGGCTGTTTTTCTGATTAATGTGGCCATATCTTGGTATGTTGAAGTTGTGGTGTACTCATTTCATTTTAGATGAAGGACTGAACACTGCTCTGAAACATGTTCAAAGTGTAAAATATTGTTTTCTAACCTGATCCTTTCTTAAACCTCTTAACAACCCCATCTCTGATTAATCAGGTGGTTTTCTTGGTATTCATTCTGTTCCTAATGTTCTCAAGAAACCTCTAAAGCCTTTTGTGTTTACTATGACGTAGTGACAGATTGGTAAAACTGAGCTCCTCTGACTTTTAAAAAAATAAAAGCCTGCACCAAAAATAATAATATCATTCTGTATGATTAGCTAAGAATTGCATTTTTTTGTAATGATAGTTTAGGCACCGTTTTGAATGTAATCGAAACAGAATGTGCTAATTGTATCTGACAAGTTCCTGTAAACCTTCCAGCAAATTTGCATGATGCAAAAATGTTTCAGAATATCAAATATGATGTTGAGGCAGAACTCGGCTGTGTTGAGTCACCAGATTAGATTTCCCCCTCCAGCTGGGCCTATTAATAAAGCCCAGGTAATAACATTTCTCTGACATGTCCCTCTGGCCTCTGGACCCGTTTATTAAACAAGCTCCCCATGCCCACAGGCAATAACCAAGCTTCCAATCTCCCAATCTCTGCTGCACCTCCTTCCCTAAATACAGACGACATCTTTGATCCCTCTTCTCTCGCACACACATAGAAAAGTACAAGGCAGAGAGGGTTCCAACCTCAAAACTTCATTTCTATATGAATATGTGTGGACTTTGAATTCTGTCTTTATTTTTAACTGCTGATCATAGAGTGATCATTGTTTTCACTAGCTTAGAGGTTTTAAAGTAATGACCTTCCCTTTTCGGGGTTACTTTTCTAAGCTTAAAAGCTTAAAGATTTACAAAAATGGGAAATATTAATTCCATTCAATCCAGTTTATTTATATAAAACAAATTCACAACACATGTAATCTCAAGGCACTTTAGAAAAGTAGTAATTTTTTAGAAAAGTAATTTCAATTTAATCATACATTATTCCAATCGGTTTAAAAGTTTTTAATCTAAGGAAACCCAGGAGATTGCACTGAGTTAACCAAGTGTTAGTTGGGTATTGGGTAGTTGGCTCCCCGCTGAGAGGCGCCGAGCTGGGGTGGGCATACTTGTTGCCCCCCATCTCGGCGCCTGTACGTTGGGGTTTACCCCGGTGAACGAGAAGGTAGCCTCCCTCCGCCTTCGGGTGGGGGGACGGGTCCTGACTGTTGTTTGTGCTTACGCGCCAAACAGCAGATTAGATTACCCACCCTTCTTGGAGTCTTTGGAAGGGGTGCTGGAGAGTGCTCCTCCTGGGGACTCCCTTGTTCTGCTGGGGGACTGCAACGCTCACGTGGGCAATGACAGTGAGACCTGGAGGGGTGTGGTTAGGCGGAATGGCCCCCCCAATCTAAACCCGAGTGGTGTCTTGTTATTGGACTTCTGTGCTCGTCATGGATTGTCCATAACAAACACCATGTTCAAGCATAAAGGTGTCCATATGTGCACTTGGCACCAGGACACCTTAGGCCGCAGCTCAATGATCGACTTGGTTGTCGTCTCATCTGATCTGCGGCCGCATGTTTTGGACACTCGGGTGAAGAGAGGGGCAGAGCTGTCCACTGACCACTACCTGGTGGTGAGTCGGCTCCGATGGTGGGGGAGGACGCCGGACAGACCTGGAAGGCCCAAACGTGTTGTGAGGGTCTGCTGGGAACGTCTGGCAGAGTCTCCTGTCAGAAGGAGCTTTAACTCACACCTCCGGCAGAACTTTGAACACGTCCCGGGGGAGGCGGGGGACATCGAGTCCGAGTGCACCATGTTCCGCGCCTCCATTGCCGAGGCGGCTGACCGAAGCTGTGGCCGCAAGGTGGTCGGTGCCTGTCGCGGCGGCAACCCCAGGACCCGGTGGTGGACACCGGCGGTAAGGGATGCTGTCAGGCTGAAGAAGGAGTCCTACCGGGTCTTTTTGGCTTGTGGGACCCCTGAAGCAGCTGATAGGTACCGACAGGCCAAGCAGGATGCGGCTCGGATGGTTGCTGAGGCAAAAACTCGGGTGTGGGAGGAGTTTGGAGAGACCATGGAAAACGACTTCCGTACGGCTTCGAAGCGATTCTGGTCCACCATCCGGCGTCTCAGGGGGGGAAAGCGGTCTGCCACCAACACTGTTTACAGTGGGGATGGTGTGCTGCTGACCTCGACGCGGGACGTTTTGGATCGGTGGATGGAATACTTCGAAGACCTCCTCAATCCCACCGGCACGCCTTCCAATCTGGAAGCAGGGTTTGGGGACTTGGGGTCGGGCTCTCCAATCTCTGGTGCTGAGGTCACCGAGGTCGTTAAAAAGCTCCTCGGTGGCAAGGCTCCGGGGGTGGATGAGATTCGACCGGAGTTCCTCAAGGGTCTGGATGTTGTGGGGCTGTGTTGGTTAACGCGGCTCTGCAATATTGCGTGGACATCGGGGGCAGTTCCCTTGGATTGGCAGACCGGGGTGGTGGTCCCCCTGTTTAAAAAGGGGGACCACAGGGTGTGTTCCAACTACAGGGGGATCACACTTCTGAGCCTCCCTGGTAAGGTCTATTCAGGGGTTCTGGAGAGGAGGGTCCGACGGATAGTCGAACCTCGGATCCAGGAGGAACAATGCGGTTTTCGTCCTGGCCGTGGAACACTGGACCAGCTCTACACCCTCAGCAGGGTCCTGGAGGGTGCGTGGGAGTTCGCCCAACCGGTCTACATGTGTTTTGTGGACTTGGAGAAGGCGTTCGACCGTGTCCCTCGGGGGGCCCTGTGGGGGATGCTCCGGGAGTATGGGGTACCGGGCCCCTTGATACGGGCTGTTAGGTCCCTGTACGACCGGTGCCAGAGTTTGGTTCGCATTGCCGGCAGTAAGTCGGGCTTGTTTCCAGTGAGAGTTGGACTCCGCCAAGGTTGCCCTTTGTCACTGATCCTGTTCCTAACTTTTATGGACAGGATTTCTAGGCGCAGCCAAGGCGTTGTGGGGATCCGTTTTGGTGGCCTCAGGATCGGGTCTCTGCTTTTTGCAGATGATGTGGTCCTGTTGGCTTCATCGGAGCGTGATCTACAGCTTTCGCTGGAGCTGTTCGCAGCCGAGTGTGAAGCGGCTGGGATGAGAATCAGCACCTCCAAATCCGAGGCCATGGTCTTGAGCCGGAAAAGGGTGGGGTGCCTCCTCCGGGTCGGGGATGGGGTCCTTCCCCAAGTGGAGGAGTTTAAGTATCTGGGGGTCTTGTTCACGAATGAGGGAAAAATGGAGCGGGAGATCGATAGACGGATTGGTGGGGCATCTGCAGTTATGCGGGCGCTCTACCGGTCTGTCGTGGTGAAGAGAGAGCTGACCCAAAAGGCGAAGCTCTCGATTTACCGGTCGATCTACGTTCCTACCCTCATCTATGGTCACGAACTCTGGGTGGTGACCGAAAGAACGAGATCACGGATACAAGCGGCTGAAATGAGTTTCCTCCGCAGAGTGTCTGGGCTCTCCCTTAGAGATAGGGTGAGAAGCTCAGTCATCCGGAGGGGGCTCAGAGTAGAGCCGCTGCTTCTCCACATCGAGAGGAGTCAGTTGAGGTGGCTCGGGCATCTGGTCAGGATGCCTCCTGGACGCCTCCCTGGTGAGGTGTTTCAGGCACGTCCCACCGGGAGGAGGCCCAGGACACGCTGGAGGGACTATGTTTCTCGGCTGGCCTGGGAGCGCCTTGGGGTTCCTCCCGAGGAGCTGGAACAAGTGGCTGGGGAGAGGGAAGTCTGGGTCTCTTTGCTTAGGCTGCTGCCCCCGCGACCCGACCCCGGATAAGCCGAAGAAAATGGATGGATGGATGGATAGTTGGGTATTCAGCTTCCAATATATTAAATGATGGGCACTGGGATACCACAGACCTTTGTCCTCACTCCCCACCCATTTCTATAATAATGATAAAAATATACAGTAGTGTGCAAATCTTTTAGGCAGGTGTGAAAAAATGCTGTAAACAAAGAATGCTTTCAAAAATGGAAGGGTTAATCATTTATTTTCATCAATCATCAAAAGACAGTGATTGAACAAAAGAGAAATCTAAATCAAATCAATATTTGGTGTGACCACCCCTTGCCTTCAAAACAGCCTCTATTCTTCAAGTTATACGTGAACCCAATTTTTGAAGGAAGTCAGCTGGTAGGTTGTTCGAAACATTTTGGAGAACTAACGACAGATCTTTTGTGGATGTAGGCGTCCTCACAACTTTCTGTCTCTTCATGTAATCCCAGAAACACTCAAGGATGTTGAGATCAGGTCACTGTGGGGCCATACCATCACTTCCAGGACTTCTCGTTCTTCTTTATGCTGAAGATAGTTCTTAATGACTTTGGCTGTATGTTTGGGGTCCAGCATCATACGTCTCTCTGAAAGTATTGCATTATGGATAAGTATCTGCCTGTATTTCTCAGCATTGAGAACACCATTATTCCTAACCAAATCTCTTACTCCATTTGCAGAAATGCAGCCCCAAATGTTCAAGGAACCTCCACCATGCTTTACTGTTGCCTGCAGACACCTCCAGAGCACCTGATGCCATTGTTCTACACCCCAGTTCCTATGTTTTCATGCATGTTTGAGTCACTTGGCCTTGTTTCCATGTCAGGAGGTACGGCTTTTTGGCTGCAACTCCTCCACGAAGACCACTTCAGGCCAGACTTCTCTGGACAGTAGATGGGTGTACCTGGGTCCCACTGGTTTCTACCAGTTCTGAGCTGATAGCACTGCTGAACATTTTCTAATTCCAATTCCAAAGTGTAATAAGCTTGATGTGTCTTTCATCTGCTGCACTAAGTTTCCTTCGTCGACCACTGCGTCTACGATCCTCACCGTTGCCCGTTTCTTTGTACTTCTTCAAAAGAGCCTGAAAAGCACATCTTGAAACCCCAGTCTGCTTTGAAATCTTTGTCTGTGAGAGACCTTGCTGATGCAGTATTACTACCCTGCCTTTTTGCTGTCCTCAATCTTACCATGTGACTTTATTTTACAACCTCCCCTTGGTAGCAGCATTTGGGTGTTCCTCACCCAGTTTTAAGCCTCATACACAGCTCTTTCTGTTTCAGTTAATGACTGTGTTTGAACCTACGTGTGACATTGATAATCATTAGCACAATTGGTGGAAAATACACCAGTATATAATCCTACAAAATCTCTGACTTTGTGCAAGTGTACCTATAAGAATGTATGCTGGTTTGCAGGCAAAAGGTAGTAACACAAAATATTGATTTGATATAGATTTTACTTTTGTTTGCTCACTTTGCATTTTGTAAATTAATTAAAAAATAAATGATTATTTATATTTCTGAAATATTATAACATTTCAAAACTGCCTAAACATTTGCACAATAGTGTGCATTCAGAGAGTTTCACTCCCTTCTAAAGATTGCTATCCTCTAAACAGAAACATATGATGAGGTTCCTGAAAGCTGCTGGACCCACTAAGAGTTGCAAGTGGTTTGATAACCACATCATAATGATTTGATCTAATGATATTTCTAGTAAATTAAATTGACAAAAAGGGTCACCAGCAATACCACGGATTTCATTATGTTGGTTAAAACATCACTTCTCTCTCATCCTCCATATAAACCTAATCTTGTGCTGGTTCACAGTGGCTCAAGTTGGTCCCAGCAGCCAGTCAGGGGCAATGTACACCAGTCCGTTGCAGAGGCAACATATAGGAACAGTCCAAACTAACATGAATATTTTGCAAAAGTAACATTTGCTGCTCTGTTTGCACCATAGCTGCATATTCTAATTAACTTTTCGGAGAGAACGTTTGAGAATTTTTTAAAACTTGCATGTGTGAACAGGATCTGCAGCAGCAAGAAGACACTAACATTAATTCATAATCAAAAAATGGGAAAATGCATTCTGATGAGACTCAAAAGAATTATAAGCAGTTATTGAACACACTTTTTCCTCATGCCCATAGTTCCCCATGCCCATAGTTCTGTATGTACCTTTTCTTTTGGTTTGATTAATTGTAAACAGAAAAGCATCATAATTAACAAAAACGAAGGCTTAAAAATATCAATCTCTGTGCAAGAAATCTATAGCCTATAAATAGATTTACTTAGTAAACTGATTTACTGAAATACACTTTTCAATAATATTCAAATTTATTGAATATGGCCGTAGGTACGTTCTAGCACATTTTAGGCAACAACAGAAATTGAGTCATTTATATCTCTTTTCTTTAGAACTGTTTTACTTTGTTCTGACTCTGTTACCATTAAAGTTCAAATGTTAGCTGAATGACTTGATGACTGTGTTGCAACCCCATGCAGCTACTGCTAACTGACCAGCTATAACAGCTGGTTTCTCTGCTTCAACGCCGGTCTTTTCAGACAACGAAGCCACCATTCACTGGACGTCTAAGAAATGTTCACATAATGCTGTGTCTGGACAGAGATAAAATTAGCTTAAGATAAACAAATTAAGGTTAGTTTTGTTTTTGTATGTTTCACCGTGTTATTGCTGTATTTGTAAGATTTACTTCTTCAGATCCTTTAGGTATAACAGGCCGGTCGGCTTGAGGTATGAACAGTGTTTTAAAAGGTTTATGACCGACTGACAGACAGTGTTTTAATCATGCAACATGAGTTACTCCGTCCGACCAGTGTTTTACTTTTGTTACTTGGTGCTACGCTAAAACAGAGTGGCCTCAGCATGGCCTGCTTTCGCAGACCGCCAATGCTTTATAAACAATAAAGATTGCTACCTACGGTATTCAAAATACAGATCAGCTTTAAAATAGATAGTTTCAACACTGAAAACTAATCAGTTAAGTCGTTTTTGAAACCACTGTCTTAGTATGTCATAATACTAAATTAGATCAATCACTGCGGTGACCGATCCACAAAACAGAATCAATTCTCAAAAAGGGTATTGATTTCTAATTCAGCAAATGGTTTAATTCAAATTCAAATTTTAAAATACTTTATTGATCCCAGAGGGAAATTAAGTGTTGTTGTAGCTCATAATTAATTCTTTAAGGGGTTGTTGTAAATAATGATGGCTGTGGGCAGGAAGGATTTCCTGTAGCGGTCTTTATTGCAGCAAAACTGAAGAAGCCTCCGACTGAAGACGCTCTGTTGTTGTGTGACTGTCTCATGAAGAGGATGCTCAGGGTTATCCATAATTTTTTTGATTTTATGAAGAATCCTTCTTTGCATCATCAACTCCAGTGGTTCCACAGTCACAGAACAGATCCAGCCTTCTTTATCAGGTTGTTGAGCCTTTTTAAGTCCCTGGCTCTGATGCTACTATCTCAACAGATGACAGCTGAAGAGATTACACTCGCCACAACAGACTTGTAGAAGTTTTACAGCATCCTGCCGCAAACCTTGAAGACCCTAAGCTTCCTGCATAAGTACAGTCTGCTCTGTCCCTTCTTGTAGACAGTTGTTGATGTTGTCAAGGTGAACTCCGAGGTATTTATACTCCTCAACCACCTCCACTTCTTTTCCCATGATGGAAACAGTGTTTGACTTATCCCAGTTTCTTCTGAAATCTACAATCATCTCCTTTGTTTTATTCACATTCAAAGTAAGACGATTGTTTCCACACCATGTCACAAAGCGGTTCAGCAGCTCTCTGTGTTCAGCTTCTTGTCTATCTCTGATACACCCAACAATTGCAGAGGCATCTGAGTATTTCTGGAGATGACAGGTCTCTGATTTGTACTGGAAAGGTGTACAGAGTGAAAATGAATGGCGAGAGTGTGGTCCCCTGTGGTGCTCCTGTGCTACTGACCATCTGGTTTGACATACAATTCTTCAGTCTCACAAACTGTGGTCTGTTTGTCAGGTACTCAGTGATCCAGGCAATTGTTGAGGGCTCCACCTGTGTCTTCAGGAGTTTCTTACAAAGAAATTCAGGCTGAATTCTGTTAAATGCACTGTAGAAATCAAAGAACATGATCCTCACAGTGCTGCCTGCTTTGTCCAGATGACAGTGGGTTGGTTGAAGCAGGTGAATGATGGCATCTTCAACTCCAACTCCACGGCAATAAGCAAACTGCAGTGGGTCCTTATCTCAGCCTTGTCAGGGGGGTAATCATAAACATTAACTGAGACTGAACCACCAGGATGGTGCCCCAAAGTTGGTAATGTTTACATAATATTATTAGTCTTATTAATAATTGCCCTAAGCAATTATTCATAGCCAAAACCTACCTATCTGTGTCACAACAACTGAGAGGAAAGAGGGGACAGACAAAACATGGGTTACAACTGTATTAGGAGAATCCTTAGCCTAGCAAAGCTTTAGCCATGCTCAGGATCTTCTTTTTCTCTGTAAATATTATAATTGTTGGTATTATTATCATCCACTAGCAGTGTAAGAGTATTACAGTGTTTCTAATTAGAATCCCAGAGTCTGAGTCCCTCTCCAGCAGAGAAAAAAAACAGTGAACACTTTAGTCACTCTGTAGCTCAATTAACAGAAAACATTTAAATTCATGCAAATGCCTAAAATATTAACAGACTAGATGCATTCATCATTGCATGAATATACCTCAAGGATAACTGCCTTTCTAATGTTATACAAATCCATAACTGTCTTCATTATTAAACTCATTGGGCCTGATTTTATGCAGCTCTTTTTTATTTGATTTTTTAAGTGACATTTAATTTATCAGAGAAACAAAAAAGACGATCCAGCACAAAACAAGTGCAAAGCCCCTTTTCAATCCTGCCTGAGTTAATTCATTGTTATTCAGACAACTGTCAAACAATGCATTATCTTAAATGATGTCTTTAACATAAAAAAGCTCCAATGCATTTAGGACTCTTTATTTGAATCCCTCTACATCTCAATATAGGTATCACTGAGCTGCCATGATACTATTTGATGTGATGGTCACAGAGGGACTGCAGCTCTGCCAGTGAACAAAGAAGCCTTGCAGAGAGATAACAAGGACAATAGGTTCAGGCAAGGTAAAAGATGTGTTCGGAACAAGATAAGACTAAAACTGGGAAAAGTCCATATGTGGGAAAGATAAATGTTTAAAAAAATGAAGAAAAAGGATAAGAGTCTGATCGGGAGTCTGCACCAGGGGGTCATGCTTTCAGTCAGTCACGGTCACTGAGCGGGTGTACTGATTTGACACAAGGTGGAAAATGGTGACAAGGCACAGTAGAGGCTAAAATATTTCCTTAACCTGGGACAGCAAAATACCTTCTAAACACCAACAAGATGACATGGCTTGAAGAGATCAACATCTATAAATATAATGCACTTAAGATGTGTGTAGATGGGGTTTCAGAATGAAGACCAATTAGACTAAAGCGACAGAACACAAAGTTACACCTTGTTCTGATGGCTGATTTTTGAATGGGTGTAAAAAACTTTAATAACAATTCCTAAAAATGTCTGAGCAATATGTTTCCTCTGTCATAATAAAGACTTAAGAGAACAATGGAAAAAAGTGACAAGGCAGTGATGAAGAAAAATAAGTACTGAAAAAGAAGTTCCTCATTAAAAAGAAATTTAAACTAACAGACCAATGGACATATGCCTGCATAAAAAGAGAAGAAACTCTGCAGATGTAAAAACTGTATTATTAGTGAATAATCAACTTCAAAACACTCTTCAGATCACATGCTGAAAAAAATAACTCCTTCAACAGACTAAACATATTCCATCACCAACTTTGTAAGAAGAACATCTTTTGTGTTTCATCATAATGGGATGCATTGGGAAATGATGGATCTGAATATTCTACTTCTCTGGCATCTATTCAATGATGATCCAAAAATAATAAATGATGAAGGGGACTTTAGACGTGTTAGAGAGAAGAAAGTTAAATGGCTAAAGACATGGGGTCTCATTTATAAAGCTTTGCGAAGAATCCTCACTAAAAATGCACTTAAGCTCAGCAAAAAAAAACATTTCTAACGCCAAGCAAGTTTCAGATCGATCGAACTTTGAGTACACACAGCTGCACGCAATTTCCGCTTTACAAATCACACTCTCCAGGTGCGTTGCGTAGCAGAATGGTTAAGACGGGCGCCCCATGTTCAGAGGCCTCAGTCCTCGACACGGTTGTCAGGGGGTTCGATTCCACCTCACAGACATTTGCCGAAAGCCTGCACACTGTCCACTGTCAATAAAGGCCACTGTGGCCACAAAACCTTTGTAAAAAAAAAAACTTTGAAAAAACCACACTTTCCCTCCTACACACCCAGTTTTTGCCATAAACCGTCAGCAAAGTGCCAAGTGAATATTCTGCATAGACTTTATCCGACTAATATGGGGAGGTTCACAGGTAACCATGGCAACCGAGACGCGGAGAAAGCGCATTTCCTCAGAGACTGAAGGAGGTGGAGGCATGGAAAACAGTTTCATTTCAATCAATCAGCGTTTACCTTTATAGAGCTTTACTCTGAAATATACTGGACGCAAGCAATTTTTTTAGCTGAGCCTAAGTACAGTTTTAGTAAGGATTTTACACAAAGTGTTATAAATGAGACCCCAGAAATGTAACATGTTTCTAGAAAACAATTCCTGCTGCACCACAAAGCTAATTATTAATTATTTATTTAAGCTAATTATTTTCCCTTTTAATGTACTTCAAGTTAGGCAACAGAAAACCAATTGAGATGTTCAGTAAGTTTCATTAGAAACTACAGCAGAAAAACCGCAGTACATGACCTAATAAAAAAGACAGATCCAGGGGCTGTGGATGAGCCAGAAAGGATCCTACCCAAAAACGTCTATAAAATAAATGTGGTGATATACTTTTTCACTTGTGATTTAATCCAATTAATTTTATTTTTGCAAGGCAGGAAATTAAAATTGTTATATATTTTTATGTTTATTCATTCACCCCTAAGAGACAAACATGCATATTGGTGCTTGTATTTGCAACCTTTTTTCCCCATTATCTTCATTTCATTTATTTTTATTTTTATTTTAAAACATCTTTTCACCTTAAGAACAAGTGGAAATGGCACCTGGAATCCAGCCTTTGATTTTCCATTGTACAAGGTTAGCCATTTTCAAGGCTAATAGACTGATTACAAAACCAAACAAACAGAAAAACTTGCTTTTCAAACCTTTTTACATTACATTTCTGGGCTGAGCAAAACAAGAAAAAAAGCATTTGGTTTTAGAAATTCATATATTTTTTTAACCTACTAATAACTTATTGTTGTGAACAGAATAACTTTTGGTCAGACTTAAAAAATAAGTGCTTACAATTTTTTTTCAGGTCTTCTGTAGAGTAGAAATGGAAAGTATGCTGAATATATTTTTTTAAAGGAATGTTTTTGTTGGATTACAATTTGGGTGAAGCAGCTGGTAATGCTATGTTCTAAATTTTTTCATTTCCTTACAATCACAAAGACAGAAGCTTGTTTAAATGTGTATTTTATACATCTTTGTTGTATTATGAGCACAAGAACTCACATCCAAACTTTCATATTTACAGAGCATTTCACATTTTTGGCTTTTAATAGTCTGGCAACGTAAGTTTAAAGTATCTATTATTCTTAAGGCCCTCTGAGCAACTCTCTCTGCTAGGATGTAATATGTGTGCCAATAAATTAGTTTTAATATAAAGGAAGGGCAAGAACAGCTTATCTTTAACATCTACCAAAGCTTAATATCACAAATAGAGCATTGGCAGAACATGAATCTGAATTAATGTCATGTTTATTGGGGGTTTTCATGTATTCTCCAGCTTCTTTCAAAGCACTGTTAAATCTGTCCTGGCCAGATTGCAAAATTTTACGAGTAAACAGGGATGCAAATAGACAAGCATATGACAGTAAAAAGTGAAAACATTCATCTTGCTATTGGTTTGCTAGTGCAATTTTGACCCCCCAAGCAGCATGGTGTTGATATGAGCTCAAATACCCACCTGGTTCTGAATGTAGGCATTAACCCTTTCAAGCATCCCCTCACATGTATACTCATAGGGCAGGAATGGTTCCACCTGCAGACACAAAAGAAACCGAGGAAGTCTGTGTATTGGCTTGTAAATGTCTGTATGTGGAGAGCCAAGCCATTGTAATTACAGGAACTGAGCATCTGATAGTTAATCCTAGCTGACATATTCATTAGCGTAATTGTAGAAGACTTATATCATGCCACAAGCTTCACATAAAAATCAATGACCTAATACATCAAAGGTGGCAGCCTTGAAAATTAATTTCATTATTATTTTTGGCGATGACTACATCAATATATCATACAATGGATTAAACTGACAGCAGACCAAAGGTCATAGAGCACAACAGAGCCCTACTGGAGCTGCTATCATGGGGAGCTTTGAGACCTGTCACTTGCTGTCTGAGTTTTGATGGCAGAAAATGGTTTGAAATTCCCAGAGAAGAGCAGGTCAATAGCACTTAATGCTCTTTCGAATATTTGATGTAAATAGAGAGCCCACCAAATAAAGAAAAGAAACACGAGTTAGTAAATTCACTATACAGATAGATATACCACATTTTGAAGTTATTGAGGTCAGATTTGATGAGTAATTATAAAATCTAAGAGGACTAACTATTTTGCCAGGGTTTTTTGTAGTGATTCCTCTATAAGATGTCTGCTATGGCAGCAAAACCGCAAGCTCTCTGTTTACTATTAGACCACCAAAGTATTTCTCCTATATTGATAAATGGCTCTTTTTAGTGTTCTGTTGCTCTTAGCTATCTCTTCTTAAATCATTTTATCCGAGTTAAATGAAATGTAGCTGGCACTTCATCAGCTGTTGTGCAACGCAATTTGCCTTTTGGGAATCTTGTTATAATAGAATGAGAGAAAAACACATCATGCAGGGTGATTTGAATTTCTGGAGAGTGAAAATTTTTAAATGGCGTATAGAGACGTGTACAGTGGATGAAATATTAATCTGACCTGCTTTTGATTTTGTAGTCATTTTTGTCGCAGTTTCATTTTTATAGAGACACAGATAATGAACCCCAAATCCAAAACAACATTTCTTAGAAATGTGAAACTTTGAATGACAGATTGAAAAAAAATATTTCATCCCCTACAAGATGAGCAGTAAAACACCAGCACAACACGCACCTCACAGAACAGATGGTGTTTTAATAATCTGAGGTTTACTGCTTTTTCTCTGAATTCATTGATGGTCAATAACACTTGAATTTCAGTTTTATCAGACCACAGGACATGTCTAAAAAAATTACAGCATTTCTAACTGGGTGCATTTGCAGCTTCAAATTGTTTTTCATGTTGAATATGGAGTAACTGCTTTTTCTTCTCTGAGTGACCTTTCAGCCCCTGTTCAGTGCAGGACTTGTTTCATTGTAGATAATAAAACTTGATTTGCAGCTTGAATCAGGTCTTTCGGTTTTGTCATGGGGTTGATACCAGCTTTACACATACTTGCATATAGCTTGAACAGGTGAACTTAAACAGTTTATTCCAGAACCCTTAGGCTTCTGGATGAAAGATGCTATGAAGGATGTACAAGACCTTTCAAGGTCCACAATTCTCTTCTTGTTATCTTGTGTGGTTTATTTAGATTTTTATCACATGTTCAACACTGAAAACAGTGTTTAACAACTTATAAAAAGTTTTTACTTTGTGTTCGAATGATAAATTAATTTTGCCACCAGTGTATTGTTAGTTTTAATTTGCATACTGCGATTGTGAGCGGGAGCTTGCTGAGCTCCATCCAAAGGTAACACAATCTACTCATCATCACATCAATTACCATGTTCGCACAAAATAAAAAATCTCACAAAGTAGACTGGTTGCTTGGCAACAGAGACTGTGGGAACTTCTCCCATTGCTGCTAGCCAGTAAACAGTCCAACACAAGGTCCCTTGAGAAATATGAAAGTTTGACTTTTTGTTAGACAAATAAGATGTTATGTGTTGATGAGCTAGCTTTAAAAGTCTTGGTGGGCAGATTTTGTGGTAGAGCCAGAGAAATTTTTTTTGCATTGTTGACTAAAGTTGAATCTTGCCAGCTGCTGGCAAACCTTTGTACTGACTGAAGAAAAAAAAAGTCGGATTTTCGTTTGATTTTGTGTGATTTAACCACCCATTACTCCATCACTCCAAGCTTAATCACTTTCTGCTCTGCCATTAGTCATCTTCTATTTTGAGCATTGCGATTCCTTCCCTTTGGATCAGCACCTAAAGTATCTAACAGGGCTACGGCTTGTACTTTGTTTTGCCTCTATCAGCAGGAAACACCTGGCTGATAGAAGTGCAGATGCATCTCTGCACCACAAGAGGTTTGGCAGTGACTCTAGGTTGTTCTGGTGACAGATTGAGAACAGCGTGATTGATTCAGTCGATGTAATGCAAACAACGCTCGCTGTCTGTGGGGCTGGCCTCCTGAAAGCTGCTATGTAAAACCAGGTGTGGGCACAGTTAACCAGCGGAGCCACTCAATATCTCAGGCAATTAGAAGCAAAAAGAGCAGAGAGGATGCCAGCTAAGCATTCTGCTGTAATGTCAGATGCCAAGATTAAGAGCTTTATTAAAGGCTGCGGGGTCTAAAAAGTGGGTCAAAGCAAGCTTAAGAAGCTCATTATAATCTTACCTATGAGCTAATATGCAGCAGCGTGCACTGTGGTTACTAGTGATACTACTAATGCTTCATTTTGTTGAATGAGTAAAAGTTTGGGTAGAAAGCACAAGCAATTAACTTACGTTGATCTTCATGATCTCACGGATGGTGGCATCAAACACTTCCGAGTTATTGAAATCGATGGTGAGGACATGTGGGCTGCCGATATACTCCTCTGCATAGGGATGCTGAGAGGACACCTGAGAGGGGCATCAATAAAGACGTAAAAAAAAAAATCACAACAGCAGCAGTTGAATAAATAATAGAGTGGAGTGGTGTTCTCAATGGATTTTCATATTTACATTTTGTAGAACCTCAAATTTCAGTGCATTTTATTGGGATTTTGTGTGATAGCACAAAACTGCAAAGTGTAAGAAAGATTGTGCAAGCTTTAAATTTTATTTAGTGATAATCTAAATAAAATGTGGTATATGTTCATTTAATTTCATATGTGTCACTCCCACTTCTCACTATATTTACAGCAACATGTTTTTGGGGTATGTTTCTACCACTTTTTACATCTAGAGACATAATTTTTTTCTAATTACGATTACTCTTTACAAAATGGCCTTATTTTAGTCAAGCTTTATGACTGTTGACTATGAACCTCAATTTCAGAGACTTGCTAAAGATTTTCCGATTTAGGTCTGGACTTTGACTCGTTCATCCTAACAGATAAGCATGCCTTTAGAGCTCTTGCTGTTTACCTTTTATTGTCCAGCTTGAAGGTGAACCTCCACCCCAATCTGAAGCTTTTACTTCTCCTTTAACAAGTTTGCATCCACACGCATTGACGGAGACGTATTCCTTTTTTACTTTTCCGTTTTTTGCGAAGCTATTCCCCACAAGGACAGCAGAGGTTGCAGACCTTTTCTGGTGGAACTGCCTACCATTGCAGCGATGTCTCTGGTCGACGACAGTTTGCTTAATTCAGCTAGTAAACGCACATCCACTCAAAGAGCAATGGCCGACAGAGAGTGAGTTTTCATTGAGCTGGAAAGCTGTTTACTAGAAGTGCAGCTCATTGAATACTCTAAAAATGCATGTAAACAAACAAACACAGCGGTCTGACTTGTTGTTCTCTACAACCCCTGTTGCTCAAAATCGCCAAAGACTATATTAGATAAACTGGCTTGCAATATATAGTATCTAGTACCCAAACGCTGCACTGACCTCTAATTACATCAACTGTAAAGCACCGTTCTGGTGAAATTTTCTGGGGCTGATGTTGGGCTGAGCAATCACAGACATGCAGTCTCCGTTGCGTTCAATAGCTTAGATTAAATAGACTCCATGCATCCTTGCGTGAGTGTTGCCCTTGTGTCGATGGATAATAGCACCGCGTGTCTCCGCACCTCTGCAGATGGAGAAGTATAAACTAGGCTTTAGGTCATCTGATAAGTTTATTTCCAGGATTACAATGTATTAGGTTCATCTATCTTCCCATCAACTCTGACCAGCAGTCCTGCCTCTGCAGTGTCCCCACAGTACGATACTGTAACCACCATGTTTCACCTTAGGAATTGTGTCTTTAGGGTGTTTAAACAGAACTAGGCCAAGTGTGTGTACAGCTGCCAAAGCGGGACAACAGGGTTATTGAGGGGTCGATGTTGTTCATAGGGCGGAAAAGGCCAACGAAAATTCACCAACCTCCTGTTTTAACACAGACAAAAAAGTCCTTCTTAAAGTAACATTTTTACATTCTAACGAGAAAGGTTAAATTAGAATTTTTCTCGTTTTAACAAGACAACTTTCATATCTCATTATAATGAGAAAGTTTGTCGGTTTAATGAGAAAAAAATACTCCTCTGATTACAGATTATAACTTATTAAAAAGGCATTAAGGAGTTTCGACTGACTCTGACAAAAGTGAATATTTGCAAATTGTCCATTTAAGTGTTTGCTTGTGGACATGAATAACAGGGGTTTAAGGTTTTGCAACATTTCTCTTTTTAATGAGGGAATCTTCACGTTATAACGAGTTTTATCTTGTTAGAAAGAGAATCTTTCTCATTCTAATGAGAAAGTGTGTCATTTTATCAAGAACGTTTCTCATCAGAATGAGAAAGATTATATTTAGAAAGAGAAAGATTCTCATTCTAACAAGATACAAAACTTGTTATAACGGCACACTGCTCCTGAATTTATTTTCCAGCTCTGCCAGCTAAATGCTTTCGTAATAGATAAACAGACATAGTAAAAAGTAAATGCACCATCTTTCAGTTATCATGTTTAAGTATTAGTACTTCACTTTTGGCAGTTTGCTACTATGGAGCATGCCTGTGTGAAAATGAACATTAGTCATTATTGTACAAAAAATCTCGTCCTGCTGCCCATTAGCCTGGAAAAGTGAATTGAAAGATATAATTTGGGGTTCAGTGAGTGGAAAACATTTAACTCAGCTGCAAACTCTCCTCAGACTGAAAGTCCCACCAAGTTCCCCTCCAAGGTCAGATTGTATACAGCTGAAACAAATTGCAAAATAATAATGTCCGTAGGTGCTACCAGGAGCTTTTTTTTTTACAGAAACATGTGTGGCAGTATTGATCAACTGTGTCCCTATGCTTATTTGTCTACTTCCCCCCCACTTGACCTTATATAGTCAGCCACTCTTGCAAATTCAGAATATCAACAATATGACATTTAAGGACATAATATAAGCTGCAGCAAGATCTATGTGCACATAACAAATGTGCACATTGTTGTTCAGTTGTCTGTGCATGCAGTGCTCTACATGTATGAATACATCATTCATGGAGCAGTCTGATATTGAAAATCTTGATCATTCAATGGAAAGATACATTAAGTAATTTGTAAACAAGCTCAGCAGTGTGCAGAAGATAATGGTCAGAGTGTAAAACCAAACCCTTTTCCTTTGCCTTCCTGCATGGATGAGGAAATCTAATAAATATTTCAGTAAAAAAGTATCACCATGTGCTTTATTATGTGTTACTGCAGTGAGTCTAAAACCTGTAGATGAGTTAAAATTATGGTTTAGATTTTCCCTCTCAAATTATGTAAAAATATTTTACATACAGGCATGTAAAAAGGTTATTTTCTGTATAAGGAACATCAATCTAATACAAAAATGAGGGATTATACCAGCACACAATGTAAAAGTAGAACTATGAGTAAAATGGGAAAAGAACAGGATGAGTTAAAAATTCATGAGAGAACAACGAAGGCCTGGTGAGAATGTGGGCAGATGTACTGTATTGCTGAGGCCATGACAAAAATCTGTATCACCCAAACGCAGTACAGTGCATTCCAAAATCACTATGTAACCTGGCTGCATACAAATTGTGATGCAAATTGTACAGACTAAAAAGGCTGCAGTTCATAAAGTTGTCTTTTGGTGCAGCTGAAGAAGAGATGTAGATAGTAGGAGGATGGGGAGACAGGAGGAGCTGGAAAAACTGTCAGGGAAATGCAAGAAGAGAAAGAAGAAATGATATCCCTGACATGAGAATAAAGAAGCTGCAAGCATCACCTTACATTCAGGCTTTGTGCAGGCAGAGTACTTTTTAAACTTAAAGTAATAAATCTGCAAATTGCAGATATATTTTCTATAAAAGATTATAATCCACAGCCGCTTTTTTATTTTTTATTTTACATTGAGCCCAGTGTTAAGGAAAAGATGAGTTAGTAAAGAAGGTCAATGTGACATTTTGTATGCCACAATTCTTGCAGGGGGTTGTGCCTTTATGATGAAAAACAATGTGATTTAAGTGATGGGAGCTTGTGCCACAGAAGGGCTCTATTTCTAGCAATGCCCCCACCCAAAAGCGACATCTCAGACTCTACAGCCCTCAGTTAGCATGATAAATGTTAACGTTTATGACAGTTTAATTAGAAAAAAGACTTAACAAGTATGGCTTGGTTTAGATGGCTGTCAGGAGAAGTAAGTTTCTTCTCCCTATAAACAAATGTGGCAACATGTCTTAAGTTTACAAAGTGAGATATTAATGAACCACTAATGAAGACTTGTAGAATGATTTCCTTTGGACAGATGGCACCAAAATCCAGATGTGTGTTTTTCATGCACGCCACAATTCTACAAAAAAACAAAATATCAAACGATGTGTCAAACATAGTGGTGGAGAGTCGATGATTTAATTTAATTTAATTCTAGAATTGCGCTGCTCTGGGTGGCTGCATGTTGGAGAGGCTCTGTTGGCTACATATTAAGTTTTGGTTTTTTGTACATTGGTTCCTCTTTTTTCTTAAAGAAGATTGCATTTTGTTGATCTGTATACTTTCTAGTTTTTGGTGCTGTGAAGTTGGAAGGATTTTTGTTTAAATTTTTCCCTTTTTGACAATTTGTTATGATGCGTAACCATGGCAAAAATGTGGTTTACAACCGGGAGCAGCTGATTAACATCGCAAAAGCTGAAATAATACCTTAAAAGAAGCCACAAATCCCTGATGAGTTGATAAGGAGGAGACGTGGATGCAGAGCAGGAGCGAAAAGGAGACAGAGAAAGAGGAAGTTCAAGCCATCCCTTCCATCGATCATAACAGGCAACGGAAGATCACTGGCTAACAAGATGGATGAACTCCAAGCCCTTACAAGGACTCAGCCAGAGTACCGTGAATGCAGTGTTATGTGTTTTACTGAGACGTGGCTGCTGGATCATATCCCCGACTCAAACGTCTGTCTGCCAGGCTTCCTGACTGTACGAGAAGACAGAGATCTGAAGACGAGCAGAAAAAGAAAAGGTGGTGGAGTAGCAGTGCTTGTCAACAACAGATGGTGTCATCCAGGACATGTTACTGTGAAGTGTCGTCTCTGCAGCCCAGATGTCGAACTCTTGGCAATGAGTTTTCGTCCATATTATTTACCAAGAGAGTTCACCAGTGTAATTTTGGCAGTTGTTTACATTCCACCTTCAGCCGTTGCCGACACTGCATGTGATGTCATCAGTTCCGTTGTTGCTAAGCTACAGACACAGCACCCCAATGACTTTTGTGGCAATATCTGGTGATTTTAATCATGCCTCGCTTTCTACTACACTTCCAACATTTCAATAGTTTGTCAGCTGCTCCGCAAGAGAAAACAAGACATTGGATTTATTTTATTAAATGTAAAGGATTCATACATGTCCAAACCAAGACCTCCTCTGGGAAAATCAGATCACAATCTTGTTTTTCTCTGTTCAGAATACAAACCACTTGTTCAGAGGCAACCTGTGTCAAAACGAACTATGAGAAAATAGTCACAGGAAGCTGAATAAGTCATGCAGGGTTGTTTTGCAACCACAGACTGGATGACTCTTTGCCAAGCACATGGAGAGGACATCAATGCCATGACTGAGTGTGTGACTGAAGGTCCAGATGGTGTCAGCCCCAGAGTCCTGAAGGCCTGTGCAGAGCAGCTCTGTGGGATTCTGCAGCACCTCTTCAACCTTAGCCTAACTCAGGAGAAGGTTCCAGTGTTGTGGAAGACACCCTGTCTTGTTCCAGTACCAAAGAGAACTCACCCATCAGTCATCAATGACTATAGACCTGTTGCCCTGACATCCCACATCATGAAGGTCCTGGAGAGACTCCTGTTGGCCCCCTTGAGTAAGCAAACAAGAACGTATCAGGACCCACTGCAGTTTGCTTATCGCTGTGGAGTTGAAGATGCCATCATCCACCTACTTCAACCAACCCACTGTCATCTGGACAAAGCAGGCAGCACTGTGAGGATCATGTTCTTTGATTTCTCCAGTGCATTTAACACAATTCAGCCTGATTTGCTTTGTCAGAAACTCCTGAAGAAACAGGTGGAGCCGTCAACAATCGCCTGGATCAATGACTACCTGACCAACAGACCACAATTCGTGAGACTGAAGAATTGTGTCAAACCTGGTGGTCAGCAGCCCAGGAGCACCACAGGGGACCGTACTCTCACCATTCCTTTTCACTCTGTACACCTCAGACTTCCAGTACAAATCAGAGACCTGTCATCTGCAGAAATACTCAGATGACTCTGCAATTGTCGGGTGTATCAGAGATGGACAAGAAGCTGAATACAGAAAGCTGGTGGACCGCTTTGTGACATGGTGTGGAAACAATCGTCTTACCTTGAATGTGAACAAAACAAAGGAGATAATTGTAGATTTCAGAAGAAATAGGGATACGTCAAAAACTGTTTCCATCATGGGAGAAGAAGTGGAGGTGGTTGAGGAGTATAAATACCTCGGAGTTCACCTTGACAACAGACTGGACTGGAGGCGCAACAGTGAAACCGTCTACAAGAAGGGACAGAGCAGACTGTACTTCTTGAGGACGCTTAGGTCCTTCAAGGTTTGCAGCAAGATGCTGGAGATCTTCTACAAGTCTGTTGTGGAGAGTGTAATCTCTTCAGCCGTCATCCGTTGGGGTAGCAGCATCAGAGCTAGGGATTTAAATAGGCTAAACAACCTGATAAAGAAGGCTGGATCTGTTCTTGGGACAACTGTGGAACATCTTGAGATGATGATGCAAAGAAGGATTCTTCATAAAATCAAAAGAATTATGGACAACCCTGAGCATCCCCTTCATGAGACAGTCATACAACAACAGAGTGTCTTCAGTCGGAGGCTTCTTCAATTTCGTTGCAATACAGACCGCTACAGGTAATCCTTCCTGCCCACAGCTATCATCATCTACAACAACTCCTTAAAGAATTAATTATATGAGCTATACCAACACTTAATTTCCCTCAGGGATCAATAAAGTATTTTTGAATT
This sequence comes from Valencia hispanica, assembly GCA_963556495.2. Lineage (NCBI taxonomy): Eukaryota > Metazoa > Chordata > Actinopteri > Cyprinodontiformes > Valenciidae > Valencia > Valencia hispanica. The sequence goes on along the minus strand of OY747718.1, from coordinate 20,371,612 downwards.
GAATTGAATTGAATTTGATTTGGGTTTCTTTAATAACATTTAGTTCAATTCAATAATGCTTCATTAATCCCTAAGGGAAATTAAATGTTATGGTAACTGATGTGTCTTCTAAGAGTCATTATAAATGGCTATAGATGTGCTAAAGAAGATTATCCTATAGTCGTCTGTGTTGCAGTGGGTCTAAATAAACCTCAGCTTGAAGATATTTGGTTGTTAGATTACTGTGTTGTAAAAATAATGCTGAGGGGTTTCCATCATGGGTTTTATTGTATAAAGATTCTTTCTTATCACAATCAGTCTAAAGACTTCAAAACCATAGGCAGAACATCGCTGGCTCTAAAGCTGCTACCCAAACATATGGCAGCAGAAGAGATGTCACTCTCAACAACAGATTTATGAAAGATATACCACATCTTGCTCCACACCCTGAAGGACCTGCAGGTTCTTCTAAAAACAAAATCTGACCTGTCCCTTCTAGTAGACAGCATCACCATTGTTTCTGCAGTTTGTTTGTTGTTCAGAAAGACTCTGAAACATTTACACTCCTCCAGCACATTCATATAGTTTGATGGAAGTAGGGTTTAACATGTTCCTGCTTCTTCTAAAACCCACAATCATCTCCTTTGTCTTGTTTACATCTAAGATGACATCAATGCCACACAGCAGTTCACCAGTTTTCTGTACTCAGTATCTAATCCATCTCTGATCAGTCTGAGAACTGCAGTCACCAGTGTATTTCTGCAGATGAAAGGATTTCGAGTTTAACATTGAGGTCTGAGGTGTAAAAAGTAACAGAGAGTACAGTGCCATGTTTTGCCTCTGTGCTGCTAACCACATGATCAGACACAAAATCCTTTAGTCTCAGAAAATGTGGTCTGTCCATTATTGTTGACCTTGGATGAGTCTTCATTTGTTTTCTGGAATTGTCTTACATTGTAAATGTTTATTTCTTGTTATGAAAAGGAACACTATCCCCAATTACAGCAGCTAATCTACAACAAACTGTCAAGTTGCTGCAATAGCCCAGTCAATTTTCTGTTACTTGGCTTTTATTGTAGTACAGACTTGTAATGTGTCAATGTATTGTTTATGTATTGTGAAAAGGACTGACTAATTGAAATGAGGGGGGTGAATCACTCCATAATGAAAACTGGGAAATTGGTTTTCTAATTTTCATGTCCTGCTGTGTGAGGTTGTATTTATTTTTTGTATTGCTATAGTAACATTAATATAATATGTACGTACCTTTCTGGAGGTGGGCTTCCCTCTGAAGAATTCATGATTTAGAGAGCTGTGAGGAGGATTAAATTTGGGTTGCAGAAAAATGCAGCCATTGGCTATCGCTTCTAATGGAGCAGGGCCTTCATATGGAAAGCCAAATCCAATGAAAAGCTTGCATGGAAAATGACAAACAGAAGATTTCTTGTGAATATTTCAGGCTGCTCACATCCAGGTCATTTGTTAAGGCAAGTTTACACATGCATAAAGCAAAACAAGTCATTTTAAGGAATAAACTGAGTTAATATAATAATCAGTGCTTTAGACTCACCTTTGCTTTTCTGAGGAGCTGCTGTAGTTCCTGCTGAGGCAGCAGGCCATGATTCTTCACAAAGCCAGGAACTTCTGGGGGGCGCTGCGTCTCATAGTACACAGTACCATGGATCTCCATGTAACGATGCAGGATTGCCAAGAAGTTTTCTTTTCCCTAAAAGATAGAGAATAAACAAAAGAGATTGACTTTTGAAAGAACAACTTTACTAGAATTACTGCTAGAAAGCTTGTGTGAATTTAAGAATTGAAGTCTTATTTTACCATAAGTAACTATGTAACTTTGTTGATAAGCAATATTCTTTTGCAACCATATATATACCCAAAAACAGGTTTGCCTTTATTTAAGAAGAAAATATTTTCTTACACCCCACATTTTGCCAAATCTGGTAAAACTGTGTATTTGTAAGGAGCCTCGTTGCAACCCAACACATCCACTACCAGATGTCATATGAATTAATGGATGTGAACTATTTTGATGCCACTTGGTAATAAAAATATCTTGTAGTGGTTATTATTTTTCATTTATAGTAGTGTTTTTAAGTAAAGTCCCTGTCAGATACACTTGGACTTAATTGATATTCTTAAGACCTTTATTAAATTCAATATTGACTCTTTTTACTCAAAACTTCACTTTAATAAAGATATAAATATGAACATATTTTCAGACATCAATCATATTGATCCCTCTTAAAGTATGTTTCTATGAAATGATTGCAATAAACTACGGAAAACCTCTAGCACAAGCTGTTTAAAAAAGCATATTTAAGAATGGACTTTTTGCTTTTATTTTACCCATTCTTGTTTCAGCTTGTAATATGTTGACTTTACACACTGTAAATTACTTTTCTTGCAGCACCACTTCCACTCTGACTGTATAATTGGGCTGGACTGATCATAGAATTACACACAGTAACTTAAAAAGGGCAATGAAAAAAACCCTGAGCATGTTGGTGATTTAAATGAGGGAAAGCAGCAGATTTAATGAGATGAGGTTACCCCCGTCTGCACAAACATAGTCTTGGTGACTAACCCAGTATTTTGTGGAGTTTTACAAAATAATAATATTAATGTGTATGGATTGTGTTATAATGTGAGGGGAATTTATTTGAACCATTTTACTGGAAAATGTTTTGTTGAAATGTTGCAAATTATTCAATAAGCTATGTCTCAGAAGCATGAATAATTTATGCAGGCCACTGAAGTGTTTCCCCATTTTGATGTGTTAGAAGAACATAACAAAGATACAGTTTATTGTCTTGCTCTTTTTCCTTGTCCTAAGTTTACACGCAGTCACCATTATCATGGATGTCACATTAATTTTGGGGTTTCATTGGTGTATTTGAATAGTTTTTTAATTGACTAATAATCATAAAACAACTGCAATAATTTAAAAAAATGTAGTTATTTTCGCAAGTTTGAATTTATTATAGATTTTCATTAACCCACACAGCTCAAAATTATACACAGGCAAAAAAATACATACATACACCCTGACTGATATCTAGATCAATATCCAGTGGCAGAACAAACACAGACTTCCATCAAGAAACTATAGGAATAAATCTGGCAAATATTTAACTATTATTATTATCAGGATATATGGTTCTTCTTTCATTTTTGGTTGGCTTCCTTGTAAGAACTGGCTTTAAAGCAAAGTTCAGAAATTCTAGATAGAGTTGTGGTCGGGACTCTGAGAAGACTGTTCAAGAACCACATTTTTAGCCCCCTTTATCCATTCCAAAACTTGTTTGTAGGGTGTCTGGGATCAGCAGTCAGCTGGAACTAGAGTAATGAGATCCACACAAACAAAATGTTGGACAAAGACAATGTTTGTGTGGGACAATGTAAGCTTTATCAAAATTCATACTAAAGGGCATTCAGTGTGTTGATACGTCACATAAAAATAAACACACTAAGCCTCATATAATAAACTAAATTAAAAAATATCACAGATACTGAAATTAATATCAATAAATCTGAGCACATTGTTTAGAACAGATATATTAAAATGGTTGTTGAAGTCAGAGCTTTCAATCTTTCCCAAGAAAAACATGTTTTTAACAAGGTATGTCATAAGATTAAGGGAATGTTAGGCATTGCCAAGCATATTACTTCTATTTGATAGGCAGCAAATAGGAGGAAAAAATGTTGTTCAGTTCCATATAAAGCAACTTGGTCAACATGGTTGGAACATCTGACTGTCCACAGCTCTCAACCATTAAACCAAATTACACACATTAGGATGAAAGGAAATTTGTGAGGATCATTGGAATTTGCAGCTGGCCACATAAACGGGGAAAGTACAGTATTAAGAAAGTTTTATGGTCAGGAAAGACAAAGATTGACTTATTTGGCCACAATTAGCAAGTAACTAGCAAGTCTGAAGGACTTGGTGTAAGGGTTTCAAACTAATGAAGATTGTATCAATCATGGTGTGGGGCTGGTCTGGTGCCACTGATACACTGCACAAAGCAGGTGAAGAGGAATTCACATGCTTTGCTTTAAATTCTTCCACTTCACCTCAAATTAACATCCAGACAGTTGAGACAAAATTGAGTGTTTCAACATTATAATCATCTCAAACACAAATCAAAACTGGTTTTGAAATGGATTAAGCAGGTTAACATTGGGCTTTTGAGATGCCCCAACCTCCACCCAAGTAAAATGAGTGAACTAAGCTTAAAGAAATTTACCATTTCTAGAAAGAAGAATAGATAAATAAAAGCCACAATTATGCAGAAACCTTACCCATTGTTACAAAAAATGTGTGGATTCCCAAATACATGCTGAGGGACAATTATCCAAATGTTGGTGGAGGTGTGCATGTATCTCTATGCATACATAATCATTTGAATCTGTATTCATGATTTTGTCCACATATGGATTGCAGAAAGCTTATAATAATTTCAAATGTATGCTCGGTTCTTGTTTTAAAATGATTGCAGTTGTTGAATGTATAGTCATGTCATCATAAAGAAGAACAAATGCATAATTAAAAGCCTAAAATTAATATGACAACTATGCCCACGATCAATAAATGTAAACTCCTGATCAGAACTAAAATTATGTTTACAAACTATGACTTTTATTTTTAGATAGATATTCCACTAGGCACATATCATACTTGTGAAGCATCAACATTTCTAGTAACACTCTAGGTTTGACTTTTGGTATTTTGAGAATCAATAACCAAGTAGCAGTACTTACTTGAAGCTATGCGGGTCCATCAATGATGCATCCACCATGGAACATGAAGAGCAGTACAAATTAAAAACAGGAAAAAGAGAAGTGAACAGAAAAAGGGAAATTAGGAGAAAGAAAACTATTCATCAACAAACCTCAGATCTCTAGTGTGGCCCTAAAAACCAAGGTAGAGCAAGGTAATCTCAGAAGGAAGTGTTTCTCCTGCACACTGGCTTTAACACTGCAAACCCTCAATTCACCAATGCTACACTGCTGCTCAAACTGCTTGGAGATAGAAGGAAGTCTTTGGCAGTGTAGAAACAAAGCTGCAGTCGGTTTCAAGCAAAAAACAAACCCTGAGGGAGGCGGCAGCACACTTCGAAGTTACAGCAAGAGTGAGAAATCCTGGCAGAAGCTTGGAGGGAAAGTTTACTCTAAACAAGTGCAAGTGTTCTTCTAGCATCACACTTCAGATGATTCTTGGAGGAGGAACATTCTTGCAGGGATTCAAGGAATGTAAAATATTGTGGGTGTTTCACAGCTACTGAAATCAAATTATGAGCTGTGCTACAATGACTTCGCCCTGGGTAACATACAATCCCTTGGAAAGTATTGATACTGTACATCTGGTTTCAAATTTGTTATTTTACAAATACTAAACTAAATTGCTAAATTTTATTGGAATTTTATATAATGGACCAACACAAGGAAGGGCATAATTGTGGAGAAGAAGTAATATAATACATGGCTGTGAAATCTCTTTTTTCAAAGTAAACGTTAGAATACTGTGCTATGCATTTGTGTTTAACTCCCCTGGGTCAGTACTTTTATTGCAGTTATAGCTGCAAGTCTTTTAAGTTTATCTCTACTACATTTGTACATCCATGTTCCCATTTTTCTGCATAATTGCCAAAGCTTAGTCAGATTATTAGATATGTGAACAGCAATTTTTAGGTTTCGCTATATATTTTCAAATAGATTTAGGTTAATTTGGCTGGGGCAATTTATCACTTTGGAATGCTTTGATCTAAACTAATCCTTTGTAGCTCTGGCTGTATAATTATTATTGTCCTGCTTGAAGTTGAGCTTTTGCCTCAGTCTCAGGTAGAGGCTTTAACAGGTTTTTTTCCTTGAATTGCAGTGCAGGTAGCACCCTCTCTCCTGTCAACATTCACTAGTTTCCCTGTACTGCTAAAGAAAAGCACATATATAGCATGATGCATCCACCATCATTTTCATCATGTTTTCCATCACTCCAATTTTTATATAAAGGCTAGAAAGATCCATTTTGATCTAATCTGCTCAGATCATGTACTTCTAGGGTTTGCTGTGTCCCCCACAGGCAAACTGTTAACATGACATCTTAAGAGCCTCCCTAAACAATGGCTTTCTTCATGTCACTCTCCAATTAAGATCAGATTTGTGGCGTGCACAATTAACAGTTCAGTTAGACAACTCACGTGTAAATCTTTAAATATATTTATAATCCAATGTATTGTAGTATAAATTTAAGTTTGGCATTTAGGCTCCAACCTTATCTCTCCACAACCATGCAGCTCTACAAGTCATGGAGTGATAAGCACACAGATTTTCATTTGTAGGAAAAATTGAGAACCATGTATCATTTAAATTTCACTTCACAATTGTGCTTCACTTTTTGTTGCTCTATTACTAAAGATCACATTAAAGTACATTTAGGATTGTGGAAGTAACATAACAAAAGTTCAAAAAGGTCAAAGTAGTGCTGTACTTAAGTATTGCTTGTCAAAATCCCACCAAAAGAGAAATAAAAAAAATGCTAACATTGCTAATAGTTGGTGTCATGCTTACCTTCCACATGCTGGCATCTTTGCCATACACAACAGCCATGTTGTTGACTTTGTTCCTCTGAATAAACATCCTCTCAGTCTCATTCAGCTCCTCTGCCACAAACCCCATAAAAGAGTTGTCTGGTGTGTGGGCTGCCAAGGACAAACATGGTAATTGCTAATACATGACTCCAAACCCATTTCATGTCTCAGTAAATACAGATGTTTTGATAATTTAGTATGAAATAAAAGAATGTATGATCTAAATCAAGGTTCCATAGAGCAGAAGGTCATCATTTCTTTTGATTATTCTATTGTACAATAATCTCAGGTTGAAAGCTGAGAAGCGCCCAGGCTCTTTATTTGCAGGGTTCCAGGACCTATTTCCTCATGTTCTGAAATTCAACAGATCAACGCTTCAATCTGTCACAGATTTTAGGTTTCAGAAAGGTAAACACTAAATCATGGCAAAAAAAAAAAAAGACCTCAAACACATTGTCAGTCAAGATCCAAACCTGTGATAACAGCTGAAACTTCTCGCTGACAGTCTCAGCGATAACTATAGTTTAGAAATGGCATTACAGCTTGTGGTCCCTGAATTAATAGCAGACTACCTGAAGTTTTCTATCCCACGAGTTTCACTGAATCTATCATGTGTGTGTGCGCGCTTGATGTTTTTTTTGTTTATTTCTGAGTTACTGCGGCCAGAACAAGGACCCTGTAGGCATCTGTGCAGGCCCAGCTGTTCTGAATGAACTCTCTGCCTGGTGGCTCAAAGCTTGAACTGTGATGGCCTGAGGCTGTTAATGCTCACACAATCTGCTCTGCACTCAGAGGGACACAAACATCTGTCCACTTCAACTCATCTGAATAACTTTTTTGATGTATGATCTAAATGAAAAACTAATGCAGGCATTTATTGACAACTGACAGGAGAGATTATGCATGTCTACAACAGTCATAAGACCAAAGTGTGAGATAAAATTAATGTGAACATACGGAACATGGTCATGTACTGCTGGCCATGAAGGTTCCAGTAGCCCCAGTTGGTTCTGTAGCCATGAAGAGTGGCATACTCCTCATGGTTGTAAGCAGGCTCCGTGCCAAAGGTGTCAATCACTCGGATATGGCATCTGAGATGTAATTGGAAGAAAGAAAGTTCTCTCTTTTATTGAAATTGACTCCATAAATGAGCCACTAAAAGTTTATATTCTAAAAAACATTTTTTTGTCAAAGACGATATTATGCAAGTTTAGATTTAGTCAAATCCCTTAGAAGTCTGTCCGCAGTATAAGGCCAAATAAACAATCACTATTAATCCTCTCACCACAGCAGATTATTTGTCCAGAAGAGAGCATTCAAGAATCAAAAAGGTGTTTAAGAAAATACCTATTAAAGACCTATTGTGAAAATCATTTAGTGAAGGAGGTCAAAAATCAACGGATGTGATCTAATCTGAAGATTTATCAGAGCTCAGTTCACTGACAGCTAAGGAAAGCTGGTTTATCACCTGACCTCAGGCTGAGGCTCACCACTAGCGGTGATTTTGTAGCTGTAGTTGATGTAAAATTTCAGGACTAGCCGTTGTTATTTAATGGCTACAGCAGGCTTTTATAGTAATTTATGCAAGATTTTCTTCATCTTTTTATATAAATATTTACTAGTTAGAATTTATGTCCCCAGCAGGAGTCAAACACTTATTTGCCTTTGCACAGCTGGATAAAGGAATCAAAGCTGTTGCAAATGTTATCAAAGAAAGAACATTAAAATAACACTGCAGTGATTGAGATACAGGTCTACTTGAAAAATTAAGGAACACAAATATGTTTGACAAAAAGACCTGGTTAAAGCTTACATGTATGGATCTGCAGCTTCTCTTCTAGCAGAAAATGTGGAATAGGCAATCATTCCAATTTAGGGTTCTTCAACCTGTAGTTCCTGAACCAAATGTGGCTCTTTAGCCCTTTTGCTGTACTTTTCTGTGACTTAAACCACTTCTTAAGATAAACTCTAATTCTGTTTATATTCAAGTGACAAAACCAGTTTTACAGTCAAATGTTATGCATTATGTGTGAGGAGTTTTCCCAACAGTTTAGCATTAATAATAGGCACGTATGTAGCTTTGCAGAAGATACTATTAAAAAACAATAAATACATGGTATAAACAGCTGCACAGCATTTCATTAGTAGGTTTGAGTAAAAAGTGACCAGATTGTTTTTGTTTAGTTTAGTTTTTATTTTATTTTTTTTACAAAAAGCGTAGTTTTAATACCAAACTAAGTTCATACTGTATGCGCATTTATTCTGGCATGGAGGGCAGTTTCCCTCCAAAATCAAACTTAATACTAATACTTAATAATACTAATACTAATATTAATACTTAATACTAATACTTAATACTAAACTAATTGATTACTTAAAAGTTATTTTGCAGCCGTAATTAATTTTTTTCTGGGCAGGAGATACAGCCCAGATGAGCAGTGAAATTAAGCTGCTAAATAAAGTTTGTGTGCAGACAAAACAAGAGAGAATACAACAGATGTTTAAAAAAAGAGACGAAAGGGCTACGTTACAAATGTTAGACAATGACTTATTTGGAGAATGACTTCATGACCTAAATTTAGCACAAAAAGTAAGGACATTTGTGTGTTGTCCATCATTTCTCTGCTGCTTGGCAATGAATCTTAAACTCTTTGAAAGTCTGCTTACTCCCATTTTTGTTTTAAAATGGGGACATTTGTAAGGAAAATGCATTTGTGGATTGTGTTCCACAAGTTGCAGAATCTTATCTCCACATGTTTCTGCATTGAGACTGATACAATGACGACAAGCCTAGTTTTTTCCCAATAAGGGATATGCCGACCATACCGCGAGAAAAGCTGTTTTGACATTGGTTGGTAGGATTTGATGTTTCTCAACGCACAAATAAATTTTTCTATCAAATGTGGCACCATTTAAGGGAAATACTAGTGCTGTCAAAATTAATGCGTTAATGCAGGTCAATTAATTTGCAGAATTAAAGCGATTTTTTAAAACATATTGATGCATGTACAGAATAACCCACACTGTTTATCCCAGAATTTACATCGCTAAGCCCCGCCTCCCTCGGACAAACTTTTGACATTCGGTGACAGGCGCAATGGCTACTATAACGGTTCAAGACATTTCCCAGGATGCCATTGATAATTTTTGGAGACAGAAACATTGTATATCATCTCGAAGTCACCAAAAGGGCCTAAGTTATGTTTTGGAGGGATACGTTCAAAATGTTTCTGTCTCGAAGGTTGAAGATAAGCTTTGGGTTCAGGCAAAGGTGTATTGGTCCCAGTGTAAATGTGAAAAACCTAATCTCGTTGCCATCACCACCATCAACACCAAGATAGAGGATCAATATTATACGTGCACTGCAGGGTAAGATGTGTTATTTACCTTCAATTATCTAACCTAACTTGACTTTACTTGTAAAATAGACTATTCCAATCGCCTAGGGCTGGGCGATATAGAAAAATAGCATATCTATAAAGGGAATAGTCATATTGATCGATATCGATAATTATCGGTAAATATCACAAAACGTAAAAAACATATATTTTAAGTGCCTCCCCGGTCATTTTGTTATTCTTCAATGAACTAATTTTAACTAAGAATTAAATTAATTCATTTTTCAAACACCTCTTTTTATCATGAATAAGTTTGTAAGACAGGAACAAATAAAGAGACCTGAGTAACATCAGTAAATACAAAGAAAAGTCATATAATTAACCATTATATTATATATTTTTTAATTGTTAGTAATTGAAATTAAAGGCTTATCTTGATGCATTTTAATCTTTTAAACATTTTATGACACGTTATAATATTAATGGCTGAAAACTTTGGTTTAGTTTGTCAATAAAGCTTAGGCTATGTGAACACGTATCAGTTTTTTTTTTTTTACGAATATCCTCACCACCTCGTTTAAAAAAAAATCTCTGTCCACACCTAACCGCATAAAGTGTGTTGTTAAGCACATTCATAGACATGCTAAACCTGTAGGGGGCAGTAGTTCCCCCAAATCCTATCCACCCAGAGTAACTTTCTATGTTCTAAACTCTACATGAGCTTGTAAAAGCTAGCAAGCAAAAAGCGCTTGGACAATCAATGATGCCACAGGGCATAAATGCTGTTTCTTTCTTTTTTTTTTTTCTTTTTTTTTTTTACGTGTCCTTTTTGGCAGTGTGGAGCTCAGAATTGGTGTCTGAGTACCAAGAAGAAGCCCAACAGACTTACTTTCACAAGCGGAGCAGTACAGCTTTTGCTAAAGACCTCCACTTGATATATGTGTGAAAAATCTTTATTATGAATTGTTGGGGTTTTTATTTCCTGATGTTATGGACACGGAGACGGAAAATTAAGGAGAAGAAAGAAGGAAGATGAAGAAGAGAGGTAGGAAACAAAAAGTCAAGAGAGAGGGTGAGTTGAAAATACAAGAGAGGAAGGGGAACAAAGAAAACACAGGAAGACATTGAAGTCTGCCTCCATACCCACAGGACGGCAGAGAGACGGCAAAAACAAAACAAAACACAAAAAAGGAACATCGACAAAACAAAACAAACATTGTGAAATAAGAATTACACAACCACATCACACAAAAATAGATATAAAAATACAACAACAATGTCACAGAAAAACTCATGGTACCGATTAATCAAGCTCTAGTAATGATAACCTCAGCCAAAGAATATATCCTTAAACACCAGAGACCCCACATCTATGTGTGTGTGTTAGCATGCTGGTGCATATAAGGTTTCTCCATAAGAGTGTTTGATAGCTGGTGTGATCAGGCATCAATCCGTCTCCCAGGAATCGATGCAGACATGAAGGAGATCGGAGCAAAGACGTCCAAAGGACCCCCAGAGCCCCAGGCGGACCCGGGTGGGGCCGACCGCATCCCCCAAGAGTGGAGCAAAGGAGAACCCCAGGGGAACATCCAGTGGCCACTATGCAGGGGCCCGGGGGGCAGCAGTGACGAGCCCACGGGCCCCGCCGGCAACCGGCCGCGCCAGGGCGGGCCGGTCAATGGACCGGGAGAGCCGGGGCCCAGGGGCACCCCACCCCCCAGCAGGGACCCGACAAAGGACCGGCCGACGAGGGGCCCCCGGCACTGCAGGGGCCGCGGCCGGCCGCCGGCCGCCAAGCACCGCCTCCACCCTAGGCCAATTCCCACCCCCAACATCCCAGCGCCCCACCGATAGCCGCAGGGGACGGACAGCATCCCCAGGCCGGGCTCAGCCAGCATCTGGACACCAAGTTGTACCAGCTCCCGGGTCCCGATCCCGCGCAACGCAGGGCGCCGAGACCAGGCATCCAACGAGGGCCAGAAATGCTGTTTCTGAGTGTAAACACAGATAGCACAACTGATGTCAGAGCATTTTTGTCCCGGAAAGTGACGTTGCAGAGCTGAAAACTCCGGTTATTTCTGTCCACACGCAAACACTTAAGACAAAGAAAACGCAAATCTCCGCTTTGGCCGGAGTTTTTAGAAATAATCGTTTTCTGTGCACTGTAAAATTTTTCATTGTGATTTTACAGTAAATTACTGGATACGTTTTGCATGACTTTCACAGTAAGGATTACAGTAAATTACTGTGAAATATACTCACAGCAATTTACTGTAATTTTATTTCTGTGATATTACAATGCATTGTTGTAAAAGCACAACTGTATACTGTAACTTTATAGCTTCATTGACAAAGCAATTAGTGTGATATTACAGTAAATTACTGGGGAATTACAGCCTTTTGCTGTATATCATTACAACAAGACCCTGTACTTTTACAGTGTGTACTGTGAAAGTGATGTACAAGTTGACAATAATTTACTGTGAATTTACAGTTTATACTGTGGAAGTCATTCTAAAATTGTCCAATAATTTACTGTAAAAGTCATACAGATGAAGCTTCCATTTACTGTGAATTTACAATCATCGTACAACAAACAACTCTGAGGTAAAGTCAATGTTAGCCCAATGGCATATTTATTAACAAATGGATATTTTTCAATGTACAGCAGATGCCAAGAACTTAAAGAATTCAATAAATTCCACTTTTCTAGTCATAAAAGCCATCTTAAAATGCAGGAAATGCAGAGAAAATGTGCAAACTTGCAATTCAACAACCTGTCTCACAATTTAACCATTTAACTAGCTGTGTCACAATAACAGTAATGGACAGGGTGGGAATGAGTCCTTCATGGCAAGATAAGAGAGGAAGGGAGACAGCGATGAAGGGATTTCGTAAAGGGCTCAGGCGCTCCTCTCAGTCTCAAACATTATAATGAGTCCACACGCATTGTGTAAAAATCTTGTAGTGCAAAGTTGTCTTAAAATTCTTTTTTTAAAGAACTAGGCTACTCAAAACTGAGCCTAACAACTACTGCTGCAAAAAAAACTATGATGCCCACTCAAAGTCAATAAGTTTCCTCAAAAGGGTGCTCACATGGGTTCATTGTTGCCTGCTTCTCGGTCTTTGAGTCTCTTTCAGGATTGATGCCCAGGAAGCACCTGTTAATAAATAAAGATAATTTCAGTTTTAAATTACTTACAGTATGTATTGCAGGCAGCATTTATCAAGATTTTCACCTGTGCTTTTTCCCAAACCCCAATACCTAATAGATTTATAATCCAAACTTGTTAGATCAGGTTTGCCTGAGGCAAAGTGGTTGATTTTCTACTATGAGAGGCCATATCAATGTGCGCCGCCACTGACATGCGTCTCAAGACAATCATTGAGCTGGAAGTCTATATAAGCCATCCAGAGGGCTTCATCATGTTACCTGAAATGAACAGATACAACATTATTAATGAGCACTTTGTGATCTGCTTCAGATCCAAAGGGCTATACAAATGTAATTCTTATTATAATTATGTATTGTAGTCATGTAGATTTCTAAAATGAAAACAGTAGTAGAGTTCTGCAGTATTGACATCTGCAGCAGTGGCACATGGCTGTAGTAACACACAATAGCATGAATTTAGGATAAGGTAGTAAATCATACAAAGTAAATGTTGATAATGTAATCATTTTGCATTTTAAATATTTGAATAAAAAAAAAATCTTACATCAACTTCAAGCATCAAACTCTCTTTATTTACTTACCCCCAAAAGCAGTCTCTATATGGTCCTAAAACAGTCAAATTCCTTCTTTTTTATATATAATCCTCATAAAATACGTCTTTGGGTTCGTAGACCAACTTATTTCCCACATACAGCAAAGCTTCGAGGAGTTTGTACCCGCTAAATTACTCCGTGCTTTTATATGGAAAGTGTAGCGGAAGTTTTATTTTTGTAACTCTGCGCCTGTATTCTGTGTAAGCGGGTTTCCCCGTGGCTTCACTTCGATGAGCTTACATAAGATCTCCTCTGGAAAAATATTTTTAATGGGCCGTTTGAATCACTAAGTTAGCCCAGCTAATCTATGAAAACCTCGACTAATTACAAAAATGTGCTCACATAAATAGTAATGTTTGTCGCATCATTTGTTTTACAAACTTTAAAAAGACTAGATTTGTCTAAACGGTGATCATGACATGAAAAATTATAGCGAAACTCACATCATTACTATCATTACTACTATTAGCAAATGCTGTAAGATAACTTTCAACAATTTCGGGCACTTACTAACAAAATACGAACTGTCATGCGATAAACGTTCATTTGAAAGTAAATATTATTATCATATTAAAATAACATGGATGTAAGTGCTGCAAAAATGCATGCTGCTCACCTTCTCCATTCAGCCCAGAAGAGAAGAGGGAAATGGCGCCTTCAGTTCAAAATAGTAGTCGGTTATGTCATGTGACTTCCCAGGGCATATTTCAATACAGTATTTTACTGTAATAATACTGTTTAATGCTGTGAAAGTCTTGCGTTTTTTTACTGTGTTGCTGTGATATTACATGTGTTGCTGTGATATTACAGACCTTGTGATATAACAGCAGGTTTTCGATTGCAGGATTTTACTGTAAAATAGCAGTAAAATGCTGTAAAATCCAAGGATACTGTAGTTTTTACAGGTATTCATTGTGATTTTACAGGGAAACTTAATAACAACAATTTACTGTAACATAATACAGTTAATTATTGTGAGATGCTTGTAATTTTTAACAGTGTGACAAAACGGAGTTTTTGTGTAAATGAGAGGCCAAACCGCAGATAAATATCTGCGTTTTCCCTTCGTGTAAACGGGCCTTATTCTAATTCATTTCAGCCGGCTGGCCTATCCAACCCTGATTGGTTTTTTAAAGCGTTTTTCGCTTCTGAGGACCGGGGGCAGAACCGAGGGGGACATTTTAAAAGCCACAGGTGTTGTTAGCAGCGCGACCTGGGTAAGTTTCCTCCCATATAGCAAGCATAATTGGCCCAATTGTGGCTGAGCTCTGACACTGTTGGCTGAGGTCCGGGTCGGCCGAATCACTTGTTTCCTTTAATGGCCCCAAACAGATGTTCAGTAGTTGAGCTAATGCTGTCTTTCTTATTTGGCCCGATTGTGGTTCAATACAATATTGCCGGAAGTGGACACAATGCAGTGGACACATGCAACACAGTGTGGGGCCCGACAGTAGGGATACAGACATCTGCCGGTATTAGAAAAAACACAATTGGCTGGATTTTGGCTCAGTGTTGGCACTTTTGGGTAATGGGCTGATGAGGCGGGTTTTATGAATTGTGTGACAGTAAAGCTCTTTTCTAAAAACAGTTTAATGTTTAGAACCACGGTGTCATGTCTCAAAATATGCACAAATAACAGTTTTGACTTCAATCAAGGACAATGTGGGATTATTTTACAAATTACTAATTATTTTAAGACAGACGATAAAAACATGGCCACAATCTTTTAAATATACAGCATACTGGTGCAAATAAAGCCAATAAATGACGCTGCGCAGCTTGCAGGCACACTGTGTTTATTGTTGCTATGGCAACTAGATGAGAGGAGAACTTGCTGGCTGTTCATTCTGTTTTAATTTAATAATTTACCAAAATACTTTGGGTTTGGGTTCAAAAAACAACAAATAAAATAAATATTTTTTTTTAATAGTGCAGTTTCCTGTGTGTAACTTCGGCTTTACTCAGTGGCCTACTGTAGAGTCAAAGTCCGTTACCAGCAACTGGGCAAGCAAAATTGAATGAATGAGTCCTCAATTTTGCATTAAATCCTATACTATTGGCGCACTGCCCGTGCAACGAGTGGAATCTGACTGTCATCGCGCCAAAAACTGAACAACGATCGGCGGCTATCCGGTCACACACTGTATGGATGAGGATGCAGGATTGGACAGTGGACTCCCACTTTGTCACTAGATTCTGGTAAGCATATATATTTTGCCAAAAAACAAAACATAATTGTCAGCGTATAATGTAGCCTAATGTAAGCTTTCAGAATAGGTCAATATAACATAGCCAACAAATAGAAAATTCTTGAACTTTTAGTTAGACAAACCGCTATATTTAGCTAGCGGATTTAATTAGCTTTAGCCCTGAATTAAACTAAAAAAAAAAGGACAATGAAATAAATCACAATCTACTTTCACAGTAATCGCAGATAATTTTTTTCAACTTGTTTCCAATCACAGAATACGTAGGGTGTAGGGCCATTGTTCAACTCTACCATGGAGTATTAGGGCCATTGTCCACAAGGGAAAAATATTTTGGAGTAAATTTCCGCCCCAAAAAAATCTGAAATTAGGCTATCTATTAGCCAATACAGTTTTTAATACCAGGTGACATAATTCAATTCTGGTAAATACCACATAAATGTTTCATGTAGTTGTATATCCATTTCCCATATCCATAGGTGCAGTATGAAGAAACCCAACTGTTGGTTTGGCTGCTGAATCAGAGGTGGAGGGAATAATGAAGCGGTGGCTCCAGCTCGCAGCTGATCGTGAGGGAGGGAGAAAGAGAAGGCTACTAGCTAAAGAAAATGCCCATTAAGCTCAGCTCTCTTTGTGTTTATTATTAGTAAATATGTGGTTATTATTTCTACATTTTGGTTTAGTAGGAGTAAGTTCAGTGTTCCTGTGTTGAGTTCAACAGATTAAATGTCTCATATCTTTGTATTGTATTTCTGATATGTTAATACAAGCACTTTCATACAAAATTGAAATGTCATTCTTTTCTTCTTTTTTTGGCATTTAGCATTTTCGTCTCAGTTTTACAGTGTGTGGACCAATGTTGACCTGGGGACACATAGCCAACACTCAACCAGGTAAATTTTTCATTGTATGGGCCAATATTGGGCCAGGGGTCCAGCCAGCTCTCAGCCAACATACACCTGTACTGGTTCACTGACTGTGGGCCAGTACAGGGCCGACATAAACAATGAGAGTTACCTTACAGTGTGTGGCCCAGACCTGGGCCAAAACAAACTTCTTGTGTCATTGTTCAGTGAGTGGGCCATTCTTGGGCCGAGGGCCCAGCCAATTGTGGGCCAGTACTTAGGCAAGGGCGTGGCAAAGAAAATGGGCCGGACAAATTTTGCTATGTGGGCTGTGTCTCTCTGTAACGGATTCGCAGCGAGCCGGGAGAGGGGAGTCCTGCTAAGACAACTGATCTTAGTATTTTATTTGGTTTATTATTGCTACTTTTAGTGTTTTAGTGCGTCGAGGATCGGTTCAAAACGGGATGCAACCTTTACCTGAGTCACTGAAACATTTATCCAGAACAACTTCCTCCGCTGCTCCCTTGCTGTGACAACTGACCGACGTGAAGTTACGGCGATGGTTCGCTTAGGGACTATCAAAAAATTATGTTTCAGTTTAAATCATTTCATCCTTTTTGTGGTTTGAAAGGAGAGAGGGGTGGCTGACAGAGCTGCCTATCAGTGGTTATGATTTGTTTGGAGTAAGTAATAATTGTTGTATTAAGCTACCTGATAGGCTATAATGAAAAAATGAGGGAAAACTTTTTTTTCTATCGAACTTTTTTATCAACCCCTTTTTTTTCTACCGCACCACACGTCTATCGATCGATATATATTGCTATCGAATTATCGCCCAGCCCTACAATCGCCACTAGCATATTTATTTTTATCCTAACCTAATTTAAAGCTCAGTTTTAGCATAGCTAGATCTCTCTGTGGCTAAAGCAGAACGTTATGTAGGATGTGCTTCAATATGCAGCTTAATGGTTCATGATCAAACGTGATGGTTCATGAAGCAAATCTTAGCTACACGCGTTTCTAGGAACACCACCTGTACCAAGACAAGATGTTATAGGCTAGGCTACAATATTTAATCGACATTACGTGTCTGACTTGATTACAAAAATGTGTTGGATATCTTGACACCGGTCCGACATTGAATCATTCAACATTGACAGCATTTGTTCTTAATAATTTATGGGCAAGTTAATGAAGCTAAGCTTCAGAAGTAGAGACTTTTGGCGACAACAACTAACACAGCCTACGATTACCGAAGTAAAGAAGCACAGGCAACACAGCTTACGTTACAGATGAGATGTGTGGTGGAAATTTGTTATGCAATAAGGAATTAAGTGTATATTCTCTGTTTAGTGAATGCATCTAGGGTAAGAGGACAAGGTAATTGTTCCATCTTAATGTTATGAGAAAGATATATGTGTCAGGTCACCAGAGAGACAGACGCCGGGGCAGTAAGTTAACAGTCTGGCCTTCGGATGTGCTACTTTATGCATTGCTATGACTCGCATGAAGCGGTTACTCTGGAGGCAGGGCGTGAAGGTTGGAGAAGACGTCTACAGAGATAAACAATGATTGCTGAATACTATTTAAGCGGTTAGTTAGAAAGGTTGGTTAGGGTGATGCACGAGTAACTCTGTCCCCTCCATGGTCTGGCCAGACATGTTTGAATTAAATACTTAAATGCCTTCTGGGACTCAAGTCTTCTTTATTATGGAAACCCTGAGATACTTTTTTTTGCCATAACACTTGTGTCTTTATTTCTTTCCAGCAGAGAGACAATATGTTGTGTCAGATACAATGGTGACTTACTTTAGAACAAATGTAAAAATTGTTATTAATTTTATCCACGTTAAGTTGGTGTTGTGGTCAGCCGCATAACTTGATTTAAAGAAGACACTTTTCCCTGTTTAAATGTGGCTTGGGAAATGGTAAAAATACAACCCGTTGCTCAGCCTCTCAGAATATCGCGTGTCGGACTTGCACGTACCCCATGCACACCTTTTGACCATTATAAACTCAAAATGAAAGGAAGAAACACATAAAAACAAACAAAAACTGAACACTAGCAATGTTATCCAATGGACGTTCAAGCTAAGAATGTCAGAATGTATTGGGTAGCTATGCGCACTGCGACTGGCTCATCGCATTTGAAGGCGGGGGTTGGTGATAGGTAAATTCAACCTGTGCAGTGTTCAGTGGTCATCATGTAAACAGCATGACAGACCCGAACTGCATCCACGGTACCATGTGAAAATCTCTACTCAGTCACAGTTCACTCACCGCTCTGCGCGTGTCGTCTGCAGAAAGAGAGGTCATGTCTTGTGCTGTTGGTTCCAAAATTCGCTTTGATAAAAACAACAAAATGTGAAAGTTCTATAGAATTCCAAAGACTTACACCTCTTTCAAGGCAAAGAAAAGCGTATTTGGTAACAAGCGATCAGAAGAAGCGATTGGAACTTGCAGAAGACTAAAAATGCAACAATCCTAAGCTATAACTTCATATCAGGTAAGCCTTCTTAGCTAACAAACAAGCTAACATCGTTAACCAACATTGCAACTGCAAGATAACCACAAATGATAATGGGAACCGGAGCTATGTAATGGGTCGGTGTCACACCATTTGCACGTGCTGTGGTATTAATGAACAAATAATCTCTCTGTTGTTCAGAAAAAAAGGGTCATCTGTACATTCAGAAAATGTTAACCAGTTAGTTTGCCTTAGCAACTGGCTAAAAGATAAATAAGTTAAAAGGGCAGTGTAAATGTGATAGGGGAGTTTAAAACAAAACTTCCATGCATCTCCTGTATTTCCAAAAAGAGAAACGGCGTCTGGTTTTGTCCTTTATTTACACCAAAAATTTTACTTTTTCAGTCATATTTAGGAATGTTGATTAATAGGGATTAATAGTAACAAATTCACAGCTATCCTGTGATTATTTATATTACAATTTTTTATTGTTATTAAGAATTGTTTTATTAAGAAAATACACAAGTTCCTCGATGGTATGAAATTCAATATCACAAGAATTGCCAGAATGGAAGAAAAAAATCAGGCATGAATTGGGAAGAATTTATTAACTTATTTGAAAATTTTTAGGCAGTGAGCTATGAAGATGAATTTATCTTAATCAAACAAAGCATGAATTACTAGCATCTTTTTTAGACATGCAGTAAGAAATATTTAATATTCTAATAATAAATAATGAATCTGACTGCTATTTTTGGATTTAGTAAGATAATACTTAGATAAATGGAATTAAGTTTCTGCATATAGCATATGTGTTGTTGGAAATAAAATAAGTAATTTGTCTTTACCACATTCTATAATGACGTTACAGCGTTGGTCATTCTGTTCCCTCACTGATGCAAATATCTGCACATTATCTTGCATTAACGATCCTCCGAATATAGAAGTTTTCTTAGTTTTGATAGTTTTACCTAAAAATACATGGCTGAAGCTCTCACAGGCCAAAATAAGGTTGATTGACAAGCAGATGAGACTGTTTTTGACAGGGCAAGTGTAAAATGCAGAGAAAAAAAAGTGGACTGACTTGTGCTTCCTTAGAGAAAGTCCCATGTGCTGCTTCATTTGCTGCAATCCGTGGTAGTCGGTGTAGATAAGGTCAAAAGGTAAAGGTCCTGTGAGGGGGCAGCTTCCTCTTCCAGGTGGGACCCCCAGAAATCTGTAAAGAGATCAGATGTGGTGTAACTGTCATGATGCTAAGCAATGCATGAGCATTTGAGAACACCTAGAATACCTGTATTTAACATCTGAACCTTCACCATGCCAGAAACAACTTTAGCAGGTTGCTTCTGCTATAAACAGAAAACACTGAAAGACATGTTTCACAAAATAATATATTATGCAGTTAAAATGAGATATGCTTGTATACAGAGGGTCTAAGTGGCAGTCAAAATACAGAACAAGGATGAAATCACACCATTGGAGCCCTTCAGCAGAACCACAAAGACTTCAGCAATACCACCATTTTCTCACAATGAGGGATCTCCCAGTTTTTCTGTACAACCAGTTCAGAGTTTCACATAAAAAAACATGGATTAAATAAGTCTCACACTTATGTTTTCTGAGTGAAGATTATATGATCAAATAAATTCTTGTTTTCCAGAGTATTGTTTTTTACAGAATCTGCTTTTGCTATGATACCAATAAATTACTGACTTCATATGTACCAAGAGTGTTCTTCTTCTGGCCTATGCTACTTAGCCTTCATATGCAACTGTATCAATTTTGTACATATTTATTTACATAACTCTGTTACATTGAACTGTTTAACACATTTTATGAATGTGTTATAAATAAAATCTGAACAGTATGAAAAAAGGTTTTTTATGTTAAAAACAGCAACCCCAGTGAATAGAATTATTGTTTTCTATCATAGCAGTGTATTGGGGCACCAGAAAACCAGAGGAAAGACCAACAAGAATACACCTGAGTACAATCTATGTGTCCAGACCTTATAAAATATTCAGTTATTTCTCTGGAAAATAAAGCTAATTAATTGTACTCAAACAATATATACATTAAAAATTAAAATTACAATATAGTCATGGATAGCGTTAGACATTTCCTATTAACATGTGGAGTAACTTCCGGAATTGTGTTTTGTATCCCATCTATTGAAATACTGACACAAATTATGGGCTTTGGTTTACTTTTACTTGGCAAGAAGTATCTATTTCTGCTTTGTGTGTCAGAATAGTGTCATATTACAGGAAACAAAAGCGCTGCAACAGTGTCCTCACAGGTCTGCCTAAAAAGTCAGACAGCTGCAGCTGATCCAGAACGCTGCTGCTCGTGTCCTCACTAGAACCAGGAAAGTAGAGCACATCACCCCAGTTATAAAGTCCTTACACTGGCTACCTTGAATTGGCTTCTGTGAATCTTGCGAATAAATTATATACACACACACACAGTATATTTACAGATGAAACTTGAAAAATGTGAATATTGTGCAAAAGTTCATTAATTTCAGTGATTCCATTTCAAAGGTGAAACTAATATATGATACAGACTCATTACATGCAAAGTGAGATATTTCAAGCCTTTACTTGTTATAGTTTTGATGATTATGGCTTACAGCTTATGAAATCCCCAAATTAAAACCCCCTGGAAATTAGAATATAAAACAGGGATTTTAAATAGAAAAATGTGGGCACTCTGAAATGTATAATACTGCATATGTATTCAGTATTTGGTTCGGGCCCCTTTTGCATTATTTACAGCCTCAATGCCGTGTGGCGTGGATGCTAACAGCCTGTGGCACTGCTGAGGTGTTATGGAAGACCAGGATGCTTAAGCTCTTCTGCATTGTTCGGTCTCATGTCTCATTTCTCTTGTCAATGCCTCATAGATTCTCTATGGGGTTCAAGTCAGGCGAGTTTGCTGGAAAATGAAGCCAGTATCTCCATAAAGCTCGTCTGCAGAAGGAAGCATGAAGTGCTCCAAAATTTCCTGGTAGATGGCTGCCTTGACTCTGGGCTTAATAAAGCTCAGTGGACCAACACCGGCAGATGACATGGGTCCCCAACTCAACACAGACTGTGGAAATTTCACACTGGATTTCAAGCATCTTGGATTCTGTGCCTTACCATTCTTCCTCCAGACTCTGGGACCTTGGTTTCCAAATGTTAAGAAACATTTTTTATTTAGCCCAGGTAAGACGATTCTGACATTGTTTGTTGTTCAGGAGCGGCTTGGCAAGAGGAATACAACATTTGAAGTCCATGTCCAGGATCAGTCTGTGTGGTGGCTCTTGATGCACTAACTTCAGCCTCAGTCTACTCCTTGTGAAGGTTCCCAACACTTTTGAATGGCCTTTTCCTGACAATCCTGAACCAGACTGTGGTCATCCTAGCTGCTTGTGCAACTTTTTCTTCCATACTTTTCCCTTCCTCAAAACTTACTATCAATGTGTTTTGATACAACACTTTGGGAACATCCAACTTCTTTTGCAATTACCTGTTGAGGCTTTTCCGCCGGGTGTCAATGATGGTTTTCTGCACAACTGTCAGGTCAGCAGTTTTCCCATGATAGTGATTCCTACTGAAGCAGAGTGAGAGACCATTTAAAGGCTCAGGAACCCTTTGTAGGTGTATTGGATTAATTAGCTAAATCGAGTGTGACACTTTGAGCCTAAACTATTGATCCTTTTCTCAATATTCTAATTTTCTGAGATTTTGAATTTGGGGTTTTCATAAGCTTTAAGCCATAATCATCAAAATTAAAACAAATACAGGCTTGAAATATCTTGCTTTGCATGTAATGAGTCTATCTCATATCTTAGTCTCACCTTTTAAGTTGAACTACTAAAAAATATTCACTTTTGCATGATATAAAAAATTTTCAAGTTTCACCTATATTTATATGAACAGTTTTAAGATAAATTATCTGTTTTTGTGTTGCAGTCTCATTGTGGGTCCTGCTCCTCATCAGTGAGAATCTGAATTGGGATGTTTGGTTTCAGAGCTTTAGACTGAAGATAAACACTGAACACAAACCCTCATTCTGTCTTCCAAAATCAAATTATATCAACCTTATCTTCATTTGGTCGAAGGAAGCACAAAAAAATCAATTTTTTACCCTTTGAGATTATATTTGTTCAGCAACAGAAGTGAATGGATCTGTGTCTGGAGTGTCTGAGCTGCACAGCTCTGATAGGAAAACCTGGAGTTGCAGTTCAAACAAACAGGCATATTTTATAAAACTGTGTTGTGTCTGCCTTACAGTGAATAAATGAATTAATACATTCCGCAGAAAAATATTGAAAACTACAAGAAAAAGTCAAAACTTAGCAAAAAGGCTTTAAAGAGAATGCCAAACCATCAAAAACCTTCTTTTAAAATGCTTTGATGTTTTGTTTTAAAGCACACAGTCACTTGAGCAGCTTAAGTGTGGCTTGATCTAAAACTTACATCGTTTACATTTTCTTCCTGTAAATAGATATCTCCTTTGATCAATTTTCCACATGATTAGTGATTTAAAACTTGTATTTGTATTTAGTGACAAGGTAGCAACACAGTTAAAACATATACTATTAGAAATACTTTTGTGCCTATTGGCAAGGCTCCGAAGGACTTAATGAAACGACTCCACAGGGAGTCAAAGAGGGGACCCTAAAACGTATTAATGTGTCATCACAGCTTTTCAGAAATGTAATAACCGATACTGACAGCATATCCTCTCCCTATCAAGTACCATCAGATCTGCATAATGACTGTTCCTCAGAGCTCTAGGCATTGCAGTCTAATAACACACAGAATGCTGGATTTCACATCATAATTCAGTCCAATACCATGTATTGTAAGATCAAAACTCAACAAAAAACTATGTAACAGAGGAGGGGGAAGAGCGGGACAACTGTACACCAACATGCATGCATGGCAGGCTGGCTGGCTGTTTATCATAGAACTGTTATAAACAGCCAGCCTGCATGTTTCACCTATATGCATGTCCTTATTAAAGGACATGCATGCATGGATGAATATCCTTATTAAAGACACCCTCACTCTGTTTCAAAATATCCTTCTAAAAGACAGCCTCACTCTGTTTCTAAACAGAGTGAGGCTGTCTTTAATAAGGATATTCAGTGCCAGTCAGAAGAGTAAATGCACTCCTCAGAATGACAGTTATTCTTATTCATGTTGGAATTTTAATGATTTATTTAAACTGTTCTTTTATCAAGACAACACACCTGTATTAAGATTTTTTTTTATGAAATAGGGGTCATAAGTTTAAGTTTGTTGTGGATTTTCTCTTTCAGATTTGGTAGAGTTTTATTTAAGTTGGTTTCGGGGCCCAGAGCCAACTTTTAAAGATGTTCCAGACATTTTCATAAGGCTCAAGGCTGTTCAATGCCATTCCAGTAGCTTAAAGTTATCCTCCCTGTGCAAACGGCAAAAATAGTTTCCATGTGTGTTTAGGATTTTTTTTCCTTTGGAACACTGACGTGTACCATCTGACCCAAACTTTTACCCTCAAATGAAAGAAAATTTGTTATGATGTTCAGGAACAACCCAGAAACTACTGTGTCTTAAGCCTATTATAAAATGGAGGATGGTGGAACACTGTTCAATCAATCAATCAATCAATCAATCAATCAATAAAACTTAATTTATAAACCGCTTTTCATACAAACATTGGAACTCAAAGTGCTTTACAGATTAAAATGACCCAACATAAACCACATTCCCCTCCCCTACAGATTTAAAAGCATGATCACAATTATAACCCCCTTAAGAGCAACAATTAAAAGGATATTGGGCCAAGTACAGATGAGCCTGGTAAGGAAACGCCATCAAAGGAGCCATCTGCACTGGCAGCAGCAGATCAACAGCAGCAGCTGAGACATTGACAGGGCGCCCAGAGGAGACAAGGCTGAGACCCCCACCTCCACCAAAGCGCTACCTGGAAAGCACCCAGGCAGCCACAGCCGACCACCATTCCCGAGGCAGAGGGCTCCCACAGAGAAAACACTGGAAGGAAGATTAAAATAACAATTTAGAATATAAAAATAAACTATGATAAGATTAAGTAGTAAAACACTGATAAAGCTTAATCAAGTACAACATGCAGAGCAATTAAACATACTAATAATCAGTTAAAAGCTAGGCTAAAAAGGTGAGTCTTGATCTTGCTCTTAAAAACATGAACGTTCTCTGCGGCCCTGAGGTCCTCCGGCAGCCTTTTCCAGAGATGAGGACCATGGTATTGGAAAAATGACCCGCCGTGAATGTGTCTCACTGACTTTAGGGATGACAAGGAGACGGCTGCCAGAGGAGCGCAGTGACCGAAAGGTACTTTAACCACCTTTAGGGCAGAAAAAAACGTATGTTATGATCTAACAGATGAAGTTGGGATTAATCAACCTAGTAATTTCTTTGCATCCAAGATGTTTGATTACTCATGGAAAAGTTAAAGAAAAAATTAAAAGCATCTAGTTTGCAGAGAGATTAAAGTGAAATAGTCCATCAATACCGTAGAAAAACCTATGCTCAATATCTAAGAACTAAATGAGTTCAGAAAGTTTTTGTCAAATTCCCTTTGTTTGCATTTTTGCAGTTGGGAGACAGATGCATGACCTTTTTACTCATTAGATATCTGGCTCAAAAACAATCTAGCACACTGATATAAACACCCACAAACCAAGAGCCTATTGATCCGTCCTTGGACGGTAAACAAATCTAGTCAGCACTGCGGGCTTCTGGAAACTGACACATTGGTCAGTTCTCTTACAGTAGGTGGGATAATGAGCAAAGTATAAGCCAGCCATGACTTAAGAAATGATTTTACCTGTCAGAGGATATGAACCCAGGTAGATCAGTGCTTACACAAACCGTACAGCTTTTAGAGAGAGTCATGTGTATGCCTATTAGACAGAATCCTTGTCTCAGCAAGCCTTCAGTCTAAAAAAGCTTACAAGAACATACATTTTGTCTAGGTTTCCCACATATGTGTGTCTTAATTTTCTTTCATATGTAAAGAAAAACTGACCATCTGGGAATTAAAATTCAATGTTCTATTAGTGCTCCCAAGTAATTCGTGATTAAGTAACATTATTAGGTCAATGTTTCAACATTTGAGAAGCACTTCTGTCTCAGAATTGTGAAGATTATCCTGTGGAAGCTAAAGATGGAAGCAGTACAAGTTAACCTTAAGGTTGAATAAACCTTAACATCAGACAGCCTGTTCACAAATATCATTAATGCAACTGAGGGAGAAGAAGGAAAAGCCGCTGGTTATTGGGAATATCACATCCATCAAGATAATTACATTGTCAATGGCATATAAAAGCATTGACGAGCATCTGTGAGTTTTATTTTGAAAAGCTGACAGAATCATGTTCTTTCTTACTTTATAACCACTAGTAATGTGGAACCCAGCTTTGCATGAATCAAACTTTTAACATTTCTTATTTTGAATTGTATGCATGAGCTGTATTTTCATAGATTAAGATAAGCTATTTTACATCACTAATTTAGTTCCCTTAGTACTACAAAAGATAATTTTGCACTATTCTAACCTATGGATTATTGAGGCTTTTATGAGTAACTGTACAACTTTTATGAGTGACATAACTCCTTTGCTCCATTAACCAATGTGCAGCTGTGTTTGCAGTAACCTGTTTATTGTTTAGTCCAGTAAAGACTTAAAATACAGATCTAAAATACAGCAATAAAAAAAGTTATCTCCCATCCACAATTGTAAGATAATGTATTAAGGAAAACTGACTGTAGCTGACTTAATGTACGCATTAATAGTGATGTTTCAAAGTGGGCTAGAAACACAGATTTTTTTTACATCATTAAAGCTCCTTAAAAAGGATTTAGCTCACACAAACTGAAGGTACTTAAGTGAAAAATATATTCATGACACTCCTGTGCTATTTCACTTACTGTCAGTTTGCAACATTCATTTCAACACATCAGAGTTGGAGTTTGGTGTAGAATCAAGTCATGTGCCTGCTTATATCTCCCTCCCTACTGTTTTCATAGTTTCATGCTGACGTGCAATAATGTGTGAGCAGATGTATTACAGTGACTCCGAGAAGAACTTGCCCCTGTACTTCACAGATCCACTAAAGCTGCCACTGTTCTGGGGTTTAATTGGATATATGCAAATTTGGAGAAACTTTGAGAGAAGAGAGAAAGGGATTAAAACGAATTAAGGAGACAGGAGTCCGCTCATGCACACGTACAGTGCAGATGCACTTAAAGGCAAAAGCAAAATCTCTTTATCCCTCTGAAATATTCACCGGGCAAACACATTAGATTAAAGGATAAGGATGGTCTTATTTTTATCTTTTTATCATAGCCAACAAATCCTGTAAAAAGGCTAAAATCACTAATGGATTTATCGCTCTAAGTACTAAAATGCAAAGTTTAATGGAGATCAATTTCCATGATGTTACATTCCTCCGGAAACAGCTGCAGTAATAATGCAAACTAGTAGGTTCATCAACGTTAATTTGTACAATGCATTACCTGTTTTCAACGATTTTTACATAATAAAAGTACAGCCAAAAGTACAGCCATATTAGCACTTGAAATCAGGAACCACAGACTTTTCTTAATTCTTGTGATATCTAAATGCCTTGTTTTGACTATAAATTATGTCTGAAAGTACCAATTTAGAATCAGTTTTTTAAAATAATAATAGTATCTGCATATTTCACAAATACAAACTTCCGGTCAATCAAAAAACTTATCAAGGTTTTACCAAGCTGATCAAGCAAGAAAGAGAGAAATAATCTTTGAAAGCAAAAGAGACAGAAATGGTGCACAGCATGCATAAATTTAGCACACCCGTCAACCACCACTGGGCACAATTTCTCTGTTTCAGAGCTGGCCACTGCAACTACAGAGACTCAGTATGATAAAAGAGACAGAGAGAGAGAGAGAGACCCGCAGAAACAAATGAGGAAAGACACTGCACGGTGACACATGGTGACTTTTTAATGGAGGGGCACAAATGTCCAGCAGTGAGGGGAATTGACAGGCACCTCTGTGGGACGGGAATATACAGAGGGTTGTGGGGCAGCTGGAAGGAGGCCTCTCACTGTGAGAGGAATGACAGGCCACAAGGAGGATTGCCAGGCAGAAGGAGAGGGGTCTGGCATGTTAAAGAGCGCACTTGAGTCAGGAAGATTACAGGTGGAGGGAAAAACTCAGATGTTCTTGCTACTGTGATCAAAAATATGCACTGTTTTTTCCCTCAACATTATGCTCGGAAGGAGATGAAGAGGCCATGTGTACGTTTACATCTTTATTTAGCAACATCTAACTTCTTTTTTTCATTTATTAAAAAGGGAAATAGTTCTCGTATCTATTTGTGATGCAGTTCAGAATAGTTTAAAAAAATTGCATCTATTCTCACATCACCTAATGTACACAAACTGAGTTTTTATTAGCATTGGTGCATTTGGCAAGCCACTCCTTCAGCAGCCCTCTTTTGGACCCTCTTTTGTTTTTACAAACAGATTACATAAAACGTTGAGTACTGCTGCTGCCCGACAATTCAATAGTGTCCTGGGAGATGAGCCCAAACCAAAAAACAGCTTCTATACACAGTAAAGATTTTCGCATTTTGTCACGCTGTAGCCACATACTTAGTTATTTTTGGGGGGGGGGGGGAATTTTATATGACAGACCAACACAAAGCAACATGCAATTGTGAAATTAAAGATATAACAAAGATTTTTAAAAATTTGTGTAGAATGCATTTGTATTTGCTCTCCCCTGAATCAATGTTTAGTATTAAATGTCTCCACCAGGCTCAAATTTTGGCCATGTTGCTTTGTAAAATAGTTAAAATAGTTAAACTCAGGTAGATTACATCGGAAATGTCTGTGTACATCTATTTTAAAGTTCTTCCACTGTTATATTGAATGTCATATGTCTGGACTGTGCCTTGGCCATTCAATTTTTTTTTTAATGAAAGCCATTCCATTTTAACCAATTTTCCCACTGGAAGTTGAACCTCCACTCCAACCTCATGTATTTAGCAACTTCTTAAAGGTTTTCTTTTAGGACTGTAGTGAATATTTTTCCATACATCTATCCAACTCTCACTGACCTCCCTATCCTTGTTGAAAAAATTTACATGATATTGAGACCATCATGCTTCACATTAGTCTTTTACTGCTTCTCCTTGTCTGCCATGTCTTGGTAGGATTCCAGTTTTATCATGTGTTTTCAGGTGGTAGATTAAACAAAGGGTATTATATGAAAAGAGACTCAATATGAATGTCCCACTTTTTATACATTTGTGGATGTATTTTGGCAAAATCTGATAAAGATAAAATGAAAGTAATACATTTGCAAGACATTGCCTCATCCGAACAAAAAAGAACTGGTTGTGTAATGCATAAAATCTTTCAATACACTTGGTTTACGGGGAAATTATGTATATTAAAAAGAAAGACTAGATAGAGATAAAAACACTGCAGCTATATTTCAGGATATAAGAGCTTCACAATAATCAAATGTAAGTAATAAACCTTTACTGCAGAATCCAAAAGAAATCCAAAATGATCTTCTCTACTCTCCTTGATGATCTATACAACTATTCTTAACAAGGTTGTTGTTCTACATTTTATCTCCAACCATGGAAACATCAATCAAAAGGCTGTGGGCTACAAATGCATCAGCTCTTATAGAGAAGCACAACCTGAGTCTAAAAGTGTAAAAGGGATCGTTGAAAGGGCTAAAAGGAAAAATGAAAAAGGGCTTTATTTTCAAGGTTCTCACTTTAGACATCACAATGGCTGTGGATGCCTGCCATTACCTTCAGCGTTCAGGGAACAGTTACGGGAAATTTTAGGCGCACTTGACCCTTGATCTAAATAGTTTTAAATATTTTCTTCTAGACTGTAATCACATGATTGTGGCCCATCTTACTGTACCTGTTGGTTGAGTTGATGTGCACTGTCAAGACCCTCACAAGACATAAATGTGGCAGAAATCTGTACACAGCTCATGTAACTCAGGTTCACACTCTGCATGCAAAACCCAGAGCACATGAGCGGAGAGTGATGCGAAGCAACAACATGTCAAAATAAATTTGAGTCTCAAAAAAAAGGGAGTCTGAGTGGAGTGTGGAGTCATACTGGGAAAGACATGGCAGCAACTTTTATGGCTGTGGAGGACAGCGAGTGTGTTTGGAAAAGAATGGAAATATTGTTTTTCCTTCAGATTATTTATGGATGACAGCACTATTGCGTGAAACTGTGCTTACATTACTACTCCACTTTCCCCATAGAAATCTAAGTCCCTGTGCAGCAGCTGTCTCCCTGCTTTTTCTTTTCCCTGCTCCAGTTATTCACTCTTGAGGCATCATGTTGCCACGTTCTGATGCAGGCTAATTACCTGAGTCGCTCAGGGAGAAGATGAGAAGGATCTCCCCGAGCAGAAGTGACAGGTGCCTTTGTCCCTGTGTAAACAGCCGTTACCCCCCCACTGCCCTCCACCCCAAACTCCTGAGTGTGCCAGTGTCGGCATAACTGACAAATCATTTCAAAGCCACTTCATTCTTGAAATCATATCCAATAAATCCAGAATGGAAACAGAAAATGTACTTATTGTCTCCTTCTGCAACTACCGCTTTATTCATTAATCGCAATTCTTCTCATAACTCAATGTCTTGCAAGACAAGCTGCTGTATAAAATTAAATGTTTAAACAAATAGTAGAACTTTGTTTTTAAATTTAACATTACAACCTGGAAAAAGGGAACACCAATAGGGTCTTCTGTGAGCAATGACTAAAGTAGGATAAGTATTTAGTTAAAAACTAAAATCTTGCAATAATACAATAAAAATACATGTCTATTAAAAAGTATTTACCCCCTTGCAGATTTCAAGATGATCTGAGTACTGTAATTTTCAGACTATAAGCCGCTACTTTTTTCACAAGCTTTGGACCCTTGAAATAACACGAACAAATGCATATGATGCAGCTTTAAAGTTAAAGGTAATTGAGCTGGCCGTCAAAGAAGACAATAGAGTACTGGACGTAAGCTTGGCATCAATGAATCGTTTGTGAGATGGCTTTAGTGTGCAAGAGGAAGATGAAGACAGTGACCATTGACTTTTGTGGAAGGCTAAACTATGTTTTATTTTCGAACCAGGCATTTTACTGTCGTGTTGGTGATGTGTTGATGCCGAGTTCGTGCCGTACAGACAATTTTCTGGCAGAGTTTAAAGGAAAAAAAGGATGTCTTAAATTAAAACAAAACAAAAACATTCGATGAACTGTCCTTCTCTGTAAATATTTCATGGTAAAACCAGAAAACCTGCAGCTTATATTCAAGTGCAGCTTATATTTGTTATCTATGTTTAAAATAGAATTACCAGTGATTAACTGCATGGATTTTATTTGGCACACCAAGGCCTGATTACTATAGAATTAAGAATCTACCTAAAAAAAAACCTGTCATACAACATAATGTGGGCTAAAAGATGTCAAAGTGCAACACACCATTGTGTTACTAAAAAAAAGTTAGAACAGCCATTTCTTAGATTTTTGGACTCCAGTAAATTACAGTGAGAGCTCTTATCCATAAATAGAGATGACATGGAACAGTGGTGAATGTTCCCAGGAGGGGTTAGCCAACCAAAATTATTCTAAGGACACTTAAACAACTTATCTAGGGGTTTACAAAAGAACCAAGAACATCTAATGTACTAGAGACCTCGTTGACATCAGTCAGAGATTATGATCAAACAATTAGAAATACACTGGACAAACATGGCCTCCATTTGACAGCACCAGGGCATAAACAGCTTTTAACCCTAGGAAACACAAAGGTCCATCTCACTTTGCAAAAAATGTCTTGATGATCCCCAAGAGGTTTGACAAAAATATTCTATGAAAGTACAGTTCTCATGGGGGTGTGTAAATGGTCTACGGTTTACAATGGTGGTTGACAGGTTATATATTCAATGAGTTTTTCCCAGCACATCAGTGACATGTTACAAGCTAAGGTATGTAACTTAACTGTGCATGTATTGAGAAGACCGTATCATATGGGAAAAAGAAACTGACTTTTACAGTATGATGCAAGTACAAATTTACTTAATTGAAAGGTTCATTGTGTCTAAAAATTTGAAAGATTTTAAGACCTCAGGTAAAAAAATTACTCAAATATGCAATCATTGAATTAGGAAAATGGAACAGGAGCAATAAGAAAAATTAAAGGTGCAAAATGATTTGCCAGATTGTTTAATCACCTTTAGCATTCATGAATTGACTCTATCAGTCTCTCTCTTAATGGGAGGAATTCTGGCAGATGCATTTCTGACCCTAGCACATTATAATTCAGGATGTAGTTGATATCTTCTGTTGGTTCATTCTGGTGGATCTTTAATCCTATCTGTAATTCTTCTCCACTTTTTTGCACCCTTAAAGTCTCTTTCCTTTTAAATATTTTTACTAAAACAATGAAAGAATAAATAATTCATGTATAAAGCACTTTTCATAAACACGTCTACAAAGTGCTGCATGACATATAATGATCATAAAAATATAAATCACTGTGCATAAGAACATATAAAAAAAGGCGTAGAAAAGCTATACAAGCTTTAATACATAAAATAAAACTAAGAACATGAACTAAAAACAGCTTAGGTTTATGCTAGTATAACATTAACCAAACCCTAGGCTAAACAGAAGTCATATTTAAAAGAAACTAGTGATTCAACCAAATGCATCTGCGGATACATGTTGTTCCACCCCCTGAGGTCACAACCTAAAAAGCTTCCCATATTTTAGTTTTCATATTTGTATGGGGAATGACTGAATTTTTATGTAGAAAAATGAAAAGAGAGAAGCTCAATGTGTAGGCAGAAGATTAAACAGATGTGCTTGTGCCAAATCTTTCACTGCTTTATATCTAAGCACTATTATTTTAAAATGGATGCTAAACTCCACAGGAAGCTGGCGTAAATTACGCCAGCTTTCTGTGGAGTTTAGCATTCCTTTTAAAATCATTATTTGCATGAGCTTGCTTGTGAGAATGTTTTAATGACCTGCATTTTGCAGCATTATCTATAACTTGCACATACTTTAGTCTTTTGCCATTACATTAAACAAACACAGAGGGTCTGATTTTTCAATATTCAAAATAAAGATCGCACAATTGCGCGCGCCGCAAAGAAAAAAAATGTGTGAGAGGCATTTTCCTTATTTGCGGGTGATCTACAAAGATTGTGTGGGCAAATCAAAACAGGCGCAAATAGCTGTATTCAAATGACGACTTTGTGTCTGCTGCTGCGTCTGCCCGCCTTTCTGCCCTATGCACTCCACCACAGCCAAAGAGAGAAGCAATAGGCATGGATTCATGATTCGTCTTAGGCAGAAAAAAAAAAAAGAAAAAAGAAACAAACCCAGACATAACTGTCAAGTCTATGGCTGTTAGAGAGTTAAGTACTATTAGGCTAGAATGTTTGTGAATGTTCTTTTTTGTTTGTCATGAATAAACTTAATGCGTGCGATGTACATGCGCTGCTCTCTGCTCCAAATAGGCGCCATATTCCAGAGACAGCAGGTGCAGATGTGTTGAGCGTGCAGACAGTTATGATGCGTCTTTGAAAAAAAAGGGCGAAAAAATCAACAAAACTGTTAGGAATGTGTGTGAATGATATTTTTTGTTTGTCAGTAATAAACTTATGATGAATAGTGGTGGTGGAAAGTGAAGACATGCCTTTCAGAGGCAGTGAAAATAGGTGCATGAAAATGTGAACAGTTTCATGTTTGATAAATCACACTGCGCATGGATTGCCTACTTATTTTCATGTTCTCCCAGTATTTGCCTTCTGACCAAGGCCCATATGAAATATTCATCAAGGGATACATTTTTTTGTGCCCATAATTTTGCGCCCGCTATGAGGTTTGCACATGTTTTAACAAGTGCAAACCTTTGATAAATCAGGGACATCATTTTTTTCTAGTTCAGTGGATGGAACAAAAGATTAGAGTTTCAAGACAAAACAGTAAGATGGATTTTACACATGAATCGGAATGAAAAATAACTTAAAAACTGGACTTAGTGGATGTCCTGAAGAAAGCATGTCCTTGGCTAATGTTAGAGCATGTGCCAAGAGGGGCTATATTCACTTTGTTTTACTGGAATTTATTGAAAGATTAAAATAAACCAGCTGTATTAACGAACTTGGGTTGTTTGAAAGAGAAAAAAATGGTTTATAAAATCTAAACAGAACATTAGTCAAAAGATAAATTGGATACGTACTAAAAGCAGTTTTTAAAAGGTGATTTCACTTATAACAGGAAAAAAATATATACAAACCAAATTTCCTCTATGTAAAAATGTAGTATTCCTTCTTATTAAGTCATGAAATAACTGAGATTAAAAAAAATTTCTGGTTCAATTTAACCACAGTCTCCACAAAGAGAGAGACTGATAGATTAAATGCCCGATTCAGGTCTGAACTGTAGAGTTAAGAAATCCCCTGAACAGAACCTGCTTGAAAACAAAGTAAGTTAAAATATCTCAAAGGGGAGCACATCATGTCAGTGTAGGTACCAGATGTGGTCGGACAGCCAGATCGGCTCGGAGGCGCAAAGATTACCGATAACGTCACACTAGGGAAAAGCCACTTTCAAATTACATTGCACTCCATTTTTAACTCTACCAAGCACTACATGGTCAAATTTAAAAGAGACAAACGTTAATCAAAGTTCCTGTGAGGATCATCAAGAAAATGTGACGTCTTTCCTTCTACTGCCTTTTACACATGTTTCGGGAAGAGTTTAGCAGGTTTGTTATCAACCATGTTTTGAGGGATTTTCCTTTACGATGGAAATTTTTTTTATTCTTTTTTTTTTTAGAATCCCCAAAGAATTTTAAACTATACATACAATCAATATGAGACTATTAACAAAAATGCTCTCAAAACAATTCATATATGATATAACACCCCTGGCTGTTTATAAGTGTTGAATTCTTCTGTATACTTGATTTTTCTAATTGTATACTTGCTATGTTTTCAACAAAGTTCTTTTTTAAAAAATCCCACCCCAAGTAATGTGCCAATGTCCAGCCAATCATTGTGTAATATTAGCATCCAGGCAATCATCTAATACAACGTCATAGGCAGGAGCAGGGCCATTGCCTTGCCTAAACACGTTCAATTCAATTCAATTCAGTTTATTTATATAGCGCCAATTCACAACAGATGTCATCTCAAGGCACTTAACAAGAAGTCATTTCAATACATTTATACAAACATTCCAATCAGTTAAAAAGTTTCCTATTTAAGGAATCCCAGCAGATTGCGTCAGTCATTGGCGTGAGGTTGGGCCCCGTTGATGCAGACTTTCCAACCACAGCAATCCTTCAGCAATCCCTCATACTGAGGAAGCATGTAGGGACGGTGGAGAGGAAAAACTCCCCATTAACAGGAAGAAACCTCCAACAGAACCAGGCTCAGTAGGAGCGGCCATCTGCCACGACCGTCTGGGGGTTTGAGAAGACAGAGCAGAAACACAGAAGGAACAGAAGATCTGATATCAGAGAACTTTCTATGTTACAGAAAGTAAAAAGTTAATAACAGGACACAGTGGATGTTCAGTTACTGGGGGGATCATCCCAGTCGATGCCCCCCGTCCATCAGGGCATTGCAGCCAAGCAGGATACCAGACCAGGTATATCTTCTATGGAGAGAAAAACACTGAGAGAAAACAAAGTTAACAGTCGAAATAACAGAATGTACTGTAATACAACTGGAGAGTAGTAGTAGAAAAGGAAGCAGCAGAGTGAAGAAAATTGGTAAGTCTGTCCTCCAGCAGTCTATAGCAGCATAACTACAGAGATAGCTCAGGATGACCTAAGCCACTCTAACTATAAGCTTTATCAAAAAGGAAAGTTTTAAGCCTGGCCTTAAAAGTAAACAGAGTGTCTGCCTCACGGACTAAAGCTGGGAGCTGGTTCCACAGGACAGGAGCCTGATAACTAAAAGATCTGCCTTCCATTCTACTTTTAGAAATCCTAGGAATTACAAGTAAACCTGCAGTCTGAGAGCGAAGGGCTCTGTTAGGAACATAAGGAACAATTAGATCTCTGACGTATGATGGAGCTTGATTATTAAGGGCTTTGTATGTAAGAAGAAGGATCTTAAATTCTATTCTGGATTTAACAGGGAGCCAATGAAGGGAAGCTAAAACAGGAGAAATGTGATCTCTCTTTTTAATATTCATCAAAACTCTTGCTGCCGCATTTTGGATCAACTGAAGGCTTTTAATGGCATTTTGTGGACTACCTGATAGTAAAGAATTACAGTAGTCCAGCCTTGAGGTAACAAATGCATGGACTAGTTTCTCAGGATCACTCCTGGACAGGATGTTTCTAATTTTAGCAATATTCCGGAGGTGAAAGAGAGAAATCCTAGAAACCTGTTTAATATGGGATTTAAATGTCAAGTCTCGGTCAAAAATAACGGCGAGGTTCTTTACGTTATTACTGGGGGCCAATTTAATGCCATCCAGATGAAGTGATTGACTAATCAGTTTCTGTTTAAGAACTTCTGGTCCAAAGACAGCAACTTCTGTTTTGTCAGAATTTAAAAGCAGAAAGTTTAGGGTCATCCATGTTTTTATGTCTTCCAGACATGCCTGTAATCTACCTAACTGACTGGGTTCATCAGGATTTATGGATAAATATAGTTGTGTATCATCTGCATAGCTGTGGAAATTTATCCCATGCTGTCTAATGATTCTACCAATTGGGAGCATATATATGGTGAACAGAATTGGTCCAAGCACAGAACCCTGTGGAACTCCACAAGTAACTCTTGAGAGTGAAGAAGATTTATCATTTAGATGAACAAACTGGAATCTATCAGACAAATATGATTTAAACCAGCCTAGTGCTGTTCCTTTGATCCCTGCAACATGTTCAAGCCTTTCTAAGAGAATATTATGATCGACTGTGTCAAAAGCAGCACTGAGATCTAACAAAACCAGAACAGACACAAGTCCATTATCTGAGGCCATGAGAAAATCATTAGTAACCTTCACCAGTGCTGTTTTAGTGCTATGATGAGCTCTAAAACCTGAATGAAACTCTTCAAACAGCTCGTTATTGTTTAAATGCTCACAGACTTGATTAGCTACAATTTTCTCAAGGACTTTGGATAAGAAAGGAAGGTCTGTAATTCACTAAGTCATCTTGATCAAGGGAAGGTTTCTTGAGTAAAGGTTTAATTACAGCTATTTTAAATTCCTGTGGTACGTATCCGTTTACTAAGGATAGATTCATCATATCCAAAATGGGGCCAGGAACCAAATGGAACACTTCTTTAAATAATTTGGTTGGAATTGGGTCCAACATACAAGTTGAAGATTTAGATGAGGCTAATATTTTTGATAATTCCGAAAGCTCGACTGAATCAAAACAGCCTAAGCACAACTGAGGATCTACAGTTCTTTCAAGAACAGATGAGAAGCACAGCTTCTGATGTCTAACAGTCTAGGAAAGGTTAAAAAGCATATTCTAGACTGTTGGAAATACAATGAACCACAGTGAGATATCATGGAACATAGTTGAATCCTGCCTGGAGTGGTCGGCCAACTACAGTTGTCCCAAAGTGCACTGGCAACTCATAAAAGAAGAAAAAAATCAGCCAGAGAATCATACACAGCACTACAGGCTCAGGTTAGGGTCAGTGTTGTTAATTAAACAGTAAAAAAACCAAAGGTCCAAAATAGTCTCATTGTGAGCCTTCCAAGGTGAAAATCAATTTTGATCAAAATAAACAAAAAGATAACTCACAGAAAATATCTCACATTTCCCACAAAACATTTTGAATAAAATTTCACATTTTAAACTCACATCAATTCAAACAAAGAACATTGTTGCGACAGTCAAACATGGTGGCAAAAGAGTTTGTTGCTTCATGACCTGTGCAACTTGCTGTAATCTATCAAACCACAAGTTCTGTTCTACCCTGAAGGAGAAAGACCAACAATCACTTCTCAGTCTTAAGCTCAAGTGTACCTAGGATATACTACAGGACAAGTTGCAGATGAGTTGCTCTATAAAAATGAAGGTTTTGGAGTGGATTAGTTAAAATCTGGATTTAAATCTGAATGGGATGTTGTGATTTGATATATTAAAAAAATCCCTCCAATGTGGCAGCATTAAAACCATTTGCCCAGTATGCAAAGTAGCGAATGTTCTTCCACTGCAATTTAAACAAACGAGTTATCTGTTATCAAAAACACTTGATGGCATTATTTGGCCAACAAAATAGGGTCAGGTCTTTTTTTAGATTTATTAATTGAACACTGCTTTTTGTACTTACACTTATTATCTTAGGGTAGCAAAAACCAGAGGGAATCTGTTGCCATTTTTCAAATGTCTCCGGTATAAAAGCTGCCCAGCTCTTTGTACTTGAGGCTGTAGATAGTTTTCCACTATATCATGGTCCATGAAATCTTAGAGATAAATTATTTTTCCAAAAACTGCACGTTAACCATTAAACAGCCAGTAAACAAACATTTCTGAGCAGAAAAAAACAATTGTCTCTCAGGATGCGTAGATAACTGATTTGTCCTAGCAGGAAACCAAATAGAATACACCAAGCAAAGAAACATCTAAGTGGATACGCTTCAGTGGCTGAATGCTGCCAATCAGAGGCAATTACTCTATGTTTTGCAGCACAACAGTTTGACATGACTGTAAATAAATTCCCAGCATGGACAATCTGTTTATAAGAGGGGCCGCTGCCCTTATCAATAGTTCTGTCTACATCAGGAGCCTGTCCAGTGATATTAGGCTCCTTTTCAAAGCTTAGTCAGAAAGGCGAAGGGTAGAAAATGTAAATAGACACAAGCCTGAGGGGATTCTGTGAGAGCACAACCCACGATCTGTCAATTTAATAGCGTGTATTAGAGTAAGAGTAGAGATGGAGAGAAATGTTTTCTTCCTCTGCTCATTAATAGCCACAGAAATTAGATTTATAGTTGTTTGGTGTCTGTCATTAACTGGCTGGAAATAAATAGGCATGTGTATACTGGGTTATATTTTTGATCTGGAGGTGTGGTCGAAGCCTGTAAGAATCATTTTGCATTAGTTACTGCCATCAGTTAGATTTTCTGAAAGGCTGAATATTTCATTTGGTGCGGAGTACAATCCAATATCAGCCTGAATGTTATTCTGCCACACCTCAATAAAAAACATGAGAATAATGTCTGAACTGTTTCTGCCAGTACACACACAAAAATGAAACTGCAAACAGGGTTAGTCCTAACCTTCAAACTTGTGTAGTTTTCTAAAAAAAATCATCTGCTTTTCCCCAACTTAGACAGGCCGTTGGGGATCAATACACTGCCACACCAATTAGGGGATAAATAGTGGCACGGTCAGCAGAAGCATTCCCACAGAGTCTTCCCCACCTTGCTGGTTCCCCTGGAACCGGCATATCAGAGCAGCTTTTCTTCACGGCCTGAAATTTAAGATCAGAGGGCAGCACTAACTCATCAATGGCTGCGTCTCTTTGCTACAGCATTGGATGAAGTGCTCAATAACCAGGGCATATTATTACTGGCCCATCTGCTGGAGAGGCACATGGGCCGGGTCTAGTCCTGCCTTGGAGGACTAGACCTGTCTGCCCCTCATGTATTTCACCTCTCACAGTGTGACAGGAAAATAGTCAATTTTTTATATTAAATCCAATTCTGCTGATCTGACTCAAATGCATACAAGAATATCCACTGGCATTACAGTGTTTGTAATGACTAGTGACTGACTCGTTTTCCCTCAGAGGTCAGTGGGCTGCAACAGGTAGAAGGACCAGAAGACCAGCCTTTAGGCTTAAACAGCTTTCAGCAGAGCAATAATTTAACAGTGTCTACAGCCAAAGAAACAGTGTTCAGGGTACAGCTCTCCAGTTTGGCCCCTAAGGATTGAGTGCATCCATTATGAAGAAGCAGGCAATTAGCAAACCGAAAACAGTTGAAGCATCTACCTTTTAAAACAGAGTAGCTTCACAGTAATTGAGAGAGCAATGATTAGGCTTACCCGTGCAGTTCTTTGAGAGAAACCGAGATCTTGACATCATGTCCAAGCACATGCAGAGCGGTGAGAATGTCAGCCCATTGCACCATCTCACCCAAAGGACCTCCCTTCAGTACCTTGGGACTGAAAACGTCACCAGACTCCTCCGTCAGAAAGCCCACATGGACTAAAATCTAAAAAAAGTAAAACGAAAAAAAAAGTACACAACTAAAACTAAAACAGATCAAAGGCTTCCAACACATTTTTTATACATTATTTTTCCAGACCTAAACCTCCACAGTTTTTAATACCTTTTACTCAATTTTTAAGGTAAGATAGCTATATTTGATGGATAGTGGAACAGATACGTGAATGGACAAATGGAAGGAACTTTAAGACAAAGAATACATTTTGGAAATAAAAGTATCCTTTAATGCCCCATTTTCATTTTCATACTTACCTGGAAAATACATAAATGAAGTCCCTGAGTTTTCCTGACTGTATGGGAACTGAGAACATATACCATTCTGCAGCAAAAATACTATTGTTCTATTTTGCAGGATGAAAAAAAACAACCTATCCTTGCACTTTCAGTTTATTTTCTCTGTTTACTGACACTCAAATAGATTAAGGTCTAACAGAATTAAGTTATCAAACACGACTCAGTGATCACATGTTTTAATTTAATTGTGAATCTACGTGAAGCAAAAACAGCAGACTGATGACTTTTCACTTTTAACTCCAAGAAAAAACAATCAACTCTGCATGAATCTAAAATAAAAATTGACCTGTGGAGTGCTAATTCCTTTGCAGAGCAAAATGAGCAGTTTAAATGCTGATGGGGAAGGATGCAATTCCCTGCCTGTTAAATATTTAATGACATTAGACTTTTCAACAGATGTTAGTACCTCTTTTTTTTTACTCCAGCCTCACATTTGTTCCAGAAAAGCCTTTAGCAAACAGTTACAAGGAATGCTCTCTTTCAGTTTGCATATTAAGTTCAAATTTCATACAACTCACAACATACAGACAGGCAAAAACAAAGCATGACCATTTTATGACCAGGTCAGAAGACAAACAATATTTGCCAATTTTATTTCTCCAGCAAGAAAAGCCTCCTCCATGTTTTGGCTGCACTTATGGTTAAAGAAACCATAAACAAAATTTATTTTTGTTTAACAGTCTAAACAACATAAACTTTGTATTGTTAAAAACAATTTTTTTGTCTATTGATCTTCATGGGTGTATAGAGATAACTACCACAAAAGTTGGGGGGGAGCAGCTTAGGTTACCATTACATAAACTTGGCAGGATTTAATAGTAATCTTTCTCACTGTGCCCAGCGACAAGATTGACTTGGGTTCTTGTCCAGTTTTGTTTGGCTCAGTTCCAGTTGTTTAAAGCTTTTGAATTACAGCTCTGATCATAAATAGTGCAAAGTTTAGGCAAGCAGCAGTTTTCTTGTGGCCATTTGATGACTTATGAAGATCAACACAAATCTACCTTACTTGAATAGCATGATCTCTCATGCTTCCCATTTTTAAGAGCAACAATCAGACTTGAAAGAAAATAGGCCTTTTTGTCCAATCATATTGTTACCTCGGGAATGAGGAAGTTATTGATTACTAATAAAAGGTTTGTTAAAAATCTGTTCATCCTAAAAAAAAAAATTTTTAAGAGTTTTTACACATCTTTACCATGGTTGTCAAAATATCCTAGGCACAGGAAAATGTGTGCAAAATTATACAAATTAAATATATAAATTATATACAAATAAGAGGAAATAAAAGTAGGAGTAAAGAGAAGAAACCCTCATTTCAAATAAAAACCAAAAGATTGTATAGAGTGTATGAAAATAGCCAATCTTTTCCCCCACTGTCTGACATGAATCCAACAAAATTTTCTTTGGTTCGTGTCAGTTACGATTACCAAATCATACCGTTTAGGAAGGAGTCAGGTTCTTTGTCTCATAGATGTTTTGTTGAGGAGGAAAACAATTACTCTAACGGCAGCATAAACAATGCAGGAAGCTCCCCTGCTTAAGAACACCATCCCAGTTGTGAAACACAGGGCTGGTAGTATCATGTTGTGTTTCCTTTCTTTTTTCCTGCAGGAGGGACTGGTGCATTTAACATCATGAGGGAAGGACATTGTGTGAAAATATTGAAGCAACATCTCAAGACATCAGCAAGGAAGCGGAGGCACAAATAGCTGTTCCAAATGGACAATGACACTAATCACACCACAAAATTAGTTGTGAAGTAGCTGAAGGACAAAGGTAATATTTTGTTACATATCTTTTCATACTGTGTATATAACTATCTAGCTTGCAATCATGTTACTAGTCAAGTTTAATTTTTCAATATGCAAAAAAATAAAAAATAAACTATTATATATTATATAGATTTTACAAAAACTAGATCTTGCTGTTATTATTTTAACAGGAAATAAATGAATAAAAATATCTTACCTTAGATCCAGGCTAATGAATGTAAAACAAAAGTTTTAAAAATTTGTGATTTTTTAAAAATGTTTCATTTTAATTTCTCTACTACAGAATCTAAATGACAATGTTCACAGGTTCTGTTATTTTAGACATCTCATATCTAAATACAAAAACCAAAGTAATTTAAGGAAGAAAGCTAATGATGATTTAGAGGAAGGTGTATTTGGCAAAATGCCCTTGTGCTGGTTACAACCAATTTTATGCTGTATTTAATGTGCTGCATCTGACCAGATAAAAGCCACTGAACCTGCAAACAGATCTAAGTGCAGCACATTTTCAATGTGAACATTTGTTTTGATTGTATGTCATAAAACTTAAAGGCTAAGGCAAGGCATTTACATGTGTTTGACTTGAGATAAAGGGAATTCTAGGGAAGCTAATAAGACTCAAAGAAGAACGTCTGTCTCAGTCCTGTGAACCCCTATGCTTGTTTATAATACATCGGACTTTAAAGAGAGATCAAGGATGAATTTCTACCCTTGGAACTTTGGTTTCTGGAAAACATTATGGAGCAGATGATGAACATTTTGTCATCTTAGATAAGGGCAAGTTATTTGTGCTGCCAGACAGTCCTCTACGAGGGGAATATGATCACTTGTAATCAACTCAAGTCATATGACTCAGT
Source organism: Valencia hispanica (assembly GCA_963556495.2). NCBI lineage: Eukaryota > Metazoa > Chordata > Actinopteri > Cyprinodontiformes > Valenciidae > Valencia > Valencia hispanica. Next base: position 20,328,210 of record OY747718.1, on the reverse strand, counting down.
AGAGAGAGTAAGTGGTGAATATGGACTGCTCAGTGAATTACTGACTGTTCAGATCCTACCAACAGCCAGTTGGGGCATAAAGATGATAAACAGACAGAATGGGCTGAGATGTTGTGTAAAACATTTCTCCACCACACAAATCAATCCATTTACGTTCCCTTTGCAACGGTAAGAGCTGGAGCAAGAAAGGCAAAGCCTGCGAGGTTCTGATAATAGACAGTAACAGTAACCACTTCCGTCAAACACATCATTACAGCAAACAAAGCGGTGTCTCTTAGAGGGGAAGAAGGGGTGCATTTGGAAATGAAATTCTTCACAGAAACACATCCAAACCGCAGGCTGGCAAGATGCTATGAGAACAACAAAAACTCAGTACGTAAACTTCCCTGAGTTGAGTTAAATTTGAGCATCAGCATATCAATTTTTTTTTAAGAACACAAAATGATCTTAGAAACATTTCTATTTTAATGCCTTCCAAAAGTAATCAACCTTTTTGAAGTTGTCTGCCTCTTCTCCTGCTGCAGCCATAAACTTTTATGTATCCAATTGTGATTTTTATTCATTAGGATTGTGTGCACTATTGTGATTGAAGTAAAGTAAAATGTTAAGTGGTGTTAATAGTTATTTTACAAATGAAAATGAGAAGTGTGTCTTGAATTTGTACTCCACGACCCTGTGAACAACATTTTGTTGCAGTTAGAGCTGAAGAAGTACAACTCTGCCTCTAAAAGTACTTTAAGAGACTGTCATCTTTGTTTTCCCATTGTTCTTTGCCTCCACCTTCATGTTATACCGGTGAGTACAAGGTACAGTTTTCCTGCATACGTGCAGGACAAAAAGTTGAACTTTGTCTTATCTGACTGAAGCACCTGCTAGTCTTGAGTTGTTATGGCTTTCTTTGAAAAATAACTTGTAGTGTGCACAACTTAAAGAGCGACTGACCCCCCCTACCAAAGTCCAACTACACCCACATTTTCTGTTTGAAAAATATGCCAAAAAAGGGGGTGTTGCCTGGAGGACCGAAAGATGGCGGGGGGAAAGGGCTGGTCGACATCGACACTTCCACCTTGCTATTCACACTCTGAGACGCTTCGGAGCTGCTTTTATACCCACAGTGGGCAGTGCAGCTGACATCATAGTTCAGAGCTCACGGCAGAGCCAATGGGAATGGCTGATATAAATTGAAGTGAAGACTTTTAACCTGAAGAGGGCACCACACTATCGGTTTTAGGCAGAAAAATTATATTTTAAAGACCCACTCCGATCATCTTTTTTAGCTATTTTAAAGTGTTCACAGTGGTCTTTAAATTATGATTATGCTGTTTTTAGCCAAAATCACAAAACCTGTGTCGTTTTCTAGGACGTAGCTTCAGAAGAGCGACAGTAGCTCATTAGCAATTCGCCTCTGTGTTATGGGCGGAAACCGTTGGCGCGGAGGACCCCTCCCTCTCCCCATTGCTGAGAGCTCTCCGTTTACGCTAGCTCTCCTGCTAGTTTACAGCCCCTCACAAACAAGCGGCTGGTTCCCGACAGAAAATAATAAACTTATCGGTAAAGATACAGACTGTCCACTTGATGGTGTCTTGATGGAAGGTCCTGCAGCCGGCTTCAAAAGTATTTTTTTCCCCTGCCAGCAGCACCCGCTACAGCACTCAGGTGTTGATCCGCGATCGTCTTCTCTACTCCTCAATACCTGAGCGGGCGGGGCAGAGCGGAGCAGGAGCTTGTAGCCCGCCCAGTAGGGTTGCTACGTCACAAACCCAGTCTGTTTTAGACTGCCTTTTAGCATCTGCTTCTGATTCACAGCGATTTGAAAGCAGAAATACTTTGTCTTGACACAGAATAACAGAGAATAACTGTTCTTTTCTGTTTGTTTTCCACGGAGTTAAGAATTTTGTTCTGACTTCCGCCTTTATTACTGGCTTTTATCGTAAGATCTCGCAATTCCCACGCGGAGCGGATCTAGAGCGCATGCAGTGGAAATTGCAAACGGCTGCAGAGTGCGTGGCGGACCGGAGCGCATGCAGTGGAAATCGGGGGTAAGAGTTGCCCTGCCAACAGATTCCCCCCATCTCTTCCAGCGCTAGATTGACAGCTACCATCTTGCAAAAACACCGTCTGGTTCTAGCTCCTCCCACAAGTTGCGTATTGACGGCTTGTATATATTATATCCAAAAGCAAATTGGAAGAGTGTCGAGCAGCGTCCAACTTTGGCGTTTTTGAGGCTTTGGCGTGAACGCACCGTTAGAGATAGGGTGAGAAGCTTGATCATCCGGGACGGGCTCAGAGTAGAGCCACTGCTCCACCACATCGAGAGGAGTCAGTTGAGGTGGCTTGGGCATCTTGTTAGGATGCCTCCTGGACGCCTCCCTGGTGACGTGTTCCACGCACCTCCCACCGGGAGGAGGCCCAAAGGAAGACCCAGGACACGCTGGAGGGACTATGTTTCTCGGCTGGCCTGGGAACACCTTGGGATTCCTCCACAGGAGCTGGCCCAAGTGGCTGGGGAGAGGGAAGTCTGGGTCTCCCATATAAGTGGAAGATGGATGGATGGATGGATGGATGGATGGATGGATGGATGGATGGATGGATGGATGGATGGATGGATGGATGGATGGATTTCCGGAATTGCGCCGCTCAAGGTGGCAGCATGTTGGAGTAGCTCTGTTACTTTGGTTCATATTTTTTTCTTTTTTTAAACTTTAATTCTTCCATTTCTGGTAGAAACATTGTTTTTGTGGACAACTGTTCTCTCTGGTTTTGAATGCTGTGCAGCTGGAAGGATTTTTGCTGATACTTTTTATTTTTGGACATTTGTTATGATGCATAACCATGGCAACAAGGTGGTTTACAACTGGCAGCAGCTGATTAACATCACAAAAGCTCAAATAATACCTCAACTACAGCCACAAAACCCTGATGAGTTGAAAAGAAGACGCCATAGATCCAGAGCATCCTCTACATCAGACTGTCATACAACTACAGAGCGTCTTCAGTCAGAGGCTTCTTCAGATCTGCAGACTGCTACAGGAGATCATCCCTACCCACAGCCATCAGCATCTACAACAAATCTTTGAAGGAACTTGCATAATGAGTTACAACAACATTTAATTTCCCTTTGGGATTAATAAAGTAATTTTGAATTTTGAATTGAATTGAATGGATGGATGGATGGATGGATGGATGGATGGATGGATGGATGGATGGATTTTTAGAGGTATCAGAGGAAAGGGTGCTGAATACAAATGCATTTCAAAAAACTTTTAAGATTATACTTGTGAACAGTTTTTGAAAACCAGGCATCATTTAAACATTTCTTTGTGTTGCTCATTAAAACATATGTGGTCATAATGTGACAACATGGCAAAATTTAAGGGGTATAGAGGGGTATATTTTTCAAGATGCCCTATTCTGAGTAAATCTGGTAAACCTGAGCTCGTGTGACAGCCCAAATTAACTCCGAGTTGATTCTGTAAATATATAAGCATGAAGACTTGAAACGTTCTTTCCTTTTCATTTCAAGTGTATGTAAATCATGAGGTTACTGTGTATTTTACCACGCATGTTAGTCTTTAAAGAGTAGGAGTGAAGATTGGTTTTTTTTTTTTTACAAAAGTTACTGGCATATCAACACAAAAAACATGCATATGCAAAAACATGCATATGTAAGTCGGAGGAGTGTGGAGGTGTTGGAAACTCTTATGATATACCAGGCATAGTATTTAAGCTATTTAGGCATACTAAATGATATAGTTACACTATGGGGTTTCTGAAATATAGTACTGTGCAAACGTTTTAGGAAAGTGTGAAAAAATACTGTAAACAAAGAATGCTCTCAGAAATATAATTAATGATTTTTTTTTTTTTTTTTTCAATTTACAAAATGCAAAGGGAGCAAAGAAAAATCTAAATCAAATCAATATTTGGTGTTACTAACTTTTGCCTTCAAACCAGCATCGATTCTCATAGGTACACTTGCACAAAGTCAGGGATTTTGTAGGATTATATTTAGGTGTATGGTCAACCAATTATACCAAACAGGTGCTAATGATCATCAATGTCACACGCAGGTTGAAACACAGTCAATAACTGAAATAGAAACAGCTGTGTAGGAGGCTTAGCCAAACTCTGCTACCAAAGTGAGGTGTGGAAGATAGTTTCATGTCATGGCAAGATTTAGCAGAGCAACAAGACACAAGGTAGTTATACTGCATCAGCAAGATCTCTCCCAGACAAAGATTTCAAAGAAGACTGGGTTTGCAAGATGAGATGTTCAAGCTCTTTTGAAGAGGCACAAAGAAACGGGCAACGCTGAGTATCGTAGATGCAGTGGTCAGCCAAGGAAATTTAATGCAGCAAATGAAAGACACATCAAGCTCATTATCGTTCGAAATCAGAAGAAGTCCAGCAGTGCCAATAGCTCAGAACTGGCAGAAACCAGTGGGACTCAGGTACACCCATCTGTCCAGAGAAGTCTTGCCAGAAGTGGTCTTCATGGAAGAGTTGCAGCCACAAAAACCATACTTCCAACGTAGAAAACAAGGCCAAGTGACTCAAGTATACATGAAAACATAGGAACTGGGGTGCAGAAAAATGGCAGCAGGTGGTCTGGACTGATGAGTCAAAATATGAAATATTTGGCTGTAGCAAGAGGCAGTTTGTTCGCCAAAGGGCTGGAGAGCGGTGCAATAATGAGTTTCTGCAGGCAACAGTGAAGCGTGGAGGTTCCTTGAACGTTTGGGGCTGCATTTCTGCAAATGGAGTTGGTTAGTTCTCAAAGATGTTTGGTACACCCTACCAGCCAAGCTCCTTCAAAAATTGTGTGCAAATGTACCTAGAAGAATTGATGCCGTTTTTCAAGACAAAGGGTGGTCACACCAAATATTCATCTGATTTAGATTTCTCTTTTGTTCATTCACTGCATTGTGTTGATAGATAAAAATAAATGATTAACACATACATTTTTTAAAGCATTCTTTGATTACAGAATTTTTTCACACCTGCCTAAAACCTTTGCACAGTACTGTACGTGTACTTTTTATTCCAAATGTTGTCCTTAAATTGTCTAAAAAGCAGCTTTAGGGGTGCAGCTCTGCGGTAAAATTTGCCAAATAAATCCAAAAGACTAATTTCCCGCTGGGTTGACATGTTAAAAACTAATTTAATCTTGCTAAAGTTTAAACAAAAACATGAGGAAACATCCAATGTCAAACCCTTTTTTCAGACATGCCTGCCTCCGGGTAGGGTGTTTTAAGAAACTTGGTGGAAATGTCTCCGTAAATGTCAGGAGTGAAAGCATACTAAAGCCAATGAATGTCTGCAAGAGGATCCTGTCTGTCATTATCTTCTTACACCCTTAACTCAGCATTGTGTGATTCCCTCCAGGTGGTCATAGATAAGAGAAGAAAATATTAGTCCAAGAAAATGTCAAAGCTGTTCAGGGAACTCGGTAGCAGGGCTTAAGGGCATTAAAGGACTGTCTGGCTTCCTTGTAAACGTCTCATCAAAAAACGTGTGTAATGAGAAGAACTTTTTTTCTTGTATTGAATCACCAAATAGATTTCTATTAAATTATGAGGGTTCTAAGAAAGAAAGAAAAGAAGACACAATCTATTTATAGTTTGAAAACTGGCAACAAAGAGTGAACAATTGACTTATTTTAAATTAATGTATGTCAAAAATGTAAAGAATATAATCATTCCATGAAATTATTTTTCTCTTTTTGAAAGATATTGATGAAGTAGTGTCTCCATCCAAGGGTAGGTGATCAAACAGCACTTGGTAGGGAAGCAGCATCAGTCTCACATGATGAAAAACAATCAGTATCAGTATGAACAATCAGTGTGACGAACCCTATGTAAAGTACTGCATAACTGTGAGGTGTGAGAGAAAGGACACAAGTTTTCACATATCTTTTTTACAAATAAAAGTCTTAAAAGTGTGGCATAGATTTGCATTTAGTTTTAAAGTTTAAATGCTTTGTATGCATAACCCAATAAAATGTTTTCTAATTCATCTTTTCTAAATGGCCCATGCTCTGTGTCTATTGGTGAACAGCAATTTTCAAGTCTTACCTCAGATTCTGTAATGGATTCTGGTCCTGAATTTAACAAATGAATACATTTTGATCTAACCATACCAGCGTGGCTCTGGCTGTACATTTAAGAGACTTGCTGGAAGGTAAAGCTCCCCCTCAGTCTGAAACCTTTTGCAACCTCTGGTTTATGCCTGGCTTTCCTGTATTTATTTATACCATCTTCTCATTAGCTCTGACCCGTTTCCCTGTATCTCCTAAACAAGAGCATCCCCTCGGCATGCTGCTATCACCGTCTTCTTCATAGTGATGTCCAATGTTACTTTTCTGCTAAATATAGTGTCTTGCTTGTAGGTAAAAAACAGTTCAGTTTTGGTCCCATTTGACAAAAACACCTTCTTACGACAGTTTGCTGTATCCCCTACATGGCTTGTGGCAATTTTTGAACTGTTTTTTTTATAGCTTTATTTATTTATTTTTCATAAAGTCTATATTTATGCAGTTTAAAAATAATAGTTATCTAGGCAACAGATGAACCATCTTGAGCAGCAGATCTCGTCAATTCCTCCAAAGTTATTATAAGTCTCTTGGCGGCTTATCTAATTGATGGTCCCTTTACCAGGCCTATTGGTTAAGATCGACAGCCATATCTTTGGGTCATGAACTGTGGGACTTTCCCGCAACTTTATCCCTGACTTGTCTGATGTTTTCCAACAGAATAGCTGGATTTATATTAGGATTAAATGACACACAAATATAATCTATGTACTAATTATGCAACATCTTTTTTTTAAAGTTTTTTGGGCCTGAGTGGCCTTTATTGACAGTGGACAGGGTTTTTGAGGGGGGAGGGAGGTGGGGGAGGACATGCGGCAAGGGTCGCCCGGGATGGGACTCAAACTGGGGACGGCCGCATCGAGGATTGGGGCCTCTGCACAATGCCCGCCCGCTCTAACCACTGCGCCACGCGACGCCCCCTAATTATGCAACTTCTGAAGACAATTGGCTGCATTAGGTTTTAGTTAGGAATATCAGTGGACTAAAATACAAATGTAAGCCACACTTCTCAGGTATTTATGCTTAAGAAATGTATAAAACCATGTTTTTTCCTTCCATTTGACAGTTATAAAATAGAATATAATAGGAAGGTTGTTGTCTCTAATATAGTGTACACAGAAATTCATCTTTGACACAGCTTCCATGGAGTGATAAAAATACAAAAAATATCCATAAAAGACGAATCCCCTCTCCATTAAAACACCCTTAAAAAAGAACATATTTATTCAGTCGACATGCATTTGGTCCATGCGAAGCGGTCCATACAACCTATATTATATAATTTAAGGCTGCTATTGCAGATGGATAAAGGACTTTTATAAATATTTTTATGAGCCAATGGGATTCTATATTGTCTACCTAATGAACACAAAATAAATAGATGGTGCAAGGGGTGCAAAATATCTTCTGTAATACGTGTGGCTGCCCTCACCAGTAAGTGTTTGCACAGTTCAGTGAGTGAGAGTTGTACTTCTCCAACTATTTTGCATGCCTGGTTTATAATCTTTGATAATTTTGCTTTTTCTCTAACAGTAAGGAAATTAAACCAGGTGGAGATGTTATATAAAAAAGAGATTTAATAAGAGATCTATAAATACAGTAAGATTCATTGTTTCCTTATTTATATTGAATCGTCTTAGCTTCCTAAGCAAGTCAAGGTGTTGCTGTGCTCTTTGGTAGATTGTCTTACCATGCTCAGAAACGGACATGCAGGTATCAATTTCGATTCCTAAATACTTACAATTTTGAACCTGCTCCACTAGCTTATCGTGGATTTTAAGTGGTTGGAACAAAGACGCTTTTTTACTCCTTTCAACCCACAACATAATTCCTTAGTTTTAGACATATTTAACTCCAGTGCATTGTCAACAAACAGTCTGGTCAGCCTGTTTACTTCTTCTTGATATGTGTACCTGAGATACAAACTGCTTCGTGTTGGTGTATCACATATAATTGCAATAAAATACATTGAAGTTTGGGTTTGTAACGTGACAAAGTGTAAAAAACCAATAATGAAGGGGCATTAATGCAGGGCACTGCATACACCACAGTAAATGCTTATTTAGTTATTTGCCTCTTCCGGAGTTGGCTATGTGCTTTCTCCTCTGAAACAAGTCATCTGTTATGCTCCACACATCAAAGGTCATCCTTATTATTCTGTTATATGAAAGGAAACAAAAATAAGCCTAGATTTTCCTGAGACAAGAGCGGCCACTGCAGATATGTATGAAACCGTTCTCACAGAGGTGTCAAAAGTATTCATATTCAATAGTCAAGTAGAAGCTGTGACATCTCTGCATTTGGAGCAGTGATGCACGGCATGTGTAAATTAATTAGTAAAACAGGGTCATTCTTTACACAGTAATATTTTTATTATGTTATTTTAATCTTCCTTCCAGTGTTTCCTCTGTGGGAGCCCTCTGCCTCAGGAGCGGTGTTAGGCTGTGGCTGCCTGGGTACTCTCCAGGTAGCGCTTGGGTTGAGGTGGGGGTCTTGCCCTTGCCTCCACTGGGGGCGCTGTGTCGGTGCCTCGGCTGCTGCTGTTGATGTGCTGCTGCCGGTGCAGCTGGCTCCTCTGATGGCGTTTCCTTACCTGGCTCATCTGTACTCGGCCCAATGTCCTTTTTATTGTTGCTTTTAAAGCAACACTAAAGAGTTTTTTTTACCTTAAAATAATGTTTCCGAACTCATGTCAGTGGTTGATCAACTCATAACAGGGTGAAACGGCACTTCTGCATTCGCTTTGCGGCCCTCTATTGGCCATAACAGCACTATGTAACTTTGGGTCGTCGGGTAGCGGTTTTGTAGTTCAAATGCGACTTGCTTTACGGCAGGCTTCACAAAAGCCTATAGATGCAGTATCCTGCAAGGCTCTCTGGGTGGAGCATACTCGGCAGGTACATATAAATGGAAGATACCTAGCAGCAGGTAGCTTGAACAATTGTCATCATGACGGAGCCGAAATTGTATTCATCTGTACACAGGTGTTCCGACTATCTGTGCTACCCGAATGCCCATTTCGATGTTACGTCACAATTCGCTTACTCAGCAAATCTGTCATCAAGAATTCCTACCTGGAAGATCCATTTCGTCTGTATTAGTTCTTTGAAGGTTACGGTGAGTTTTATTCAAATTATTTTATTACTGGCTAATTTTTATTCAAAATATTTTAAGGCTTTCCTTAAGCTACTTGTTTCAAGTTTACATGACAGCCATTGTATGCTAGTTTCACTTCTGTGATATCGTTACACTGCATGTAAACAAGTCCCATTAATTAGAGTCGTAAAGTAAATGCGGTGTATTTTGCGGGCTATTTCTGCTTATAATCATAGGCTACTACATTTTAATATTTTGGAGTAATAATACTGTTATCTGCTCTACGTCTTACTGGCTTGGTATATATTCATTAGCTGCTTTACAAACTAACAGATTTCCAGAGTGTGCTATTCATCTATAGGCCTATTTAACAGGTAGGATATTCTGATCATGGTTTTTAGTGCATCTTTATGTGCTAGTTTTAGCTTTATATTAAACTGGTAGCATGTTCTGTGGATTGAAAGAAAAGTTTTCGTTATTCATAATTTTTTGCTATGTTAGGCATTACTGCTAAACTGCCACTTCAATCCCTTCACTTGAAAATATTTTCCGATGATTATGTTTAACATCAAAGCTAACAGATGTTGTTTTCGGCATGTAAACATACTTTTCAAGGGGGAGCACTGACAGATGCGCACTACGGTAAGACATTCTGAGGAGGTAGCACAGATCGTCAGAACAGTGCTGTCAGCCGTATAATAAAGAAATTAGACCGTATCACGTTATAACGTTTTAGTTTCAAGTGGTTTTTACGTTTTTACAATAACGTTATAACGTGATACGGTCTAATTTCTTTATTATATGGCTGACAGCTCTAAGCCGCCGTACATATGACATGCTGAAATATAGAAAATGTACCTGGGATGAAGACATTTGACACAAAGGCTGCCCAAGACGTGAAAATCTGTAGCGTTAGAGGGTATCTTGTAAATGTGAATCCCCTGGTGTAACCATAAAAGATTTTACGACAGTAGTAGAAAACAAAAAATTTTTCCCAACTGTAGGGGGACCCAGAGAGCAAAACTTACTTAGTGTTGCTTTAAGTGTATGTGCTTGAGTGTTGGTTTGGGGGGAGGGGGGTATAACTGTGATCATGTTTTTAATTCTGTGGGGGAGGGATGGGTATGTGGTTTTATGTGGGGTTGTTCTGTAATCTGTAAAGCACTTTGAGATGTAATTTTGTAGGAAAAGTGCTTTATAAATAAAGATTGAATATTATGTAAAACAGATTCTGTGACTAAGAAGATTCTGTTATGAACATTTGTGTATAACTATCGAAGTCTTTGCCAGAATACTGACAAGCTCGGTAGGCTAAACTGGGTCCGGCCCCTTAACGTTTGTTTAAACGATGAACATCTGAAATCACTGTATGCATGCCCAATGTACGCTGAGTACACAGTTGAGTGGCACAAATGCCACAGTCCAAAGCAGAGTTTCCGCTACCTTCCTCAATAGAGAAAAGCAGCACTGCACCATCTGGTGCATAAATTCAGTTGAAGAAGAAGAGGAGATCCTACTATCAAAACACAGCAGTAAGTGATGTTCCCTGTTTTGCCAAATGCAAAAGTTGGTTGTGCAGCATAACACATATTAAAATAGCGGAATAGCACATGTCACGTTTAAATTCTGTTGGGTATAAGTGTGCAGCCATCTAATGTCCTTGCTAGCTACCAAGACCAAAAAAAAAGAATTAAGTAGATTTTTTTGATGAAGTCTAAATTTAGCACGTTGCCTCTTGAACAAAAATTAGGGATTAAACATTTGGGACGTCACCAGCCAGTGGATTTTAACATCGTTCAAGGACTTTAAGAGCTGATTATAGATTTAAAGGGGATTATTTGAAAGATTATACAGTTATTGAAAAGTTGAATCAATATTAAATTAATCACATAAAATAGCAATCAATATTATTGATCAAACTCAGATTGTATGCATCACAGAATAATTAGTTGCTGCTATTAGGTGTTGAGTTGCTGTGCCCCACCTTACCTATCATGCCAGAGACGCCACTGAGTAGAAGTATATATACTAAGCTTTAAAAATACTTCTTTAGAAGTTGAAGTTCCTACTCAAGTTTTTTACTCAGGTAAAAGAAAAAAACTACTGGAATCTGAACTACTTAAAGTATAAAAGTACAGGTAATGTAAGTTATGTCATTAATGACTAAAGCTTAAGCTGCACCACAGCACTACCACACCTCCCCCAAAAACACTTTTACAAAAGACCATATTGGCAATAATATTCTATAAAAATGTTAATATTGAAAAATTTGGGATACACTAGCCTACCTGTTTCAGCTGCATATCCATTAAAATTAATTCATTTTAGTGCAATGCAAATACATTAAAGAACCATTTGCTACTTAGCATTAATACATGTTTCATGGAGTGGAAGATATGAGGTCTAGTTGCCCATAAGTATTGTAATGGTGCATTTGCCAGAGTCTCTACCACGGGCATCTTAGAACTTGGCAAAATACATCTGCTTTGTGCTGGCTGGACTGTGAAGTGGTTTGTGTCATGCACAGCCAGAGGTCAGCTACACTAAAAACATCAGCATTTTTAAGTCATCAGGTGTGTCCCACACACAAAGTTTATTTTTTTATATTTTGTTTATATTTTTAATTAGGTTACCTCATTAACAACAGAAAGATGATTATTTGAGATAGATCAGTATCTATACAGTTTTCTTTCCTTTTTTTCCTTCTGCGTGTCACCAGCTGTATAAAATATGTAGCATTTATATTTAATAGATTAGTCTGGAACTACAAGCTCCACTTCAGCCAAAGTTTTGAAATGAGGGAAGATTTCTCTATGAAGTCATTAGAAGTCTGAAAGACCCTCTGACCGAGCTTACTATTGCTCCAGCAGCAGAATATGCTGTAGCATGGGTTACTTTGGCACGGGTGGTTGGCACAACACCGGGCTCCTTAGAGCATGTCTTTAACCAACTGCACAGGTAAAAGTTGCATTCCAAAGCCAAGGTTAGTAATATATATTGAGTACAAGGTCCCGATCTGAGATGATGCTCAGATGCCTTCATGGGACTCTTTTTATTATTACTTTATTGACTCAGTTACCGTACTCCGCGCATAAAGTTAAAAATGTCCGTGCATCTGCATAAAATGTTCAGGGGTGTGAATTGTAATCTGTCAAAATGACGAGCGGCCAAAGGTGTCAAGTAACGAAGTACAAATGCTTCGTTACCTTACTTAAGTAGAAATTTTGGGTATTTATACTTTAATGAAGTAATTATCTATGGGCCTACTTTTTACTTCTACTCCTTACATTTTCATGCAATTATCTGTACTTTCTACTCCTTACATTTTAAAAATAGCCTCGTTACTCCTGCTTCATTAAGTCTTTTATTAAGAAGACAAACGATCTAAAAAAGCGCCAACTGGATAGAATTTGACAGCGGTTTGATCATAATGTTGAACATCTACCATTCGGACACCCCGCTTGTATGCGATCCATTGCGTACTGTGCAGACGGGGTCCCGTTAACCAAATATTTTCCTTTTTTTTTTTTTTTTACCATGGAGAATCTAAAGGCCACTTGTCATTTTGACAGATTAAAATTCACACCCCTGACCATTTGGTGCAGACACGCAGACATTTTTAGGTTTAAGTTGAAGCGCGGAGTACAAGTAACTGAATCAATACATTTATAATAAGAAGATTTCCCTGAAGTCATCTGAGCATCATCTCAGACCGGGAAGCTTTGGAACGTGACTGTTACCAGTACGGCTGGTTAAAGACGCACTTCAAAGCGCCCAGTGTTGTGCCAAACACGAAAGAGCGCATGCTCCGACATTTTCTGCTGCTGAAGCGATATGAAACTGGGTTCAGAGAGACTTTCCAACTTCTGATCACTTGAATCAGAGAAATGTTCCCTGACTTCAAAACAAAACTTTGGCTGAAGTGGAGCTTTTAGTTCCAGTCTCCTGTGCGTCAGCGCGGATTCAGCCTCTAGAACAGTGGTTCCCAACATACATATATATATATATATATATATATATATATATATATATATATATATATATATATATATATATATGTATATATATATATGTATATATGTGTATGTATATGTATATATATATATATATATATATATATATATATATATATATATATATATATATATATATATACACACACACATATATATATATATATATATATATATACATATATATATACATATACATATATATACATACATATATATATATATATATATATACATACATATATATATATATACATACAAGTATATATATACACATACAAGTATATATACACATACAAGTATATATACACATACAAGCATATATATATACATACATACAAGTATATATATATATATAAATATATTTATATATATATATATATATATATATATATATATATATATATATATATATATATATATATATATATATATATATATACTTATTAATGCTCAGTAGTCCACATATGGTTCTGTAATGTAATTGAATTGCACTAAAATTAATACATTGTAATGGGCATATATGCAGCTGAAACAGGTAGCCTAGTGTGTCCCAAATCTTTCAAAATTAACATTTTTATAGAACATGGTCTTTCTTTTTTTGGGGGGGGGGGTAAAGCTTTATTTAATGTCATTTTTTAAAATACATTACTTTAACTTTTATACTTTAAGTAGTTTTGAATCAAGTACTTTTTTACTTTTTCTTGAGTAAAAAACTTGACTTGATACTTCAACTTCTTAAACCCTAGTATGTATACTTCTACTTGAATATTGAATGTGAATACTTTTGACAGCTCTGCGAGTGGCCTTCAGATTTGTTTGTCACTGTTCTGAAAATACGAATACAAAAAAAATCCACAGAAAATCTTTGGTTAACATTACCCCTGTGTGCACAGTATGCAATGCATCACAATCAAGCAGGGTGTGAGAATGGTAGATGTTTAAAATTATTATCAAAACGCAGTCAAACTCTATCCACTTGGCGCATTTTTCTTTTGTTTGTTTCTTCTTAACACAATGACAAGACTAAATGAAACAGGAGTAACGGGACTATTATTAAAATGTAAGGATTAGAAAGTACAGATAACTGCGTGAAAATGTAAGACGTAGAAGAAAAAATAGGCCAATAGATAAGTACCCCAGTGAAGTATAAATACCCAAAATAATGAAGTATTTGTACTATGTTACGTGACACCCTTGCCTTCTTAGACCAACTCCTAGAAAAGCCTCTCAAATGTGTGAAATGTTATGTTTACCCTTTTCTGCTCTCTCCAGAGGCTGCGGAGTTTCTCATCCAGCCGCCGGGCAGCAGAGGCCCACTGCGCTGACAGCCTGCGTATGCGTCTCCTCATAAAGCTCAGGGACTCCTTTCCGGTTCCCACCTGCTCCAGCAAAGTGCCAATGTTGGACTGGAAAACAGCCTGGATGAAGGAGAAGGAATACTTGTGAGTACAGAGTTCTTTCTATAAGTTGGTGTGTACATTTAAAGGACTCAGTGCAACAAACAGTGCAACAGCTTTAAAACTAGGCCTAAAGCATAACAGAACGGATGCTAAAAGATTGAAGAAAACTGTCAGTATGAGTCTGATCTCTTTGAGTGAGCATTTTTTTATTGGAGGTGGTTAAGACTGCAGCAGTGCAGACAGCATATCTAATTGTGTTTGTACCCTGGGGCAAGGCTTCTCCAGCTGGATGCCTGAGGGAATCCCTAGTTTTACCACATAAATAGCCTGTTCACATTTCTCGTTTGTCTAATTTCTGCATCACAGCACAACATCCTTAACTGTGAACAAAACAAAACACACAAATGAAAATCATCAAGCACACATTCGCTATTAGAAAAATGTAATTTTCAATTTAGTACGCTAGCATGACAGATGAATTTTATTACTCCCAAGAGCAACATGTCTACAGCACAATATGATGTGGAACACCTAAGAGAAAGCCTTTGGGAGGAAAAATTAAGAGGAGATGGAGGAGAACGGTAGGGAGGCCCTCATAGAGAGACTGTCAGGTCACAGCATTATGTGTTGCTACTGAAAATACAGTTTTTAAATGAGGCAGAAAATCAGATGATTGGAAAAATTTGAGGTGATGGTGAAAATTTGAGGTGACAGCCAGATATCTGTGGGGAAATATAATATACAGCTGGGTTCCTGGACTGTCTGGTGATGGATAAACACATATGAATTCAAACATAAGCCTATTTCAAGTTGTACCACTTTTAAAATTCTCACATATTTTATTAAAATTTTAAAAATCCTACCATACACTTAGCATTTGATGAATACAAAGTAACGTGTCAACTTTGTAAAGACATCTGCCAGTAGCTTGAGATTTTTTCTTTCCCCACAGATGTCCTTCTAAATTGCTCAGAAACAAACTACTAACATTCTTTCATTCAGCTGGCAAGCCAAATTTCTTGTAAAGAGGTAACAACTGTTAATTTTTACTTTCCAGGGATTGAACAAAAGTGCATTAGCAGGCAAATGTTTCCACTTTAAACTGCACCGTTTGTCTGGTTGTTTCTCTCCTTCAGCCAGCTGTGTTGTTGCAGACATAAAACTAATGATCTGGAAGTTTTGTTGTACCTGTTTCTTGGGAAGAGGCTTCAGAGTAGGTGTAGCAGTTTGGTTCCTCCAGGGCAGCGGGGGGCAGAACCACTCCACCTCACTTAAGTAGATGAGGAAGGAGCAGTCAGAGCCGTCAACACCGTAAAACGCGTAGCAGGGGTCCGACATCCAACGGGCACGCATCCACTGGAAAGAGAAAACACTTTTTTGTCTCAAGGATGTAAATAATGAAGACATTTATATTCTAATAGAGGACTAAGTATATGCTAAGTATACAGGTTCATCACAGTAAATATGAAAATCATTGGAAAAATCCTTTTGTTTCTGTTATTCAGTTCAACAAGTGAACACGGACTGATCTATTTCAAGCATTTATTTCTGTTCATTAGAGCTATTAACAACTTAAAATTGACTTTCCCAGAAAATGTTAATATGGTTTTTGTCCAAATAAAAAAAAAAAAATTTTTTTACAAATGGCAGGTTAGGTTATGGCCTACACACTTGAAGGGAAGTCTGCTGACTTGATTGATGTTCAGCAGAGTCACTGAGACCCTCCATAATGAGGTTAAAACACGAAACATCACAGAACGGTTCATGTACTTTTATATCCAAGCATATTAACAGAAAGCCGAGTGGAAGAAAAATTGTGGTGGACAAAGGTACAGAGAGAACTGTGAAACACCTTCTTAAAATTGTTCCATAAATTAAAGTATAGCTTGCTTTTCATTTGAAAGATCAAGCTCCCAGAGTCAGTAGAAAGTGTGGAGAGAAAAATAATCTAAGTTGCCTGAGGTCCAGTGGTGTTTTAGGGAGCCATACTACCTGCCGGTGTACTCAGTAATGTCTTCTATCAAGTCCAAAAAAGTGTAGCAGTCTACCAGGAAACAGTGGTTCAAACTTTATAGAAATGCTGATTTCATTTTCCAGGTACTTGGTACCTGCCCACATTGCCAAAAGTATCAATACCTGCTGTAATGGCCGTGGCACCACTGCGCTGGATTGTCCCGAAAAAACTAGCCAGAGCTAAACCTCATTGATAATATGGGCCACAGTCAAAAGGAAGATGAGAGACATCAGAGACAACAACACAGATGATTAAAATGACGCTTTTAAAGCAGCCTGTGCTTCCTTAACATCTCAGCAGTGCCACAGGCTGTTCATGTCCATGCCAGACTGCATAGATGCACTCATTTATGCAAAACAAGGACCGGTCAGGTACTGATTGCATACAGTGTTGAGTTCACAGAAGTGCCTTTCACTAGGCACACGTTTTTGTGTTCACAATTATATTTTTTTTTACAGATCTAATGTAAAACATTGTTAGAAAATTAATTTGCAGTCTTCCATAGTTGTAAGTCATAACTATTTAAAATAACAGAGATGCATTTTTGAAGTATCTCATGCTTTGAATCCATATATTATACAAGTTTCCTTTTCGGAATTAAATTACTGAAATAACTACATTTTTCAATAAAACGCTATTTATTGAGCTGTATCTGTATACTAAATGCTCTTTTTTATAATTACTGAACATCGTGTTCTATGCATGTGGGATAAGATCTCATATTCCCAGTTACAGTATGTTTAAAAAAATCTTAATTAGGGTACAGTGCAGTTTTGAATGTTTGTTCTTTGCATACAGTGTTTCTCTTTTGCATCTTTTGCCAATTTTCTATTTTATCATCCAAAATACATGCAGCACATAATTACACAGCAGTTTCTTGGCCACTCTTCAAAATGAGAAAGACAAAAGAACATGCCAATTAGTAAGTCAGAAAATTACTACAATAAAATAGCTGCTCAACTAAACTTGGCCACTTCTACAGTCGGAGCAGCAATTAAAACATAAAAAATATTGGCGCTCTTACAAACAGGGCTGAAGAAATACTCATGTTCTTCAGTGTGACACTGTTACTAAAATTAACATCATTTAAGGCTTTTTATGCATCTTTAACAGCATTGCTTATAATTGGATGCTACAAAACTAAGTTTACAATATGTCAAAGCTTTATTTTCCTTCTGTATCCAGATGCCAGGCTTCCATATCCTGCTGTTAAAGGCTTGTCAGACACGTCAGTTTTGCACCAAATAGTTAAACTATCGGCAATCTTTAAGAATGTATGTTGCACCGAGCTGAGTCGTATGAAATTATGGAATGCTTGTTGTGTGAAATGGTACATGCGGGTAAAATATGAAGGCTTACATCCATCTTGCTGGTGCAGTCTGGATAATGGGGATCCTTGGGAGTCTCACAAGATCCAAAGATTCCATCTTTACCTGTAAAGACAGGAATACAAGCATGCAGACTTAAAAAAGAGGTGTAGAGAAAAGCAGGGGGGAAAAAAGAGCAGAAAATGTGATTATAATTCTTTTCACTCAAGTACAGACCCAAAGCTTAATCGCAAAGGAGAGAAAAGCAAACATGCTTAACTATTGTTTTGGTCAGATGTTTACATCCACACAGAATGAATGCAATGATAATTTGTAGCTTTCAATGATTGCTTAAAGATGTTCATTTTCCATGGTTCACTTTTAATACAGCATAAAACTTCAACGATTTTTAAAAATTAAAATTAGTGAGACTAAAATTTTAAGCATAGTACATCCATTTTTAATAGAGTCAATGTCAAATGCATTTTGCAACCTTTCTTATCCTACTTTATTAATGCCAAAAAGAGTTTTCATATGTGGTTGAGAACAAAATTATCACCAGGTTTCAACAATCTAGCTGTTAATTGAGATGCAACTGAAAAATGTGGACCTAGTCATCCTTCCTTGTGAAATGCATCAGTATAAGTGGTAGCAAAACAGACCCTCACCATAATTCCACCACCATCATGCTTCACAGTTGTTACAGTATGTTTAGGTCTTAAAGTCTTCTTGAGTCCTGCAAAGATACGTTGTCATTCTGGCCAAATAGCTCAATCGTTGTCTCCTCTGACTCAAAATTTTTTCTCCAAAAGCCATTTCCCGATGTGTCCTTCCTATTTCATCAAAAGTGAAGAAATGGAGCTTGAACATGCTCCAGGTTCTTTCTTATATATATCACATAGATGTTCTTTTGATACTTTTTAGTATGCTGATTCCCTATGTACAATGCTTCATACTTTTACCAAAAATGTTCTTATGAATAAGAAAAAGGCGGTGATCAAAAGAATTCTTACTGACACAATATGGATAAAGTGAAAAATATTTTAAATGCATTTATTTTACATGGAAATTCCACTTAAAACTTTTTAGAGCAACAAGCCTCACCTTTATCCAGGTCATTGTCTGCTGTGGTATTAAACCCTGTTCTGGTATACCCTCACAAGCTTAAGTAAGTATACTATTACAACAGAGTGCAAGAAATCTATTTTTGAGGTAATGATCACTCACTGCTTTTGGATTGTGGACCTAATGTTAAAACTTTGTTTTTCGGCACAATATTTTGCTTTTAGTGCCCTAAGAGTCTTTCAGGTGTCTATTAGTCATTTCCCTGCTGGCCACTGTACTTTTAGTTAAAATAAATGCTTTTCTGGTTGCTCTTCTCTTGCTCTCTTTTATCCAAGTAAATTAATACTGGATCATAATCATTGCAAGTTGTTGGTTACCTATCTGATTAGGTTATAAAACAATATCCTAAACTTTGATCATCTCTTCAAGATCTGTTCAGTTTATCATCCAAATATGGAAAGAGTACAATAGAATGGCAAACCTTTGTAGACATGGCTGTCCACCTATACTGAAATGTCAGTCAATGACAGAATTAATCTGAGAAGCAAGTAGGAGGCCCACGGTAACTTGGGAGGAATTTCAGAAATCTACAGCTCAGGTGGGAAAATCAGTTGACAGTATTAGATATGCATATCTATCAGATATACATAAAATAATTTCCACAAACCCAGCATTTATGTACAGGTGGCAAGAAGAAAGGTATTGTTGAAGACAGAAATAAAATGTCCTGTTTGTCGCTTCCCTCAAGCCAGCTGGGAAACACAGGAAACAAGTGAAAGAAGGTGGTCTGGTTAAATGAGAAAAAATGTTTTTGGACTAAATTAAAAAAAATGTTACATAAAATATCGGATTGTTAAGATCAAAGCATATGCGTGTGTTAGAAATTCAAGACCTATATTTGACTTGAAAATTGCAAAGTCATATGTGCAATTATTTTTACATGTGTAAAAGGGTTGTAGAGACAACCTTTAAAAAAATGCAGCGTTAGTTGCACGTAATCCAGATTTTTCTAACACCTTCACACTTAAAAAGATCTATATAAAGTACATTAAAGTTTATGTATGTGTAGTGACAAATTACAAAAAGTTCAATGTATATGAATACTTTTGCCACGCAATGCATATCGAACAAGACCAGCCTTAGCGAAAGATCTGTGAGCATACAGATCAAGGTGGCACTTCTTCAATATAGCCATGGAATTCAGTTAGGCAATAAAGTTGCAGAAACAAAGACTGACTGAGATGGGATAAATCATGTTCAGCTTTCTGACTCCTAACAAGAGTCTGAACTGTGTAGATAAATGAATGACATGGTAGAATATAGGTCAAGGGCCCCAAAAGAGCTTTGTCTGGAAGTCTGTATTAAGATTCACAATACATATTACTTGACTGACATATAGAGTTAGATTTGTGCTTGCAAAGTATTAAACTCCCATGAAAGTTTTAATTTTATGTAACATTTTATTTAAAAAAAGTAAATGAATTTTATTGGGACTTCAAGGGTAGGACCAACACAAAGTAGTGTGTGTTTCTGAGACAGAAGGAAAGCATTGCATGGTTTTAAAAATGTTTTTACAAATAAAAGTCTTAAAAGTGGGGCATGTACAGTATTTGTATTCAGCCTCCAGGTAGCCAATATTTTTTAGAAACACTTTCCACCGCAGTTACAGCTGCAAGTCTCTACCAACTTTGCATAATTAAAGACTAACGTTTTTGCGCATTTTTATTTCCACAATAGCTCTAGTTTAGTCAGATTAAATGGGGAAAGTGTCCGGGGAAAGTCCTGCCACACCTTCCCACCTGAATTTAGGTGTGGGGTTTGACTAGGCCATTCTAAAGATCTAGTTCTGGGCCTCAGGGCTGGTTGATGCTCTCCTTACTAGGTATAGAGTTGTACCATACTCCTTCCATTTGCATACAATAGAAAGAAAAGTGCCCTTTGAGACTTTCAAACAAATCTAACCAAGCTTACAATTCCCCACAACATTCTCATTGACCTGTTTGCTGTGTTCCCTGGTCTTTTTAAGCCGTTATAATCTCTAACAGCCGTCTGAGGCCTTCCCAGAACAGCTCCATTTATATTGACATTAATTTACACAGAAGTTAGAATCTGAAGTAGGAATTAGATGATATTTAAAGACAGTTTGATTTTCTTTAAGGTTGTCAGAGCAAAGGGGGTAAATACATATGCATGCCACATTTTTCAGATTTTCATTTGTAAAAAAAAACTGTTGGAAAAACAGTTTTGTTTGCACTTCAAGTCTTCAGCAAAAAATTCCTCTAAAAACACAAAAGTTTTGGATGTGACAAAATGTGATACAGTGCAAGGTGTACACATACTTATGCAAGGTACTGTATTTATGAGGAAACCGTATTGATATAGAAAGATTCTGAACAATATTTTAAAAGTCCTCAACTGGAAGGAGGATATTTGCTAAATATCAGATGATGAATCCAAGAATGATCATCTAATCCAATACACTCCAATACAGTCCATTAGAGTTAAAAAGTTTTTTAGTTTGATATTATTCACTGCAGTAACTTAAGGTAAATTCAGGTGGAAACTCTTCCTTATTTTTGGGTCAAACAATGTGTCAACAGCTGTGGCGGAAAGCAGAGGTAAATTGGAGAATAAGTCTACATAACAAGCTCCCTTGCAGATTGTCCAAGTATTTTCTAACCCACATTGCGATTTCCTATATATAGACCACAATAGAGTGAATCACAAAAATAATAAACTCCTCTCTTCTTTGCTGCCTCCTTATTTCTCTCTTCACATCCTCTTTCTCTACTTCTGCGGACGACTATCATTCCTTCCTCTCTCTGCCTTAACCACCCCTCCTCCTGTCTCCCGTTTTCTTTTTCTTGAATCTCAGCACGAGTACGTCTAATTAAAAAGCACTTGCAGCCCCTCCGCCGGCATCTTACCAAGTCCTACCACATCACAATCACAGACAAACACTTGCCAGACAGTCCATCTGATTAGCATGATAATGACAGATTTTTCATGACAACAAATGCCAACTCACCTCTTTGTCAAAACACAGCCAGGTTCACCCTCTGTCTTGTTTTATTGGCATCAGACACACAGAGAGAAATGATCTGGCACATTTTAATGAGTCTATGTGTTAAATTGTGTTTCATCAAGTACAGGGTGAGGATACAAAGGAGGAGTTAAATCATGAATTCAATCACGCTGCCTGATTTCTATTTTATGCCCTATAAAGTGGCTGAGAATTAGAGCTATTAATGAAACTGACATAACCCAGACCTGATTAACAAAATAGTTGTTCATCGTTGTGATCTGAAGATGCTGCAGAAGGCAGTTTACTGTGTAATATGGCAGCAGCAAGGGGACAGTGCATTGCAGCAAAAGCTCCTCCAACATGAAAAAATTGTTGCTGCTTGAATAGATGATGTTCCGTAAATAATGACTATCATGCTCTGTATAATCAACCATCATGCACCCTGTGTATTCAAGCATGTAGGTGTGATAGCTTAACTTTAAACTGCAGGCTCAGATTCAGATTGGATGTGTTGGGGATTGACAGGTGTGTTTATCAGACAGGTTGGAGTAGTGTTTGATATTCTCCAAGTGTCCTCTGTATGTGCACCCATGCATGTTTTAAAGCTGTACCTCGGCTGTTGGCCATGTTACGCTGCAGGATCTGCTCCACCCGCTCTGCCATGTCGGACATGTTCTGGGCTATAGCCTGGATCCGATCCACCAGCCCCATTGGCTGAATCCTGAGGAATAAAGTCACACATAGACACAAAAAAGATATGCAAGCAATTAAAACAAAAATCACACCCATTTTCTCATTTGCTCAGGCATCTTGAGGTAATGCGTATGAGGTCCATCTGTGTCAGTATTTTTTGCTCTGAAGGGACAAAGAAAATGAGGAAATTCCTATTATGAAGAACTTGGTGCTTGAAATATGGATCATTTGTTCATTTAGATAGTCGAGTAAATTAGCATTTTTTATTAGGTTCTGTGGAGGAAATGTGTCGGAAGACAATATGTTGCAGGCAAATATTAATTAATTTGGCCTGACCAGTGTAGCCTCAAATCTGCTTGCATATTAATCAGGAAGTGATTAATTAAACAGAGTACAAACAAAATAGGTTTGGGTTTGAAATGTGAATCATGTTGCTGCCTCATACTCCAACCTCATATGATAATCCATAACATTTAAAACAACTCAAATGAAAATATACCTAAACTTTGTTTAGACCTGATAAATATTCAATAATGAACCCAAAATCAGTATTAAAAATAGAGGTGGAAATATGCCTGTTTCATTCAGGCTTTAAGTGAGTGAGGAGGAGCAAGACTTTCAGCAGATAATAGGAAGCCATAGTTTAGGACATCGTAATGGAGATCTGTTTTATGCTTTAAGCTTTCTGCATTTGTGGAAACATGCTGGATTTGGAAATGTTGGCAAACTTTAAGAACTTTCAGTCAAGGTTAGGATCTAGTCACTGCTTTTGAGCAATGTTATAAAATATTAATGATACATATTCACTGATGTAACAACTGTACTTTGGGGTATCATTAACATTTTACATGAAAATAAACACTTGAGTAAAAAAAAAAAAAATTTAATGAGCACCCTTGTATGAAGGGGAATCTGGTATTTATATACCTCATTAAACAGCTTTGAATATGTAAACCCAGAAAGTTCAGAAGAACAAATGAAGCTATGCTTCATAACCAGATGCAGATCAAGGAGTAAAAATCTGTTTTCATTGAGGCTGCATGCATCATTTATCATTGCATGTTTGTGTGTTAGTGAAGAGGAATCTAGTTGCCATTATGGACAAAAACTTTTCCCAATCCCAAAGCCCAATTTTACTGTATAAACAGTCTGGACATGAAGCTGAAGCTAAACATTATCTTCTTTATAATTAACTAACTTTATATTGCAACAGGTCAGCCCAGGTTAATTACCAGTTATATAACTGTGGAACCGTATTGCCATACAACCTTCCATAAGATTTCACTCTGTTCAACAGGGCAGCCTTTGGAGAGCAGAAAAGGCTCATAATTAGTTTTTAAAGTGAGCAAAGTTTTCTCATTTCTGATCTAACAGGTCAACCCCGACTCTGAGCCATAAACAAAGATTTATTTTCCCCACCAAAGGTATTTGGTCTTAGTCACTGTAACATTTCCAGTTTAGTCCCTGAGAGGGCAATTAAACTGTAAGATGTATTTGGCTTAGAGGATATCTACAGGGCATCCTGCAAAAAAAATTATACCGTGGGTGTAAAATCACAGTGGGGAGAGAAATACTTTTAAAAACAGAGAGGTTGAGGTCAGGTGAGGTAATGTCATTTTTCACTTTGTACATAGCAGCAGTTTCCACACACGCTGTTACCTGAAATTGCAATATCAGTTACTGTAATATCTCTTTGTACATTATTAGTTGTGTTGATGTGTGAAATGGTGAAAGCTTTTTCAAAGTATATCCATGAAGGTTCATTTCATGCCTGCGAAGAGGAAAGTGAAGGTCCAGAAAGGAAACTAATTCCTAAAGTTAGAAAAAAGGTGAGGGTCTTGTCTGCATAAACCTAAAATAGGTGCAGGTATGATAGAAGGTCTGTTGTTAAAAGAAGCTACAGAGCACACAAATTACCACTGGCAGCTTCATCTCATCAAAGAAAAATGACTCATAAATTTCTCCAAAGTCGCAGAGAAAAGAAAACTTTAACATCTAGCCTCAATAGAAAAAAAAGATTTCGTAAAACTAGCTTTCCCCTTACCTTTTACATATTTTTTTTCTTTAAATATGTTGATCTTTTCTCTAGGTTAAGTAAAAAGCATTGCATAAAAAGGGAGATCCATTCAATAATATGTTTATAAGTGTGGGAAATGGGGCCTGCAGGAGGTGCAGCACCTACTTTGCAAATGTCAAAGCACATAAAGTAGATTCAACACAAGAAGAGGTAAGAACATATTTCGTCTGCAAAAATGCCACAGAATGTCAGCCATAGCCTCTCTATATACTGTAGACAGGGGGAAGTGAAATGTAAAAAAATAACAGTGAAAACTAAATCTACACATGTTTTCATGCACATGCTAGTGTTTGCATAACTGCACAAATAGCAGTTACAGAAAGGTAAAAGGAAGTAGGAGTTTAAAATTTTCCAGAGCCACTGCTTCAAACATTTAGGAATGATAATGATCTGTTTATTGCTTCTGGCATTGTGGAAACCCTTTTGGCATATAACCATTGTAGCGAGTCTATTTAACACTTTTTAATATTGATGGTGCTGAGTATGTTCCTTTAATATTGGTAATTAATAGCCAACCTGATCAACGTTCCTTCAGCAATGAGTCAGATGCTGCCTGTGTTTATCAAAATTGTCGATATTAAATGAATACATTTAGCTACAAACATATGTATGGAAATTATGTAATGCTTTGTTAACAAAGTAAGGCAGTTCTGGATACACTCACAATATCCACCCCAGATGAATGTATCATCCTGTTACTAACAGGCCAACTAAGTTTGTCTGTTGATTTGCCTTTAAAGGCATTTGGACATTTTCAGGTTCAGTGTAAGTTACCAAGTAAATATTCTCTATTCTACTATTACTAAAAGCAGTGCTTGTGTCTGTTGTACTTAACCTGTCCAGGGCCAAGCTGAGTTCATCCAGCCTGTGGGTGTCAGTGGTGTTGCCCAACTTGGACAGTGCATCCATTCTTTTCATAATCATCTCCAGCATGTCACTGATTTTCCTCAACACCCCGCGAGATTCCTGGCCACTGAGAACTGAAACAAGATGCAATAAAATTAAAAAATGCAAGTAACAATACAGAAAGTATTTCAGAAGGAGAATAAACAACCAATAACAACAGAACCAGGGTTCAGAAATCTATTGTATTTAAACATATCTGCCATCTGACGTAAAATATGGTATACAATCATAACACTATGATGCATAGAAGATGTGTGATGGATAATGATACAACACAAATTGAGACAAGTCAATAGTATACAATTTGATACAACGTATACAACGTACCACAGTATTGTGTGATACAACACAATTGAATATGATAGTATAAGATATAGGATGTAGTATAATACAATGTGATGCAATACAGAAAAATTTAACATGAAAATACAGCATGGCATTATGGGAGGCACTGTGATACATCATGATTCAAAAAATATGTCACAATACAAGATGGTAAAATACAATACGATACACCAGACTACAATATTACAAGATATATAATAAGATGTAGAAAGGGATTATAAGGTTTTATAATTAATTTAGATTAATCACAGGTTTATACACTTACAGTATTTGAATGTGCTAGTTTTGCAGTTCAGATACAATTTTGTTGACAACTGAATGAATCAATATGTGTATGAACTGAGACAATAACATCCAATATATTTTTTATGTGTTGGCACAGTCTATCATCACACGGTAGCTATCACCACATGGTGGTGGGATGAATCTGGGGTGTGATAAAAACGCTTGTCTACACTGCATTCACTTGGCATTCGACAGTCATTGCAATAGTTAAAATGAAGTTCACATCTGAGAGTGAATCTGCCTAGATTTACAATCCTATATGATGAGCACAATTCAATATGGTATAATGTTTTGTAAAATGATGGAACCTGATGCAATATAATACATTATGAGATGGTACAACTGATAAGATATGGTATTCTATGATAATGTGGTACAATACAATACAATACAATATGATACAAAGCATATGATGCAACTCAAGACTTTACAATAAAATGCATAATGATTCAACGCAATACAACAGAATACAATATAATATGATGCAACATTTAAGAATAGTCCATGACCCAGTCATATTTAATGTCTCCTTAGGGAGTTTTGGGGTGTCATCTAAGTATTGTCCCAATGTTTGCTATAAAATACAACTACAATCCATCAGTATGGCATATTAACATTTATCAAAGCTATAGAAACAAATGTATAAAAAAACAGGAAAAGAAGGATAAAAAGCATAAACAAAGGATAATATTATTGGATGGATCCTACTCAGAATGAATCACAAGTTACAGGTTTGACAACTTTCTGTTGCTGATGATTAGATCGCTTAAAATTGACCTGGAGGGGAAAAGTCTTTAATTAACCAAAAGAACTATAATACTAGACTTTCCCCAACATAGTAGAGTACACTCTGCTTTGTTCAGACATGTAGCAATGTATTCCTAGTGTCTCAAATATCATAATACTCTCCTCAGCCTGATGAAATGAAAACAGTATTTGGTGTATAAAATAGATATTCAAGACATACTTTACACATAAATTTGTCATAATCAGCCCAATTTAGTTTACTGTGCTCCACCACATCTGGCAAAAACATATCTAAGAGCACTTTATGTTAAAACAAACAAGTCTAATTCCATTCCAGTTAAACTCAGTTGATTAATTTCACAAAGGTCAGCTATGAAGTCTACATCCAATGTGATCTAAATACAATGAGACTCCATACAATAAATTTTAAGATAAGATTAAAAGCCTAGTTGTGAAAAGTTCTCTAAAAGTAAAACCATCAGGGTGCATACATCTTTCACTTTGATCCCATGTCCTGAGAAAGTGAGCAGCAACAGTGGAGAGTAATTATTCCCTCTACTAGAAAAAAATATCCACTGGAACGCATCCATCTGCCTCAAAGTGGCTAGAAGTTGAGAACATAAAACAAAAACACTGATGCTACTGGCAACTGTGTCTGGTAATTGGTATAAATGCTGCCATAGTGACATAAAGAATAAATGGGAAATGTGAAGAACAAGTAATCAGTGCATCATTAGCCTATAGTGGCATAACTTAGGCACTGATCACTCAAGCCAGCCTCAACTATAAGCTTGATCAAAAACAAAAGTGTAAGCCAAGAGTTAAAAGTAGAATGTCTGTCTCTCTGATTCAAACTGGAAGCTGGTTTCACAAAAGACAAGCCTCATGATAGAAGGATTTGCCTTGGAGCTTAGTCATTAAGAGGAAGAAGGTAGGAAGGACGTAGGGAGAGGAATCTGATATTTTATTCTGAATTTAACAGCAAGCCAATGAAGAGAAGCTGAAATATGAGCCCTCCTAACTGTCATTAAAACTAAGAAGAAGGTTTTTGTTGAAAAAACAGCAGCAGCACCACAGGCAGGATAAAAAAGCCTCAGAATGATTCTACCACCACCATGCATAACCGTTGATACATTGTTCTTATTTTTTAGAACTCAGATATGAGTCCTCAAAAAAATATTTTCATAGTGGCAAATAGCTAAATTGTTGTCTTGTATAATCATAAATACTTTTCTACTGAAGGTATTAGGCATCCAAGTGTACAGCGGTACTGTAGTTTTTAAACAGCTGCTTCTTTCTTAGTTGATACCATCTCAATGCTGAGCTGGACCTGAATATCCTAACTACCTTACTTTGCTCTTAGGGTGACAGTGTGTATCAGAAGGAAACTTGAATATAATAAGGATATCAAACACACAAAAAAAACAAGATTTGAACTTAATTAAGACGCCTAACACACTTCTCTAAATTTGTGGACTGTGCCTAAAGGTCAGGTTTTTGTCAGAAAAATTTATTAATTTGAATTTAAGAAACCAATTATACCAAGAGAAGAGATCAATTACTCTTTCTAGCTGGAATGATTTAAACTAATTGCTGATTTTAAATTTAATGTATGCTTTGCAACTTAAGTCACATTTATCCAATTGTATACGGTCCATCTTTTTATTTGAACCTCTAATTCTAGTTTTAAGCCAATGAGAAATATGTAAACACTGAATTTGTTCCATCTCCTGTCATGACCTGGGAAAAGAAATGTTGTATTGAAAGCCCAAAATTAATATGACAATTATACATATGATGTTTTTCCTCTTTAAAGATTTATTTTTTTAAATGTTAAGCCTGTCTTTAGTTTGCAACACAGTAGGATAAATAAGCCCACATTTATATAAATCATTTTCAGATCCAATTTTGCTGTGGTTTACCTTAAAAAGTAATTTTTTTGTAACCAAATCCAACAGAAAGCTGGGAGCAAATGTGCCAACAAAAGAAATAGATATGCAATTTATTCTGACAATACAATATATTCTATCCTTCCTGGTCCAAATTAATAATGACCACGCTGGAGGTAAACCTACAATAAATTATGCTAGATACAAACACCCTCTCCATTAACAAGCCTGTAGGCACAAATAATAACATCAAAGCAGTTCCCCTGACTACCTCAATAGTGAGTCAAGGTTCTGACCCTATTTTCTTTGTTCACACTGAGCTCAGTTCTGTGCTGAGCACAATTAAAGACACATATCTACACATGTGCTCAAATTTGTTGGTACCCCTCCACAAAAAATGAAGAATGCACAATTTTCTCTGAAATAATTTGAAACTGACAAAAGTAATTGGCATCCACCATTGTTTATTACATATTTAATAGAAATCAGACTTTGCTTTTGATGTTTCATTCAACATAATATTGTAAATAAGAAAACAAATGAAAATGGCATGGACAGAAATGATGGGACCCCTAACCTAATATTTTGTTGCACAACCTTTAGAGGCAATCACTGCAATCAAACGTTTTCTGTAGCTCTCAATGAGACTTCTACACTTGTTAACAGGTAGTTTGGCCCACTCTTCCTGAGCAAACTGCTCCATCTGTCTCAGGTTTGATGGGTGCCTTCTCCAGACTGCAAGTTTCAGCTCTTTCCATAGATGTTCGATAGGATTCAGATCAGGACTCATAGAAGGCCACTTCAGAATAGTCCAATGTTTTGTTCGTATCCAGTCTTGGGTGCTTTTAGCTGTGTGTTCTGGGTCATTATCCTGTTGGAGGACCCATGACCTGCGACTGAGACCGAGCTTTCTGACACTGGGCAGTACGTTTCGCTCCAGAATGCCTTGATAGTCTTGAGATTTCATTGTGCCCTGCACAGATTCAAGGCACCCTGTGCCAGGCGCAGCAAAGAAGCCCCAAATCATAACCGAGCCTCCTCCATGTTTCACTGTCGGTATGGTGTTCTTTTCTTTGAAAGCTTCATTTTTTCGTCTGTGAACATAGAGCTGATGTGACTTGCCAAAAAGCTCCAGTTTTGACTCATCTGTCCAAAGGACATTCTCCCAGAAGGATTGTGGCTTATCAATATGCATTTTAGCAAATTCCAGTCTGGCTTTTCTATGTTTTTCTTTCAAAAGTGGAGTCCTCCTGGGTCTTCTTCCATGGAGCCCACTTTCACTTAAACAGCGACGGATTGTGCGATCAGAAACAGACGTACCTTCACCTTGGAGTTCAGCTTGCATCTCTTTGGCAGTTATCCTTGGTTCTTTTTCTACCATTCGCACTATCCTTCTGTTCATTCTGCGGTCGATTTTCCTCTTGCGGCCGCGCCCAGGGAGGTTGGCTACAGTTCCATGGACATTAAACTTCTTAATAATATTTGCAACTGTTGTCACAGGAACATCAAGCTGCTTGGAGATGGTCTTGTAGCCTTTACCTTTACCATGCTTGTCAATTACTTTCTTTCTGATCTCCTCAGACAACTCTCTCCTTTGCTTTCTCTGGTCCATGTTCAGTGTGGTGCACACAATGATACCAAACAGCACAGTGACTACTTTTCTCCATTTAAATAGGCTGAATGACTGATTACAAGATTGGAAACATGTGTGATACTAATTAAAGTAACTATTTAGTTTGAAATATCACTATGATCCAGTTATTTCTTATCTTTTCTAAGGGGTACCAACAAATGTGTCCAGGCCATTTTAGAATATCTTTGTAGAATAAGCAATAAATCAACTCTTTTCACAGCTTCTTTGCTTTATTCTATGACATTCCAAAGGCATGCAAGTATACATGATAAAATAGCTTACAATTTCATCACTTTTCAGGAGTAATGCAGCATTATTTCAATGAGCTGTAAGGGTACCAACAAATTTGAGCACGTGTGTATGTGTTGCTACAACAATGAGCAATAGTACTTGGGTTGTGACAGAGATAAAGAAAACTAGATTTGCACCCATTTCGTAAATGCTATGTAATTGGATAAGCTGAGTGAGTGGATTATTTGGTTTCAGGAGGAGTGAAGCAGAAACAATGAACTGAACAAAGAAATGGGGGAGCCTAAGTCATGCCCTTCTACTTCCGGTCCATGGGTTCCCTACTGCCAAAATTTTTTTTTTTAAAAAAGGTAAGCAAAGGAGCGATAAACGTCTTTTTCTGATCCCGTTTGAAATGCACCATGGATTGAACATATGATGTCCGTGAATTTTAAAGACACATTTTGATGTAGAGAAAACACTAATCTTCGACCGGCGGCAAAAGTTACTTTAGGTTTTGTGTAAAAACACTTAGTGGACTACAACTGAAGAAGAAGAAGGAGAAAAATGGCCGTGAGATTAGCCGGCTTCGCCTCCTTCCTCCAGGACGAAGGAAGGAGCATTAAATGTGGATAAAACCACCATAAATGTGGAAAGTGGCAGCTATGCTGGGGGAGAAATAGTCAGTTGAGTGTGAGCCAGCATGCACCTCCACAAAGTCTCGGTGTATTTTAAGTGCTAGCTAGCGTTAGGTCCGTGCAACTTCTGATTTGTAGGCATTTTAATTGCGATTTTTTACAATCAAATAAATCCCAAATCAATTGACAAACACAGTCAAAATGCACATCATTAGTTCTCATTTAAATTGAGGTACATCGTATGTGCGATTCAGGACATAAGACAAAGTGGATCAGAAAATAACTTTTTTCGCTCCATTGACTTCCATTCACTTTTTTTTTTTGGCCAGGGGACCCATGGGCCAATAGGAAGGGGAGGAGACTTAGGCTCCCCATATGAGGAAGTCTAATACCAAAATGGAAGACTTTGAGCTTTAATGTAGTCTGGAAATAAGTTTAAACATTTTAAATCTAACATAATTATCAGAAAAAGTAATATTAGCTTATATGTTGGCATTATCTAGCTATTAATTTCTAATATACTAAATATGGCATATTAGCTCAAATTAGCAAACACTAGTTGACATGTTAAGGCAGCCAATATGTAAGGCAGAACGTCCTGTATTTGACAATCCAATTTCGTGTCCTATTTTTAAAATTAAAATGTTGGCGAAGAGTCAGGAAGAAACATCAAAGGTTTGACCTGTAATTACTAAACCACTTTAGAAATATATTCCATGAAACACATGTAAATGCTATAGATGCATTTCATCTATAGCTTAAAACATTTTTTTCTTTAAAAAAAAATCTGTTGCATGATCTTATCCCATTTGTAACTAGGGACCACATATTAATTTGATGTTTTCAATAAGGATTATTTAAATTAGACACATGAGAATTTATTGAATGCATAATGTAAAAAGTATTCCCCATGAGAAGAAAACAAAACATAATGATGCATTATTTATACCAATCTGAACAATTTGTTTTGTTAAATGTTATTCATCAGAAGGCAATACTTTAAAGATGAATGAATGAATTTTTAATAGATTAATAACACAATGGTGGAACTTCAGGTAGTTTAAATCTTTTTTTAAATGAGACAACTGAAAATATTTTGTGAAAACCTGTGTTTACACCAGACTTCAGGTGAATTCTCCCCAATTCCAGTTCCTATCCCCACTTTATATCTACATATTCAATTCCTTTCTATTTCACTTTTATTACCGTAAACAAGATTTTTAAAAACATATATGGCACTTTAAAAAAAACATGTATGTAAACCACTGGGAGGCTTGAACTAGACTTATAATTTCATTCTATATTATTTACTGAAAACCTGGTACTGCACACTATTTTCATGTATTTTAACTCATGCAAGTTAAGTTGACCAGTTATAAAATATGACAGAATGCGACCCCTGATCCCAAAAAAACTCTAAGCAACATTGTGCTGGCAGTTATATTTATTGGATTGTATTAACCACATTTCTTTCAAGTACAATATAGCTTGAAAGCAGGAAATAACTTTAAATAATTGGTTCTCAACACATATATGAAACTTATGAGCAGATGCATGGTCAATATGAAATGTTCTGTGAGAGCTAGTTGCATTAAAAGAAAAGTTGGGTAAGACATGACTAAAACTGCAAAGACACAAAACTGTGATGGGCTGAAATAAAAGTAACCAGGACTTTATAACACCCTCCTTCAGAAGTAGTTTAAATAATACTAATATTCAAATATTATTCATCAAACAATAATTAAGTGTTTGGGTTTGAATCCTGGCCTGGGCTCTTTCTGCATGGAATTTGCATGGTCTCCCTGTGCAAAAATGGGTTCCCTCCGGGTACTAAGGCTTCCTCCTTGATGGACTGGCAACCTGTCCAGGGTGTACCCCGCCTCTTGCCCAATGACTTCTGAAGATAGGCACCCCCCCGCCCCGTAACCCTGCAAATGATAGATGGTATAGATAAGGGCTGGTTAATGAATATTATTAAAATTGTTCATTAAATGGCAGAATTCATAGCAATTATGTCTTAAAATAACTAAATTCTAATATTTGAATTGTTAAAGGTGTTCAAAGGTAGCAGACATTGTGAGAGGTCGAAAAGCATGCAGAAAAGTGTTTGTGGAGGGAGGATCTCAACAATACATAATGCAGTCTGTGGGACTTGAGTAAATCTGTGGTCTTAGATTTTGAGAAGCTGAAAAACAAAAACAAATAACAGCCTCATACCATTCCTAAAAACAGAGTGAATAAGAAACCTAACTTTTGAGCGCTCCCTCATCAATTGCATTAGCCTGTAGAAACTGCAGTGTGTGCAGACTCACTTTCTTTGTCAAAGCTCATTTATCATCGGCCAAGCAAAAGTCACCTTTCTCAGGAAAGTAGAAATCGTATTAAAACACCAGTAAATAAAATCAGCGAGTGAGAGAGAGAAACACTCCTCTCTGCAATCGTACTGTATGTGTGTTTGAGAGTTTTAATAAAGGCAGCGAGCTCAGCATCATGACTGATATTTTCTAAGAATATTGCAATGATCTTAGGACACTCAGCTATTCCACAAATTTACTTGTACTTTTATTGCCTGTGTGCTTTCTTTTAAAGCTCTGTTCTATCTGGTTGCCTCAGTGTTTTAAATAATTCAGCAGTCAGACAACAAATCTTCATTCCACGGCTAGAGAGAAAGCCTAAATAAATCCGTATTCAGTAAAAAAAAACAAAAAAAAAAACAGGTTTAGCAGAATAATCACATGAAGCAGAGGAGGAGACCATTTTGGA
The DNA here is from genome assembly GCA_963556495.2 of Valencia hispanica. Lineage (NCBI taxonomy): Eukaryota > Metazoa > Chordata > Actinopteri > Cyprinodontiformes > Valenciidae > Valencia > Valencia hispanica. The sequence goes on along the minus strand of OY747718.1, from coordinate 20,293,992 downwards.
AAGAAAGAGAAAGGGGTTGAAAATATATATTCTTTTCAGATAGCTAACCAGAGACTATCCTTTGTGGTAAATCATGTAAACAACTTTAACAACACAATTTGCAATTTAAAAAAAGACTTCTGCGACTTGAAGTCCACACGCAGCAAGTCTAAATGAGGCGTTTGACCTAAAAAGTTGGGTGGACTATAATTCAAAAAAGTTGTTGTAAATGCTAATGGGTGTGAACAGAAAATATTTCCTGTAGCTGTCTGTATTACAGCTGTATTACTGAAGGAGCCTCCAACTGAAGACCCTCTGTTGTTGTATAACAATGTAGATGATGTACAGAGTTGTAAATAATTTTCTTGATTTTATGTAAAACATCTTTATTTGCACCATCATCTCCAGAGTTTCCACATTAGTCACCAGAACAGAGCCAACCTTCTTAAATCAGTTTGTTGAGCCTTTTTAAGTCTCTGCTATGTTGCTACCCCAACAGATGATGGCAGAAGAGATTACACTCTCCACAATATAGAAGATATGCTGCATCTTGCTGCAAACCTTGAAAGACCTAAGCTTCCTCAAGAAGCAAAGTTGGCTCTGTTATTTCTTGTAGATGGCATTATCGTTGCAACTCCAGTCCAGTGCGTTGTCCAGGTGAACACCGAGGCATTTATACTCCTCCACCACCTCCACTTCTCCCATTATGAGAACAGTGTTTGACCTAACCCTGTTTCTCTTGAAATCTACCATCATCGCCTTAGTTTTGTTCGCATTCAAGATAAACTAATTGTTCCCATACCGTGTCAGAAAGCGGTCCACCAGCTCTCTGCACTCAGCTTATTGGCCATCTCTGATACACCCTACAACTAAGAATCATCTGAGTATTTCTGCAGATGACAGGAAGTCTGTTTTGTCCTGAAAGTCTGAGGTGGAAAGAGTGAAAATGGATGAGAGTGAGAGTACAATCCACTGTGGTGCTCCTGTGGTGCTGACCACCTGGTTAGACACACAACCCGTTAGTCTCACAGACTGTGGTCTGGTTGTCAGCTGCGAATACGGATTAAAGTATTTATGTTGATTCGATGACTAGGAGCAGCTATTTTCAAGTCTTGCCAGATATTCTCTGATGGAATTGGGTCCTAATTTTGAGTGGGCTGTTCTAAAAACAGGCATATGCTTTGATCTGAGGTAGAGCTGCTCAATCTATCAAAACACGATTGTCATTGCAATATAAATGTTATATAAAATAGTAATATTCACGGCATCAAATTTTCTTGAATAACTAAAACAAAACAGTATACCTCCAGAAGTAGTTTGAATGTGCCATACTTTTTACTTTTACTGTAGTCATTTCATTTTGAAGTAATGCCATTCTTACTCAAAACAAAACACATTTCTGTGTGTTTCTTGCACCTTAATTTGTTATTTTGTGAAGATGTTGCTTATTTTTTTCTTACAATGTTTCTATTTTAATATTTGAAAATACTTGACTTTTCACAACATTTTACATTTTGCTTGTCCATTTACATAATTTCTATAAAATATATCAGAGATTACAATCAGTTACTCGACCTTTGAAAAGGCAGTGATTTTTTTTCCAATCAACAGGTTATCAGATCCTTCATCGTGTTAGCTATCTGCTGTCCCTCGATAAAGAGAATAGTCAACTCCTAATAGTAATTTGAAGCAGATGCTGAGAGCTTATCACCTAGAGCCTTTGCTGTGTCGTCCCTCATTCTCTGGTTAACAACAAGTTGATTTAGGAGTCACTAATCTCCCCTAACGACTTCATTTCTAAAGGACTGCAGCTTAGTCAATATCTGGTATTTATTTTAATTAGATAACCATCTGTATGATGACTGGTGTCCTCAACAAGCCATCTAGCTGACAATAAAGCTTTCATTTTCTTCAGATTTAGTAATTTTCATCATTAATCGCCTTTATCTAGCTCATGCATGCAGTTCATTCAAGGCTGTACTTATTTTACACAAATATTTGTGCACTATTAGGCTTTAGGCTTGTCCTTCGGGCTTTTATGTAAGCCTTTCAGCTGAGTCTTCAAAGTGCTCACATGTCTGGGGGATCTTAATGAGTCAGGTCCAATTCAAACAAAGGGCTGTGCCAATTCTATCACACATATGTCTGTTTAAGGTTTGTTTATGCTTGGTATCATCCCCAAATTCAAGATCAGTATAAATCAAAAAGAAAAATACTTTCATTGCCAAAAGAAATTCTGGGATTTTTTACCTATTGAAATATGTAAAGAGAGTCAAGAAAAAGGAAGTACTTTATTTTAAGGCCAAATAAGGAACAACTTAATTTCTAGTTGCAATTAGCAGGGAGGAATTAACTTTTGAGTACATACTGCAAAAGAAAATGGACCAAAGGAATGAAAGTATCTGAAGTATTTCTAAAGCTGTAAAAAATGAAAAAGCAAAGAAGAAAATTCTTGATTAATGTTTAGTCATTAGTTATTTAACTGAATTAATCAACAGAAGCAAACGCTATGCCTATGTACTGTACAGATGTCAAACTGTGCACAAGTTTTAAACCAGCTTTTATTTTTAGACCACGTGCTTTTCCACTCATTTTAGGGCCAGATTTCATACCTGACAATGGCAGGATATTGAAGAATATGGAAAAAAGGACAGTTGGAGAACAGATGTTTTGAAATTGCCCCACCTTTTTGTTGCAACAATACTAGTTTAAGTCTCAAATTGTGTTTTTGTTAATAATCTTTGTCAATTAAAAAGAAAAAAAAACTTTTCCTGTATTTTACAAGTTTGTTATGAAACAATGTGCCTAAAATCAAATTCAAAGAGGACTTCAGAGCTGGAAAACTAAGATTATTGAGAGAATAAAACATCCATACATCACAAATCAGCTTTTCAGTTGTTTTTTAAAAGCAGACACAAGTGTAAATACACTTTTTGAGAAAAAAAACCTAAAAGACTTAGTTCTCTAAAACACAATCACTATTCACATTTATAAATGAGGATGTTGTATATGTAACAACAGAACCTATCGTTGCAAAAAATATATAGTTTTCTTGACTAAATAGACTTTCTAGTGGAACTACCTTGAAATTAATTGTGGCTGCTTGTAGACCTAGTGGTCTAGTAGAGCTGGTAGGATTGTTTAAATAGTATTGCCAAATTTGGCTTTTGAATTACATATTCACCTCTGTGCCAGTGGTGCCGCTGAGAATACCAATAATGGCTTGCCATTTTCTTATCTTGAACTGTCATGTCTTCTAAGCATGTCATACAGTTTTTATGCATGGTCTTTTTCACCTTTGTGAATTGTAATATGCAACTACTCTATTGTACCTCTGTTTTCCCGCTAAATAGGTTGAAAAGTTACAACGAAGAGTCCCTGAAATACCTTCAAAGAGGAGCCATTTCTCACACCTACCCGGCTCTAATGATTTACTTTGCTTTGGTTGTGGCAAACACAATGCTCTTCTTTAAACTGCAACAGAGAGTGAATTCACATTCACACATCCCCAAATAAAACAGACTTTCTGAGCAAACAAGCCAGAGTTCAATGCAATAAGGTTGGTGTGAATGCAACCTAAATCAATAACCACTCTCTCCAGATGCTTCTCCTGTATTCTTTTTCTCTGATATTTCACCCGCAGCTGAGACATGTTTCTTCCCAGTGTCTAAGCTAAATAAACACCAGATTGTGTCATTTTATGTGTATATTTTGACTTCTCTTCCAACTACCTTATATTTAGCATTAGCTAGAGTGAAACCTTTGGTGCAAAACAACACATTTGTGATAAAACTTAGTAGGCTGTAGCACCGATTGTAATCTGTAAGTAACATTTTGACCTCCACATTACAGTTAAACCCTAACTTATTATTTCAAATGTGTTGAAAAGGGAGACCTTCAGCTGCTTCCATACATCACCACTATGCTTTAAACAATATAAAGTAGGCATTCTGGTCACTTCGTAGGGGGAGAGAAATGTTACCCACTGTGTGGAGAATTACAAGTAGACAGAGCTTTCCAATAAGTACTTTTAGATAGATGTGTACAATGCTGGGTTGTTAGGTTTCCAAGTTACTGTAGTTGTAAAAACCATTTAATATTAGTTATTGTTATGTGTAGACAAAGCACTGGTTTATCTTTTGACTTTAGGAGCCTTTTGTGCCTGGGTAATTGAAAGGTTTGATTTAAATGCCTACAAGACAAAAATAACATGCTTCTTTGAAAATTGTCAGAGGCTTGGCTGTAAATAAGTTAAAAAAACAAAGCACAGACACAATTTTTGAAAGACCTTCAGAACGCCTTTAGAACTATTCTTCAAGACAACATCAAGATTACAAGAAAGCCTGGCTTCTTAAAAAAAAAATCAGAAATGACAAGCAACTCTTGCACAGTAATATTATAAATGCAATTCAAGTTGATTGCTGCTGTATAGTATATCTCGTATCATTAATATTTAACAGTTCATTCTGCGGCTTCTCATTGGGACTGCTTAAAGCTGAATACATCCTGTCATGCCTTATGTGCACTCTAGCTGCCTAGATTTATGAGATGTGCCCAGTTCTTTACACGCCATGTCAACAATGGATTAATAAAAACATACATTTCTTTCTGCACAAAAATCTAAGAGAAGCTCCTCCATCACATTTGAGATACTCATTGCAAAAATTCCAGATTGTAGTAACTCATCTTTTTGGCAAGTGTGAGTTAGTTAAAGGATCGAGAAGAAAACTTATCCTGTGTGCACCTCTAGCCTCTTATTATACAGGGGGGACTTGAAAAATTATAATATCGTGCAAGAGTTAATTTACAGTGTGGCAAAAAAGTTTTTGGCAGCCACATATTGGGCAAGTTATTCCATTTAAAAAGATGAGAGGTCTGCAATTTTCATCATAGGTGCACTTCAACTGTGAGAGACAGAATGTTAAGAAAAATCCAGGAAATCACATTGTATGATTTTTAAGTAATTTATTTGTATAATGTTGCAGAACAAAAGTATTTGGTCAATAACAAAAGTTCATTTCAGTCCGTTGTAACGTAACTTAAGTTGGCAATGACAGAGATCAAACGTTTCCTGTAGGTCTTCACCAGGTTTGCACACATTGTAGCTGGTATTTTGGCCCATTCTTCCATGCAGATCTTCTCTAGAGCTGGGATGTTTTGGGGCTGTCACTGGGCAACACGGATTTTCAACTCCCTCCACAGATTCTCAAAGTGATTGAGGTCTGGACAGTGGCTAGGCCACTCCAGAACCTTGAAATGCTTTTTACGTTGCCACTCCTTTGTTGCCCCGGCAGTATGTTTGGGATCATCGTCATGCTGGAAGATCCAGCCACTTTTTATCTTCACTGTTCTCACTGATGGAAGGAGCTTTTTCCCCAAAAGCTCACAATACATGGCCTAATGTTTTCAACCTCATGCTTCACAATGGGTATGGAGTTCTTGATATGGAAGGCAAGTCAATTTTATTTGTATAGCACACTTTCAACAACAAGGTAATTCAAGGTCCTTTACATGATTAGGGGATAAAGTAAAAACAGCATTAACATACACAGAGCATATGACACGGAAAAACATCACTCAAAAGCAGACATGAATTTAGGACCAAGTAAAAATAGCATTAAACACAGAAACACAACATATGATACATGAAAACATTACTCAAAGGCAGCTCTAATCAGATGGGTGTCACGTGGTGTGTGTGGAGAATGGACCCAAACGCACTCGCTGAAGGAAGGTGCAGGATGTTTATTAAAGTGAGGAGATCGTGATGATGGTGGTGAACGGAGACACTGGACATCGGGCTGGAACGAAGAGGCAGGAAGACGACACACCATGAGGATGAAGGATGGATGATCCGGCTGGGAGTGAAAGGAAGTGAGGAGTCTTAAAGGCAGGAGGTGAGTAGGATCAGGTGTGGATGATGAGACAGACAGGTGAAGACAATGAGGCAGGAATAGGGCAGCGTGACAGGACCCCCCCCTTTAAAGGTGGATTCCAGACACCGTGGAAAGAGTGAAAACGAAAGGGAAGAGAAAAAAAAACAAGCACCCTTGCCAGGGTGGGTGGAGGGGGCCCACGGAAGGAGGGCCCCGAGTCTCTTTGGGTACGCCCCTGGAAGTCTGGCGGACGGCCCCGGTGGTGGCCCCTGAGGACCTGGAGGTCGGGCGGACGGCCTCGGCGGCGTCCTCTGGCTGGACGGAGGTCGGGCGGACGGCCTCGGCGGCGTCCTCTGGCTGGACGGAGGTCGGGCGGACGGCCCTTAGGTCCTTTTCTGAGGTTCAGGTAGTGCCATAGAGAGTCTGGAGGCTCGGACGCCTCCCCAGACGGAGAGTCTGGAGGCTCGGACGCCTCCCCAGACGGAGAGTCTGGAGGCTCGGACGCCTCCCCAGACGGAGAGTCTGGAGGCTCGGACGCCTCCCCAGACGGAGAGTCTGGAGGCTCGGACGCCTCCCCAGACGGAGAGTCTGGAGGCTCGGACGCCTCCCCAGACGGAGGTTCTGGAGGCTCTGACGCCTCCCCAGACGGAGGTTCTGGAGGCTCGGACGCCTCCCCAGACGGAGGTTCTGGAGGCTCGGACGCCTCCCCAGACGGAGGTTCTGGAGGCTCGGACGCCTCCCCAGACAGAGGTTCTGGAGGCTCGGACGCCTCCTCAGACAGAGGTTCTGGAGGCTCGGACGCCTGCTGAGAAGACCGTTCTGGAGGCTCCAGTGACAGGGACGGGTCCTCCCTGACCCTCCCTGGGAGCTTCAGCGACGGGGACGGGTCCTCCCTGACCCTCCCCGGGAGCTCCAGCGACGCATGGGGAAATGTCCATCGCTGGAGAGCCGCCGCTGTGACCGCCAGAAACACGGCAGCCACAACAACGGCGGGCTCATGGACTGGAACGGGCTCATGGACTGGAACGGGCTCATGGACTGGAACGGGCTCATGGACTGGAACGGGCTCATGGACTGGAGCTGGAACGGGCTCATGGACTGGAGCTGGAACGGATTCTGGAGCTGGAACGGATTCTGGAGCTGGAACGGATTCTGGAGCTGGAACGGATTCTGGAGCTGGAACGGATTCTGGAGCTGGAACGGATTCACGGACTGGAGCCGAGACGGACTCACGGACTGGAGCTGGAACTGCTCCGGAAGCGGCCCCACCTCGGCGGCGTCGCTGCTTGCGGTGAGTCAGCAGAAGCGGCTCATGCCGTCGAGGACCAGTCCCTGGGGAACAGAACGCCAACCTTGTGCCGACGAATGCGGACGGTGAAGGTGCGGCGCTCCGCTCCCCGCTCCCGGAAACAGTCCCGGCGGCGCAGCGGGACCTCCGCCGGCGGACAGATGGTGGAGACGGAGAGGGCGGACCGATGATCCGATCCAACGCCTCCCTGCGAACCCTCTCCGCCTCGCTCCGCAGCGCGGCGAGATCCGGAGCAGAGAACACACTCTGGAAGTGAGGGAGCACTCCCAGGATTTCCTCAGCTCCGGAAACCCGCACAGGAAAGTGAGGAGAGGCAGCGAGTCTGGCCAGGTTGGCCCAGACGTCCTGGCGGAGGGCGGCGATCTCCTGGGCGAGTGCTGGGTCCATGTTTAGGGCCGGATCATTCTGTCACGTGGTGTGTGTGGAGAATGGACCCAAACGCACTCGCTGAAGGAAGGTGCAGGATGTTTATTAAAGTGAGGAGATCGTGATGATGGTGGTGAACGGAGACACTGGACATCGGGCTGGAACGAAGAGGCAGGAAGACGACACACCATGAGGATGAAGGATGGATGATCCGGCTGGGAGTGAAAGGAAGTGAGGAGTCTTAAAGGCAGGAGGTGAGTAGGATCAGGTGTGGATGATGAGACAGACAGGTGAAGACAATGAGGCAGGAATAGGGCAGCGTGACAATGGGTTTTTCGCCTTGATTTAAAAGAACTCAGTGTTACAGCAGCTTTGAAGTTGTCTGGAAGTTTGTTCCAGATTAGAGGAGCACAGAAACTGAAAGCTGCTTCTACATCTTTGGTTCTAATTCTCGAATTAGAGGACCTAAGTGGTCTGGGGGGTTGGTATAGTGACAGTAGATCTTCAATATACTTTGGTGCTAAGCCATTCAATGATTTATAAACTAGTAAAAGTATTTTAAAGTCTATTCTCTGAGCTACAGAGAGCCAGTGTAAGGACTTTAGAACTGGGGTGATGTACTTTCCTGGTTCTAGTGAGGACAGGAGCAGCAGGGTTCTGGATCAGCTGACTTTTTGACAGACAGTAATTAATCAGACTAAAGATAGATGCATCGATGAGTTTTTCGAGGTCCTGTTGCAACATCAGTCCTTTAATCCTAGAATTGTTCTTCATGTGATAGAAGGCTGACCTTGTTATTGCCTTTATGTGACCCTGGATGTTCAGGTCTGAGTCCATTACTATACCTAGATTTCAGGCCTGATCAGTAGTTTCAAGCTGTATTAACTGAAGCTGTGTGCTGACTCTTGATCGTTCCTCCTTAGGTCCAAAAATAATTACTTCTGTGTTGTTTCTGTTCTGCTGGAAAAAGTTATGGCACATCCATCCATTGATTTGCTCGATTACTTAGCGTTTGGATGGGTTCAAAGTCACCTGGTGACATTGTAATGTAAAGCTGAGTATCATCTGCATAGTTAGGGTAGCTAATGGAATATATGGGAGCATGTAGATATTAAATAAGAGGGGCCCCAGGATGGAGCTCTGGGGCACCTCACATGTGATTTCTGTTTATTCTGATGAAGTTTCCTATTGTAACAAAGAAGTCCCTGTTCTTTAGATAAGACTCAAACCAGCCAAGTACTGTACCAGAAAGTACTATGCTAACCCAGCTCTCCAGTCGTTCTAATAGTATATCATGATCAACAGTGTCAAATGCTGCACTGAGGTCCAAAAGTACCAGCACTTTGGTTTTACCACAGTCTATATTTATGCGGATGTCATTGAAAACTTTCATGAGGGCAGTCTCAGTGCTGTGGTGCGCGTGGAAACCAGACTGAAAAACATCAAAACAGTTAGTCTGCTCTGTCTTCTCAGTTCTGCTCTGTCTTCTCAAACCCCCAGACGGTCGTGGCAGATGGCCGCTCCTACTGAGCCTGGTTCTGTTGGAGGTTTCTTCCTGTTAAAGGGGAGTTTTTCCTCTCCACTGTCGCTACATGCTTGCTCAGTATGAGGGATTGCTGAAGGATTGCTGTGGTTGGAAATCTGCCCAACCTCACGCCAATGACTGACGCAATCTGCTGGGATTCCTTAAATAGGAAACTTTTTAACTGATTGGAATGTTTGTATAAATGTATTGAAATGACTTCTTGTTAAGTGCCTTGAGATGACATCTGTTGTGAATTGGCGCTATATAAATAAACTGAATTGAATTGAATTGAATTAGTCATTGTTAGAAAACTATATAACTGTTGAAACACCGCATTTTCAATAATCTTAATGATGAATGGAAGATTAGAGATTTGCCTGTAGTTCTGCATTAACATGTTGTCCAGATTATTTATTAGCAGTGGTTTAATACCTGCTGTTTTTAAAGTCTGGGGGAAGACACCTGACAGGAGGGATGAGTTAACTATTTGAATCAAATCAGACCCAATGACAAGGAAAACCTTCTTAAGGTAAACTGTGGGTAGGACATGACAGCAAGAGGGGGAGCTTAATTGGCTCATGACTTTTTCAAGTTTTTTTTGGTGTATTTCATGGAATTCTGACATTTTCTCAAAATTGGTGTTGATTGGGGATGACATTGGTATTGGGTTCAGTACTGAGGCACAGAATGTGTGTCTAATTGAGTCTTTCAGTGAGAAAGCTGGCAATTTCATTGCAGGCCCTGGTAGACTTTAGTTCAAGGGCTACTGTTACTAGAGGATTAGTTAGTCTTTCCACTATTGCAGAGTCTGTTATTAATGTTTCTGTTTATGATTTCAGAGAAGAAAGATTCCCTTGCATCTTTTAAAGTTAACTGATATCTGTTCAGTCTCTCTTTGTAGATCTCACAGTGAACCTGGGGTCACTGTTCAAAAACTGACCAAAGACACATTTTGGTTTGTTTCTTTAATACATAAACTATAAAATGAATCAGTTATTGGATTTAGTATGGCAATTTTAGTCTATAGTTTGGGCTGGTTAATATACATGTTGTGTCAGATAAAAGTAATTCCCTCTTAAATGTTTCTTCTGTTTTCATTTTTTGTTATAATTTGCTTTATATCAAACACATTTTTGAATTTTGAATGCAAAGACATCGTTTTAAAATGATTGCATTTGTTAAAAAGGAAAAAGTCATAAAAAATAAATAAAAAAAGTAATTGCTCCCCTAAACCTAATAACTGTTTTTTCCAACTTTGGCAGGAAAAAACGCTAGCTTATTTCTAATGTCAAAGCCACTTTTACAATACAGTAGCTTTAAAAACGAAAACAGGTGAAAAATGTTTTTTGGAGTGGATCCAAAATACGAACTATAAGAATTACTTAACCCAAATAGTCACAGGTTACCAAGCTTAAAATGATCCCCATAATGAGACTTTCCCTGATTTCTTTCTGTTAAATTTGATTTAAATCTTTAAGAAACATCAGTTCCACATTGTTGAATAATAGAAAAAAAATATCCATTTAAAATCTGGGACATTCTCTCAGTTAGTGGATGAGAAAGAGATAAAAATACTGTGCACAAAGGGTAACACTTTATTACACCATCTTAGCAGGAGATTGCATTTATGGAATGTTCACCAAGACAACCAGTAATGCGTGTCACAACTGTGTGGAAAAAGAAAAAAGACTGGTGTGAAAAAAAAAAAAAAATAAATATATATATATATATATATATATATATATATATATATATATATATATATATATATATATATATATGTTAGAAATAGATCGTGATAAAAGCTAAATTAAAACAAATAGTTTTAATATCTTCACCCATCCAAAAAATGGCTAAATTATTTGCATAATTCCATGATTTCTCATAGAGATTAACGATCAAGTCTTTCCTACCAATTTCGGAATTCCATATTTCTCTGAGGCCTGCTCTGCAGATCTTGATTTTGACCAATTCTACTTCATTTGATTCTAAGGTTTACAATTCACAAGAAACAATGTGCTGCAGTTTATTTGATATAGTTTTAGTTCCAACAGGAAATACATTAATTTCAAGATTATACCCCTTTATGCCTTAAAGCATTTTATCACAAAGTGTCATCAGGTTTTTATTAAACTTAAAAAAGTGCATCAGTACTTGCCGTTCGTTAATGCTTTATACACCAAAAGAGGTGGGAGTTTGGATAATAAATAGGCTTAAAAAAATATCACTGATCAAAGCCGATGGAGGGGAAAAAAGCTCATTATTACATTTCCAATTCTATTCTTTAAACATGAAAATACAGCAATAATGTTCCTGTCTTCCATAATCTGTATAAAAAACACATGCCTGCTATTTCACTGCAGTTCTCTATGGCATTTGGAAACAAACTTTTGAGAATCATGTTTGCTCTCACGTGGAAACATAATTATAGGAGCATACATGTTTTGGGTTTTTTAAGTCTTAGAAATTCAAAACGTACCAGCACCTTGCAGGGCCACTGGTCTAACCTGTTTAAACATGAATGAAATATAAATGTAATAAAAGATAGAAAATTATTGATTTTCCTCCAAAATTCCTTGAAAAAATCCACTCAAAACAGATTCACAGACCCATGAAATGTATCTAAACACCTAAAGAATCATAATTAATTCCACCATATTGTTTTCTACAAAAGCTTTTCTTTTATATTTTATGCCATGTAACCTTTTTAAAACAAGCACCTTATACTCCATAATAACTCTCCTTCATATAAGATGCTTGAAGACAGAATGGATTAAAAAAACTATAGGATTCAACTTAGCAAGGTTCGAGAAAAGTTCCAACTTTTTGCTTTTAAATTTAGTCTGTAGATAATCACTTAAGAATACCAAAACCTGAACACACTTGGTCACAGTCCTAAAGAGGCAATTACATTACTTCAGCTAATTTGTAGAAAGCCCTAATCAATGCTGTAGTGCTTAATTTTCCCTTGCTTCCCTGTGGCCAAAATGAATTAAGTGATACAACATCCACAGATAACAACACCCACAGAGGGGCTGAGATAAAATTAACACATGCACTGAAGTTTATTTATCTTATACAAATATTGGTTCCAGAATATGTATTCTGTGATACTAACAGAAATGTAGACATGAAGATTGACTGATGTAATAAATTACAAGGTTCTGAATGCAACAAAGCAATAAGAGTCGTTAGCAGATGAATACAGTTAAGTCTTTAACTTTGTATAGCACATGCCAATCCCTGCTTGTTCAATCAGGGGAGGGTTGCTTGTACAACATGTCCATGATATCATCTTTTATTTACTTATGCGCTTTGTTTACTCCCTTACAATGTGGAGCAAGGAGCTATTTCCGCATCTTTACTTCCTTTCCATTGGTGGATAAGGTCAGTTTGTTTAAATTAATATTGTCTAAACATTACTTTATGCATTATTTAAATAAAAATATTTGATTAATAAAGTACTGAGATTTAATCCTTTGGAAAACGCACACAACAAACTATTAAATATGAACATCGTAAAAAAAAACTGCTAAACTGTATGAATGAATCCCACAGCCTCCCTTTTCCCACCAATTAGTTTGAAAACTTGTTTGAGTGTGTACAAGTAGCTGTGATATATTTTCATCTGCCCATATTACAATTAGATTTTTTACCCCATCCTCTCTCCACCTGTGACTGCCAGCCATTGCTTCTGGAAATCTTGTAACATACACATTTGGTTTTGTTGTGTTTACCCACATTGCATGCTTCCTGTATTTAGTTCACTGGAAGTGGGCAGAGTTCTATGTTTTAAGAGGGAAAAAAGGTTTGATTGCACATCCACACCTCCCAAGACGAACCAGGCTACATGTACAAATGGGCTAGAGTTCCATTCAACAGGGCTCGTTTTAATTTACCCTCAGACTTTGCAGAAAGACTGGGGCAAGTAAGAAATTCAGAATATATCCACCTCTGCAGAGAGAAGCAGCACTCTGCAGCAAATTTTCCTGTACTTGACAAAAAACCAGGTAATGGAGCTTAGAGGCAGGGACTGAGAACACAATAACACCTTTTAGTCGTGCTTTGAACAGGGTAAAGCATTCTAAGCCTATTTTTTCTCTTTATGGTTAAGCTGCATTGAAATGTGGTCAAAGGACAGACTCTATGAAGGTGGTCTTCAGAGAGCTTGTTAGAAAGCTCCAGTGCACTTCTGGAACCTTTAAGATAGCCAAGATCAAACGTCCCTGTGATTCATGCTCCCCTCTCTAGCAGAAATGGTCTCCCTCGGTCCCTGCTTCTTACACTTTTTTCCCACATCATTAGTTTCCTGTGCCTTCAAAGGAAAATAATGAATGTTACCAAAATCTTGATGGCGCTTTGGCTCCAACTGATTGGCTGTGCAATGTCATAAATCAGTCAAAAACAGGAAGTTTCTGCTCACATTTCCTTCTTCCTCAATCAGCAAAATCACAGTCGATCTGATTCTTACTTTTCCATCGAAGAACATCAAAATTAAATCTGTCAATGTTCTGGAGCTTCCAAAAGCTTTTATGAAATCTTCTCACTTTTAGCATGAATGTTATGTCATCAGACAACACAGGCACTGATGTATCCTGCAGCACTTCACAGCTTTCAGAAGCAAAGGCGTGTTGGTTCTGCTCAGTGAGCGCTATCAAAGTGCTGCTCCACTGAACGACACATTTCATCTCATTCATTACAGCAGCTTTAGTGCTACTAATCCTCAGCTACAAACATGCACATGTAGACAAACACCCACACGGAGAAGGAGCATTTCCATAGCAAACCTCGCTCAGGTTAGCATCACGGCGGTGCTTAATGAGCTTCAGGCAGGATGCCTTCCTCTGACTGCAGGCTGTGAGTGGTTAATTAATCAGACAGCTCTCCCGTCTAACACCCACTCCCCCCTGCCTCCTTTCTCCATTCACCCTGCAGCAGCGTATAAATAGGTGAGACCTTTTAAATTGCCTCCTGTGATGACATCTGATGCACTTTGCAACATTTCCTGTTGCCAACACTTCTCTTGTAGAGCTACATGGCGTTTTCCACAGATTTGGCTTTAACAAGGTAGCTAGAAATGATATCTTTAAATACTACAACTAAGATGATTTTCGTGTTGTGGTTTTATCTAATTTGACAAACCGTTAATTTAATAATTAGACCTGACAGAGGAAGGATTCTTGCTGTCAGGCAAGCTCAGAATAGGGCTCGGATGATCTATGAGACTTGTTACAGAATAACATGAGCTAACAAGTGGTGACTAGTAACTTGATCACCTTCAGACTTTAAACTGATTCAAATCAATTTGAATCACATTTTTATGTTTTTTCATAAAACACATTGTTTTCTAATCTTAAAGTATGAGACATACCAGCAGTCACACACCTGACATACAATTCCTTGTTTCTCTGAAGGACTCGCTGCCTTTCCTTTCTTTTATTGCCACAATATCTGGAAACTAAGGGGTGTCCACAACATATGCCTCAGGGGCTTACTGCAGTTGTACAGAATAGAAGTGCAGCCAATTAAAGAACAAATATGAATTTAAATTATTTTAGAAAACTCCAAATAGCTGTTTTTAGACATACTTAGCAATACTTTGTTCTGAAAACTAACCTCTATAATAACGTCTCTGAGATATGTACAGGGAATACATAAGTTAGTTTGTTTTAAATGTAAATTTTATTTTGTTAAATAATGATTAACAATACAAATGGAAATTTTTTTTTACTAATAGAGGCCTAATTGATTTGCATTCTTCATCTGACCAGTTTGTTTAAGACAAATATATTGATTCCAATAAATAAACCATGGCCAACTATAAGAGGAAGTAGTGCAGAAGATGATGACTTCACTCTTGGAAATATAAACAGCCGTGTATATAACCAAAAGGTGTCTGTACCCATGGCGCAGTCAGCATTGAGCTAATTTTCTTTTTCTTTTTATAGGTGAGAAATATACCCTAACAAGGACCAGGAAGCAATCTCATGACATCAGTTTTGAAGTTTCTGCATTAGCTACCTGTGCATTTCAGAATTGATTAGTGAGCTGCTCTTACTTGTAATTAAAACTCTTAATGGTCTTAGCTCATATTTATCAGATTTGATTCAGTCTTATGGCCACTCCTTGAACACAATGCATTTTTCATTCAGACTGTTGTGTTTTAAAAAAACAAAGGATTATTTTACCTTAATACGCTCTGAGCCTCAGTGTCCAGTTTACATGCATGATGCATAAAACACATTGGGAGCACCGCAATGCAGTGCTATTTGACGAGTGTCAAATATTAATTTATGCCACCAGGTGGCATATCTTACCTTACTCATTACACAAACATGAGTTTAGTATACTAAAAATGTTCACTGTGTAAGTATTTTACATAACTAAAATATTAGCTTAGCATTCCTTCCTTCTTTTATATGCACTGTGTGCAACAAACCCGGCAAATAAAGCTGATTCTGATTGTTTCAGGATTTAAGCTAGATTTATCACCAGAATAGCCAATATTGTGAGAAATCAACTGCTAGGCAGAAGTTCTGCCATATTCCTAATAATGATGACATTGTGGGTCACATTTCTTTAAATTCAAATATTCCAATTTTCTTGTATATTTTAGACTGTTTTTCCACAAGAACTAGCCCTACAATACAACAGTTGAAGACGAACTACCAAAGCACTGCGGAAGAGCAACTAGAATGCATTTTATTTTTTATTCAGTAGCATCCACATTCCTGAATAGGAATACTACAGGTTCAAAAAGAATCGCTGTCTTGGACTATCAGCCACTGATGAGACACCACAGTTGTGAGTTATTTAATCAATAATATTTGGGTAAAAGTTTTTGATGCAAGTCTGATGCCACCAGTGCGCATTGCCCTTGAGGCTCTTATTCTGGAGGTTTGAAGTAAATATGTCTCAGTTCATCAATTATGTTGACAAGTTTGAAAAAGCCGACGCTTGTCATACTGTTTTTAGGTAAACCGTGACCATATTTGTTTTAATGGCCTTGTGCGATATATGCAGTCCCTTAGCAAAAATCCCAGTAGTACAACTAATTTTCTTCTACATGAAGTGTGGAAAGCAATATCCTCAAAAGCTTTCCTTTTATACTCATGAAAGGGTAAATACAGCAGCATTTATTACGTTGTGCTCTCTACTTTTAATATTATACCCTAATTTCTTTGGTTCTTGAGGGACACTTGGTTTGATGAACAATTTTGGTCTAGTCATTTTAGATTTATTCAAAAACAATTTTACATGTTATGGCCGAACTTACTTAGATGTCAGGGGAGGCAACATAAAAATGTGTCAGGGTGATAATGTAGGGGTTAAAACAGATTATTATGAATAAACTCAGAAAATTAGGAACAGAGGTCCAACTCAAATCATAAAACAATCAAAACCAACAGATTCCGAGTCTAACAACTGAAAATAAAATAGCCAAAACTATTTCTAAACAAAATACACAAACCCAAACCAAAAATACACTGAGCAGAATCCCCATCAAATTACTACAGGATTCAAACAGAAGAAAGGTCTAACTTAACCTCATCAGCTATATAAGGTTTAGCTTAAACATAACAGATTTTTGACTGACAGATCACAAAGTCTCAACAAGATTCACTAAACTAAAACAGGCACAACCAGGGGCTACCTGCACATTCAGTTCAAAGCTGCCCAATGAATGAGTCTTCCACCAAGCCTTTAAAGGTCTAATAAGCTGCCGTGATTGTTCTGGTGTCCAAGACTGGTCCAATATGGCTTTCCCCAGGAAGGGGGCATGCCAAAGTTTCCAAAAAGCCTCCAAACAATCATGTGTGTGTGTTGTCATGCTCATATCTGCAGAAAGAAAGGCTGCCCCACTTCCTCCAAGGTGAGGGCCATAACACATGATCATATTTTTTATACCGTACTTTTGCTGGTATAACTTTGTTTTGCAAAACAAAGCTGTGTTTTAAAGAATCTGTAATTTTGAAAAGTTCAATCCAAGTTTAAACTGTCCACATGTTCACACAGATTAACATGCCCTTTGACCTGTTTCCTCAAATAGAATAAAGGTTTTATTAAAGGAGTCATAACCTAGTATTACCTTGGAAACTCACGCTCTATTATAGTCTTTCAGGCCCTTCTAAAAAAGAAAAGTTGAAAAAAAGTGAAAGAAATAAACACAGAGCTCCTCTGACCCTTATTTCTGAAGGCATTATTGTCTCCTGAGATCTGCTGCGAAATTTTGGCTGTCGTGGACGGGCAATGTAATAATGCAAATGAGGTTGATTGGTGGCAGGAAGGAGGGGGGTTGACACGATATGTCTATGGTTGACAACGCTTCAGCATATCTAACCCATATCTACTACTCCCGCTAGCATACAATCGCCGCATTAGCAGTTAGCTGCTGTTTGTTACACACAGCAGAGCAATAAAAACACAGCCTTACCGTTTCAATTGCAGGCAAGTCTCTGATTGTTGGAATGGCCCCTTTTTCCAAATGGAGCTTCGATGCCAACTTCGCCTGATATTGTCCCAAATTCGTAAAGGACCCCGGCGTAAAAAATAAAAAAAATATTTCCATGTTGATTCTGGCAGTCAACAACAGAGCAACTCACGTGTGCACTACATTTCTGGCAGAAATGGTTTTAGCTGATTTAGCTGATTAAAATAAAAGGCTGACACGAATATGTCTTCGTAAAGAAACTTTCTGCATCTTTCACGGTGGAGTTCGTACCTCTAAGAGCTAACTCTTTGAAGTGAACAATGGGAGCCGTTTTTTTTTTTTTTATTCCCCCACGCTTGTTTTGGTACATTTGGTACACATCGTTTTGCGCTAATATTGGTAATAAATACACTTGAAGCAACAGAAAATCTGAGGAGCCGAAAGAGCCGGCTCTTTATGGTGAGCCAAGCCAAAAGAACGGGCTCTCCAAAAAGAGCTGGAATTCCCATCACTAGAATTCAGTAATGGTGGCGCTCGACTGAATATGAGGGGGAGAGGTGCGAGGAGGGGGGAGAGGGGAGAGAGGGAGGGCGGGCTTCCTGCAGCATAGGTCTGCGATGTCCATATATAGTACATCCTGCGCCGACTTGACGTCAAGTCGGCCAGAAATTAAAATCACGTATTTGAGTGCGCGTGCACGTGGGCTGGTTGACAAACCCAGGGGTAAACAAACTCTTCACTTTTAAATATCGGCTTCCCAGCCAGTGTATAATCACTAGGCAATCCTAACATACATTTTTTCTCATGGAAAAGAGAAAATTACAGGTCATGACTCCTTTAAATTCAAAGTATGTTTAATAAATCTCTGTTAAGTGTAAAATATTTTAGTTCAGATTTGATCAGTGTTATCAGAAAGGATCAAACACATTCAAAACTCATTAAAAACCTGTAAAATAGCCCTTTATTTGCACCTCGATAGGAAACAGATGCTAACTCTTGGATATTTACCTGCTAACATTTAGCCAGTTGTGTTACTCTCACATTTCTCAGAAATTCTCTGTATCTTTTTTGATTCTTTTTCTTTTTTCATCAAACACCCACATTTCTCCACACATCATTTTAAAGTTACAGAGCCTTCTTCAAAACTGAGTGTCAACAGCCGGCCAAACGGGCAGTCCTTATTAGTAAACTATGTCAACACAGTAGTGCAACAACTCAAGATCTACTTTTCTTTTACTTAAAAATG
Organism: Valencia hispanica; assembly: GCA_963556495.2. Lineage (NCBI taxonomy): Eukaryota > Metazoa > Chordata > Actinopteri > Cyprinodontiformes > Valenciidae > Valencia > Valencia hispanica. Next base: position 20,275,260 of record OY747718.1, on the reverse strand, counting down.
AGGCAAGCGAGGATGTCGCCACACAGCCATACCACGGTCATCAAAAGCTTAAGGACAAACAGCATTATTCAGTAGGTCTGTAGTAATCACTGCCTCGTTTATACATAAATAAGCTGACAGTGCAACAAGCTACCAACAACTGCTGTCCTTGGATGAGTGATGTTGGAAAGCAGCATTGCCTACTTTCTTTTGCCAGCTGGGATCTGTTACAGAGATTGACACAGTGTCAATATTGTGCCAAGCAGCGATAAAAAGGTGGGAGACAACAGTCCAAAAATCAACAGTGACTCCCCCAAATGGCACAAGCTGCAGCAGTTTGTGTACAGGGGCACATAACGTTAACATGAAGAACGTGCAAAGAAAGGTATGTTTCTCTCAGGGATGGTTGTAAACAACTCTGATTTCTCTTTATTGAGTCTCTGATTTGTTGATCTCTGAGAGGGCAGGAGGAGCTATTTTTGTATTACTTTTTAACTGCAGATGAAAGCCTGAAATATGAAGCTTTCTAGGAAAAAAATGCTCTCCTGTTATCACACCAGCTTCCAGATATATACTTTAGGTCTATAATTATAAATATTAATATCCCAACTCCTCGCTGGGAGACTAATTTTGGAGACAATTCATCTCTGCATGACTGAACTGACAGCTTGTCTAAAGGAACTGAAATACTCATTTGATTTAGTTTTTGCAAAAAAAAAAACTAAATCAGTAACTACAACTATTCCTATAAACTTCCTTTTATGTTATGAGCCAACACAAAGCAGTCCCGTAATAGGGAGGAATATATATATATATATATATATATACATACACATATACACACTACTCACGATAGGTTAGGGATGTTGGTATTTACATGAGTGGTATTCCTATTTGGTCTGAATTTTAATTAAATAAGTAAAAGTATCCTTTGATATTACTAAAAATGAATGAGAAGAAACACCTTATTTATTAGTGTAGTATTTATTACCCCAAAAATGTAGACTATAACAAGGGTAGCCCCCAAAAACACAAATTGACAATGTCAGCAGCGGGTGTTTCCACCATTTGCCACAATGACAGCTTCACAGGGATGTCTCATGCTCCTCACTAGCCTCATGATGTTGTACTGAGGCAATGCGTTCCACTCTTCCACAAGTGCTACACGCAGTTCTTCCAGGTCACGTGGGGGTGGGGTATGATCATCCAGTCTCTGCTTCAGCTGGTCCCAAACATGCTCTATGGGGTTCAGGTCAGGGGACATTGCTGGCCATACCATATGAGGCACTTCAACTTCCTGTGCTGGCAGAATTGGGGGATGATGATGGGTTCTATGATGTCTCTGAGGTAAGAACGTGCAGTGACTGAGCCATCTACAATAACCAAATCAGTTTTGCACTGACTGGTGATGCCTGCCCAGACTGTTACACCTCCTCCACCAAAACTGACACTTGGGACCAAGTTGACCTTGGCGTATCGCTCACCTCGCCTTCTCCAGCAATGCTGACGACCATTTTGCATTTCTGTGCAAGGTGACCCGACACTCGTCAGTGAACAGGACGGTAGACCACTGTTGCATTGTCCAGGTCACATGGTCTTGTGCCCACTGCAAACGTTCATCGCGGTGTCTTGGTGTCATTGGAGTCACCTGCAATGGTCGTCTAGCATTCAAGTCAAAGCGGTGGAGTCGGTTGCGAATAGTTTGTCTGGAAACCCTAGTATTGCTCACATCTCGTAAATGGACCAGCAGCTGTGTGTTGGATGACAATGTCTGAGTGCATAGGTCCTTAGGTATTGGTCGTTGCGGTCTCTCACTCGTGGAGCTCCACTCCTGGGTCTGTCACGAACTCTGCCAATAGTTCTGTGTCCTGATGCAAGTCTGCTGATGACATTTTGAGACACACCAAGTTCACGTTTAACATCAGACTGCCTGCCACTGACCCGAAGGCGCGCTATGGCCAGGTGACGCTGCTCATCCGTTAAGTGACGTTGTGCGTTCATGGCTGTTTAAAGGATGAAGTTGGAAGGACTTACTGACAATACCAGCTTTTTAAACCCACAGAATGTTGAAATTGATGCCACATTGAAAAGGGTTGTCTTTAGTATTTTTTGGTGTTGGGCCCAATATGTAAGACACACTGTACACAGTGAGACCATTACGTGGAAAACACAAAATGAGGTGTGTCTATCACCCCAATGCAATTGCCTCCCTATCCCAAAAATCTCTGAAGTAAAAATACACAATATGTATGACATCTACTGAGTCTCTCACAGTATCCCTAACTTATTGTGAGTAGTGTATAAATATATAAATAAACAGATTTCCCAACTGGAGTTGTGATTTTCTGCAGGTTGCTTCTTTAGCTAACAATCTTCTTTTATGGTCAGTCAGTTTAGGTGGTAAATCACAAACACTCCGTTTGCCGGTTGTACTGTACTGGACTTACTGGACCGTGGCTCAGGGTGTAGGAGCTCGTCTTGTCACTGGAAGGTTGCCAATTTGAACCCCCCACTCTGACAAGACACTTCACTTGCCTTGCCTGCTGGTGGTGGTCAGAAGGTCAGGTGGTGCCAGTGTTTGGCAGCCTCGCTTCTGTCACTGTGCCCCAGGGCAGCTGTGGCTACAATGAGGCTTTACCATCACCAGTGTGTGAATGACTGAATTTGGTGTGACGTGGTTTGGGGTCCTCAGAACTAGACAAAGTGTTGTACAAGTAGAGGCCATTTAATTTAGGAGTATCAGAATAAAGGAGGCTGAATACAAATGTATGCCACACTTGTTCGATTTTTATTATTAAAAAAACATAATTGTCCTACTTCCCGTTTATGTGCAACTGTATGTTTGTCTATGAAATGGATTCCCAATAAAATACATTGAAGATGTCACGATAGCCATCCAGTCTTCAACTGCAAGTGGTAGATACAAAATTATTCCAAATGGTCAAGAGCACAGACATGACATGAAAGTGAAAAAAAATGTATCAAGGGTTTGACGAGGAAAGAAAAGCCCTCTCAGGGCAATGTGCCCCCACAGGGCCCCCTGTAGAGAAACGTGAACAGGTCTGTCAGTCGGCTGGCAGCAATCAAGGCAGCTCCACGAATCTGTCAGCGTGTTTCCAGCCTGCTCATTACTGGCCCAGGACACAGCTCGGCTGGAGTCACCAGGCTACTAGGCTGCACTGATGTGCGACTTACCTTCAGCTCGTGTTGTGAACGGGGAGTCTCCGTGTCGCTTTGCTGAGAACTGGCCCCCGAGAGAGGTCATTAGAAAGCACAGGCTGAAGAAGCCGACCCCAGCTACAAAGATCCTGCATCAAACAGACAGGAAGGCTGATAAGTTTAGAAAACGAGCATTTTACAAGGTAAGAGCAGGAGAAGAAAACAACAAAATGTTGCCCCTGATGTGTTCTGCAGCTGAAAAGCTCAAGTGGAGTACAAAGTAAGCTATCTGATGTGTGTGGATTTATAAAGCATGGACAAATTTCTCAAGCTTCATATAGTAGCGACCAAGCAGGAAAGAAGCATTGTGTACTCTCCTGGCTGTGTCATTTGAAATGAACCATTATGTGGACAGATTTTCAGCCTCACTGTGCTCAGTGGGCGACAGTACAAAATAAAAACATTCATCTAAAGATGGATATGTGCTGTGTTTTATAGAAAGCACCAATAATTTGCCTATTTCTCAAGCTCTTTGGGGTAATTTTCTGAAAACTGACTCACTGGAATACTCCTGCCATCGTGCTGGCAAAAGGTTTGGTCACACTTTCCTTGCAGACCTCATTCTTCTAACATTTCTTTTTTAGTCAGCCAACCAGAGCATAACTAATATCTGCATTAAAATGCTCCTTTTTTTAAGCTCACACGAATGCTCACATCAGTGATTAACGCAACAGCTGTATGCACATTCCACTGAACTCTAGAACTGAACTTTTCTTTATGTTAAATCAGATTAACATTAGGCTTTTTTAAGCATCTCTTCTGTTTTTAAGAATAGTAATGTTGTAAAATGAACTACTTCAGAGAATTTTAAAAACAACAATTAGGTGTCATGGGGTTTCTTATCCACCCTGGGTCAGTTATTCATACAGACTCAGATATATGCATACACCTCTACTAATATTTGGTTAACTCTCCCTTAGAAAAATACTGTTTTGCATGCCTTTTATGACCTTTAACCTGCTTCTGGGTGGATAATTGATATTTTGCTGTTCTTCCAATCATAAATGGCAGAGCTAATTTAATTTGATAAATTTAAATTGGATCAGATTTTTAAGCATAGTCCATACATTTTTAAAGGGGTTAAAGTAAAGTCCAAATTTAGAGCCTTCAATTTTGCCTGCTTTGTTCATTCTGAAACCCGTCTGTATCCAATTGTACCAAAGGTTCAACTATCTGACAAACCCTGTCAAATCAACTGAAATTAGTGAGCATTTTCAAAAACAACCAGGAACCACCAAGGCTCAAGTCCATTGTAAACTGAATGGTGGAACACCAGTGTCACTGACCACAGCAATGAGAGTTTAATGTCATCATGGACTTTCGAGGCTGCTGCCAAACTAAAGACACCTGCTTCAAAACAGACACCTTTAAACTTGACTGGAATATCCAGCTGCCTACATAAACTAGCCAAAGGCCTTCTGGTGTAAAGTTGTATAGTCAGAGAAGATAACAATTGAGCTATGTGGCCACGATAACAAGAAGAAGTCCAGTTGAGGCTTTCAAACTAGAGAACACTGTCAAGCAATGTGATGCATTATGCTTAGGGCCTGTTCTGTTTCATTACCATTTATACAGTATGCAATGCATAACAAATGTTTAATAATGAAGGAGGACTTATTCCCAATGTACTTTGTCTTGAATCAGCAGATACATGTTTGAAACTTTGACAAAAAGAGGTGTTCAACTAGAACATAAATAAATCTCTAGCACATGTCAAAATTTCTTTTGTAATACATAAAGAAGGCTTACCTTTGACTTCTAAAATGGTTCCAACCTAAATTCCACTGAAAGTGCATGGACAATGCTTTAAAGTTGCGTTCATGCTCATAAACCAACCAATTTAAATTAGCTCTACCAGTTCTGAAAAGAAAGGTGGTCAAACATCAGGCCAGCACAATGTCAGGATCTCGTCAACAGCTACAAAAAGTGTGTCGTTTCTCTTGTAATCTATTGAGATCATTAATCCACATACTAGTGGGGGAGTATGTGCAAATTCCAATCCGGATGCATTAGTTTGGCCCTATGTGGATACTGCTGTTTTTAAAATCCATTGAACGTTTTGCTTGCCTCTTACCACCCTTTAAGAAACAATGTTTTAAATGCATCAATTTAAGCGAAAATTTAGTATATGATTAATACCGGAGGTTATTTTATATAAGCTACTGACTTTTGCTGGTCCCTTATCTTGGACAGGAAGGGGAAAAAAACATACAGACAATGGAAAAGTTTAATTCCTGCAGGTATTATCCCTGGATTGGTAAGTATGCAAAGCTACAAGCCACAAAGTTTGGGACATCTTGTTGAGCTCAGTAGTTTTAATGATGTGTCTGCTTGTTTGGCTCTCACTCATTCCCCATGCAGCTGCGGGGAGTGTGAAAGACTCTGGAGCTGAGTAAGCAAACCTTAATTGTGGAGCAGGCTGTGCCCTGTCGTCCCAATTAATACAAATGGTCTGAATTTGCAAGATTTGCTCCACTGAAAAGAATAAATCATCACTAATTTAAAACGCGGTGTGCAAAGGCCATGTCTTGCTGTTTCTGATCAGAACTATGAAAATTCATGCACACCCACAGGTGATTCCTGCTGAAGTTAATTTAATGACGCGGAGTCAATAATGTATTTACAGTTTTCTTAAATGAAATGTCCATCAAAACATTGAACGTCCACATAAATTTCTTTTGGCAATTTATAATAATCCAGTGGTCATCTGTAATTAGCCCAGAAAAAAAAAACGAGATTTATTACGCTGTTTATTGGTTTTGTTGTATTTTAATTTTTTACACCTATTCAACAAAAAACGTAAAACCTCTTAAAGTTTTATCCATCAAATCTAACGATCATCCATGCAGGCAAAAATATCTAACAATGGTCTGTTAGTTTGGTTTTGACCCCGAAACTCGAACAGAGAGAGATCTCACCTGAATGGTTTAAAAGTGACGGGGCATCTCCTCACCATCATGGAAAACTCTCCGATGGTTGCAGTCATTTTGCACCCGTGAAAACAACGTTAGGTCCGATTGACATCCCGCTCATCTGCACTTCAAATCGCGTCAAAAGCATGAGTTTCTAACCGCGCTCCTTGCGAATCCGCGGTGAGTTGGGTTCAGACAATTCCTACCTCACCTCGCAGAGAGAGGTCTGTCTGCAGAGAGTCTGTCCGAGCGCAACTTCACTTGAGATCCTACGGCTGCCTCCAGCAGACAGGTAGATTGCTGAAAATATTCGGGGATAGTCCTTTAATGAATCAGGAGTCAAACTGCATGGGAATAAAACGGCACGAAACGCAGCAAGGCAAGGCTGAATTCAATGTATCCTCAAAGTGGATGGACACCGACTTTACGGTCTTTATAAGAGCAGAGCTGCGGCTCATTTACTAATAGCGCCATCTAACGTTCAGTGCTGGCGACCAAAGACCAAAACTACTCAGAACGAGTACCACCTCAGTAAATAATAAGTTCCCCAACTACCACTATACTAACGGGCATTTTAAAATAGTAAAATACGTTTTTTTCAGCTTGTTGCGTTATAAAAATAAAACACAATAGAACACATTTTTATATACGGGCACAGTGGCACTACAAGTAGTGGCTCCCTTGCCGAGCTCCTCCTGTCACAAACTCCTGCTTACAAATACAATCCTATTCTGCAAAAAAATAATTAAAAAACCCTAAAGTATATAACTTACGACAGATATATGTAATGACCAGCTATATTAGGACATTGTACTAGATAAAAGTGGAATAGATAGATAGATAGATAGATAGATAGATAGATAGATAGATAGATAGATAGATAGATAGATAGATAGATAGATAGATAGATAGATAGATAGATAGATAGATAGATAGATAGATAGATAGATAGATAGATAGATAGATAGATAGATAGATAGATAGATAGATAGATAGATAGATAGATAGATAGATAGATAGATAGATAGATAGATATACATACAGACCAAACAAAGCCTTTAAGTGTGCAACCTGGTGAGATGTATGCTTTCTCTTTTCCTTGTTATTCTCACATTCCACCAGTTGTTTGTCCTGCAACATTGAAAATGGCTTTGGACCCCAGGGGCTTAGAATACCATTCGGCCTCAAAGTGGTGTTGGGGTCTGTAGCTATACACTATTGCCACCAAAATACTGTGCAACTTCTTTTTTTTTCTCGCCTCATGGCACTCCTTGTAGTGTGTTGCCTTTAGCTACCTCCTCATCTCAAAACAGGCGCTTACAACATGATTAGTTGAGAGATGTTTTTGCTATGTATTTCATTTTTACTTTAACATTTACATTTTCAGGTTGTAAAAATAAACAAATACTTAAATAATAGTCCTCAAGAAGTTGATGTTCAAAGTAGGAAAGTTGGAAGATTCTCACCAATTTTGATCTTACAATCCAATATGGCTCCCAAGGATGTAGAACTTAGTAAGATCTTCAGTCAACAAACTGTTTATTTGCAGACCAAAAAACTTGTATGCTATAAAACGTTTCAAGGTCTGCTCTAAGGGACATGTTGATATAGTGTTCGGAAATGAAAAAAGCATAGAAAAATAGTATTATTAACTAGTATTGCTGAAGCCAGGATGTTGTACAATGTCTTTTTTTAAACTAGAAACTGGAGCAGTAAAGGCATTCCCAGATTCAAGTTCCAACCTTAATGTTTTCAATAGAAAATTACATAAGAAGCCACCAGCACCTGTTTCTGATTCACTGTTGTCTGCTTTAGTAAGTCCTGGGGGTTCCTAAGAGTTTTTTTTGTTCCCCCCACTGCACTTCTCTTTTAAGAAGTTACAGATGACGCAAACTTCAATGTCCATTAATAACTGATCTTGTTGGCTGTTGGTGTTTATAAGTTCTACACCAAAGTTAATTTGTTTTTATTGACCTTACAAATAACTATCCAAACTCTTTCAGAGTATTGCTAACGGCAGCCAATGTATGACAGATAGTACTTTTACTTCATGGGTATAACACAGCCCCACATTCTTTTAAGAAACAATGGAGTACCTGCAATATGAAGCAATAACCAGACCAGAATGAATCATTCAAGGGGAAAAAAGGAAGGCTCCAAAGAACTGAAATTCATTCTTATAACTAGATGAATTAGGTCCATTGTTCATCATGGATTGAACTGACTCGGTTTCTTGATATCTCATCATAGAGGAGACTAATTCCTCAGATAAGATGCTATTACTCACTGAAAGAAGGAGGACACAAATTGTGCTAAGGGAGACTAACCACAGTATAATGGCTTTAAAATTGCCTACACAACTGAGCAAATCATATCAAAGCTCCGTAATTGCTGCTATAGTTATGTGTATATTAAGACAAAGTGCCCACATATCTCTTTGTACGTAACAGCGTGGAACAAAATCCTTTTGTGAGTGGCCTTTTAGCAGAGGAAAATGTGATGTTGCCCTATGAGGCGATCCCACTAGCTGGAAAACACGATTAAGAGGTTTTAAATGAAACCTCCGCACTACAGGGACATCAGCTGGACGTTTGGTTTGGATGGCCCTGTAATGGACAGAAATGGTCGAATGCACTCAAATGTTGAATTGAATGTCCTTTCAATAAAAAGTAGATTAGTGCCCACTGGGTTTTCCCACAACATGATGCTATAGTGACTGCTCTTTTATTGAGCAAATCCCTACAAGATGCAGTGTTTGAAAACTTTGGTACCCTTACAGAGAACAAGAGGCTATCATTAAGGTTAATGTACCCTGAATGTAAATTGGGCACTGGAACAGGTGCTGATCACTAGAATGCCTCAGGAAAAAAGCCAAAGCACAGCAACAGAGATGGAGGCTGAAAGAGATTATCATTCTATGTCAAACATGAGCATTGGTCTTTGTTTGAAAGAAGAAAATGGCATGAAGGTGCTTTTGCATGTAAAATGTTTATTTTTGTATGAAGATCAATTAGATATCTAACAGTATTTTAAGGTTCTTAACCAAGAATCTCACCTCTTAGTCTCCCGTGTCTTTTTGTCTCTATTGAGAATTAGGTGCGATTAAACTTTCTGAGGCATTTCAGCACTATGGATAGCTCCAAGTTGAAAAAAGACTGCAGCTCACCAGCGACGCTCAGTGGTCGATAAACAGACAGCAAGAGTGTGGCAAAAGTGTGGCTGTCTCTCCAAAAGGGGGCCAACAATTTTAAGAAATACATATGTTAAAAATGAAGTACATCGTGTCAGATTGTAATAATATCTGCCTATAATCAGGTAACAAAGAACACAGTTGCATTCGTCCACTTATTGTATGCTATAATAATTGCAAATTTACAGAAATTTGCTAAAATCTTTGTTTCTCTTCATGATTGAAAACTTGTTTTTCATTGTTGTCCTTTGTAGTTTTTGCTGGACTGGTCTAACAATTCTTGAAGAGGTAACTTGATTAAAACGAAGGGGACAAATAGCCTGGTTAAGGAATGGTAAATGATAAATGGCCTGCATTTGCATAGCGCTTTTTCAGTCAGAGAACCACCAAGCACTTTACATACATTCAGGCATTCACCCATTCATGCACACATTCACACGCTGATGGTGGACAGCTACTGACTGAAGCGAGGCTGCCGTACACAGGTGCCAATGGCCAGGGTGAATTGTTGTGAGGGCTGGAGTTAAACACAAAACTAAATTCATCAGCAATTCTTGACTGAATTAACCTTTTTGATAGTGGTTTAATCATACAGCTGAACAAAGACTTTCACCAGCCACTTTATTAAGTACACTTATTAAAGCATAAACAGTGAATCAAGCAATCACATAGCAGAAACTCAATACATTTAGGCATCTAGATGTGATGAATTTGACTTGCCAAAGTATCAGAAAGGATATTTAAGCTATTTTGAACATAGAATAGTAGTTGATGTCCGAAGAACTGGTCTGAGTATTTAGACAGCTATCCAGGGAGTGGCAGTTGTGTGGAAGAAGAGGCCTAGTTTATGTCAGAGGTCAGAGGAGGATTGACAGACTGGTTGGAGATGACAAGTAATAGTAACTCAAATTAGTAGAGCTAGAAGAGCCATTGGTACAAACGGTGTAATGTTTAAATGCTAAGGATTGCTTCTGATCATGCTCATTCCTTTATGATGGTGTATCCATCTTTTTCTTCTTCCACTGTGTATCCATCTTCTGATCACTAAATCCAGCAGGATAATTCAACATGTCACAAAGATGAAAATGTTTTGTTACATCTCCCTTTAAATGTATTCAGTCTCCATCTAATGTTGTTTATTCTATCTTCGCCTTTTGTAAAGTGAGTTTTTTAAAACAACTGACTTTCATTCAGGGGTCTTAAAACCAGAAGATGCAAATAGACACCAAAAAAAGTGCATAGCAAATGAATCATGTACATTGATTGCCCGCTATTACATAATGTTTTCGTTTTATAACTTTGTTATAGAAGAGGCAGAAATTGTCTCAGAAGAGCTGAAATGACAATATCTCTTAATGGCTGAAATATTTTTTGGTGAAAATCTTTGGAACAGGAAACACGTCTTAAAATGAAAAAAAAAATCTAAGCTATTGCTAATAAACCATATTTCCATTTTAAAGCATCTCCTCTAGGCTATTAACCTTCAGGGAGAACTTTAGATTTTCTTTAAAATACTATATATAATACTTGTTATTGTGTATGAACATTTGATGTCAAACATTCAACCTGGGTGTTTGGTAACTGTTTTTTCTGTAATTAGGATTTGATTATTTATACCATGTTTTAGTGAGTGCATCAAGGACAGTAGGTCATGTGGAGAAAACAAAGGCCTTCTCTGTGTAATATTATTATAAGTAATGTATCAGATGGCCAGGCAGATGTGACAGATACATACATGTATTTGTTTTGATTCAGATTATTTAAGTACCTTTAAAGCTGCATTATGTAATATTTTTGTTAAAATAAAACCGTTTTTTAAAAATGCGCTGACAATACAATTGAATCAAGTACTTTTTGTGCGGTTGCATGTAGAGGGAGCAACTCCACTTATTTTGAGGTGGTTTGGGTCAGTAAAACCTCAGGGTGCGTTTGTGAGGCTGATAGGGTTCAGTGGTTGTGGGCTGGATGTTGGTGTCTTGTTTCCTCCTACCTCTCTCGGCAGGGTGTGACAGGCAGTGCTCCTCCAGGTGCAGTCTATCAAGCCTCATTATCCGCAGCAGTATTTAAGGAGAGCTTTTGCTGGAGGCTGACGCCAAATGGTTCCACTTCCTATGTGGTACAAGGCCAATTCGGGTTACTTACAGCCTGTGAGTATTAGTGATTCTTCCACAAATCGTTCTCTGACCCTCCTCGTCCTCCTCCGCAGACCCAACTCCAGTGGTCGCCCGTTCCTCCTCCGACCCACTCCGAATCTCCCTTGGTCAGCCTCCATGTTTGCTCTCCCCTGGAAAGACTCTTACTCACCTTCTGCAAAACTCAATCAGGACAGCCTGCCGGTCCACCCTCCAAACCTCCATCACTCCACCTGCAGAGAGAGAGAGATAGAGACTGGATCACCCTTCCTCTGAACCACCATCCCAAGCCAACCTCAAGCCATGGCATCCTGCTTATCTCCTGTAAGTCTGGAAACTTCCATTTGTCATGTAAGCCAGCAGCTTCGCCATCCTTCCGCTCTCACAATCCACCATTGCCCTGCCTAACTGCTTACCTGTTCTCCTCTCAAGTCATCCACGCCAAGCGATCTGCCCCTGACTTCTGCCTTCCGTCCCGTGGTTCTAGCCCACCAGAGTTCGCTCCGGACAACTTCCTTGTTTTAAAAATAGACGTTTTGAAACCTGTCAAGCTCTGTCTGGTGATTGTCGCCCTTGAGAGGTGCTAAAACTTTCGTCATGACAAAGGCAAGGCAATTTTATTTGTATAGCACACTTTCAACAAGAAGGTAATTCAAGGTACTTTACATGATTAAGGGGTAAAATAAAAAAAGCAGTAAAACCCAGACAAAACATATAAAGTAAAAACAGCAATAAAGCCAGAAGCATACACAAAACATGATACATTAAAGGAGCCGTATGTAAGATTGTGGCCAAAACTGGCACTGCAATCACTTTCAAATTACTGTAGAGCGGTGTATCCCTTCCCCATCCCCCCTGACTCGAGGTTGCCAGCTATGCTGCAGGATCCAGCAGGAACGTAGGCTGCTACAAGGAGCTTCCAATGGCAAGTGACGAGTCCTACACTATTTTTTTTCCTGTTAATTATGTTTAATTATAATGACAGAGAAATAGGCTCTGATAATGCATTACTAATGTTAGCAATGATGACTTGCTGTTTTTATTTCCCAAACAATTCCTTACCTTTTCAATTCAATGACCCTCCTCCTCCCTATTCGCTAACGTAACGTTACTTTGCATGAACATGCATAATTTTGTTTGATTGTCATGAAAATTTGAAATGTCCATTTACATTAAGTACAAGTTAGCCAAACATATGAATCTCACTTAGCAATGTTGGCGTCTGTCTTCAAATTCTTCTGTTTTCAGATGTCTCCATCTTGCAAAGGCATTTCCTATACAAATCCTTGTTTTATTTTGGACTTTGTCATAGCGTATTTCTGAATGATAACGAGGTCTTTTAGGTTTAGTAACGTTAGACATTTTTTTATTCGAAACACTTTTGTAGCTGCTGCTGAAGTAACTAGAGCAGAGCTGGCAACCCCGATGCCGAAACACTACTGACTTCGTGATTGGTAGATAAGTGGAGGTTGGCGCTTCAGGCCAAAATACAAGATGTCAACATTAACATCAGTTGAAGGCTACAACTAAACTTTTTATCCTGGCCGTACTACTGTTGTCAGTGATATAAGTATTTGAAATGAACATGATTTGTTGAAGAAGAGCAATTTAGATTTTAATGATTTTAACAATTTTAGACCAGTATCTAACTTACCGTTTTTAAGCAAGATTTTAGAAAAAAGTGTTTTAATTCAACTTAATGATTTTATTAATGAGCACAATGTCTTGGAGAAATTTCAGTCTGATTTTAGGGTGAACCACAGCACAGAGACGACCCTTCTGAAGATTTTAAATGATTTTAGATTAAACTATGATGCACAGAGGGTGACAGTGTTAGTTCTACTGGATCTAAGCGCTGCCTTAGATCCATCTGATACATTAGACCACATTATTCTTTTAACCCGTTTAAAACAGATTGGCCTCTCTGGTGCTGTTCATAAATGGTTTACATCCTATCTCACAGACAGGACTTTTAGGGTAAGTTTAGATACCTGCTCCTCTAGGGTCCATAGGATTACATGTGGTGTGCCCCAGGGTTCGATTTTAGGCCCAGTGCTTTTTAACCTGTATATGCTCCCTCTTGGCAGTGTCCTCAGAAGACATGGAGTCAACTTTCACAGTTATGCTGATGATACACAGCTGTACATCTCCATGTCTCCTGATGACACACGGCCAATGGATGCACTTTTTAACTGCATTTTAGACATTAAATCCTGGATGGCAGAAAACTTTCTCCAGCTCAACCAGGACAAAACTGAAGTTTTAGTCATCGGTCCTGAGCCTCAGAGAGAAACTTTTAACAAAACTACAATCACTGTCTTTTAATCCCTCTTTACAAGTGAAGAACCTGGGCGTGATTTTTGAGCTGACTTTTATTCCTCACATAAAAAATATTACTAAAATAGGTCCGCCCCATTCTCTCTCGGGCCAATACGGAGACACTGATGCATGCTTTTATCTCCAGTAGAATTGATTACTGTAATGCCCTGCTTTCTGGTCTTCCCAAAAAGGGTATATCTGGTTTACAACTACTACAAAATTCAGCAGCACGTGTCCTGACGAAGACCAGGAGGGGGGAGCACATTACACCGGTCTTAAAATCATTGCATTGGCTCCCCATACATTTCAGGATGGACTTTAAGGTTCTTTTAATGGTTTTTAAGTGTCTTAATGGTCTTGGGCCTTCTTATCTCTCTGAACAGCTTTTACCATATAAGCCTTCGCGGTCTCTGCGCTCCTCTGGCAGCCGTCTCCTTGTCACCCCAAAAGTCAGGACACACATGCATGGCGAGGCGTCTTTCCAGTTTTATGGCCCTCACCTCTGGAACAGGCTGCCAGAGGACCTCAGGGATGCAGAGAACGTTCATGTTTTTAAGAGCAGGCTCAAGATTCACCTTTTTAGCTTAGCTTTTAACTGATTATTATTTATTACTGTTTGTTTAATTGCTCTGCATGTTTTATATGATTATATATTTATCAGTTTGACTATTTAATCTTAGCACATTAATTTACTGTTCATTTCTATACTTTAATTTATCTTAATCCCCGTTCCAGTGTTTCCTCTGTGGGAGCCCTCTGCCCCGGGAGCGGTGGTCGGCTGTGGGTGGAGGTGGGGGTCTTGGCCTTGCCTCCACTGGGTGCCCTGTGTCGGTGCCTTGGCTGCTGCTGTTGGTCTACCGCTGCCGGGGCAGATGGCTCCTCTGATGGCGTTTCCTTGCATGGTTCATCTACACTCGGCACAATGTCCTTTTTTACTTTTTCTTTTAACTGTGTGTGTGCATGGGAGTTGGGTTGGGGGGTATAACTGTGACCATGCTTTTAAATCTGTGGGGGACGGAAGGGAAGGTGGTTTTATGTGGGGTCATTTTAATCTGTAAAGCACTTTGTGATGCAACTTCTTGTATGAAAAGCGCTTTATAAATAAAGTTTGATTTGATGATTTCTTAATGACGAGTGACATATCAGGACCATTTTATGATTAATTGAAATACATTTCTTACATACAGCTCCTTTAAAGCATTACTCAAAGGCAACTCTAAACAGATACGTTTTTTGTTGTGATTTAAAAGAACTCAGTGTTTCAGCAGCTTTGCAGTTGTCTGGAAGTTTGTTCCAGATTAGAGGATAGAAACTGAAAGCTGCTTCTCCATGTTTGGTTCTAATTCTAGGGATGTTGAGTAGAGAGCGCACATACGTAGGCTACCTATGTATGTGTGTTCACAAGGAGGCAGTCTAAGCTAGCTTAGATAAATTAGGCTAGCCAGCCACGACACCCAGACAAGCTCCCCGTAACTCAAAGAGAAGAATTTTGTCCAGCACTACAAAAAGAGCAAAAATGGCCTAATGAGCCTGAAAAGGAGCCTGAAAGCCTGAAGGAGTGTACATTTTGCTGATTGCAGTTCACCTAACAGCCACATAGTGCACTCTCTGCTGCACTCTCAGCAAATTCCGCAGAGCAGCTTTAAAGGATCACCTAAGAGAACCTAATGCAACAATTTTCATGTGCCATGAAAAAGGAGCTTCACGCTCCTAATGTCCAATTTTACATAGCTATTTCTTGAATTCATAGCTTCCGGCTGGGGTGGCAGCAGGGGTGGAAAGGCTTTCTTTTAGGGTGGCAACTGCCTCCCTATGCCACCCCTGTAGATCCGCCCATGCAGTGGGGCAAAAAAGGATTTTGGAGTCACCGTGCAAGTTGTCCCACATAAAAAGATGAGGTCTGTAATGTTCACAATAGGTACACTACAACTGTGAGAGACAGAATGTAAAAAAAATCCAGGAAATTACATTTTAAGAGCTTTAAAGAATTTACTTGCATAATAGTGTAGAAAAAAATATTTAGCACCTACAAACAACCAAGAATTCTGCCCTCACATACCTGTTACTTCTTCTTTAAGAAGCTCTTCAATCCTCCACTTCTTACCTGTATTAATGGCACCTGTTTGAATTCATTATCTCTATAAAAGACACCTGTCCACACCTTCAAACAGACAGATTGCAACATCCATAATGACGAAGACCAGAAAGCTGTCTAAGGACACCAGAGACAAGAATGTACACCTGCACTAGACTGGGATGAGCAAATCTTCAATTGGCAAGCAGCTTGATGAGTATAGATCAACTGTTGGAGCAATTGTTAGAAAATTGAATAAATACAAGATCATTGACAATCTCCCTTGACCTGGGGTTCCATGCAAGATCTCACCTCATGAGGTACACATGATTTTGAGAACGGTGAGAAAACAGCCCAGAATTACACAAGGGGAACTAGTGATGACCTGGAGAGCTGGGACATCATTAACAAAAGTTACTATTCGTGACACACTATGTCATCATGAATTAATATCCAGCAGTCACCCTGCTTAATCCAGCACATGTCCAGGCCCAACTAAAGTTTGCCAGAGACCATCTGGATGATCCAGAGAAGGACTGGAGGAATGTCATGTGGTCAGATGAGACCAAAATAAAACTCTTTCGTATAAACGCCATTCGCCGTGCTTGGAGGGGGAAGAATGCTGAGTTCCATCCCAAGAACACTATACCCACTGAAGCATGAGGTGGAAACATTAAGCTATGGGGCTGCTTTTCTGCAAGGGACAGGACGACTGATCTGTATTTAAGAAAGGATAAATGGGGCCATGTATCATGAGATTTTGGGCAAAAACCTGTTTTCATCAGTGGGAGCATTGAAGACGAACCGTGGCTGGATCTTCCAGGATGACAATGATCCCAAACACTACCCGGGTAACGAAAAAGTGGCTAGTCTTCAGTACATTAGGACCTTGTCAGACGGATGCCAGGTTCGCTACTGGGCTCCAGGCTGGCGGGTAGAAGAAACCCTGGACACAGACGCTGAGCTCATGCAGTTAAAAGATAAACAGTGATTGCTAAATACTATTAAAGGTTTTGAATTAGAAGGGTGGCCGGAAGGGGGGAACTATAGTCACTAGACTCTATCCCCCCATGTTGGGCCAAACGTGTTCTATAAGATACTTAAACGCCTAAAGAAATATCTTATATCTTACCCTTTTGTAAAGTGACACTCTGATTTTTTTTAAGTATTTCAAAACAACTGATTTCCATTGGAGAGGGGGGGGGGCTTGTTACAGCATTGTCTGATAAAGCTTTACCATAATGAAGTTTTCTTTTAGGTTTGGAAGAAAAAAAAGTTTTTTTAAATTTATTTCTGAACTGTACTTGTTATATTTTTCAGTTGGATGTTATATGTTGCATTGGATAAGTATGCTGGTAAATAGATATATATTTTGTTTGTGTTTTTATTTAAGGATGTAAAGCAAAAAGAATTATAGTCCTTCAAAGCAGGTGATTTTTTCCATAACCACTGCAAACAAAAAGATTACATTAAACCTAAAACTGTCATGGGTATTTAAAATTTGGGATTTACTGTACTTAACGGTCAAGCCCATACTGCTTGTTGTTTGTTTTGTTTTTTTAGGTTATCTACTCTTAAAATGTGTTTGAGAAGCATACACAAACATGCTTCAGCTTCGTCGGTGACGCGTGATATTTTTCAGCTAATTCTGTTAACTTTTCATTTGAGACTTTTTCGTCTGACTCTACTTTTTCTTTAAGCGGTTTTCCTGAGACCCGACTAATTTTCATCTGATGTCTGATACATGACTCTGATAACTTTTCATCTAACTCTGTTTTTTCCGAGACCTGACTCCTTTGAGATGTTTTTCTGAGGCCGTTTGGGTTGAAACAGTTTTTTCTGAGGATGACAGAGGTTTTTCTGACGCTGAGGGAGTTTTGTCTGAGGATGACAGAGGTTTTTCTGACGCTGAGGGAGTTTTGTCTGAAGGTGACGGATGTTTTTCTGACGCTGAGGGAGTTTTGTCTGAAGGTGACGGATGTTTTTCTGACGCTGAGGTAGTTTTGTCTGAGGATGAAAAAGGTTTTTCTGACGCTGAGGTAGTTTTGTCTGAGGATGAAAGAGGTTTTTCTGACGCTGAGGTAGTTTTGTCTGAGGATGAAAGAGGTTTTTCTGACGCTGAGAGAGTTTTGTCTGAAGGGGACGGATGTTTTTCTGACGCTGAGGGAGTTTGGTCTGAGGATGACAGAGGTTTTTCTGAGGCCGTTTGGTTTGAAGCAGTTTTGTCTGAGGATGACAGAGGTTTTTCTGACGCTGAGAGACTTTTGTCTGAAGGTGACGGATGTTTTTCTGACGCTGAGGTAGTTTTGTCTGAGGATGAAAGAGGTTTTTCTGACGCTGAGAGAGTTTTGTCTGAGGATGAAAGAGGTTTTTCTGACGCTGAGAGAGTTTTGTCTGAAGGTGAAGGATGTTTTTCTGATGCTGAGGTAGTTTTGTCTGAGGATGACAGAGGTTTTTCTGACGCTGAGAGAGTTTTGTCTGAAGGTGACGGATGTTTTTCTGACGCTGAGGGAGTTTGGTCTGAGGATGACAGAGGTTTTTCTGAGGCCGTTTGGTTTGAAGCAGTTTTGTCTGAGGATGACAGAGGTTTTTCTGACGCTGAAGGAGTTTTGTCTGAAGATGACGGATGTTTTTCTTAATCTGACACCTGAGTCTGAGGATGTCCTAAAATCAACACCGTATGAGAGATAGAATTATATAGATTAGTACTGGAATTTTTAAGGAAAAGCAGAATAATAAATAGAATTTAGTGGAAATATTATAGGATACTTCCCACTACGACTCACACTTCCATACTGTAGGTGGCGGAAATGCACCTAAAGTTGGTTGCCACCCGCCAATAAACAAAAGAAGAAGAAGAAGAAACATTTGATGGCTGTATAGCCAAGAAACACAGCCTTGGTTACCGTACAGAAACACAGACCTTCTGCCGGTTGGAGCAGTGTTGCCAACTTAGCTATTTCTAACGACTTTTAAGAAGACCCCTTAACGAGTTTCTTTTTTTTTAAGCGCCTAGTGACATTTCTGACCACCCTTAGGTACTTTCTGTGAAACTTTGTTGCCGATATTCTCTAGATTAGAAACCCGGTTTGTTCTGCATCCAGACTGTTTCCAGACACTCAGAATGGGAATGATCTGCGCGTAGTATCACAGTAGCCTACCCACTTTCAAACGAAGTTGTTTTGTATTTAAAATTAATTCAAAAGTAAAAAAAAGAAATCTGCATTTTTTTTTTTTTTTACAAGCCACACACAAAGATCGTGCTTCACCGTCACTCCTTTCAACCGGTTGTACTACACTGCATCGCACACCTGTGGTGCATTCAAGGAACGTTCGAAACGCATGGTGAGTTCAAAAACATAGGACATTTAAACGTACAACAAAAAACACTGAAAATAATACCATAAGCCATGAATTTTTGGTTGATGGCAGTTGGCAAATAAGGTTCAATGCTTACTAAATATCCCCTATTTAGTAAGCATTGAAGTGAGAAGGGTGCCAGAGTGAGAAGGCTTGTAAAATGAGGGAAGTTGGAAAACACAAGGTGAATTGCATGAGCAAAGTGGGAATAGGAGAACAAGGGCCTAAAGGGGTGATATGGGGGTGTACCAGTGGAGGTGTCTATAGAGGAAATAAAACATAATCTGAAAGGTGCAAAGTTAAGAGATGCAAGACAACTCACAGTATTTATAAATATAAAGATGGTATAACAAAGGAGACTGAAAGAGTTCTAAGGAGAAATATGCCCAGTAAAATATTAGGATACATTTCATATTCAGTGAGAGAATATATACTGATGTTTTCATTGTCAGAGATTTGGGCATACTGCCGCTGCATGCAAATGGAAAAGAAGATGTCCTAGATGTGGAGAAAATAATGAGTACGAAAACCGTGGAAAGAAGATGCAGCCAAAATGTTCTGTGGAGGACATCATAGTGTAACATATGCAGGGTGTCAGGTGATGAAAAAGGAGATCCAAATACAACAAATGAGAGTGAAGAATAAAGTGTTGTATGCTGATGCAGTGAAAATGGTAGGTCAAAGAACAGGAAAAAGATTTGGATATACAGGGGAGGAATTTATCAACAGGACTGATAGAGAAGAGGAAGGGAAAGTGTGGGTGGATATAAAGAAACTTGGTATGTTTATTGCCGGAGTTATAAATGCAACAATGGAAACAAAGTCAAAGACTAAAACAATACAAATCACAGTAAAAGCAGCAGCAAATCATCTGGGGTCTCATTTATAAAACTTTGTGTAGAATTATCACTAAAACTGTACTTAAGCTCAGCAACTTTTTTTTTTTTACTTACGCCTAGTAAGTTTCCGATCTATCAAACCTGGAGTAGCACAGCTGTACGCACTTTCTGCTTTCTAAACCCCACTCTCCCTAGAAATGTGCGCAGGTAGTTTTGGATCATATCCCGCCTCCTACACACCCACTTTCTCCCATAAACGGTCCATGCAAAGTGTCTAGTGAACATTCTGCATCGACTTAACCAGCGAATATGGGGCGTTTCACGGGTAACCGTGGCAACTGAGAGGCAGAGAAAGTAATTCCACAGAGACCGCTGCAGGCTCATAGAGGCACGGAAAACCGTTTTATTTTAAGCAGTCACTCAATCAGGTTTTACTCAGCTGAAGGCAGCCCAAGTGCTTCACATTAAAAGACAAAAATACAGTTGCAAAAAGAAAATGTGTAACAAGAAGAGAGTAAAAAGATTAAAAAAATTTACGAAGTGATAAAAAAGATAAGAACAATAAAGTTTCAATTAGGCCTATGTGATTACTTCTTGTAGCAACAATACGAATGGAATTTATTAAAACAAAATTATGAAAACAAGCAAATTATTAAAACATATAAAACTAGATATTTAAAGCCTGACAGAAAAGGTGAGTTTTAAGTCTAGGTTTTTAAAAAGCATCATCCTTGCAAAATATTGTTTTGGGGTCACAAACAAACAGAGGAGCTGAAGTGACAGCGTTGATGCTGCAGCATTCCTGACTTTAAAAGAATAGCGGGGGACGGGGAGCACGGTTCCAGCAGGTCGGTAGATTTAACACTGGGTCCAGTTCAGCACATATATCTAATAGGACTGCTTTAAGGAATCTACATCGGGTCCCCCATCCAGATGCTTCCAGTGGTGTGATCTTCAATGAGCGCCAGTATCCATTGTGTATTATTATGCAGGGGAACCTGCTGTATTCGTATTTCACACAATGAATTCACCAATAAGTGTACTTTCTATATAATCTGAAGAAATAAATACATATGAACATACTGTGATATGATTCTTATGTGCAACATATTTTCATTCAGATTCTCATTTCTACTCTTAGTTCAGAGAAGTTTGAAATTGTGGCTTAAATTCACATTGTTGCCATTTCTGCTGCTGCGCTGTCAGTGTCCAAAAAGTGCGTAAGCAAGATCCTTAGGGTGCTTAAAGTTGCGCACATTTCCCCGCCACATTTCTTCCTATAAATCCTAAACTTGGCGTAGAAAGTTGCTTATGTAGTTTTCACACCCCGTTTTCTGCGTAAGCAAGCTTTATAAATGAGACCCCTGGATATTAATGAACTTAACATGGGAGTAAGTCAGAAACAATCTCAGTGCTCAGTCATGTCAGGAATTGGGGTAGTAAATGTTGATTATTTTACAATGGAATGCAAGGAGTTTTTTAGCAAATGGACAATAGTTTAAAAGATGCATTAATAATTTGGTTACAAAACCGGATATTATTTATATTCAAGAAATATGGTTAATAGTTAAGTTAGATTTTAAAATCTCTCAATATACCGAAATCAGATGTGATAGAACAGTTGGAACAGGAGGTGGATGTGTCACTTTCATAAAAAATAATTTGAATTTTAGAATAGTGAAAATATGGAAAGAGGAAGAATTCATAGTAGTTGGAAGTATACACAAGTCAGGGGCAAGTTTGTATAATAAATGATTATAATCCACGCAAAAAGCTAGATATAAATCCGATTGAATCAATGACTGAAGATAACAACCGAGATTTAATTTTATGTGGAGATTTCAATGCTCATAGCAAGTTGTGGGGAGGAAAGAAGACAGACACAAATGGAGAGATAATTGAACAACTTATGGAAGATATGAATTTGGTATGTATTAATATTAGTGACATTAGTGACATATAACATAGTGAAACCCTCTCATATAACATGGTGAAACCCTCTCATATAACATGGTGAAACCCTCTCATATAACATGGTGAAACCCTCTCATATAACATAGTGAAACCCTCTCATATAACATGGTGAAAACCTCTCATATAACATAGTGAAACCCTCTCATATAACATGGTGAAACCCTCTCATATAACATGGTGAAACCCTCTCATATAACATGGTGAAACCCTCTCATATAACATGGTGAAACCCTCTCATATAACAGGGTGAAACCCTCTCATATAACAGGGTGAAACCCTCTCATATAACATGGTGAAACCCTCTCATATAACATAGTGAAACCCTCTCATATAACATAGTGAAACCCTCTCATATAACATAGTGAAACCCTCTCATATAACATGGTGAAACCCTCTCATATAACATAGTGAAAACCTCTCATATAACATAGTGAAACCCTCTCATATAACATAGTGAAACCCTCTCATATAACATGGTGAAACCCTCTCATATAACATAGTGAAAACCTCTCATATAACATAGTGAAACCCTCTCATATAACATGGTGAAACCCTCTCATATAACATGGTGAAACCCTCTCATATAACATAGTGAAAACCTCTCATATAACATAGTGAAACCCTCTCATATAACATAGTGAAACCCTCTCATATAACATGGTGAAACCCTCTCATATAACATAGTGAAAACCTCTCATATAACATAGTGAAACCCTCTCATATAACATGGTGAAACCCTCTCATATAACATGGTGAAACCCTCTCATATAACATGGTGAAACCCTCTCATATAACATGGTGAAACCCTCTCATATAACATAGTGAAAACCTCTCATATAACATAGTGAAACCCTCTCATATAACATAGTGAAACCCTCTCATATAACATGGTGAAACCCTCTCATATAACATGGTGAAACCCTCTCATATAACATGGTGAAACCCTCTCATATAACATAGTGAAACCCTCTCATATAACATGGTGAAACCCTCTCATATAACATAGTGAAAACCTCTCATATAACATAGTGAAACCCTCTCATATAACATAGTGAAAACCTTACATGTAACATAGTAAAACCCTCTCTTATAACATATAACAACACATCAATTATTGTTTATCTGCTTTCCAATTTTATTTGATCATATCTTATAATTGTTTTAATTTTAATATTTTTACTTATTTTAGTTTTCCTTCCAGTGTTTCCTCTGTGGGAGCCCTCTGCCTCGGGGGCGGTGGTCGGCTGTGGCTGCCTTGGTGCTCTCCAGGTGGTGCTTGGGTGGAGGTGGGGTTACCAGCCCTCCCTCCTCTGGGCTCCCTGGGTCAGTGCCTTGGCTGCTGCTGTTGATCTGCTGCTGCCGATGTAGATGGCTCCCATGATGACGTTTCCTGGTTCATCTGTACTCAGCCCGTTCTGCTTTTGTTAATGTGCTGTTCTTTATTGTTGCTTTTATGCATTGGGGGGGGGGGGTATAGCTGTGGTGATATTTATTACTTTTGGGTTTTGGGAAGGGGGGGTTGTGGGTCATTTTTAATCTGTAAAGCACTTTGAGAAGCTTTGTTTTGGTTTGAAAAGCGCTTTAGAAATAAAATTTGATTTGATATATATATATATATATATATATATATATATATATGTATGTGTATATATATGTATGTATGTGTATATATATATATATGTATGTGTATATTTATATGTATGTGTATATTTATATGTATGTGTATATATATATATATATATATACTTTTGGGTTTTGGGAAGGGGGGGTTGTGGGTCATTTTTAATCTGTAAAGCACTTTGAGAAGCTTTGTTTTGGTTTGAAAAGCGCTTTAGAAATAAAATTTGATTTGATATATATATATATATATATATATATATATATATATATATATATATATATATATATATATGTGTATATATATATATATGTATGTGTATATATATGTATGTATGTGTATATATATGTATGTATGTGTATATATATATATGTATGTGTATATTTATATGTATGTGTATATTTATATGTATGTGTATATTTATATGTATGTGTATATATATATATATATATATATATATATATATATATATACATATACACATATATACATATATATATACACACATACATGCATGTATATATATGTATATATATATATATATATATATATATATATACATGTGTGTGTGTATATATATGGGATCGATGAAGTATTTTTGAATCTGAATATATCGTTTTTTCTTAAGCTGGTGGTGTCTTGCTAATCATTTCCTGAATAAAGAACTTTATTGATTTTTTTAAACAACCAGTGCAATAATAACTTATAACATTTTTATGTTTTTAACACCATTGCAGCTCATAAGCTCTTCTCCACTACATCTGCCCCGTTGCTGGTGACATCGTGGTCCCTGGGAATGAGCTAGAGGAAGATGTAGCCGAGGATGAGGCTGGTTTGGAGAAATCAGCGTCTTAGTGATGTGGCAGCCGATGATTGAGTTCCCCCTAGACAACGCAGTGGGCAGTAAGAAGCTACCCTAAGCCCTCTCTGCAGACCAACCTGCATGATGTTCCCCTCATCAACCAGTAAAGACCAGCCAGAGGTCTCAGCTTGAGAACTCCACCTGATCTTTATTCAGCCGATCCAGGAAAACTGCCTGTTTATTTTAATAAAGCTTATAGAACGGTCCAGGAAGAGGTCATTCAGGTTAATCCTGCATGAATAACTTCAAATAACTACACAATCATTTATCCTATATTGTAAATTTTTGCTATTTATTTTTCAATAGTCATTTTAAATTGTTCAAAGTAAGCTTTATGTCCAAATCTTTAAAAAACTGTAATAATAATGTAACTGTTAATAAAATGACTTGGTATTTCCTATTTGTTTTAATAACTGTATTTATATAAACCATAGAACAACTAAATAACCAAAAAAATAAATTGACAAACAGAAAACAGTCAATCCATCCGGCCTCTCCTCTCCTCTCCTCTCCTCTCCTCTCCTCTCCTCTCCTCTCCTCTCCTCTCCTCTCCTCTCCTCTCCTCTCCTCTCCTCTCCTCTCCTCTCCTCTCCTCTCCTCTCCTCTCCTCTCCTCTCCTCTCCTCTCCTCTCCTCTCCCAAACAACACAACTGCTTTAAGTTTTAAATTTTTGTACCGCCAGATTTTTATGTACTTACATTTAAAACTGTACTCCCGTTTCTCCTCCCACTCTGTCTGCCATTGTTGCTAGAACAAAAATCTCCCGTTCAGCCTGCAATGCATTTTGGGATATGGAGAGCGTTGAAGGATACACCGGACCCATCCTTCAAATCGGGGAAAAGAAGGACGGATTTGTGAGCCGCATTTGAAGGATCCTTCGAATTTGGACACCCTTCGTCACGGCGCTGTGACGTGGTTGAAGGATGCCACCCTGAATTTGGACACAGCCGTAGACTGGGGAGGATGGGTCCTTCGAAGGATGCAGCCCCTGCATTTGAACACAGCTAACTTCCGGTTTAAAAGATGAGCGACTCCATCATTCAATCAGTGATGCTTCATGTTGGACACAATGGTACTGTATATATACTGGTTCTGGTTTAATAATGTTGTAGTGTTTTTGAATTTGCTATAGTGTTTTTTAATTTGTTGTTGTGTCTTTGAATTTGTTGTAGCGTTTTATGATTTGTTGTAATATTTTAGAATTTGTTGTAGTTTTTCGATTTTTTTGTTGTTTTTGAATTTGTTGTAGTGTTTAGTTATTTGTTTATGTGGTTTGCACTTCAGGGCCACCGTAGTTTCCTCAATGGGAGCCCTCTGCCTCAGGAGCGGTGGTCGGCTGTAGCTGCCTGGGTGCTCTCAAGGTAGCGCATGGGTGGAGGTGGGGGTCTCTGCCTTGTCTCCACTGGGCGCCCTGTTGTCGGTGCCTCAGCTGCTGCTGCTGATGTGCCGGTGCAGATGGCTTCTCCTATGGTGTTTCATTACCTGGCTCATCTGTACTCGGCCCTATGTCCTTTTAATTTTTGCTTTTAAGTGAATGTGCATGAGAGTTGGTTTGGCGGGAGGGGGTTATAACTGCAATCATGCTTTTAATTCTTTAGGGGAGG
This sequence comes from Valencia hispanica, assembly GCA_963556495.2. Lineage (NCBI taxonomy): Eukaryota > Metazoa > Chordata > Actinopteri > Cyprinodontiformes > Valenciidae > Valencia > Valencia hispanica. The sequence goes on along the minus strand of OY747718.1, from coordinate 20,249,178 downwards.
GATGGGAATGTGGTTTTATGTGGGGTAGTTTTAACCTGTAAAGCACTTTGAGATGCAATTTTGTATGAAAAGCGCTTTTGAAAAGATTGATTGCAGACCCAGTGACTACTATCCCTGTTTTAGACACAGGTGCATTTGTGCCCTCACACTAAGTTATATATATAGAGAGAGAGATATGTTTTTTTTCTACCCCATATAGGTTAGAAAACAATGTGGCACTGGTGTGAAATTACATTCACATACATGTGGTTGTAGTCTGTCTCTCGTTGACTTTCCTCTCTGTGCCACAG